>JAHTLZ010000010.1:18186610-18222276 GCA_023846285.1 Phrynocephalus versicolor | reverse complement strand
ATGCAGGATACACATTGTACACAGGTGTTCTTATCAGATCAGTCAATCAGGAAACATGTGGCCTAGTATCTTTTGTTTGTATGCGTCTCTCCCTTCACAGCATGTGGCATGTGTTTTTACGCCTATCCTTTTCCTTTAGGTGGATTGTATTGAAATGACTTTGGAGAGATCCTTGCACGGATCAGAACTTTCCAGCCTTAGAGTGTCCATTCTTTTGGACTTCACTAGAGGATCTCGGGGTAAATATGTCTGTGTTTGGCCACAGTGTTTTTTTAATTGTAGCTGAATTAGTCTGATAAGGTTGGGCATCTCTGCTCAAAGGAGCTGTATTTCCAGTTGTTCAGTTTATGAAGTTGCAGATTTTTCTTTGGAAGGAGTTCTCAGAGGCTAAAGGACTAGCAGCCTTACACTCTGTTGGCAGATGTTCATAGCAACTCTGTATGCATCCAGTGAGCCATAAAGATCATAGCTGTGTTTTTCAATACATACAAACTAGCAAAATGTTCCTGATTTCAATTTTGGTATCAGAAAAGCCTTAGGAATAGACTTATTCATCTTTATTTTTATCTTTATTTTTGAGTGTAATAGTCAGAAGCCTTGAATTTAAATTTGCTCCTAAATATCACATTGTGCAGAAGAGAATAGATAACTGATGATAAATAGCTTGTCCTCTTGATGCCAAGGGATAGGAAGCCTTGTAAAGGGATATACAGTGGTTTAGGAGTACCTTGGTTTGCAAATGTTTCGCAAAACGAACAAAATTTTAATTTTGCTTCGCTTTGTGAGCCATGTCTTACAAAACGAGCACCAGAGGTGCTCATTTTGCAATCATGGCCTCGCTCGCCTCTTCCTCCTCCTCCTCCTCCTGACTGAAGGTGGCTCCTGGCCCTCTTCAACTCTTTTTATGAGAATAATATTTTTATTTTATTTTTATTTAATACAGTGGAGAGGAAATACGAATAATTGTTAATTCTGGATTTTTAAACATTGTTTTGTAGAGGGTTTTTTTTGTTCCACATAAACTAGCAAACAGTTCAGGAGATTGTTACTCCATTTGTTACAATTACAAATAAATATTTTTAAAAGTAAATTCTGTTTATAATAATTGTTTGGATACACTATATTTTAATATGCTAGTTGTATAATTTTATACTCAGTCAATTTGTCCATAGTCATATTTTATGTTCCTAAAGAAACATAATGACTTTTAAGCTGTAAGGGCGGGGAGTGCTAATGTAGCATTTTATTTGGCCCGGGGGGGGGGGGGGGGGGGGGGGGGGGGGGAAAAAGGGGGTTTTCCCCCGAGTTTCAAAAGTTCTGGCATCTCTAGGCATCCCAGAGGAAATTTTTCATACATCTAAGCATCCCAGAGGGCATTTTTTCATATGTCAAGGTTTTCATGGAAGACTTCCTTTCCCAGGGTGCATTGTGCCACAGATGGATTTCCCTTCGTATTTCAATTTTTTTGCACTTAGGTGCATTTGTAATTCGAAGTACCACTGAATATTAATTCTCCCTTAAGTTATCTTAATAGAAAGACATGTTAGACTGATGCATAATTTTATTTCTTTGCCTGTTTTTATAACGTTCTTTCTGCTAGTTATGTGTTCTGTTTTTTAAATGTTCATCATATGTTTTTCTTGGTATTGCATACTATTTTATTATATAAATGCATCTATTTTTCAAAAACATGTTGCAAATTAGCAATTTGTGCAGCATTGTTTTTCTGAGTGTCTTCCAAGTGCAGTGGGCGTACAGAGAGGTTGTTCTAGGAATGTTTTTTTTGCTGTAACTTTCTGGTGTAGTGGCTTGCTTTTGAGTTAAATATGCAAAATTGCCAAATATCTCAGGATTTTTTGCAGTCCTCTGCCCTTTACTCAATAATGAGTCCTTTGTGCAGATGGTTCTTCTGTGGTAACATTTAAATGCAGTGCTTCAGTGTGTTCCTCTTACGTTTGAGAAATGTTATGCATGTTGTTCTTAAGCACTGTTGCGTAGTAAAGTATATTGTTACAGAGCTTATCAATATTGTTGTGTCGATATTTTTTATCTTGACCTCTATCTGTATATTCATTTTCATTGTTCTCAGGCTGCTAAAGTAAGCTTTGAACTATTTTATTTCTTTATTTAGAATATTTTTACCCTACCTTTCTCCTTGGAAAAGGACAGGTCAACAGCTTGTAACATTCATCTGTCCACCCTCAATTAACTAAAAAGTGAATGTTTTGGTTTCCTTTATGAAACAGATAAGTAGAAATACCTTTTAAAATTGCAACTGTAGCAGCAACTCCAGATTTTTTAGACCACTATGAGAATTCTGAGCTTAGATTGCCAGTGATAAAGGACTGTGGGAGTTGTAGCCCAAAACATCTGGCGTGCTGAATGTTTGCAACCACTGAACTATAGGGTGCTGGAGTAATATCAACAATAACTATTAGTACTCGTGGTGATAGTAGTAGTTGAGTACTATTATACAGTACTTATTTCCCAGCATGGCTGGTGCAGTTTTCTCCTTGAAAAAGGTGAAGGTGGTTTACAATAATGAGGGACAATGTACAGCCCAGAACATTTAAGACATATTCAAATTAAGAACAGGGAATTAGAAGGCATCTTAGAACATCAAAAGGTAACATTAAAGCTAAAAAAGAGCACGCCAATATAAAAAAATTCCATTATGAGGGGTGGACAGTAAACATGGAAACACTGGTGTTCTTATGAAATTAGTCAATACAGTGTATGGTAATCCATATAAAAGTCACATAGTTGGCAGTCCCTCATTCAGGGAAAGCTTGCCTGAAGAGAAAAGTCTTTGCCTGCTTCTGGAAAGACAGCAGAGCTGGGGCAGTCCTGGCCTCTAGTAGGAGGGAGTTCCAAAGTCTGGGAGCAGCAACAGAGAAGGCTCTTCCATGTGTTCTTATGAGACGCACCTGTGAAGGTGGCAGGATGGAGAGAATGGCCTCTCCTGATGGCCTTAGCATCTGAGCTGGTTTATACAGTGAGATTAGATTGTTGAGGTAGCTTGGACTGAGGCCATTTTGTGCTTTGTAGGTTAAGGTTATCTAATATTGTCAATGCATATTTATTAAGAAATATTGATACCAATTTTTGATTATGAGGCTTATAGCCATTAGCACCATCCGTCAGATGTCTGGGTAGGTATTTAAAAGGCATGATGATAATGATTTTCTCTCAAGTTCTGACTTACAGCAGCCATTCCCAGGGTTTTTGAGGTATAAAGTTCTGAGAACTGGTTTACCACTTCCTCCTTCTTATGGCACTCTGGGACCACGTTACATGCCCAGAGACATATAGATGGTAAGATCCTGAGACCCCTGAGTAATATATGTTTTGAGGAATCCCAGCTGGTCTTTCCCCCAGGAGACTCAATGAGGGTGCAGACTCCTAGTCACGGGCTCAGTAACCAGGTGCTCCAACCTTCTGAGCTAAAACAGCAATTTTGGAATTCCAATGGTCAGTAATTAATTTTAAAAAGTAACTTTCCAAATTCTGCTGCAGTTTCACGTTGCCACAGAAAGTGGTAGTGTTGGAAAAGTGTTTTTCCTCATGGTCCAAATTACTGGTGATACAGCTTTGAAGCATATAAGCAAGTCAGTCATGATGGGCAATAATTATCCATGATCTTGATGATCTTGAGGTGCTAAAAATTAAGTGCCATAAAATAGCTTTAAGAAGACATTTACCTCAACTTGGGCAAATAAATTGCGACCAAAGTGGCTATATGGTCCCAGCAAATTCATTTTCTTTGGTTTCGTAGGCGAGAAGAACTCTCGAACCATGCTCCTTCCACTGCTGAGGAAATTTCCAGACCAGGTCCGTGTGTCCCTCTTCCATACTCCTAATCTGCGTGGTCTTCTACGACTCCTGATCCCTGAACGTTTCAATGAGACCATTGGGTTGCAACATATCAAGGTCTATCTCTTTGATGATAATGTGATCTTGAGTGGGTGAGTCCCTTGTTACAAGGAAATACTGGAAAATGTAAGGGTATATTTGGGAATTCTGTAATCTCCCCAGAATGTCTACTGTGACAGAACATATCACAATCCTTATAGATTACGCTAAACACAGTATGTCTGTGAAGATTCTCAGTCATTCAGGTGAGTTTATCTGGAAGTCAAGTCAGGGCAACTGGACTTCTTTTCTTGAGAGATTGAAACATTTCACTGCTCATCCAAACAGCAGAAGTCCAGTTGCCATGACTCAACTTCCAGATACTCTAAACACAAGGTAGCATAGCTTTGTTTTTCATCTGATTCATGGGACATTGCTGCTGTCACTGTTTCAAATGAGTGGCACATGAGTCCCCCACCTAAGCTAAGCAGAATTGTGAAGGTGGGTAGAGAGGCAATCTGTCCACATACATTGGTTAGCTTACTTGGAAGAGACAGCTGTATCAGTCTGTGCAAGAATTCCAGGCAAAAATCAAAGAAACAAACAAAGCAAAAGAGTTCAGACTAGCGTTTTTTGCCTGGAATCTAAACATACTGTTACTTCTAATCTCTTTTCATCTGCAGCAGTCAGACATGATTTAGAGATTGGTATATTGCCATTATTGACCCACGTTCAATGTTTTCCTGTTTTTCCTTCTCCAGGGCCAACTTGAGTGACTCCTACTTTACCAATCGTCAGGACCGTTATGTGTTTTTGCAAAACTCCCCTGAGATTGCCAATTTCTTTACTGAGCTTGTTGATGCTGTTGGGGATGTTTCCTTGCAGCTACAGCAGGATGATACAGTCAAGATGGTGGATGGCATGGTGCATCCTTATCAAGGTAGGAAGATAACTAGCTGGGGCTGTTTGTCTGCCCCTTTTAACAAAGCCCAGGGGAGCCCAGGTGTTTTCCAGCCAAAGTGTACCTCTAGCAGCAAGATGTGAACTTCTTGGGATTTCCAGAGAGATAAGGAATGCCACCTATGCAGGCAGGAAGGGTGCTAGAGGTCGCTGTGAAAGTAACCTTTGGAGTCAGAAATGTTTATTATGGGAGGGTTGTCAGTGGGCAGGGAGGGCTTGTTAGTTGACTGAGGAAGGAAAGTCAGCCACTAGGAGCTGGGATCACCTCACTGCCAGCTGCCGAGAACTGATATATCCTCTGGGGTGTGACATCTGCTGATAAGATCAGCAGTGATTGAATTGCTTTATCAAAAGATTGCATTATAATTGATAGGTGTTTGTAGGATACAAGAAGCTCTTACTGATGTTGTCTAGCAGAATCCTGTGGATTTCAAAACTTAATTCCTTGCATGATTTTTTTTTTTTTTTTGCAACTTGGCATTCAGCTGTTTCCTGGAACACCGCGAATGATTAATGGGAGTGGAGATATTTTACAGTAATTGACATATGATTTTACGGTATTATGCATGAATGTACGTGGCTTGGTTATTATTTATTTTATATTTTATTTGTTTAATATACTTACTTTACCTTACCTTTCTCCTTGGAAAGGACCCAAGGCATTGCACAACACTGTAGGATAATAAACAAAAGTTCAGGACAATGAGTATACAATAGTTGCCAAGAAAACTAAAAAGAGTATTCAAAGCTAAGGGCAATGAATGTGAGGAGGCATCTTATATAATTAAAAAGGCAATGTTAAAGCTAAGAACAATAAGCAAACATGAAGAAATAAAAATGTGACTCTGAAATATGGAAAGCTAAAAGAGAAAAACATAGGTAGTACTACACATTCAGACTAAGCTGTAATTTGTTTGTTTGTTTGTTTGTTTCATTTCTATACCACCCATCTTCCAATAGGAACTCTGGGTGGTTTACAGCGAAATTTAAAAAAAAATAATTAGTAACAGGTAAACAATACTGGCAGATAAAGAGGGAAAAACCCTCAGCAAGAGGCATCGCTGGGGGGAAAAAGAAATTAAATTAAAAGGTTGCCAAATGCCTCCTTAAAAAGCAGGGTTTTGAGGGCTTTTTTAAAGGCAGGCAGGGACTGTGCTAGGCACAGCTCACTAGGAAGATGGTTCCACAACGTGGGGCCTACCACAGTAATGCATAATATTATTGTTTTTCTTAGAGAGTATTTGCATGGTCCATTTGTTAGGGAAATAATCTTTCTCCGTTACAGCCAGAGGAGATTAAAACATTTATATATAGTGTAAGATACTGGGCTGTCACCTTCCCTTAAAAGGTGTTCTGTAAACATTCCAACTATTGGAATATCTTCCCAGAAGCAGAGCTGCTCAGATAATCAGGCGAGAATTTCACAAAAGCAAACATGGCCATTGTAGATTTTATCAGGTAAGTTCTTTTTAGTTGATGTGAGAATTTTTGATCATTTAAAGTTTTAAACTATAGTAAGGAGTTCTTCTCTTTGCCAGTCACTTATAGTAAACATGCTAGATAAATGACAGATTTGTATGAGAGAGGGGTGATTACTTTAACATGTTTGAACTCAAGATTTTCCAGTTGGAAGAGGCACATGGCATTCAAACTCAGCATAAGCTACATAGTACCATATTTTTGTTCTATAAGACATACTTTTTCACTTCAACAGTAAGGAGAAATGTCTGTGTGCCTTATAGGACAGATACACCCCCACTGGAGCATCCAGAGCGGCTGCTGCAGAGGCCTCCAGACCGGTGCAGGTCTCAGCCCCAAATTTAGCCCCAGCAAAGGCTTCCCGACCTAGCTGTTAAAAAAATTACTTTGCATGATTGGTTTTTCCCCATAGAATAGATGATGGAGAGTAAGCGGACCGACCAGAAACCATAGATGTGAGAAATGGGCTAGAGAGTAACCATCCACCACGATGACCATAGGCAGAATATGAATCTAGGAGAGGGATCCAGCCTGTCTTGAAGAGCAGCTCTATGGTCATCATCTAGCATATTTCTCATCTCTATGGTCTCCAGTAAGGCTGTTTACTCTTCGTCTTCTATTCTATGAAACAAATTAATCATGCAAGGTAATTTTTTTAAACAGCCGGGTCGGGAAGCCTCCGCTGGGGCTGGGACCTGCACCGGGTCCGGAGGCCTCTACAAGGGCTGGAGGCTTCCCAGTGTGAAGACCCGGGTGTGGAGGGTGTGGCTTGTCTTCCATTTTACTCTCCAACCATTCCACTCTGGGCCTCCCAAGAGCAGCATGGCTGGAGAGTAAACGGGGGCTGGAGATGTACCAGAACCACAGTATGTATGTGTGAATATTTTTTTCACACATATATACCTCTAAAACTAGATGTGCCTTATGGTCCATGGAGCATATCTAGCATATGCAGAGTCCTTTGCAGTACTGTATAAGTTGTAACATGGTATCATAAGCTCTTACCACATCAAAGCTGCAGCTCTTTGTATATATCGGGGATGTGACATTGAGGTGAGTGATATTCACCTCTGAGTGAACCTGGATGAAATTGTCATGCAGTTTGTGTTCAGTACAGAGTACTAATTTGAAGCAGATTACTGTTTAATGGTATTGTAGGTATAGTCCCATCCGATCTCGCCTGATTTTGGAAGCTAAGCAGGGTCGGCCCTGGTTAGTACTTGGATGGGAGACCACCAGGGAATACCAGGTGCTGTAGGCGCCTGCAGTAGGAACTGGCAAACCACTCCAGTATTCTTGCCAAGAAAACTCCATGGACATGGGGTCACTAAGAGTCGGTCACGACTGTAATGACACAACACACACACAGGTATAGTATCTAGCTTTGCTAACAAGGCTTTCTGTGTTTTCTTTATTTTATTTTCTGCCTACTGGTGGCCTGATTGAGTTGAGCTTTTTGTGTTTCAAAGAGTGGGTGTCTGCTGCTACTGGAACCCTTAGCAGCCTGAAACGTCCACTGTTGGACACAAGGTGACTTAATCAGAGACGTGTAGCAGACCATATCACCACAACTTAAATTTGCGTTCTGAGAGTATAATGCAGTCATTTTGTAATGGCTGTGAGAAATCCTCTTCTCTGTGGTTCAAATGATTTAGAAAAAGAGGCCTTTGAATCCCTCTGTTTCAGTAACAGCCTCTAGCAGCAGAAAAAATGAAGCCCATCTTTACATCCATACAGGATGGATGTGTTCAATTCTGTGTCAATTCCTGGTTAAGATACTTTCGGTGATGTCTGTTCCTGTTTTTAATGGAAACAATCTTGAGTCAATGGACGGATGCCCAGACTCGGTTAGGAAGATAGATCCTAGTTAGTGAAAATACACTATTTTAGATGGGTACATTTTATTTTGCAGTTGAACTCAAACTAACACTATGCAAGCTGTGTTTGAATAGCAAATGTTGAAAATGTCATGTAGGGGATAGGTTCCCTAAACTCTTTGTGTGTGTGTGTGTGTGTGTGTGTGTGTGTGTGTGTGTGTGTGTGTGAGAGAGAGAGAGAGAGAGAGAGAGAGAGAGAGAGAGAGAGAGAGAGAGAGGAGAAAGCAGCAGCCTTTCCTGTGTAGCCCATTTCTGAAATGACACACAATATTCACAATTGCTGGTGCACTTGGATATGAGCTTCTTTTGGGGTAAATGTGTTCCTCTTTGTTTTCTCAGGTGATATAGCTTCTGTGATTCTTGGCATGCAAACGTCATGTTTGCATTCTTTGGTCTCTCTAACTGGACATGGAGTATGGCATTGAATCACTATGGATTAAATAATGTATTCCTCCTTTTAGGAGACAAGGTGGCATATTGTGAAGCAGCCAATAGGAGAGTGATGGAAGTTATCAACTCTGCAAAGACTAGACAAGAACTGCTCCACACTCAGGCGTCTCACAGCAACCAAACAGAAAGAGAAATCTCATGGTCTACAGATTCCAAGGCAGCTGATGATGGGCAACCTGAACCTGACACATGGATTTATCCGCTAATACAGATGAAACCTTTTGGAATCCAAATAGATGAGATTGTCACAGAGGCACTCCTCATGGAAGCAGAGCCGGGTGCCAATGTATATCTCACCACAGGCTACTTCAATCTCACACAAGCCTATATGGACCTGGTTCTAGGCACTAGAGCTAATTACCAGATCCTTTTAGCCTCCCCGGAAGTGAATGGGTTCTTTGAGGCCAAAGGGTTGGCTGGTGCCATCCCTGCTGCCTATGTTTACATTGAACGCCAGTTCTTCAGCGAGGTGTGCTCTGTGGGTCAGCAAGACAGAGTCCAACTGCAGGAATATTCTAGGAGTGGGTGGACATTCCATGCCAAAGGTGAGGCATTGCAGAAGGAAGACATATTTTATTTATTTATTTATTTGATTTATATACTGCCCATTTGGTAAGGGACATTGTGTAAGGGTTGACTCCAGAGTCTTCAGTGAGCTGGCTTATTCATTGAGATAGTCCAGTACTTCAAGAGAAGATTGGGTTGTATAGAATTTTTATTTTGGCCTGTGGCCTGTGTCCAGGGGTTAATTCCACCTCAAGGAGACCCATTGGATTAATGGAACTTACGTACGTGGTTTATGTTGATTCAGTAAATGTGCTCTAGTTTGAAATACCAGTTGAATTTAGGTTTTTGATGACATTTACTTAAGGAAAGACATTCTGTCACCTAAATAACTTATACCTGATCTCTCTGCTAGTCTTCTCTTGTTCATTCTGGATCTTAGATTATGAATAGTGTCAGACTAGACATAGGCAGTGGTCATTATATGGTAGATGTTTTACAGTTGTTTCTGTTGCGTGAGAGATATACAAGAGTCCCATAAGTAAGAGATTTGGTCCACAGAGATAGGATGACAACTCTGATTTAAATAACTTGTGCCTTACTGTTCTTGGACAGACCAGTGTCAACCAAACTGTTGTGTCACATTGTGGGTTTAATAGCCTTTGATGTACCTTCCAGTCAAGCTTTCTGGCATTATAAAATCTGTTACCAGGTTTATATCCACCTATACGAGTGATACAGGACATAGCAACTGGATACATATTTGCAAA
The DNA here is from genome assembly GCA_023846285.1 of Phrynocephalus versicolor. Classification (NCBI taxonomy): domain Eukaryota; kingdom Metazoa; phylum Chordata; class Lepidosauria; order Squamata; family Agamidae; genus Phrynocephalus; species Phrynocephalus versicolor. The sequence continues at coordinate 18,212,384 of JAHTLZ010000010.1, read as the reverse complement.
ATATTTGAGAGGAGGTGTGGAAAGATTGTTACCATTTCATGACTGACCTTGTCATTTGGCCTGGTATTGTTTTCTTCACTTCCTGTTGCAGTGGTGTAGTAGACAGTTGGGAAAACAGGAAATTGTGCAACTTGTCTCCCTGTAAGGAAGTGGCTGGAAGTGATAGGAAGATGTGGGTACCTGTGACCTGTGATCTAAATTAATTCCCCCTTACCACCATGCTGCTTCAGGGAACGTGGAGTCCTCAGTGCCCAGCAGAAGGGGTGAATTCTCCCCCTTAAGTGCCCCAGACTTTTCATTTCCTCTGAACCACAAGGGTGGGAAGGAATATTGAGGTCAAGTGGGGGTGGGGGGAGGGAGTGCCTCCTTCCTCTATTGCTTTCATATTTAATGCCTAAACTTCTATGAAGAAAGAGGAATAGGGGAGGAAAGCAAGGAGACATATTGGTGCTTCACTGGGAAGAGATCCCTGTTTAAGACTTAGATAAGAGTGTCATCACTTCCTGAGACGTTCTGCTTATGTGGAAAGAATAGCATCTCTGATTCTACAGGCAGGTGAAAGGCTGCTGTTAAAAGCTGTTGTGATTATGACGATACCGCATACACCTTGTTTACTTACTCACTGCCACCAGCAGATTAACTGGGCACTTATAGATATTTGAGAGAGTCAAACACCAGGTTTTATAGTTTAAAACAAAACATGAAATGTTTCATTAGTTTACAATTAGAGATAGCTTTACAGTTATGATCGCTTTAGCTGATGTTATCACATTGTTTAATAAAACTTATCTTAATGCAATCATGGATTACAATAATAATGTCTTTTATAAACCAGACCCTTATCAGTGACAGGATCTCACACCTGGCCAAATGACACTCAAAACTAACTTTCAGATAACTGACCCTCAACTCTCCCCTCCCATCAGGGTTACACACACACACACACACACACACACACACACACACACACACACCCATTAGCTCCTCCCACAAAATTTGTGATTGGCTAAAGAACATACTAATAAATATTCATATGTGCAGTTGTACAGTAATAAATAGTCATGAATAACTCCCGGTTCACCACAGTGATGGCCTGAACTCTTACTGTTGTACCACAGGTCAACTTGAATGCTAAGCAACCGCCTGGTTGCAATGAAGAGGACCCCAGCTTCATCCCCTTTGGGTACCTTTTGCTGCTCTTGTGGATATTTTTTTAAATTAGGGAAGCCTTGCAGGGCAGTCTAATTTATCACCGTCCCTTGGGTGGGTGGGTGGGTGGGACTCCAAGGTGATAGGGGACACATTACAGCTTCCAGACAATTTGAAAGTTCTTTCTGTCAGGTCTCCATGGCACTGAGGAGCCAGCCGGTCACTAAGAATATGAACGGCAAGCTGAGCAGGTCTCTCGGCTCCCTTGAGCTTTGTCCCAAAGGTCACGTCCGAATGGGCTGCACTTCTCTAGGGACCTCTGCTTTTGTTTGTCTGAGACTTGTAGCTGTTAATGATTATGGGAAGGCTGCTATCTTCCCTGCCTCCTTCCTGCTGAGCTGCTGGGAAGAGGCTCGGGGGCTGGGTGTGGGGCAGGCGGCTGACTAAGCCCTTTCTCTTAAGAAAACACATTCATGTCTCTACGCACAGTTACTCAGACACAGTCATGAGGAACAGCAAGAGATGGTTGGGGTGGGGGTGACGGATCAGACTTAGTACCACTTCTGTTCCCCCCCATGCAATTTCTGCCGCTAGCTATGCTTTCAAGCTGGCACGCCAAACGTACATGCGTTCTCCTTTGGCAACAGGAGATTATTCCACATTCCCCCCCCTTTTGTGTAAAAGAAGCAGAATAAACTTAGGAAAGTATCAGCACCAAGAATCCAGGTGGCTATTACCCACGCTAGTCAGATCTTCAGCAGAAGAAGCACATCGCTTTTGCGAAACATTGAATTAGTATTGCCAGTGTTGCAGTAGATCAGAACAGTTATCTGAAGCCTCATGTAATATTGACAGCAGTGTATGAACCATGAAAACAACTGAAAATAAACTACATCAAATTATTCTGAACATTAAATAACAAAAAGTCTTATGGTACCTTAAAGACTATCAACTTTTATTTGGGATAAGCTTTTTGTGGTCAGATGCATAGAAGGTGGCATCGACAGGCAGATATTTGCTATACTGAATATGTCATCTCCGAAGACTCCTATGCCCTGTAAATATTTCTTTTTTTTAATCTCTCCTGAATAGCTCACTGTCTGCTTCAGTGGATGTATTCTTCCCTAAGAGGATTTTTCAGCTATTGTGAGGGAAACATTTCCCCTATCTACTCCCATCACACCCTCCACAATTTTGTTCAGATCTGTTACCTCCCCTTTTTCTTAAGCTAAACAGTTGCAAATGCTCTAACTTTTCCTAAGCAGTTGCTCCAGCCCTTTTGTCATTTTTTTCACTGTGTTTTGCACTTTTACCACTACTATATGCTTGTTCATGTGCATTAACTAGATCATACACCATATGGTAGGCCATATGATATTGTTGATTTCATTTTGCATTATGTCCTTCAAAGGAATTATTGTTTTTTCAAAATATAAGCTGCACATTGATCTTTATTTTTTATCCAACTGGGTAACGCAGTGCCAAGATCCTTTTCTTGGTCAGTCACCACCAGCCAAAATCCCATCAGTGTGTGTATAGTTAAAGTTTTGCTGTCCATGGTGTGTGCATGACCATCAGTTTACTTACAAAAAAAGACATTTGCTGTTTTAATGGTCATTTTCATAGTTTGGGAAGATTATTCGTTTAAAGTTTTGCATTCCACATATTGTATGTTTCAATCACGCTAAATATTGTTACGTCATTTGGAACTCTAGTTAATTTAAATCACACTATATACAGTGTTATGGAACACTGTGAAAGCACTCTAAAAATTTATTGATATATTAATTACCTTTCTATCTGTTTAACCCAATTTAAATGTTGGGTGAATTGACCTAGAATTTCCCGAATCCTCCTTTTTCAACAATGTGGTGTCACACTGGCCAGTTCTCCTGGTACAGAGACTGATCTTAAGGGATGTTACTTCCTTATTAGAGGAGCAGCAATTTCAGCCATGAATTGTTTTAGAATTCCCAGAAGGGTGCAATCTCTTGAACTGTTTGAGAATACTGATAGGAATGTAGGCTCTTGTGCACGTGACATCCCACTTGCAGCATGTCCCTGCTCAAGCCAGTTGCCAGCTCCTGTGGCTAGTTGGTGCCACTGACCGTTGACAAATGGCTTCCAAACCAAGGAGGCTTGGAGCTTGACAACATTTCTTCCTCTGCCTTATGGTTGAGGAGAGCATCTTTAAGTATTTGTATCTCAGAACCAGGCTATGAGAAGATGTGGATAAGCTTCGTTTTGGTACCATAAGAAGCATCTGACGAGACAAAAACAGTTGTCCTGCTTGTTATGAAATGTGGGTGCAGGATACTCCTTGTAGCCCAGATTGAGTTTCCTTATTGGAATTGAAGGAGGACTAGGTCATAGATCTTACTTCGTGAAGAAGCAGGTCATGACATGAGCCTAGTCTAGGCTGGCCAAATGCTATACAATGTGAAGGAGGGGAAGAAAAAGGTGACGATTTGTGGAGTTCAGTGTGTTCCTTTCTGTCTGTTCCCAACGGCTAAGTTGTGTATTGTGCTTTGGAGCTCAAGGAGTTGGACGTTCTGGCTACAAAAATTACGAGGATTTAGTAAGGACAAGCAGCTGTGGCACTTTGCATTAAAAGAACAGTTTATGGCCTGGAAAAACCAGTTATCTGTTAGGCTTGTGTCAAAACAACTATGAATTATTCTTGTATATTTAAAAAAAGTAGAAATATATGTATTGAATTACTGGTTAGGAAAGGATGTATTTGCTTTTACAGAGTGATGCAGAGTGGGCATTATACAAGTTCAAACATGGACACAGTAACTTGGGAAATAAAGGACCGTACTCAAGTCAACTAATCATTTAAACTAGGCATGTGCACAACGAAACTGCAGTACAGTATTTGCATTTCTTTTATTTAAGGTTTGGGAGGGGGTGTTCCCTGCTTATATTTTCTGATGCTCTAGAACCCCTAGGAGCCCTTAAAAATTAGTCCAGAAAAGCAAGAGGCGTGGAAACAGAGAACCAGTCTGGTCCAAAAGCAGGCAACAGTACATGAGAAAGAAAAATTAGACTTACACAGATTTATAAAATCAGATTTATATTATCACAGTCATCTCCTGCTCTCTCTCCACAACACACACACACACACACACACACACACAGAGAGAGAGAGAGAGAGAGAGAGAGAGAGAGAGAGAATGAGAGAGAGAAGAAAAATGGCAAAAAAACAACAACCCCACCATCCCCTTCTCCTCAGAATCAAGGAAGGCAAGCAAATAAAAGGCAAAAACAAAACACCACAATCAAAGCCCCTTTTCCGAGGTACTACTAGGACATGGGGAGATTTCTCTCCTGCCCTATCTACTTGATAATCTCCCCCTTTTTCTCTGAGTCCAGCTAGCAGGACAAGCAGCAGCAGTACAGTCTGAAAGGAAGAAGAAGAGGAGGAGGAAGTAAGAAAGAAGGAAGGAAGGAAAGAAGGAAGGAAGGAAAGAAAGAAAGAAAGAAAGAAAGAAAGAAAGAAAGAAAGAAAGAAAGAAAGAAAGAAAGAAAGAAAAAGAAAGATTGCAGTGGTACCTCAAGTAACAAAAAAATTGAGTTATGAAAAGAAATTTCTGGGAATGTAGATGTATAGCTTTAAGAAAATTTTAAACTGAATGCCCTCTTTATGGGTTTTTTTTTCGTAAGGCATTGCGAACAATAATCCTAAACCAGTACTTCCTTTTGCAATAATTACCTTTTGTGCCCAAAGTGTCACTCTTGTGCATGCCCCACTCTGCGCCTCTGGAGCCAGTGCTTCTGTTTATGATGATTACATGAAGCACCACCCCCATTTTGGAGCCATTCCGGAAATATTTTGCACTGCTTGGGGGACTTTTTGGGACTTTTTTTGGTGCATTTCTCAAGTGGTGGAAAGGTAGGGAGCTGAGCTTTGTTGTTTCCGTGGCTTTTACTGTGCTTTTTGCATTTTGTGTGTGTGTGAGAGAGATTTCCCACTTTTTTGACTTTTTCCAGACCTCCGGAATGGATTAATTGATTTCTCATGTATTTCTATGGGAAACTGCACTTCAAGTTACAAATTTTTCATGATATGAAGAAACCCCAGGAATGAATTAATTTCATATCACAAGATAACACATGATGATGATGATGATGATGATGATGATGATGATGATGATGATGATGATGATGATGATGATGATGAAATATCCCCAAAGAAACCAAAGTAAAAAGAATCCAAGAGATAATCTTAAGACGGTACATTGGTACAGAAATGATGCCTGGCAGCAGCAATAATCCCTTTTGTAAACATCCATGACTCATCCCTGTTTAGAAGGCCTATCAGCAATATAACACAAGAAGAGAACCACTTTCATGTTTTGGGTCTTTTGTTGGAACACAGAAGACCCATCCCTAATTATACAAGGTTGGCAAAGAACTCGGGTATCTCTCTTTGAAGTGACTAACCTTTTAGCCCAGGGCATACCAATAATGGCTATTTAGGACTGAAGCCTGAACAGTATAATTTGCCCAGACTTGATATCTTAGCAACAAATACCTCTAGTTGGGCAATTGTGCCCCTCACCTCCCACCAGCTATTTGGATATCTAATTGCTTTATCTTTTTTTTGGCTCACTTGTTAGAATTTAGTGGGAATGTAGGCCTGGCCTAATGCTTATAACAATTCTGCACCATGAAATCAATTCTCATTTATGGATACCCTCTCCAGGGTTTTTCTAGCTAGTGTATCCTCTGAAGTAGTTCCCTTTTTTGTAGGGGGCACCCTGGGACTGTACAGCTTGCCCAAGACTTCACAGGTTGGTACAGGAGGCACAGTGGGGAATTGAACTTCCAACTTCTGTCTCTGCAGCCAGATACTAACACACTCAATTATTCAGCCAGTGTAATATATATACACCATACTAATGGGTAATAACACTAAAGCATTTAAGGAAATCTGTGTTGGGGAGTATGTTAGTGAAGATTCTCAATCAGCCAGGTGAAGTTATCCAGAAGTTGAGTCATGGCAACTGGACTTCTTTTCTTGTGAGATTGAACTGTTTCACTACTCATCCAGGTAGCTTTATCAGTCTAAGGAAAGTTGGTGCAGAACCTCCAATTTGTAGTTCGTTGGTTTCATGCCACCCTGGTCTGAATAGCCTTGTTAGATGGGCAGTAGCCTGAATAGGCTCATTAGATATACAATGGCCTGGGGTGCATGAAAGTCGCATCTGTTCAACCCCTCCAATACCTGTTAAGTATGGTTGTTAGCTGTGGCCTTCCTGGTGGAGGTGTGAAGTGCTTCTGATTTGCCTGGGGATTGATGAAAGGGCAGCATGTTAATTAAGTGGCAGACAGGTTGTGCCTGAGCCCCCCCCTCTGTTGAGGGAGGGGTTTTCAGTGCTCCCATAAATGGCTTCCCTGACCCCTCTCTCAAACACCTATCTCCTCTGTCTAATATGTGTAAATCCCTCATCTTTGAATGAGTGCCCTTTGTCCTTCAAATGGAGGTACACTGCTAATTCTGGTCCTGAGCTGTTGCCCTTCCTGTGTTGGGCCAAACTTCTCTTTAATAGCTGTTTGGTTTCTCCATTGTAGAGCATTGCACACTCCTTGCTGCATTGGACCACATGTTGTGGGGAGGAGAGAGAGTGTGTTGTTGCAAGTTTCCCCCCACATCAATGGCCTTGTAATATTCTTGTGTAGGAAATGGAATAAATAAAAAGAAACAAGGAGAAACAAGTCACCCCCTGCCATTTCGCGCTTCAGGTACTGCGGTCCCACTATATCGCGGGATCACAGTACCTGGGGCGGCGGCGGGGAGTGATCTCATCGCTCCCCGCTGCCCCCCCAGGCCCCTCTGGGAGGCCTCGGAGCTGGGTGGTGGGGTGGTGGGGAGCGATCTGATCGTTCCCCGCCACTCCTGCCCCTCTGATCGCCCTCACCCCCACCCGACCCGCTTCCGCATATCGCGGATTTTCGCATATTGTGGGTCGGGTGGGTCCCTAACCCCCGCGATAGGTGGGGGGTTACTGTATCAGACTTACATTGTAATTGAACTGGTGTGTGGAGGCAACTATCTGGCGGTGGCTAGAACTTCAGACCCAAGCAAGGTGCTCATTTTTTTTAAAGCTGGAAAGTCCCCCATTTAGGCAGGAGCTAATTTATCTGCCATAATTTCCCTTTCTTTCTGGTGAAAATGAGACAACTGAGACAACTCTCTATTCCAGATCACAGGATGGGACCAACTAGACTGGCAGGTGTTGCTGTCTTGGGTAGGCTAACACTGCTCAAGCAGTTTGCTTTTATTCCAAAAGGCCTCAAGTTTTCTGAGTATGGATTTCACCCCTTCCCTGTCCTTTGTTGTAAATTGTCCAGAGTGGCTGTGTTGCCAAATGGGTGGTATAGTAAGTAAGTAAGTAAGTAACTAAAAAAAATAGATAGACTTGATAGACCGACCAAACAGTATAGCTTCTAAGGGATAAATCCTTTCCCTTATTGAAGCAATAGCTCTTCATTGTCACCTCATCTACCACTGCAAGAGTAAGAAGTGTTTGGCAGGGTTCATTGTGAATAAGTAGCTGTGTTGTCCAAAAAGTCCCTGGAAGTCTTGCAGCCTTGGTTTTATTGACATGTTTTTAAATATGCTTAGTGGTGGAACATTGGGCCCAGGTCACCAGTGTAGCCATTTGTCCTGTGGAATGTGTGAGCTCAAAGCATGGCTTGATACGCCCTACATTGCAAGGATTGTATTGTACCAGATGAGAGAGGTCAGTTTCTGTATATGCTGTCATGTGCTAAGTATTCCACTGAGTTGAGTGTCATTCCCTGTGCATTTTATGGCATTGTCTGGAGGGAGGTGTCCTTGTTTCCTGGTTGCTTACTTGGCATTGTGTCCCATTTTCATTGCTGGTAAGCCTAACAAAATATATTCATGAAGGCTTTCATGACCGGGATCTGATAGCTGTTGTGAGTTCTTTCGGCAGTTGGGCCGTGTTCTGGAAGTCTTTCTTCCTGATGTTTCACCAGTCTCTGTGGCCGGCATCTTCAGAGGGCAACGAGCGCAGGGAACTAGGAGTCCTCTCTGAAAAAAATGTTTCATTGTTTTTCCTTTCAAGAACAAAGCATTGTTTGAGGCTCATACTGCTGTCATAGTAATTTCCTTTGTGTGACACCCCCCCCCCCGGTTTCCTTTCTTCTTATGTTTCTTTACAGGTCTCTGGTTGTACCTGGCAGGAAGCCGTCTGCCCTGCTTAACTCTGATTGGCTCTCCTAATTTTGGATACAGGTCAGTTCATCGGGACCTGGAAGCACAAGTTGCAATAGTGACGGAAAACAAAGCCCTGCAGCAACAGTTCCATCAGGTACGTAACAAGCACGTGCTGTAATAATGGGCTTGAGGAAATTGGCCAGGAAAGTTTGTTGTAAAACTTCAGTAATGGAGGAAACTTGCATGATTTCCCACGTAAGGTTCCTTCAATGATGGTGATGTATAATTTCAATTGGTTGCTATATAAGCCAGAAGAGATCTGAAGTCCTTAAGAGTGACCTGTTTCTGAAGAAGATGACGAAAACAAAACATGGAATAATCTTGAAAGTGGAGGATGTCTCCCTCTAATGTACCCTAGAGATGGGCAGGAACTGCCGATTTGTTTTTTGGCCAATCAGGTGTTTGGCGATTCCTAGCCCTACCTCTTCCAGCCGGTGCCCCCTCAGAGGCAGTGCCCAAGAGAAGGTGGAGCAGGGAAGCTGGGGTGTTGCCTCTAACTTCCCTTAGGGACTGGAAAGTGCCCAACAACTCTTTGGCTAAAAAGAACGAACTGGCATGAACTGCCGAACCGAGAGGCCGTGCCCATCTCTGACGTACTTGCATGCTTTCATTTCTCTGGTTCTCTCCGTCTTAGGAATGGCACAGTGGAGGCTGGGCAACCTGCTGACTATGTAAGAACATTCTCCAAAACTGTTTTCGAGTCATTTCTAGTGTTTAGATAACCCATAAGCCAGTTGAATTTTATAACTAGGAGTAAAATTCCTAGATTCTTTCTGGTTTATTCCTTCCCACAGCTTGGGGGAGGGCTGTAGTCTCATTCTTTCCATGAAGGAACACTAATATTTCCTTTTTATGTACTCTTGTGGGTTTTAGTGTAGACATCTGTTTTTTCAAGGTTACTAAAAGGATAGTTTCTTGGGGCTTTTATCATTTTATTAAGCACAATAATTTCTGCGTTGATTGCCTTGTCCATCCATTAACTTGGTTGTTCCGGGTTGGTTTTTGAACAGCCCTTTCTACATTAGATTAGCATATGCATATAGATTAATCGTAAGCCTTTTCAGAACAAGAATACATTCTCTGAATGTAGCTGGGATATGAGGTGAAATAAATGTGTGTATTGAGGAACAGTCACACAAATACTGTTTTGCCTTCTCTATTAGAAATGTATTACCAGTTTAAATTTCCCTTGAGATCCCTAATGCTAGAAGTGAAAGCTTAACATCCATCTAAATGGTCTTTTCGATGTTAAGACTTGGCAATGTCATTGTTTGAAGTTTTCATACAGCCACATGGCAGAAATCATGTATGAATTCAGGGAATCCACACATTTTGGTTTGGCCTTCTAGTGATAGCCATTGGCTGCCACTGAACATTCCCTCGCCCCATGCTGTCTCCATGTGCCCAAGAACCAAAAGGAGAGTTTACCTTCAATTCTGGCTTTGCGGAAGCGAAACCATGAAAGTAATGCAAAACCTGGAACCCTGTCCATCTACCTGAGTTTCTGGGTGAAGGCAGATGGCTTGAGAGAAAAGCAAGGTTTCAAAAAAGGCAAGATGTGAACCGAATTGCTTTCAATAGTCGTTGCTGCCACTGCTTGCCATGGTCAAGTCCTTGCTTAATGTGGAACATGACTTTGCTTCTGCAGTTCTTCTTGCTTTGCTGGAGGATACACTGGGTTTATTTTTGCCTGTTTTTCATTATTATTTCATGTCTGCTCAGAGATGTTTTCTGACATATTAGGAACCTTTAGAAATCCTGTAAGAGTTCAGACAGTAGCCTAGGGGCCTCTGTTGACATATCACTGCTCTTGCTTGTTTTAAAGAGTGGCAAGTCCTCATTGCACTGTACATGAATTGGTACCCTTCTTAAAGAGGTTGTTTATGAGAGAAGCTACCATTACTTTTGTGTATGTTTTTATTTTTTAAAACCGGCCTTGCTAAGTGCACGTATAGAGCATAGGGATCGGAAGAAAGAAGTGAATGAGAATTTGGCTATCGTATTCTAAACCCAAAGGGCTTCAGCTAGGCATACATAGAGAGGTTGTACTGTGGGTGGCGATCATGACACCATGGTTGCCAGTAAGGAGCTGATCTGAGTTGGGTGTGGTGGCGATCTGTTGAAGTTGAGCAGGCGTCCTGTGATTGTGTCAGGATGCTGCACATACTGCAATGCCTAATGTTAATTCACACCAAAAAGTCTCCTTGGGAGAGACACATTGCCCCCCCCCCCCAGATACCATGCGCTGTAGCCATTGTAACTGAGATGCTCACTTTCCCTCCAGCTGTATTGTTTATACTTTGAAGAAGCTTAGTGTTTCTGGGAACTGCATTGAAACCTTGACGGCACATTCATTTTAAACTGCAGCCTAGGAGGGTGTTTTTTTTTTTCTAAAGAGAAACGAACAGTCCAGTCTCTGGAGATTAAAGTCAGGCTTCCTATTTGGACAATTATAGTTCAGGGTTTGGCTGTGTTACGGGAAAAAAGAGCAACTGCAGGGCCAAATCTTGCAATGCTTTCTTCCTCAGTGTATTTGTATACATGTGTGGGTTGGACTCTGGCCTTGCAATTACTTGGGTTTGGCTCTACTGGTTTATGAGATGCCAGATTTTGGAAAGCCTTGGCATTCTACTCACCTGAAGTCCAGATCCAGGCTTACTTTTGAGGGGATGGAGTGGGGGATGCAGTTACTTGGTTGAGGCATCCTGATGGAACCTTGCATGGCACCTCTGACTTTAATTCTTTTAAATGGTGGTGGAGGAATTTGTGACTTTTGATTTGGGATGGCCGCATAGGGGGCATCGTTTGCTGGGCACAACGACAATAAAAGTGCGCATTCACCCTGCCGTCTTTCCTTCTTTATAGGAGCAGAAACGACTCTACGACCGTTCGGGCACAGTCTCTGCCTCGACTTTTGAGCAGCCCAATCGCTATGTCAAGCTGTGGGTAAAGATGGTGACGCCCCTGATTAAGAATTTCTTCTAAAAAGAAAAAAGAAAAAAGAAAGCAAGAAAGGCTAGCCCTTTGGGTGAGTTTTGTGTGCCCCTGTTTCTGTGCCTGTCCCCTGGGTGGGCAGTGTCAACAGGAAATAAGCCTGAGTTGATCTCATTGAACTGTCTTTTTATTTTTTAACAGCAGTACTCATCTTGAAAGCACAGATCCTTGTGCCTAAGAGCTTACTTTAGAACGCCAATATTACTGTGAGGTCTTCTTCCTTTATATCAGTTTATCGGGTCCCACTGGGAAAAGCTTGAAAGTTTTTTGTAGTATACGTGGGTCACAAGGGGAAAGCTTTGTTGGAGGTCACCTTGGGAATTTCTGTCTTTCAAGAACAGGGAGCTAATTTCTGTAAAGGTGGGGTAAATCTATTCAAAAAAAAATGGGAAAGGGTACTTTGGGAGAGAGCCCAGCACTCACTTGGAGGGCACTTAAACCGTCTCCCAGTAAAACCAGCAAGTCCAAAATACACTTCTGCTGATATTGCCATGAGAAGAGGCCATTCAGATTCCGCCATTATCCATAAATGATTCAAAATACATGTGCATTGTGCCCTATTTCTGAACCTAGGCATAGAGGACCATCTGAAGAAGTGGCCCTGTTGAGGATGCAGCAGCAGGCAGGTGGAAGAGGTGCAAGTACTTGTCCAATATTGAGAAAAGGGTATCATAAGAACAGAAGAAGAGCCATGCTGGATCAATCCAAAGGGCCATCTAGTCCAGCTTCCTGTATCTCACAGTGGCCCCACCAGATGCGTTTGGGAGCACATGAGACTAGATATATGTCTCCTGATACCACTCTCCTGCATCTGGCCCTTGAAGTACCCTGGTTTTAAGCCTGGAGATTACACATCTCCCTCATGGTTTGTAACCTGTGATGGACTTTTCCTCCAGGAATCTGTCCAATCCCCTTTTGAAGGCATCCAGGCCAGATGCCATCACCACATCCTGTGGCAGGGAGTTCCACAGACCAACAACACACTGCGTAAAAAAATATTTTCTTTTGTCTGTTCTCACTCTCCCAACCCTCAATTTGAGTGGATGTCCCCTAGTTCTGGTATTTTGAAAGAGGGAGAAGAGCGTCCCTCTCTATCCACATTACTCATGCCCTGCATTATTTTGTAAGTCTCAATCGTATCCCCCCTCAGGCGCCTTTTTTCCAGACTAAAGAGCCCCAAATGTTTTAGCTTTTCGTCATAAGGGAGGCGCCCCAGCCCAGTAATCATGAGGATTGCATGAGGGAAAAGTAGGCTTGGGTTTCCAAGCAGCTATAATTCCAGAAAGATTAGAAGAGGCAATGATGGAGAAAATTCTCCAAGAAATGCCACGATTAGCGGAGTTAAAACATGTGGGGGTGGAAACTTTGTCTGACTTGAACGTCTTTCTAACCTTTTTGCCCCATGGGCCTGGGGAATCCTTCATGATGCAGGAGACTGACAAAGGACTTTCACCCATTTTTCAGTATCACAATGACAAGTCCTGGCTCACCCGCTTTTCTCCACCGACTCTGGGAAGCTAAACGTCATGTTCAGTTTCATATGACTGTAAAGGGTCCTTTTTACTGGAAAAGGGGAAGAGGAAGATGTGGGACCAGCTAGGGTGGGGTGGAAATCTTTCCATGACCTTGGCGTAGTTTCTTTCCTTCTTTGTTGTTACATGGTAAAATTCATGCCCTGGCAGCCTACAATTATCTTTCTGCTTTTGGGAAGCCATAGGGAAGAACAGGGGTTACTGAACAGCCACTTTTTAAAATCTGTGTTTTGAGCACATGAGTTTCTGGTGCTAAAAGGGAATGCCAGGAATGTGGAACCCACTTTTCAATTTTCAGTAAAGGGGTCAGGGTTATAAAGAGAAATATTAGTTGTTCTTAGCCCCACTCCATAGTTCTGTGGGAGGGGCAGGTTGTCCTTACTGTGTTCCAGCTACTGGCAAGATCAGCTCTTAGCCAAGAGGCCAAGATGTGTTCCTCGGCCTTTTGGCTACGATAGTTCAGAAAGATGTCTACTAGTTTTCGCTGGCTAGTAGAAATACCTTTGGGGCTATTGAATTCTGCATATCTTGAGGACATTGTGGTTGCTTGCACTTAAATTGCAGTGGCAGAAAAATGCTCTGCCAGTTGTCTGACTGAACCGAGCAGACCAGGAGCCTTGCTTGTGGGACACCGCGTAATGACACTGGGAAGAATTCCAGTTTTTAACGGTAAGCTTTAAGGAATGTTGAGTTGGGGTGCGGCACTCTGGAATCAATGCTGATTGCAATTATAGCTCTCAATAAGCAGCAGGCTATGGGTTCAAAGTGGGAAAGTCATGCAGGCGTCCCCTGCAAAAACCCTGTAAAAATCTACGTTCATTCCAGTGTGCTAAGGCAGAGCCTGTGCTGACTAGATACGTTTCCTGTCCGTGGTCACCAGCTGCTATCCCTGAGCAAGTGACATCACAACAGACATGTCTACTGTCCAGGAACCTTTTATTAGCAACTTGCAAACAACCTTCTTGCTCTGGATTTGCACAAAGGGGAGAAGGGGGACAGGGTGGACGGAGTCGAGCCCTCTAAACTTGCAAGAGCAAAGCCACTCCAGCCAGAATCCACTTTGCCGGCTTTTCTTTTGTCTTGAGGTTGAAGGTCCACACGTAGGTGGGGCCTCGCGTGCGTGTCTTATAGACAGGGCACTCATACATGTTCTTGGTGTCCATGCGATCCACAGGGATGGCTTTGATGAAGATGACGGGCATCGCGGGGGTCAGCTCCTTCAGGCGGGCATCGCTGATGACCCCGGTCTGAATATCCCACCGAGCACCTGCAGCCAGAAAAGAAGGAACTCTCCCCATCAGCTGGAGAAAGGCCTTGTTGGCAGAGAGCACTGCGGGAGCCCAGCACCACAAGGGACACCTGTCATGAGCAGCCAGGCTAGAGAGGCCTGGGCTTGGGTGGGCCTGCGGCACCCTACCATCAATTCATGGGTGCATTGGGCAAGTGTTACAAATACAATTTTAGAAGCTGGATGATGACTGCGCCCTAAGCCTGCAGCAGTGTACCTTTGCTACAGAAAGCCGTGTACTCTTCCCACTCACCAGTTCCTTCATTTTGCTTTGGTAACACCAAGCCCAACCCTAGTAGGTTGACCAGGAAAAGTTAGGCTTCTTCAGCTCTCAACATAATAGCTAGCAGGAAAAAAAGGTCACCATAGAGACTACATTTCCAGCCTAGAGACATTAGGGAAATTTTAATAAAGGCAATTAGGCAGTTCTCTTGCTCTTAAAAATACCTATCAGTGTGATGATAACAAAATGGACATGTGCTGCCCCCTGCTGTCATGCTGAAATGCTATGAAATAAACAAGGCAGCTAGCCAAACTCGGGTTTCTGTTTATGTCCAGTGTTTGTGTTTGTGAAAGTACAGCTGTGCATTTGAGCTTGAAAACACTTTTGTGTGGAAATAATCTTGAGCAATTTCTGAACAAAGGAAACCTATTTTGGTAACAAACCAAGCTATCTAGATTGCTAACTTGGGCAAAAGATTCTGTGCTTAGTAAAGGAAAAGGCCTAGCCTCCTGCTGCTAAATGATAGCCCTTGTCTACAAGAATGAACTTGTTCTCATGGAGGATACATGCCCGTGGTGGATGGGGCTGGAGCCTCCCTTCCTTCCTGCAGAGTGGCCAGCTGGACAACACCAAATCATTTTCCCCCAGAGCCACAGAACTGTGGGGTTTAATGAAACCTCAAAGATCACAGAGGCCAACTCCCTGCCATGTTGAAAATCCACAGCTAAAGTAGATGGCCAAGTAATCTTTAACAGCCTGCAATGCACAGTGACTCTGCTGTATTCAGAAGTAGCCTGTTGTGGTGTCAAACATCTCTTACTTTCTGGAAGTTCCTCCTAATGTTTAGTCAAAATCTCTTTTCCCAGAATTTGAATTTATTTGCTTCTCCCTCCCCTTTGGAGCTGCAAAAAAACAAACAAACAAAAACCTTGCTCCATTTTCTATGCGACGGTCTTTCACATTTTTGAAGATGCCTGTCATAGCCTCATGCCAGAAATCTGAACTGATTGCTTGCAAAGGATGTTCAGAAGTAGAGGGAGGAATGCATGAAATGAGGGCCAGGAGGGGAAAGTGCCCACCACTCATATAAAATAAGCAAGATGGCCTTTACCTTCCATGAAGAGTCCATGGACGTAAGAGCCCTCTCGAGGTGGGGCTGTCATATCCTCCCGGTTTTTCTTTGTAACTTCTACTGAGAGGCACATTCGGTCAAGAGGCCACTCATTTTTCCGAGCCATGGACTGCATGATGGCCGTGAGGAAAGACTGAGGGTTGAAGAAACCTGCTAGCCACACAGTCGTGGGTAAGGCAAAATCAGTTGTCCAGGCCTCCAGTTCCTGAAGTGGAAAGAGTCGGAACAGATTGCATATTTTACTATCCTGTATGCACTTGGAACTGTTCCTATCTTTTCACAAATAGGCATGTGTAATTGTTTGGGGGGGGAATTCTTTTGGACTCCAAATCCCACATTTCTCCATTCTGGGAGTTCTACTGGCCAGGCTGACACCTGAATTGTGCTTGCCTGGAAGAAGGCTGGGCTGGGGGGGGGGTGCAGGGGGGAGCTGCCCAGGCATCTAGGTTGGAGGTTCAGTCCCCCCACTATGACTCTTTTTCGACAGAGCCTGGACTCCCATGATCCACAGGATCCATCCCAGCTCTGCAGTTCTAAAATGATTATCTAGAAGATCTTTACTAGGTGGTATTTTTAAATGGCACACAAGTCAGTCCACATGCAGGCACCATAGTAAACTTCTTATACAAAATCAGCTAGCTGTTACAGGATTAATTAAAATAAAAGGGACCAATACTTTTGTGAGAATTTAGATACCAGGCTGGAGGGAACCGTAGATACACTTGGTCTGAGAGTTAAAAATCTGCAGAGAAGAAGGGTTCATTGCGGAGGCAGCCCAAGTTTTCCCACTGCCTGAGATAAGAAAAGGCACCATCCCCTCCCATTGCACGCACCTCATTTGGTGTGTGTAGTTGTCCACGCATGGATGTGTACACTTGCATCCATACAAACAGCTTCTTGTTCCCTAATACTGGAGGGAGTTATTTCTGCACCCCCACCACCACCACCACAAGAGGAGACAGTGGCAGTGATCAGAGCCCACCTCCACCCTCAACCTGGCAGAGCAGCCTCCTCCACTCCTGTTGCCCTCCAGACAAAGACGGGAAGGAGGAAGGGCAGGGAGCAGGAGATCACAGAGCCCCACGGTAAGCTTTAAACATCTGACTCCAAAAGCAGAAACAGGAGTCCAGTGATGATGAATGCCTAACCCAGGAGAGAGGAAGCAGCTGCACAGCACATGTCTCCTGCCAAACGCCAGATATCCACAGAGCTGGCTACTTTCTGAAGAGTTGGCCACTGCTTTATGTTACAGAGGGCTCCATGGAATCATAGACTCATAAGAGTTGGAAGAGACCTTGAGGGCCACCCAGTCCAACCCGTTGCCTTGCAGGAACCCCCATCATAGTGCTCCTGACAGATGGCCATCAAGAAGAAGTTGTGTGCTAGGTAGGCATTGGAAGCTGCTCCACTCCTGTTTCCCATTCCTGGGATAGGTCAGTCATTGCTATACTCATTGCTGCTGCTCAGGTGAATCAGACACACTCTTCTGTCTTGTCTTACAGGAGGATGGCAGCACCAGCACAGTTGTCCAGTGCACGGGCAGCATTCTTTGGGCAAGGGTCAGGTCAGGCTGGGGAGTTTGCTCAGCCTAAAAGTCTGTTTCCCCCAGGCAGATGCCTCACTTTGCCTAACAGCAGGGCCAGTTCTGCCGAAAAAGTTGTAACCAAAGCGACAGTTTTGCTCACCCTGATCCGAAGGAGCAGGTCCGCATACCACGCTGCTAAGCTAAGCAACGATGGATAGGCACGGTTTGTCCAGGAATCAGGCACATTATCATAGAACAGAGCATTGGATAATTCTTCCATGTCTGTTGTAATTGTCAATTCTCCCTTAGGGGAAAATAAAATAACATTAGTTTCCTCTGTCATAAATGCTGATGGTTGTCTAGTCCCTAACTTTCTGTAAGATCTTATGAAAATGGCACCCCTCTTGATAAGATGTTCTGCTTATCTGAATGCTCTAGTATTAATTAAGGTCCCTTTGAGATTATGTGCACTGTTGTTCCTTGTTTATAGCAGAGTTTCCAGGCATCTTCCCTCTGTTGTTCTTGCAATTTACATTTCCCAGCACTTGCTTTGATAAATAAATGAGATTCACCCTCCCAGCTAGTGCTGTAATTGCCAATGCTGATGCTAGACATGTATGTAATTATGGCATGAGTAATTAACAACAGCATAGCATACAATAGTTGGAAAACAACTATTCTGAATTTTCTACTAGATGAGCATTCTTGTGATTTTATAATTTCACCTCCGTGTCCAACTTTCTACGAGCTGTTTGGGATTTTCACCATTTCTTGTAGCCTTGAAGCAGCAAGGCAAGCTTTTGGAGTTGGAGCATTTCCCAAAGCAACCAGTTAAATTCCCTCCAGCATCTGTAAATGTCCTGCTTCTGAAAGGCAGCGCAGAGTCCTAACAGTTTTATTTTAAGAAGAAAAACCTCCCAAGCTTTTTTAAATTTTGAAACTTTAAAGCAGGCGTCTGCCTTCGATTATTTATTAGTTCAGGCATATATATTTTGGGAAATGGTGGCAGCGAAAAGAAACCAGGTCACATCCAGGTGTTAATGTGTGCCAGGGGTTTGGAGAACCCAGGTTTGCCACATTTTTTTTTAAAAAGTTGCAAAGTGACACCCCTCTCCCCCCTCCTTCAACCACCCGCCTTTGCCAGCTTGCTACAGCCTTGATAAGAATCTGTTGGAATGTTGTGCTAATAATAAAACAGGCTGTACTAACAGCCTGAAAGAGCCCCTGGGCAATGAATATTGTCTCCACTGGAGTCAGCCGCCTGCCAGTAAATGTAGAGGAAAATTGCACAAGTCGTCACACACCTCTGAGCCGTCTCCCTCGGTTCCCCTGTGCCCACAAGGCATCGACTCAGCTGACTCGACAGTTTGACAGGGAAGATGCACTGCTGTCTAGCAGCTTGACAGAGTTTTGTGGCACCTGAAAGACTATGCAGTGCCATTTGGCTTGCACTTTCATCGACCACAGCCAGTTTCTTCAGGTACATTTGAAGAAGATGACTGGAGTCACCAAATCCTATGCCAAACAAAACTTAAGTCTTTAAGCTGCCCCAAAAGCCCGTTTTTACTGCCACAGACAAGCAGATCTTACCGCCCCTGGGAAAATGCCACTTGAAAGGACTCTCCACTGAAGTGTAACAGCGGAAGAAGTATTGAAAACCGAAAACTAGATAACCTGGCTGGCCATCCCTGTTCCTTGAGAAAGAATTCTCAACTTTTCTTGCAGCTATTCATGATCTCATGCTTCCTCAGATTGCTTGAGAGATTTAATAGTCTGGACTAGAAATGGTACAGAACATCCAATACATTTTACCTTCAATCCCAAATTTAATTCTTTCAGAGAACGCCTAATTTCACTGGTAAGGATGTTCATTCGTTCGCATTCCTGGAAGGCAACGACCACGTAAGGGGTTTTCTCAGCTGCCTTTGCCATGATTTCCACCATATTAAAGGGCTCCGGAAGCCGATCCAGAATTTCATCTAGCACAGATTTAACCTGTTGCGGAGGACAGACAAAGTTTGCCTCTGAGCACTTCGCTGTGAAAATCGTAACAAATCACTAGAAGACTATGTGCTGCATTAGTGGTAGTCAGACTTCAGTCTAGCTTATTCTATACTATACCGTATCTCCACGGGCCCAAGAAAACCCAACCGAAGTAAAAAAAAACAAAAAAAACAGAAGGGCCAGCAGTTTCTGGGGGGTCAGATGTTTGGCTTTGTAAATAAAGATGTTTGGCTTGCTAAATAAAAATAACCCAACAGCACAAATGAGACTTGCATGGTCGCAGGTCCTAGAGATCCAATGCTGAAGGAAACAAAGGAGTGTGTCTTCCTACCTTCTCCTCTCGCGACACTCCAGTTCCTCCTCCAGCATCTGACTCTTTGGGCTGCATTTCCAGCACGGTGCGGAAGAGTTTCTCCGAGGTGACCGTAAGGAAGCCTATCTCAGCATTAGGATGAAGCCCGTACAGGTAAGGACTCTCGGGTGGGAGATTTTCATCAATGTATTCATGAT
The DNA here is from genome assembly GCA_023846285.1 of Phrynocephalus versicolor. Classification (NCBI taxonomy): domain Eukaryota; kingdom Metazoa; phylum Chordata; class Lepidosauria; order Squamata; family Agamidae; genus Phrynocephalus; species Phrynocephalus versicolor. The sequence goes on along the minus strand of JAHTLZ010000010.1, from coordinate 18,192,778 downwards.
ATCCCTATAAAACATGGAGTCTTAGAAGATATTAACAGCTGCTGCGGGACAACTTACCTGAGCCTTTACATCATCTTCCAGACGACTATACTACTGTTTATATATTTAACAAGGCCCATTCTCCTGAATGACCTGGTGTTTCCCAATGGGCCTCTGCAGCTGTAATCTTCCCCCTCCCTGTAAATGTTAGGTGAGGTCCGACCCCGTCTTTAAATCACCCTACTCCATGCTTCCCCATCTAGATGCCCTGAGCACATCCGATTTCACCTGATCTCAGACGCTAAGCAGGGGCGGCCCTGGCTAGAACTTGGAGGGGAGACCATCAGGGAATACCAGGTGCTGTAGGCGCCTGGAGTAGGAACTGGCAAGCCACTCCAGTATTCTCACCTTATAGTCTGTGTTTGGTGGTATAAGAAATCCTGGCGCCAGAAGCATTTCTCCTTCCAACATCTCCATTCGGATATACTCAGCCAGGTAGGTCCGGCAGAGTCTGCGGTCCCAGTCGTCAGTGATGTGCCCCCCGTACATGATCTCTCCAAAGAGATAGCGCAAGTCATCCCAGGGAACCTAGGAAGAGAAGCCCCAGCTCAGCACGCTAGAATAAGAGTCCTTGAGGGCAACAACAATGAGGAGACATCAAGTGAACCTGATGCCTTTACTACAAAAGTTGTTCTCTCTCTTTTTCTTTTTTTCTTTTTTACTCTGCAGTAGAGGTAGGAGATAGGGACTGGATCTCCTCATTTCTTGGATTACATATCCCATACTTCCCTATTCTTGGAGTTCAACCCAGCTGGCACATTCCTTACAGAGGCCTAAATATTATTCACTTAGGGGAAAATAGACCAGAATATTTTGTTTTATTTTATTTGAATCATATACCTCTACCATCTGGGCAGTTTAAATGTTTAAAGACAAATAGCACAATGTACAAAATGATAAACTGACATAATAGAACCACAATTAATAATTAACACAACAGTAATGTAAAAATTGCCAATGTGAAAACAAATCAAAATCAAAAAGTAACATAAAAAGGGAGTTGAAAATAGATGTGGAGTTAAAAGGATATCGAGAAATTTGATCAGCTTTTAAAGCTTAGTAGCTGCCCCTAACTACCTATTAGAGGTGGGCATTTTGTTTCGGAAGGGGTCCGGTTCTGAAAATGAAACACAGCAGCACAGCTGTGGTTTGGAAACAGGATCCGGCCTCTGGAACAAAATCAGCCACTGACTTACATTCATGGGTTACGCGGACGAAACTCCAACCAGGAAGAAGTCTTCAACGCGTCATCTTTCCTTCTCCCTGGTACTGGCCAATCAGAGAGGGAGGTGGGATGGTGCATGTCCTTGCACAGCTCCTGATTGGCAAGTGCCAGGGAGAAGGAAAGATGACGTGTCGCAGACATCTTCCTGATTGGAGTTTCGCCCGTGTGACCCAAACAAAAGTAAGTCAGTGGCTGATTTCATTTCGGAGGCTAGATCCCGGTTCTGAATCACAGCTGTGCTGCCATGTTTCATTTTCGGAACCAGACCCCTTCTGAAATGAAACACCCATCTCTACTTCCTCTCCAGAAAGCACGCTCTGGGACAGAAAGTTTGGGTGGAATTACGCCTAGGTAAATCTCTTGCCTTCTAGCTTTGGTCTTTTCTTCCAGGTGGTCCAGCCCACCAGAGCATCACAGGCCCTCTCGCTTTGGGTCGCCACTCCGAGGGAGACCTGAATATCCTCCACTCGGAACCAGACTTTCTCAGTGGCTGTTCTGACCCTTTGGAATAAATCTCCCAATGCAAGATATGGCTTGCAGAGTCCCTGCTGGTGTTTAAAGAGCACCTTAGAACTTGGCTGTTTAAAGCCGCCTTTGGCAACCACTGAGGTTGTTGTCTGTCCATTTGTTAGTCCATTGTTTGCCCCTGCCATCCTGATTTGCCGGTCCTACTCTTCTTATTTGTTATTGTTACATTGTCTGCATTATTGGTTGGTTGTTCACCGCCCAGAGTTCCTCTGGAAAAGTCGGGCGGTATATAAATGGAAATAATAAATGAATAAATAAATAAATAAAACAATTACTGAAATGTTTAAATTAAAAAGGCACAAATGAAATATTTTTTCTTACAGCCAAAAGTCAGTTCAAATGATTATGGCAAAGATTTGTAGAAGCTCGTAGAAATGTTAACGAAAATCTCAACATCTCACCCTGCACCATTCCAAGGGCGGCACCGCTCCCCGTTTAAAACCAACTTCTTCAGAAACAATCAGATTTTTTTTTTTTTTTACTAAAAGGGAAATTTTGACCTTAACTTGAAACCACGATTTGACGCCAATGTCATCACTCTAGCTGATGGGTCGACCCAAAAGGGCTAATCTGGAGGACACATACTGAGTCATTCCCTTCTGGCCTGTCAAGGCCATAAAGTGCCATTTCCCCCAAAATCCCATGGATGGGAAGGGGCAGAGAAAATGGTTCTCATCCTGTTTACAGAGGATGCTGCCCAAACAACAAATCTAACCTCTTAGAATAAAGAAACCTTGTGCCTTTTCAACTGCAGAAGATCCTGCTCTCCTGAGAAATGCAGCCAGTTTGCTTTGAAAACAAGGCTCCCTGCCAGCCTGTCCATTGTTGGTTAGGCTCCTTGGTCAGGGCTCGGTTGTTAATTCCAGCTTGAATAGGATCATAAAGTTGCCAAGATGGATGGGGACCCCAAGGAAGACCCATCAAACCAGCAGCTGAATGCCTGGCCTACACTTACATAATTCCCCGTGAGTCAATGGGTCGACTCTAGATAAGGGCAGCAATAGGATATTAGCCACTAAGCAGAGAAGATAAGGACAGTAGAGTGTTTAGCATTCCTTGATCAAACCACTGGAGAAAAGGGGGGGGGGGCTCTGGATTATTGCTTAGCAGTTGCTTTGCCATGCAAAGAATTCAGAACTTACCTTCACGTTGGCTTCCAGGTAGTTATACAAAACATTGATGGAAATGGTGAGATCGCCATTGTTGAAGGGGTAAGACCTATTCCAGCCTTGAGCTCCAAATTTCCGCCGTTCTGCCACCACCGCGTGGAAGTAGCAGAGCGCAAAAAGAATGCACTTGAATTCAATTTCTTTGGTGCACATTTCCAGAGTATCCTAGAAAAGAACAAGAAAGGTCACCAGGTTGCACATTTATAAAAGACACAGCAGTGTCATCTTAAAATGAGGTACGTAACAGTGTTTGAAAGTCTCTACTGGAACCTAACGGGGTGGCACGAGATGGCTATGTTTAAGCCCTGGTCTAGCAAAGCTGATTTTTAAAGATTCCAGCAATAACATTATTTTAAACCTAGGTATCTCTTTATGACTATCTGCTTACCAGGCAGTTTAAAAATACCTAAATATATCCCAGTTAGATAAGAAGGGGGAAATGTAATCCAGAAACAAACCAATATTGTGGACACAAATGTACATGAGAACAACTAAAAGAAAGACAGGAGCCCAGACATTTTTTTCCAGATCAGGGATCTTCAGGCTGGCTCTTCCCTGGGACATGCAGTGACAAACCGAACACCCGGCCGGCTCCTGGCTCTGCAGCCCCATATCTAGTTCACCCGGCTATCCAGCCAGTGGGAGGCTCCTTACCTGTGTGAAAAGATCCAGTGCTTTGTGTAAGTTGGCATACATGCCAGTTGGGGGCTCGTTGGTGATTTTAATGGCATTTTCCAGGAGACCCTGAGGGATAATGTGCGCTTCGGGAGAGGGAGCGGGCTCGGCGCTCATGAAAACTCGGTAATCGTCATGGCTCCCAACGCTGTACCGTTCCACCTTCTTGTCCAGCGTGCTCAGCCACTTAGCTACCAGATGAATGTTCTGTAAGGGACACAAGGCACACGTCATCTCCTGCTAACGAAGTGGCATCTCCCTTTCCATTCCCAGCCCTGAGACCTCCTCAGCTGGAGTGAGAATAAACACACAAAGACATCCAGCGGCTGGTAAGAGAGGAATCCTGCTTTAAATTGCTCTTCCTTTGCCTCACAACACCATCACCCAGTCATTGAGAGATGCCTTCCGTAGTTGTTGTTTCCAGCTGATCTGCATTAACCGAATGCCTTGATTCTGTGTAGCACACTGGGAAAGGTTGACAGAACGGCAAGAGGGAAAAGGAGAGTTTGCTTCTAACTCCATCCACCTATATCAGAATTCAACCCATAAAAATAATGGGCCCAGGTAAGTGGGGAGATCTTCACTAGGTGTACCGTATGTTTCTGTCTATAAGACTCTGCCATATATTAGATGCCCACCATTTTTAAGACCCCAAATTCATAAAATTAATAAATCCTCCTTGAGTTCTCCTCCACCCCCACCCTGTGCTGTTTCCTTTCCTTTCCGCGTTCTGAAGACTCCTCTCTGCTTTGCTTTTTGCAGGATTGGCGCCTTCTTTTCAGCAGGGAAAGGCTTGGGAGTTGAGCAGCCCATTAAGAAGTACCTTTCCGTGATGAAAAGAAGGTGCCGATCCTTGCAAGATCAAAGCAGAGGGGAGGGCAATCAAGTGCTGTCGGAGAGGTAGTGAAACAGCAAGGTCAATTTAGTTCTCCTCCACCCCACCCCCTGCTGTTTCCTTTTAATTAAGCCCCAAGTACAAACATCATGCAGTGGAAAAACAAGAATCCTGTTGACACTTCAATACCTGAAGGATGACCCAATGACCCTCTTCTGCTGCCACGTCAAGTGCATTTTCTGCCACAACCTCCTGTCCTTGTCCAAGAGACACATTGTGTATTTTCCCGTTGTCTATGGTGAAGCCAAGCTTTTGCCCTAAGAGAATTATTGACATTGAAAAGTTTTCTTTCATTGTCTAGGGTTCTCTAAAGCTTTCCCCATGTGGACAGGTACAGGGATACCAACTTACCTAGCGCTTCAACGTCTTTCAAGGGATCAACTCCAGGAGAGAGAATAAAAAAGATTGGGGTCGACTGACTGCTTTCTTCATAGGATTTGGAGAATTCAACGCTTCGTCCTTCAACAAATTTACTTCCCATTTTCTCCTCCACGAAGTTCCTTTTTCAAAAAAGTGCATTTGGGAGGGTAGCAAGCAGAGTGGATAGATTACTGTTGATTCGTGATAACAAAGGGAATCCATGAAAGATATCACCTGTTTGGTCCCTGTTGAAGCACTTGGGGAGCTGACCTGGAAGAATTACTGCCTCACCTCAGTGCATCTTACTGTTAAACAGACATGCACTCCTAAAACAAAGCTATCTTATGCCCTCTGTTAAAAAATAATAAAGACTCCTATGACTGTAAGAGCTCCTTCAAGTGTAGAAGTGCTATTTTCCCTCTGCTTTCATGGGCCGCAGGCCACAGCATCCGATGCTGACAGCAGTTCACAGACTCTTACACCAAAGAAATTGCTAGTTGTTTAAGATTCTACAAAATTATTGGTTTTGCTGCAACTTCCCCCAGAATGAAACATTTGTGAATAATGGCCACATGGTGAAACAACTTTTAATAGCTAAGCAATCAATTGCATTTATTCTGAAAAGGATAGTAATGTATATATGATTTTTAAATTAGGCTTCATATTTAAGTTATAAATGTAAGGTCTGTAAAGGAGAAAAATTGTGGAACTTCTTGCCTCCTCTCGTCCCTTTGTTGAGCTTTGAAGAGATGAAAATGGCTAGATGATGATGATGATGTTGTTGATGATGATTTTCAAAACCCTATTTCTCATCAACCCCATCAAAACCATTCTGCTGCTGTGAATTTCTCTCTTTCCCCCTTATCTGCCTCCTTTCTTTTAGCTCGCAGTAGAACTCCATCATAGCGGACAATGCAGTTGGATTAACACATACCAAACAAATCTTCCTAGCAGGGACTGAAATTAAACTAAAGTTCCTTTGGAGAGTGCAAACTTGAAGAAAAAGATTGAGAGGCAACGATCTCCCATTTCACTTCCAAGGATGCTGACTCAATTTTCTTGATCAATTTCTAAAGATAGAAGGACTGTTTCTGCATTGGTCAGAAGCTGAAATGTCAAGAAACAAGTCGAGTCCCACATCAGAACAGCTGAAGATTAAATTCAGCCTGAATTTTTCCAATCCTGCAGACTCAGCCTTTAGCTAGGATGGATTATTATTATTATTATTATTACTACTACTACTACTACTACTACTACTACTACTACTACTACTACTA
>JAHTLZ010000010.1:18137801-18179340 GCA_023846285.1 Phrynocephalus versicolor | reverse complement strand
GAAGAAGAAGAAGAAGAAGAAGAAGAAGAAGAAGAAGAAGAAGAAGAAGAAGAAGAAGAAGAAGAAGAAGAAGAAGAAGAAGAAGAAGAAGAAGAAGAAGAAGCAGGCATAAGGGATGGCGGGGGTGGGTGGGGATGCTTCTCAGACATTGCTAATGCCCAACATCAGCTGCCTCCCTCCAATGACAAAGGGAGGCACTGAGGAGGGGTTATGAGTGCAGCTGTAGGCACAAGAAGGCCCTGGCATAGAAGACCAGGCAAGGGAAAAAAAGAGAGACAGACAGACAGATCTTCCCCTTCGTGACTAGGCTTTCACCCAACAGCCGCAATTGCGGTCCCAGTCACTGGCCTCCCGAGCAAGCACTGACTTCTCTCCGACAACATTTCCTGCTTTTGATGCCTCCATTTCTATATCTCCTGTGCCAGATGTGAAGGCTACATGGGTGTACAAATCACTCTTCTCTGATCATCTTTGCTTTCCTCTTCATAAATATGTCTGCCTGAAATCTGAAGGTCAGTTTTACTGCTTGCTTTGCTCTAACGGCTACTAGAGAGACGGGCAAAGCAGCCTCTTCACCCAACGGCCAAGGCCTGGCAATCCTTGTGTGTTGTGTGTTGCATCATTACACTTGTGACCGACTCTTCGTGACCCCATGTCCGTGGAGTTTTCTTGGCAGGAATACTGGGGTGGTTTGCCAGTTCCTGCTCCAGGCGCCTACAGCACCTGGTATTCCCTGGTGGTCTCCCATCCAAATACTAACCAGGGCTGACTCTGCTTAGTTTCCGAGATCAAGTGAGATCGGATGTGCTTAGGTAGGACATCTAGGCAGCTACAGTTTTGTTTACCTTCAATTCCTCCAGGTCAGGTCTTTCTTTGGCCACCACAGCAGCTAAGAGCTGATCCTCCAGCCCATCCCTGGTGACCAGAAAGTTGATCAAAGTGCACTGGGCCTGCATCTCGGGCTTGTAGTGGGGGTTGAAGTACTTGGTGTGCAGAATGAGGCGAAAGTTGGGGTGATACTCCACCTCCTTGTCTCCTATCTTTATGAACCTGGGGAACAGAGTTTTGAGAAGCCATGAGAAAACTGAACAAACTGGTACGGCCACTACCAAGTCTGCCCGGGAGCCAGGCCACAGTTACCAGCAGAAAAACCTCTGTGTCACCTTAGCTTTCATTTCATTTTCATGTGGATTCAGTGCTAGGCAGTGGGAAATCCTAAGGCTTTTGCTGTGGAAAACATTGGTTAAATGAGAGAATAAATTCAAGCCATGCATCCTTTCCTCCACTAACAAAAAAGGCAAAAGGGCTTTGAGATTTGGTAAGCCAATTGCTAAGGAGAGGCATTACTGGAGAATTTGAACTCTTGCAATTGAAATGCAACATTTCAGGAAGTAAAGTTCCGAACAATGGGTGCGTCCGCATTTGAGTTATGCTAGGCAGATTTATGCCACTGCCAAGGCTCTATCTTACAAAATCCTGGGATGAAGTACTGAGAATTTCTTACTACAGAGCTTGAGTCCCTAACAGAGAATATTCGGCACTTCTTTGGACTAGATGTCCCAGCTTCCAATAGAATGGAGCCACGAGAGATGAAGTGGCTGGTATAACTATGGCTGTTACCCCACATCCACTTTGTACTGCAACAAACCAAAATGTGTAATAAATCTTGCTGTGGTCACGTGGTTTTGTTACTGTTCCTGTGTCCCCAAGGACGCACTTTATTGTTACGGATGGGGTGGGCATCAAAGTGCATTTTGTTTTGTTTTCCCGCAGCACTATTTTTTTAAAAAAAAAATTAAAACCCAATAGGTAGATCAGTATATCGATTTTCATTTGTCATTTGTTGAACTTCGAATACTTCTTTTTTTGGTTTCTTTCCGTGCATAGTGGCTTCTTGTACTGTGAATTTACTGTCATGTAGCTGCTCCAAGTAGTGGCACTAGGCGGCCCTATGGTGACTGGCGGAACAGTTATGCGATGGATTAAAAAGGGTACCTCATGGCACATGAACTGGTTTAAGTCTGCCCTGCAATGGAACAGCGACAAGGATTCCACCACCACAAGGCCAGGTACAAGGAAGATGTGCTGAGTTGTATTTGGGGGATTGTGGCTGCACTTCTATTTTGCTTAAAGTGCGACAGAGGCGGGGGAACAATTTTAAGATCTGCATCTCAGAGCATTTTCTAGAGCAGCAAAGTGGATGTGGGGTAACGGCCTGTGTAGCCGAGGTACGCTCCAAATGCCACGTTTCTCCACAGGGCTGCAGATATGCTCCAACTGGTCAGAGAGACAGAGTAGGCAGAATAGTGAGGAATCCACAGCAACGTTCAAGGTCCTCAGCACCACCGCTTTAACCAATTATCCTCTAAAGTTCTTGAATCTAAGCAGAACAGCAGCAAGGACCAAAATCCTATTTTTCAATGTATTCAAAGTGCCCGAACAATGCAGAAAAACAGCGCGTGTTTAAAGACGACTTGTCCCCTCCCCCTTGGATTAGATAGTTCTGGCGGAAAGATCATGAGTGGCTGGGGAGGTGGAGGAGAGAATAAAGGAATAAGGACCTCTCCCCTTCTCCCTTCTAAATGGCACCGCAGAGTGGCAACCTATACAAAGCTCTCTTTGGGAAAATAAGCAAGCTGGTGAAGCTGGGAAAGCTTTGAGCAGAAGCAGAGGCGCATATTTCCATGGTCACTGCCCTGCTTGAACCATAAGGGCCATTGTGTAAGCATTTCCCCGCTGCAGTAGGCCCCTGTTGCACAACTGATTATACAAGCGGTTGCAAAACCAGTCTCACAAGCAATGCAAGGACCGGCGTACGGAAGGGCGGCTCAGCTGATTGCCTGTCTGTCGTTGCATAACTCAACAGGATGCTGGTCCGTGTGTGCATATACGGAAATGCCTGAAAGGAATGTGTGTAGACATACGCTTGCAATTGTGAACTCCTTTTGGCGCTCGGGGCAAGAAAACCAGCCCTCGGTTTTTGCCATGATGCTGCCAACTGGAATTATTCATTGGGCACTTAGAAATCAGCACAAGCTCTTTCCTAATACAGAGATGGAGGCCTGGCCTGTTGATCCTACAAGCCTTGAAGAACCTTGCGAAACTGCTTCCACTACAAGCAGCAAGGATGCAAGTCAGCGGGAATCCATGGGATCTTCTGCACGTCCTTCTCGTCACATAAAGGGAGGAACGCAACGCATGTTGCCAACAACGGAGGCTTGTGGCTACAGAACCAACTTACTTCCCTTTCTTGATGGTGTTGCGACCCAGTAGAGGATCCAGGACAGGCTCCACAGTCTCGCCAATGTTCTCGATAAGCAGAGTGTCCCCAACTGAAACGGCTTGCTCAATGATGTCTAGATAGCTACAGAAGAGGACAAGGTTCTCTTAAGTACGCTGCGCGGCCTTTTCAGAATACACACCTCGCTTCTTTACTACACAGAAGGACCCTGAGTATATTTCCCCCCACAAACTCAGATGCTGTGAAACACAAAAGCTTTGCAGGACTACCGATGTCCAGGGCAGGGCTACCTCTTTGAATTAGCACTGGGATGGTATCTGCACCCGTGAGGCTTGTGTTGAAAGTCTTGGATCTAGAATATGTGGATAAGGTTTCTCTCTGTCCTGTTCTAATGGATTCCCTTAAATATGCGCTCATGCTGCTGACCAAGGTCTCCCAATTCCATGCATCATTTGCATTGAAGGAGCTGTCCTGGACAGGAAGGTGGAGGAACACCCACCTGCCCCTTTTGTCAGCCTAGAGACGGACAGTCCTAATCCAGATTCCAACTGCTGGATGTGAAAGGGTCCAGTGAAGTGCAATGCCTTGGGAGCTCCATCAACTTTGGATCCCTAAGCAATTCCTTGCAGAGAACAAAATTCAACTATAGGAACAGAATAGCTATGACCCAACCTTTTCTGTCCAAGCCGGATGGCCTTCAGGTCCGCTCCATGTTTGTTCTTAATCCACTTGATCCCCTGGAGCTGGGCATCTATAATCAGGGGCCAACGTTCTGTATTGCACAGGATAGTTGCATTTTCTGTTGACATGCGGTCACTGGGGAGACCCTGGTTGTTCCAGGTTGCGATATCTGCATCATCTGTTAGGAGACTCAAAGGATCCAGCCCAGGAGTGATGGGAATTGGGACCTGGTGGAGGGGAAAAAAGAGGTCTCTCTGAAAACAACAAAGGCACAACCTATTTCTGCCTGGGTGGCTACAGGAGCTCCAAGGGAGACTGTAGGCAACGTAACAAATGCTTCAGGATGAGCATTTTAATCCCTAACAACACAAGTATGGGAGGAGCATCGTGCCGCCCAAAAGTTACGTTTTTGTACTACAAGGTTTTGGAATACAGTTACCATACTGATTAGGGGGGATTGTGGCAGGTGTAGTCCAAAAATAATTTTTTCAAGACCTCTGAGCTTGCCCATCTCTTGGTGGATGGATGTTTCGAATTTTAAGCCAGAGATGTACGGCTGCAGTCCTAGCAAGGAGCAGGCTTACCTTGAGCTGTTGTAAGTAAGGAGCCCAGAACTTGTCCAGGAGCTCCGTTCTGTATTTTTTGGTAAAGTAGCCCACGTAGGAAACAAACGCAGTGATCAGGAGCACATCACCACACAAAGTCTTTTCCTGTTCACGGAAATTTTCCACAGACTCAGCCCAGCGCACATTTTCTGATGCTAGTCCACCAACCAGTCTTTAGAAGCATTTCAAAAAGAAAGATGAACTTAGTTAGCATATCTCAGAGAGACCCAGTTCAGGTTGGCCTGGATGCTAAGCAACTAACCAATTAACCAACCATCAACTCTTTGCCATCAAGTTGATCCCAACTTAAGGCAACTCTTTGCAAGTTCTCTTGGCTTAGAAACAAAAAAGACTCAGAAATAGTTGATCCTGTGGATGGGCAGCAAAATGATGAATGAAGAAATGATGTGAATCAAAGAGCGATGTAATGAATAATAACTAAGTTATGAGTGATCTCCTTTTGTTAAGGAAATCACTCTTCATTGTGTAGCTCTTCTTGTCAGAAGAACATAAGAACATAAGAAGAGCCATGCTGGATCAGGCTAAAGGCCCACCTAGTCCAGCTTCCTGTATCTCCCAGTGGCCCCACCAAATGCCTCTGGGAGCGCATGAGACTACATATCTGTCTCCTGCAACCACTCCCCTGCACCTGGCCCTTGAAGTATCCTGGTTTTAAGCCTGGAGATTACACATCTTCATCATGGTTTGTAACCTGTGATGGACTTTTCCTCCAGGAATCTGTCCAATCCCCTTTTGAAGGCATCCAGGCTAGATGCCATCACCTCATCTTGTGGCAGGGAGTTCCACAGACTAACAAAAATATTTTCTTTTGTCTGTTCTCCACTCCCCCACCCTCAGTTTGAGTGGATGTCCCCTAGTTGTCCCTCTATCCACTTGACTCATGCCCTGCATTATTTTGTACATCTCAATCATATCCCCCCCTCAGACGCCTTTTTCCCCAGACTAAAGAGTCCCAAATGTTTTAGCCTTTCCTCATAAGGTTCCCAGGCTGGTAATCAATTCTGCACCTTTCCCAGTTCCATTATGTCTTTTTTGAGATGCGGTGACCAGAATTGTACGCAATACTCCAGGTGCGGCCTTACTATCGTTTTGTACAATGGCATTATAATGTTGGCTGTTTTATTTTCAATCCCCTTTTTGATAATAATCCCTAGCATGGAATTGGCCTGCTTCACCGCTGCCATGAAGCATGCAATGAAGCAGCTCTACATAGTCTAATTCACAATCTTTACATGCTTTTTGCAAAGATACCTGACCACAAGCACGAGAAATGAGAAACATCTTGCAGATTTTTAAAATGTACAGCAACCCTTTCATAAGATATGGAAACCATATGATATGAACGCGCAGCTCCTTGGGCTTTCTTTTAATTACTTTCTGGCTGGTATTATTTTAAGGACCACTATTATCAGGCTGGTTTTGACATTTCTGGAAAAGCAGGTTACAAAAATAAAGAAACCGAGGTTTGGGGGATTCTGAGAGGATTGTCATATTCCTCACCCTTGTTTTAAAGTCCTAGATTGACTATCACCTTTACTCTCCAAGTACTTGTGGGAGCAATTCAACAATCAATTCTTGCCATCTTTCTTGTGCTTATCTTTTATGCTGCATGTATTTAGAGAACAGGAGTCAAGACTTTGATTCCCCCCCCCATCCCTCCTCCGAGCAGAGCCAGCACACGGGGCCACGAGCGTGCTACACAGTCCCAGGGGTGCCCCTCCCCAGAAGACAGGAATGGTAAACCACCCCTGTGGTCTTCATAGCCAGAGAACCCTGAAAAGGGTGGCCGTGAGTCAGAATAGACTTGACAGCACATGATTATTATTATTTACTTGTTAGTCAAAGCTGAACATTCAATTTAGTCATTTGGACAGATGCAAATGTTGGCCTTTTGTCATGACTTAGGATGTTAATCCTGTTCTGCTCCTTTGGCAGTTTAGAAATATGTAGATGTGAAATATTGGCTGTCGGGAAGCCAAATGACTTGTTCAAGAAGGGATCCATAGCTGGAGTCTTGTACCTGAATTGTTTTAAATACCATAGGGACAATTTCTGCAATTTGTTTATTCATATCCATGCATTTCCTATATGAAGGAAATGTTTGACTTCTAGTGAAATAAGGAATCACAGTGGGAATAAACCATGGCAACAAGGAAGCACCCTGGACAGATTTTAATGATCTCAGTACTGTACCTGTTAGCCAGTGAAATGACTCGGTTAGTTGCATCAGCCTCTTGCTGGCACTTGATTTTTTCAGCAGTGGCTTTTTCAAACTCAGCGGTCAGATTGGCCAGGTTGGCATTTAGATCCTTGAAAGTGATAAGTTTGCAGTTACTTTTATGAAAACCTCTAAGGTTTGTTTAGTCGCCCTTATTCCCCTTATTCCTGAATCTTGCCTAGACGCCTTTATTTTTGTGCTTGTGCTTTTCTCATTTTATTGGGTATTTTGTTAAATTGTATTTTATTGCTTATTGCTTATTTGCTACTTTTACGCTTGCTTGTGTTTTGGTCTTTTTTATACACCGCCTTGAGTTGTCTTTGTACAAGCTGGCAGTATAAAAATGCTAAATAAAGTAAAGTAAAAGTAAAGTAGTCTTGAAGAGAGATGGGGAACTCATTTGGCCCACCACACTCATTCTCCGGTTTGGGACAACACCTCTTATCCGTTCAAAAGCTCAAGTCCTTTAGAAGGGAGATGGGTTAGGAGAAAGCAACTGATCTGTGACTGCAAGGTTGCCACTCAGTTGCTTTGTTCTTCCTTGCATGGAGAAGGCAACGTAGGACCAAAGCAGGCCATGCCCTCCCACGATCAGGACATGCTGTTCCCTCAAAATGAACCTTACTCCACTCTACTTCTTCTCTTCTTTCCCTAACTCGCGAAAAGTGAGAGTGCAGGGAAAAAGGCTCAGACTTGATCGGTTCCTGACTTGGAACCTACCCACCGAGGCAGTGGAATATGCTGCCACGGAGGGTGGTGGAGTCTCCTCCTTTGGAGGTTTTAAAGCAGAGGCTGGGTGTCCATCTTTCGGGAGCACTGTGATGGGGGTTCCTGCATGGCAGGGGGTCAGGCTGGATGGCCCTTGAGGTCTCTTCCAACTCTAGGATTGTATGATTCCATGATTCACCCCTCCTTTTTTTCTTGGGAGGGGGGGGAAAGCTTGTTTTTAACAGGGCCTTGGACCTGAGCGTTGTGATATGGCACCAAGGACTCAAGACTCAGGACTCAGACCCAAAGCTTGCCAACATCCCTGATAAGACATTGTCCCCAAGTTCCCTGTTCTTACTTGACTTCAACAGACACGCCCCTGTTGCTTGCAGTGGGGCAATGCTGAGCAAGCTGTGTCCCCAAACCATGCCTGGAAGGGCCCTTTCCCACACAAGAGTCAACACAGCGCTGCCCTAAATGGAGCTTCGTTCTGATGCAGGTGAGCTGTTTGTTCACCTCAAGAGGTCAGCTGTCATCTCTGTCATGAGCTGAGGGCTTCCTGGCTCTTAGACATCATGACTGGCTCATGCATCAGCTCTCCATTTGCACAGGCAGAGAGAAATGTCACTTGTGACCTCATTTGCCAACTCCCATCTGAGTAACTGATTTGTTTGCTCAGTGCCAGTGGCAAATGCCAGCCTGTCGGAAGAGGGGGATTTGACTTGGGATACGATGCCGAGGGCTTTGGCAGCTTATCAAAGCGAGGTCATGGTGCACTTACTGCAATCTTGTTTTTAATCATGGTGAGTTTCGCCTGCGCCTCCGCCAGTTCCTGATTTGCTTCCTCCAGGGCCTGCCGCTTGGGTGCAACGTCGCAGTAGACTTCATAGAAGCGCACAATGTTGAGGCACCAAGAGCACAAACCGGCTGCAGCCGTGGACTTAGACAATATAAACTCCGGATCAAAAGTTGGATCGTTTTGGAACGGTCTGCATAAAGAAGATTATAGAAGGCTGTTACACTAGAGGGAACCAAAGCAGCTTGGAGACCGGCAGGAGACCATGACAAAGCATGTTCCAATGTGGGCATTCAGTAGAAAGGGAGATGATAGGAGGGAGGTTGGCCACACTGCTAGTCTATCTCATACACCATGGAAGGTAGCTGGGGTGAAATATTGAGCACTGGCCCCCATCTCATCCTCTGGGCCTTTGCCTTTACTTCTCAGGAGTGGATTGTGCTGGGTTGGAACCCATGAGGTCCCCTGCAGGAAGAGTAAGGAAAGGTTTCCTTTGTTGACTACTGAGCCCAGAATTTGCCACCCAAGGTGGCCAATGACTACAGCTGACTCAGGGATTCTGCACTTTGAAGAAAGAAAGAAAAGAAAAGTAAACGTCCCTGCTCTGCTTGTAGGTCTGTAGCATGAGTGGGAAAGGGAAAGCCTTGTCCATGGATGCTTTTCCATGGATGATGCTGGTGGGTGCAGGATAAGTGCCCCCCACCCCACCCCCAGGAAAGGAAAGAGTTGGCTTCCTGCCTCTTCCTTTGTTTTATAAGCAAGGGTGGAGACCGTCTTTCAGCCTAAAGGCCAAATTCAAGGTCAGAAAAAACCCCGCTCAGGTCCATGTTGTGATTGTGGCTGCAGTGGAACACTGTTGCTCTTAACACTCGCATACTTTTGATTAAACCTTTTGTTGCCACCAACTACACTTTAGAGGAGGTGCCCAGCATGGACAGAGAAGTGGACTTGAACTCAGCACTCACTGTTTAGCCATGAGGCTCATAGTGGTGGGGTGGGGTGGGGGGTGGCACAGTTAAATGCATGCTCAAACACTCACTCTCCTAGAGTCAGTAGGAGTTGGTCCTTATTTGACGGGCCATAACACATACCTTAAAAGAAGGATTTCTTCCTTTGCAATTGATGACATTGGATGGCACGGAAGCTGCCACATAGCAGTGCCATAGGAAGATAGTTCTGGTTACCAGGGAAGCTCCAGAGAACAAGGTGCATTCAGCCCCAGTTCCCCACCCCTGTTTTAAAAAGTGTTTCACTTCCATTGCAGGACATGGAACAGGACTCGTGCTGTCCCAGGAAGAGAAGAAGTAGGTTTTTATGGGGTTCTTTTTTGTTAGGTATTTATATCCCAATTTTAACCTTTCAGGAAATCCATCCATCCATCCATCCATCCATCCATCCATCCATCCATTCCATTCCATTCCATTCCATTCCATTCCATTCCATTTCTGTCCCACCCATCTGGCAGATCAAGGACTTCAGAAAGGATCACTGGGAATGGAAGTCTGCTTCTTTTTGACTCCAGTCCAGGGAAAGGGATGCCGTAACGTCTCTCGGAGATCTGAACGGCTTACTTGAAAGCTTTCAAGCAGGCCTCTGGAATGTGCTCCTTGTCATATTTTTTCAGAGAATCTAGGAAAGTGTCCACTTTGCCCATCATGCCTTTTGCAGCCTTCCAGCTTCTGTCCTTTGGAATCTTGCCACCCGGGGCTGTAAGGATCATGACCGCCGCTGTCACATTGACCACAGCTTCTGGAGGAGATCCAAAAGACTTCAGTTCCGTCAGGTTGTTCTAAGAAGAAGGGGAAAGGTAGGGAACAGGGAGATAGTTGAATTGGCAGTGTATTTTGGGGTACTTGGCTAGCTATGTACAGAAAACCTCATAACAAAGAAACCAATGTTCATTGAGCATAGGGCCCGAAGGAACCATCTCTAATGGATGCCAGTCACGAATACTGTCCTAACTTCAAGGCTGCAGCTAGACCTGGTACCCCTATTGATTTCTAGCTATCCAAGATTCTGAGGATTGCATGCTGAATACTTTGGGACTTACGGGTACCTACTGCAATAATTTGGGGGCAGTTTCCAAATAGGATCAGCAAGTTTGCATTTGTAAAATATACTGTATATGATCTGGAGTTGGTTATTGAGAGAGGTATCAAGCATCTCATGAATCTGACTCCTTCTGTTATCTTGATACCAATCAACCCTCAACAAGGACAGTATATGCCACACAGGTACTTTCTGTAAGCCTCAAAATGGAAGAGAACACTATCACCAACAACACCAACAACAAAAGAAAGAGAGAGAAATTGTGGCACTTTGAAGACTAACAAACTGATTCTTGTGTGAGCTGTTATGATCAAAATGCACTTCTTCACACACAGGGGAATTCAAATACAGTGTGTGTGTGTGTGTGTGTGTGTGTGTGTGTGTGTGTGTGTGTGTGTTGTGTCGTTATAGTCGTGACCGGCCCTTCATGACCCCATGTCCATGGAGTTTTCTTGGCAGGAATATTGCAGTGGTTTGCCAGTTCCTACTCCAGGCACCTACAACACCTGGTATTCCCTGGTGGTCTCCCATCCAAGTACTGACCAGGGCCGACCCTGCTTAGCTTCCGAAATCAGACAAGATCGGATGTGCTTAGGGCATCTAGGCAGTCTTCAAATACAGTACATGTCTTCTATACTGTACTTATACACATCCCCACAACCAAGTAAGGATGCAGACAACAGACAACATGGCAGAAGTTCATTAGCCGGGGCGGGTGGGGGTGGGGGGACAAAGCCTGCTACTTATAAACTATCACATACTGCTTGCCACTACTTATAAACCAACATAAACCCCCTGAGCCATCTACAATTTAATTATGCCAGCTACAAATTGCCCCCCCCCGTCCCCCGTCCCCAGGTAGCCGGGTACTCATTTTACCAACCTCAGAAGAACAGAAGGCTGAGTCGAGTCAACCTTGAGCTGGCTACCTGGGATTGAACCCCTGATTGCGAGTGCAATTTTGGTTGCGGTGCAGCAGCTTAACCACTGTGCCACAACTATCACGTTGATAATTCCTTGAACTAGCAGGTACTGGCCAAAGTGATAAACTGGATGCTAGGTAAACTTAGTTTCCGGGGTGGCCGGGTGGTGGTGGTGTCTTACCTTGTTGAGTGTGTCCAGTGCTTCCTGAGCAGCTATTAGTGCAGGTTCTGCTTTGGCCAGATCAGTTTCACACGCCCGCTGTTTTTCTGCTACATTCTGATGGCAGCAGCAGTGGTGGGGAAGAAGGAGTTGACAAGATGATATGAATAGTTAATAAAAATCACTTATGGAAATATACCAGTTGCATATTTTATTCCAACTGTCAAAACAACACTGATTTTTTTTAAAATGAAAAATCCTATTTCTTCAAGACCTGTTGAGGATCGCTTTCACAAGTAATGCTGAGAAAGGGAGAGTACACTTATAAAAAATATATGAAAAACCACAAAGTAATGTGGCCCAACTGGGCAATTTCAGAAGCCTGGCTATCAGTAGGCCTCAGTGGAAACTGTGCAGTTAGAAAGCCTGTTGGATTAAGACAAATTGCCAGGAAAGGAGAAACAGGCAGCACACAAATCCCAGATAATGGAGGAGGTGGTGCCCCCAAAGAGATTTAAAACAAGAATGGCTCTGCACTGTCCTGCCACCAGACTTGAATGGGGCCCACTTGGGATGTGTTGCATTTTCCCAGTGCTTTGACACATACAAAGAGTTCAAGCAATGGGCTGGACTGGCAGAAAGTTACATGGTAAATGGAAATGCACTAAGGCACACTTTGTCAATGGTGTCAGCCTTGAATGTTTGTTACAAAGCATCACACCATGAAAAAGGCATGAATCGTTCTTTGCATTGTGCTGGCTCATCACCAGTGCTGCCTAACAGGACTGGAATTAGTGGCAACTCTCCAAAAGCTGTATTACAGCTGACTTGCGTGAAACAAACTTAGGGTGAGGCTACATGTTGAAAAATCTGTAGATACCAGTATGTGTCAGCTTCAGTACACTTGAAATAAATGAAAATAAATAAAAATTGATTCAGACATATCCATTTATATGATGTACAGCTAAGCATACCTTTTAGGAGGAAAAGTGGGTTACTTTAAAAATCTTTGAGAGGCGTGTTTATTTGAACTCAATTGTGAATATTATTTGTTTTTAATCATTTCAGCATACGTGAATCCCTCTGTGGGGGTTGTCAAGTATTGATGCTGCCTGCTCACTCCAACAAAGGGCTGCTGAATATGCTGTCATTCACACATGGATGTGTACACACACACACACACACACACACACACACACACACCTGAGGAAAATGGGAAGAGAGGGTGTGGCCGGTGACAAATCCCAAACAGAACATACACTCTGAACCAAAAACCACATGACTTTAAATCAATGTCAAAGAACCAGATTCAGCTCCTGATTTATTTTCATGGTTTGACCGTGTCCTAACAAGCATTGCCTGGTTCCTCTAGTTTTTCACAAAGTGCCAATACAGCCATTTAGCCTGAATACAGGTGGCTGCGAAGGGGCGATGTCAGGTCCCCACAGAAGGGGCTCTGAGTGCCACCTTCGGTACCCATGCCATAGGTTCGCCAACACTGCTCTAGGGGCAAGACTGTAGTGGCAAGTAGTGAATTAGCTAAGGGGGAACAGAAATGTCACGAACCGTGTTGATGACCTGCACTTTCAACTCCTCTTCGTCAGCGATGGCTTTCTCCCTGCTCACTTTTTCGGTTTCAATCCCAACCACTTGGATCAGCTTGTCAGCATCTTCATTCTTTTGCTTGAGCTCCAACTCTTGCACTGCCAGTTTTGCCTTCAGGTCGTCAACCTATGAAGCGCATCCATAGCGAAAGGCAGGAAAACAATGAATGGTGTCATGTCTGGCTTCAGCCCTTCATTTTCCTTCACTTCCGCAAGCACCATGTATACATACAAATTGAAATTCATTGGCTTTTTGGTAATTTTCCAGGGACCTAAGAAATATTTGCCCATTGAGAATGTAGGCAGTATGCTTTCATGCTAGTTTGGTTTCATGGCATCATATAATAAAATTTGGTGGGCTCTGCAGAATCAGGTAGAATCAGGAAACATCATCCTCCCCCACCTCACAGCGACTGAACTGCTTCCTGCTCTCACTGTTCTGGAGTTGTCTATTGTGAGAAAGACCTGGTTCTGCCTGGCTATGAGATGGCATGGCACCTTCATCCTCTCTACCTCACACCTGACTGTGTGGATCATTTCAGAAAGAAGCCTATGCATTAGAAGGAAACAAATAATAAAAAAAGAACCCCATTCTCTTAAACATTGTTAGAGAAGAAACAGAGAAGAAAACAACAACAAACAACACTACAGATAAGATAAATCCTTGTCCTCCTGGTAAAGTAACTACTCTATGCACCCCGACCATTAACAAACTGAGCAACTAAAAAGAAATACCCAATCACAAATCATACTCTTTACTCCTGTTTAAGCTGTGATTCAGTTCCCCATTGATTTGGAACACTTAAACAAATTTGGATGTCGTTAGTGAGGGCTTGAATCAATTATTTCCTCTTTCCTTTTGTGTCTTGTGGACTTTTTAAAAAATAGCGTGGCTCCTTCTTGTCCCATCTGGACCCTTTTCTCAAATAAGCCTGGGGCTGTGGTGGTGGTCGTGGTGGTGGGTTCTCTTGGATGTGGTCATAAAATTAGAATGCCCCTGACAACATCAGCCCTGGTGTCCTCTGAAGGGCAGGTTGTCCTCAACAGAGGGTTGTCTCTCTCAAAGGGCAGGAGAGTTTTCTCCCAAGCACAGATGTGTTTCGCCCTTGCTTTATGCCTGCAGCATTAATATAACATACTGTATCATCCTGCAAATGGAGGGGAAATCCCCCTTTAAAGGCATCTAGGCCAGATGCCATCACCACATCTGGTGGCATATGGGGGGGCGTTAGAAGAAGGGAGAAAGAAGGGGAGGTTACAGAGTGGGAAGTCAACGTGGACGACATTCAAAGAGAAATGGAAAGAGGGTTGAAAGGCTGGAGTGAGGCATGCTGGGATCTAACAAAAAAGGGCCCATGGATCCCATCCACATCAACCTGAGTCACATGCCTTGTGAAAATGTGCCATAAGGCTTTGTGTGCACAGTAGACTCTGCCTGGTGTGCATGGTAGAGTCTGAAGAGCCTGAGTAGCTTCTGCTCTGCAAACTTTAGCCCTCCTGATGTTTTGTACCCAAACTCCCAGAATTCTAAGCTTATAGGGACCCCATGTCTATGGGGTTTTCTTGGCAGGAATACTGGAGTGGCTTGCCAGTTCCTACTCCAGGCGCCTACAGCACCTGGTATTCCCTGGTGGCCTCCCATCCAAGGACTAACCAGGGCTGACCCTGCTTAGCTTCCGAAATCAGGCAAGATCAGATGTGCTTAGGTCATCTAGGCAACTCATTTTATAGACAGACAGATAGATAGATAGATAGATAGATAGATAGATAGATAGATAGATAGATAGATAGATAGATAGATAGATAGATAGAGAGAGAGAGAGAGAGAGAGAGAGAGAGAGAGAGAGAGAGTAGTAAAGATTTGCATGACTACTGCAACAGAGCTAGAAAAGCTCTTGCAGCATAAGCATGTATCGCTGGAGACCAAGGCTAAGATTATCCACACCACCACATTCCTGATTGTAATGTACAACAGGAATGAAGGCTGGATACAGAAGAAAGTTGATAGAAAAAACAATAGATCCACTTGAGACATGGTTTTGAAAGAGTGCTTTGCAGAGCCCATAGGCTACCAAAAAGACACATAGGTGAGTTCTACAGCAAATCACACTTGAGCTGTCTCTCGAAGTTGTGGGCTTTGGGCACGTCTTGAGAAGACAAGGTTGGTGGGGGAGGGGCAGCAATGCTGGGAAAAGCTGAAGGCAGCAAGAAAAAAGGGAGACAGAACATGAGAGGGGTTGCTCAATAAAAAGAGCCACAAGCATTTGTGTCTGAGACCTCTCCAGGACATGAATTCATCAAGTTGCCATAATCAGGAAGCCCCTTGATGCCAGATAACAACATCACTGCTTCAAATGCATTAAAAAAAAGACAGCTTACTCTCCCCGCAACCCCAAGTATTTCCAGCTCATATGCAGATATTAGAAAGCTATAGGAAGCTTATCTCCCAGGGTTGAAAAAAGAACTCGAGGAGAGGGTTTGGGGCTGCAAAATATGTACAGAGGAAAGTATTTCTAGTCCCTTTCTCACCACTTTTGTTCGCTACAGTGCTTTGGATTAGGTTATTTAAACAAAATACACAGAAAAAAGTATATGCCCATGGATGTAACACCTATGCAGTAATTTGAGTTAGTGTATGTCTTTCCAGGGAAGTGTTAGACGATGGATTAAGTGTGATTGGAAGTTCGTGTGGTTGTTCAGCTGGGCAGAATCTTTCGGAGGTGCACAAATAAATCGGTTTCTCTAAGGAAGGAGTGTCTGTAGCCAAATAACGAGGGCTGGCAAAGAGGCATCCTGTTTCACAATACACAGTGCAGAACCGTTGTGATGTTCACACCTCTTCATTTGTTTTCAAATAGTGAGTGGCTAAATGCCAGTTCTCTGCAGGTAGCCAATAAGGACCCCAATCTGGTGTTTTCAAAACCATCCCTACAGTCCAGCAAAGACAGTTTCTTCATCCACACACATACCTGTGAGGCCGTACTCTGGAGTTTCATCAAACCATTTTCCAGCCTTTCAATTTTGGCAATTAGCTCCCTTCTTTTTTTAGCCAGCAGGTTCTGGTAAAGTTTGATCTGTTCCAGGAAGGTCTTTGGAGTAGTGTAATTATAGCGCCTTTCAGTGGCCAAGTACACTTTGGACATTTCGTTGACGGTTTTGTGAACAAAGGCCATAAATAGACTGATCGAGGTCTTAACACCAGGCTACGAGACAGACCAAAAGATACCAATTCATCTCTTATAAAACAACATACAAGCAACCGAGATTTATGTATATTGCCACTTTGCCATTCTGCACAATTAATCTACGTATTCAGATGTATTTTTCTGTTAATCTGACTGGAAATCATCAGAGGGCTTCACTGGCTTGAAATTCAAGCCACATCAGCCAACCCATTTGAATTAATTTACAGAATCTAACCCAAGCAGTTTAGTGAGACTATTGCTTAAATATGAAAGCAGAAACGATCCTAATTTCCCGTCCAACTTCCAACTAGCATCTAACTTCCAGAGAGCAGGCTGAAGGTCAAGCTAGATGTTAAGAGGACTGAGACAGTGGAATAATCCTATGATTAGTCCATTTTCCCCTCCAACAGTTGGCTTTTCTGAACGATACACGCACAAGCAGTCAGATTTGTAAATGAATCCTTGTCTTTAGCTTATAGTGACCAACCAAAGAGCAAACCTCATAGGAACTGCACGAAAGACAAGACATGTGGGAACTCATGTGCTATGACAAACATTTAACCAATAATTTCTAAACACAACGTCGGTGTTTTGTCTAGTTTAACCCTAACTTCTCAGCTCCAGGCATGGCTACTCACCACGTTCAAATCAGGGAATGTGCTCTTGTCTCCTCAGAGTGTACACTTGATTGAATGGGGAAACCTAGTACTGTGTGTTGTAGCTAAATGAATGTTACTGGCATTCCTCTGTGGTTCAGCACTAGATTTGGGATTTTGCACCGCTAAATTTCCTTTGTTCAAACATGCAACCTAAGCTCTTCTGTTGAATACTGAAACTATTAATGTTTAATGTATTCAGAGAAAAGCAAAGTATGGGTGCAAAAGGGTATGGAGATATGTAGGCTCTGCTGGTGAATAGCAGCATTAACTAATGTCATGGAGACACTGATGTTAATTGATCTCTACAAATGAAATGGGCTTCAGTGGTATTGGACTCCCAGCACTACTTTTTATCTCTTGGGCAGGTCAAAATTAAAATAAACAAACATGGCTGGCAGCAAGTCTTTCCCAAAGTTCCAGGCAACAATCTGTAATATTGGGCTTTTAGCAATGCTCTCTCTCTTTTCCATGTGTCATACTGTAAGAAGAAGGATCTGGGAATTGTTGTACTTGACAAGCTGAACATTAACCAACTGTGTGATGCAGCAGCTAAGAAGGCCAATGCTATTTTAGGATGCATTGACCGAAGTATAGTCTCCAAATCCTGTCAAGTACCGGCGTAGTTTCCCTGTATTTGGCCTGTGTTAGGAGGACTCATCTTGAGTCCTGTGTCCCATTCTGGAAGGATTGCCCCACAAGCTGGAGCAACAACCAAATGGGCTGCAAATCAAGCCCTGGGAGGAAGCACTGAAAGAACGGGGCATGCTTAGCCTTGAGGAAAGAAGACTGCATGGAGGAGACAGGATAGTACTCTTCAAATATTGGAACGATGGTCATAGAAGGGGTGGCAGGATCTGTTGTCAAACACTGCACAACACAGGACGGGTAATAATGGGTCAGTTGAATATCGGGGGGAAAACATATGCTAAGAGCTAGAGCAGTTGGAACCAACTTCCTCAGGAGGGTGGGGAGTGCTCCAATCCTGGAGGTGTTCAACAGAAAATTGGACAACCCTTTGTCAGATCTAGTATGGATTCCTGTACTGAGCAGGGTGTTGGATCTTATGGCCTTATAGGCTCCCACCAGCTCCCTTATTCTATGATTCTATAATAATATTAATTATAATAACTTGAACTGCAGAGCTGGAACAGACTCTGTGGGTCACCGAGTCCAGTTGCTCTGAAAGAGGCACAGTGGGGAACTGAACTCCTCCTGACCCTTCGGCTTTAAGTGATGCTGGGAGACACAATGCCTACTGAGTTGGCCTTGGCGGAAACCACACTGTGAGAAGGGCAG
The DNA here is from genome assembly GCA_023846285.1 of Phrynocephalus versicolor. NCBI lineage: Eukaryota > Metazoa > Chordata > Lepidosauria > Squamata > Agamidae > Phrynocephalus > Phrynocephalus versicolor. Next base: position 18,161,194 of record JAHTLZ010000010.1, on the reverse strand, counting down.
CCCCACCTCGATTCCTTCCGTCTCTTCCAGGAACCTGGCGCTGACAGACACCAGTGCATCTTCTGGCCACTCATGGAACCAGTCAATGGCAGTGCAGTTCACGACGGCAGGAAACTTTCTTGCTCGTACCCGGAGGGTGGACCCCACGGGAGAAAAGCACAGGATCACCTGGGGCAAGAGAAAAGGAAACACACCCCGCTCTGTGTGAGAGGGGAAGAAGGCTCTTCCTCTGCCACACGTCAAGGCTTGCACACGTCCTGCCTCTCCCTCCTCACCCTTTTCCTCAAAGCATGTGAGAAGACTGTCCATTACTGATGGAAAGGAGGAGACGGGGAGCTCCTATCCATAACAATGGGACGGAGAAGAGGAGATGATATTGTGTGACTGCCCAGAGTAGTGGCTCCACTGGGATATAAAGGTTTCGGAATGAAACAAACCTTCAGCACATTGACTCAGCTGAGCCAGTCTGAGAAGAGAACATAAGAACATAAGAAGAGCCATGCTGGATCAGGCCAAAGGCCCATCTAGTCCAGCTTCCTGTATCTCACAGGAGCCCCACCAGATTCGTCTGGGAGCGCACAAGACTAGATATCTGTCTCCTGATACCACTTCCCTGCATCTGGCCCTTGAAGTACCCCGGTTTTAAGCCTGGAGGTTACACATCTCTATCATGGTTTGTAACCTGTGATGGACTTTTCCTCCAGGAATCTGTCAAATCCCCTTTTGAAGGCATCCAGGCCAGACGCCATCACCACATCCTGTGGCAGGGAGTTCCACAGGGCACAGAGGCAGAAAGTTGGGACTCCTTCATTGACATGCCTTGGGTTACCTCTCCCAGGAAATCTAAGGGAGGGTGTCTTCACCACTATTACAGCAGCCGCAACGTAGCCCCAAAGCTGAGTGCAGACACTAAACATTTCAGTTGCAGACTCTGCTGAATAGACGTTTGATGTACTGTACTAGTGCACATAAATGCATTTCCGACTCTTCCAGAAGTTGTTCATTTTTAGAACCTGGGCTTATCATTCAAAGTTCAGCAGAAAGGGCATGGTTGCCTTTATGCTGCAAGTCTTCAACAATTTTTTACCTATCATTTCAGGACCTCCTCCCCTGCTGGGAAGCCTAATGCTGCCCACTCCGCCACCAGTTCCTGCCCTCATTTATCACCCAGTGGCCCCCCACCACGCCACCTGAAACAGACTGTTTCACATGACTGCACAATAGGACGGGTCCTGGAGTTACAATACACAAGAGTCACACAGGAGTGCATTTAGTGCCCGACTGACAAAAGGGCGCAGCCTCGTCTGCAAGGGTGCCCCACCTTCAGTTGCCTCCGGACTTTGTCAATGAAGAATTTCCAGCAGTTTTCCCTCGTATCTTGCATGCCGAGCGATTTCACTTGGGGCCTCATGGAGCCAATAATGTTTTCCACTTCGTCATCCTGGAATAGCCCTGGGATCTCACCAGATGCTAAGAGGTCGTTGATCAGCACTAGAAACTGCTCTTCAGCCACCTGAGAGTCCGTCATCAGAAACACGGTGGGCGTGTTCTTCACAGCAGATTTGATGTACTGAGCAGCCAGGTCAGCCTGAACCACAGAACAGATACTTATCATCAGTTGCTTATAGACGTGCTCTTTCTTAACCCCCCTGCGTCTAAAACTGGAGAGAGGAAACCTTGCGATTATAAAATATGGAATCAAAACTAATGTTCAGGACCATGACCTCCAATAGACGTGCACGGAATAAAAACACACATGTGCATTTCTTGGTGATCACTAGATGCCACCCGTGCACTTCCAAACCCAGATCAACATGACTGGGATTTTCCCAGAAGGCTCCCTCTGTCTGTCGCTCAGGGTCATAAGGCACATTGATTAGTGCCACAGGATCAGAAGATGTTGCGGGAATCAGAACAGGGGTACCATATAAAGCATAGACTACGTGATGGGGTGACAGAATGGGGAGGGCACAGCCCAAAGTTTGGGAATTAGTTGTCCCCACAAGCCATTCCACAATAAAACTGCCATCCGAAGTAAAAATGATTTGTGTCATCAAAGTCACACCAGGCACTATAATCTATTTGACATATCCCTATGCGGTTTGAACCACAGGCTACAATCTGGAGCAGGAAGATAAAGGTATTGGGAGAAGTGTGCACTAAAATATCCTATCACACCAAGCTTTTGCAAGGAAATGCTCTTTCTTTTCACTATGTGAAAAAGCTGCCTGTATAAGAATCACTAATCCAGCTCCATGGACAAAATAGAACAACATGCTTCATTTTCAGAATGGGATGCTTCAGATGACTATGCTGTGAGCCTGTGTACACAACCCCTTTCTCTAGGTTGCATCTGTACAATGCCGTCTGACCAGAAGGCAGTACATCCAAACTGTACAAACGTTGATGGCATGCTCAGAGTGCAAAAGAAAGAAAAAAACCCTTCTAAAATAGGAATCAGCATGTATCATCCTGATATGTAAACATGTTTTGAACTCTTATGGACACCATCAGCATTCATTCAATCACTTTTGTACAAATTTCCACAAATAAATAAATAAATAAATAAATAAATAAATAAATAAATAAATAAATAAATCCTATAGACAAGGTTATAAGAAATGGTCTTGTGTTTCCAAAAAGCAAATAATTCCAAGCAGAAGCAGTCAAGAGGAGACGGCAGCTTCTTAATGAGGGGATTAAACATTATTCTCCAAAGTTGCATTGCTTCAAAGCGTTCATGTCTGTGCAATCATCTTGCAAATTGATCCAGTATTTATTACTCAGTGACCAGTCACCAGGCAAAACCAAGCTAATTTGCAACTTTCAGAGCTGCAGAAATTGTGGCAGGAAAAGCAGACATGAAGGAAGCTCTGTTTTTAATTACGAAACTGCCGTCTGGTCTACTTCTGCCCTGAAGCTTGAAATCTATACCCATAGTTTTTGTCGGGCTGGAATGGGGAGTGGGCAACCTCCGTAGGGCTGAAGGATATGTTTCAGATTTCCTGGCAGCCTCAGGGCTGCCCTCCCAACAGGGAGAAGCTCGAGGGAGAGGTGCAGATTCGCCCAGGCACCTGCAGGCAGGCACGTAAACACAAACTGTAGTGCCAAAAAGATTGCTACACCTTTTCTTATTTAGCTGAAAAACCAGCTTATTGTTTTTTTAAATGGTGGTGGTGGTGGCTATTCAACTGGAGAGAAAAAAAATCCCCCTAGCAACTGGGAGGGCATTGGATCTGCAGGAATGTACTCCAGAGGGCTAGAGACCTCAATATAGTGCAAGCCTCTGCAGTGCACCAGGGTAACCTTTGAGCAAAAATGGATTTCTTTGGTAAACTTAAGAACACGTCTAGAGGTGGTGGGCTGGGGGAGCCGAGGGGTGGCAAGGGGCTGCAAAAATTTACCTGAGGGCAACAGGTAACTCTGGACCAGAACACCCACCCACCCGTTGGCTTCCTTGCCCAGTCTGCCAGAAGAACACCACTCCATTTCTCTGCCTCAACCAACACAACTGTATGGAGCCTGTTGTATTTTATTACTTAAAAGTTAGACACTACTGGTTCTCTGCTCCAACTCAGGTTCACAGTGTGTTTAAAAGGTCACCTAACATGTGCATACAAGTGCACAACATGTATCATAAGAATTACATATTGTCAAGTCACTAATGATAAGCCTCCCAGGGTTCTCTAGGTGTGAACTATCCAGATGTGGTTTGCCATGTCTTTCTTTTAGAGGCCTGCTGGGACTGGGCTTGTCCAAAGCAAAAGCAAAGCAAAGCAAAGTGTTCTGTTTATATACTGCCCCATACCACTTCAAGTAGTGTCTGGGCGGTTTACAGTTTCATACAGTATGCAGACTACACATTGTGCCCCCCCCCACAGCAAGCTGGGTACTCATTTTACCAACCTCGGAAGGATGGAAGGCTGAGTCAACCATGAGCCGGCTTACCTGGGATTGAACCCCAGGTCGTGAGCACAGTTTTACCTGCAGTACAGGCATTTAACCACTGCATCACGAGGCTCATTCAAAGGCATATAGGTAACAGGACACAACATTACCTCCTAGACTCACTCTCACTGAGCCCTGGCCCTGCAGCAAAGTCCACTGAGCTACCCTAGTTCAGTGGCTTCCTACACAGATAACAGTATTCGGCAAAAAAGTTGCAACAGAAGCATCAGGTTTTTCGTATAGTTGCTGGTTGTCTTCAAACATTTATCCCCAATTGCCTGAGACACCCGTTGAGAGAAAAACCCTTTCCTTTTTCACCTTAAGGTCTGGAATCCCATAGCCTTTCTTGAGTGTGATCTGAAATACATCCAGGGAGCTGATGTAGGCTGCCAGTCGAGACAGGCTCTGCTTGCCACTGCCTCCTACCCCCACTAGCAAGGCGTTCCCTCTGGGAGACTCCAAGATACGATTGATCCTGCAGACATGAGACACGGCATCTTCAAAGAGCACCTGCAAGAGACAAGAGGGGCTTAGCAAGAGCACAAAGGCAGTCAGGTTCAGCATGCAAATACTTTTACTAACTAGGTTAGGGGGTGCATGCTTAATGTGATGCCCCTTTTTGTGTTCTGACAATGAAAAATGATATTTCAACAATACCCCATAACATGTGCAAGCATATTGTTCTGACCTAATTCTTATTTGGGACAAATGGACAATATCCATTATCCTTATTGCCCTGCTGTCTCCGTAATTACTGGGCTTTTCCTTTTCTCTCCCACCTAAACCCAGTTTAAATGATCTAATGGGGTGTGTATACATTTACTGGCTCTACTTGTACTTTCATTTTTACTTTTTGTTCACCCTCAAAACTGGACCACTGTAGATGCTTTTCAGTTCAGCAACAGAGAGTGCTTCCATCCAGATGTCAGGCTCCCTGTTCTAACAATCGAAAGTCCCCTGCACAGATATTCTCTCTTCTCCTTCTTGACATGTATTTTGTGCAAATGAAGAACACAAAAGAAGAGGTGGGGGAAGAGGGACACAGTAGTCTTCTAAAATTCACCAGCCATGTAATGAATTTCTACAGGACCAATAAAACAAGAGGCAATGTAGAAAGGGTAAGTAGAATAATGCAAAGAGAAAGCTGTTGGTACAAGGCAGGTACATATAAAAATGGGAGGAAGACATGTTCATTTGTAAGAACCAGGGAATCTCGTAAGCAAAAGAACCCTGTGATGCTTATATATTTCTTCACAGGACTTAATGAACTCTTTGGGTGGATTACAAGTAATTATCCTGGCTACACACTGATCCCCCCCCCCCAGTAAGCTGGGTCCTCATTCTACCAACCTCGGAAGGATGGAAGGCTGAGTGAACCTTGAGTTGGCTACCTGGGACTGAACTCTGGGTTGTGAGCACAGTTTTGACTGCAGTACACCAGTATAACCACTGTGCCACAAGGCTCTTAAATCAGCTTTCTTCAGTCCAAAACCTCCAGACCTGTTGGAGTACAACTCCTACCGTTGAGAGGCTGTAAATCTAGAACATGTTGGATGGAGATAACAGAAGTTTCCACCCAACCTTGGCTCCAACTCACCAAATTCATCACTGCATTGACCTCGTTGTAGCTGTCCAGTGCTTCTACAAGCAGCTTATTGAGAGACTGGATGTTGGAGACAGGCAGATACTTTGGGTCTCCAATGCCCTGAGCAAAGTGGCAATAAACGTTGGGCTTTGCAAAGACAACATTGTCAGGCAAATCCTGCAGGAAGCACAAGCACAACTCCCGTCAAAGGTGGTGATTTAATTTTTTTCTTCAAACCCAATTCATCAGAATGACAAACTTTGGGATGGAATGTATGCTTAAGCAAATGAGTGACACACACACACACACACACACACACACACACACACACACACACACAATTGAATAGTCAGTGCCTTATCATTGTGGCCCAGCAGCCACTTCAGAGGGAGACATGGGAACCTAGATAAAATTGGCAAGGAAGCCGGCAGATGGGTGTTTATTTATTTATTTATTTATTATTATATTTATACCCCACTTATCTTTCAAGTGTTGGCCACTTTCTTCTACAAGCTAGACAACAATGGCAAATCTTCCTTCTTTTTTTCATTGAAAGACATCCCCATCCCCATGAATATGTGCATAGGTTCACAATCGGTAACTTCCTGAACAAGATTCCGTACCTATCCTTCTGCTAATGAAACGGAAAAGATTCACCAATGTCCTAGGTGAGCTTCCATTTATCCTTGAATCTAGAGAGCATTACCTGGAGAAAGGGAAGAAGACCGTGTGGCCAATGGCAATGTTACCTCAAAGTACTTCTTACACGTAGCCATCATGACTCGCCCAAAGCTTTCTTGATCCTTTTCTTCCACAAGTTTGTCGCAGTAAACCCTCTCGGCTTCATGCAGCCAGAGTCGGACCAGATCTGAAGGGACTTTCAGGCACTCATGTGTGGAGAACAGCAGTCCCTGTCAAAAGGGAAGGGGGGGGCTTCAGCGAGTAATCATGATTTACAACAGTGGTTCCCAACCTTGGATAACTGAGCTGTTATTGGACTGCCATTCGCAGAAGCCTTCGCCACCAACGGTGCTGCCCAGGATTTCTGGGAATGGCAGTCCAAGAATACCTTGGTTGCCCAAGGTCAAGAACCACTGCTTTAAAGTGTCGTGTCTTGTGTATCTTCACTGTGTCCGCTATGGGGTGGTGGTGTTTTTTTTTTTTGTTCTTATTTAAAGATGGGCATGAACTGCAGTTTGGTGGTTTGTCCCAGTTTGCTGCAGCATCCACAGAGGTGTATTGTGGGCATTGCACACTCTCCTCTCCTGTCTCCTCTGGGCACTTTCGCATTCTCCTGCTGAAATTCACTTCCCTCCCCTGCCTGCTTTGGTGGCCACCCACTGGGACAAGGAGGCAGGATAGGGCAGTCCACTGCTTGGTTACTGAAAGCTATTAGCACAGGAAGGAACATTTTAGCACTACACTGGAAGGGTGATGGATTAGGAATCACAGTGAGACCACTTCGTATTCTGAGTCACCATGTGAAGGTGACTGGACCATCCTGTGTATAAGAAGGTGGAGCTTCCCACCCAAACAATTCATTGCATGGCTATTGTTGTATCACACCTATCACCTAAAGGTTTGTGTCTTGCCTACTTCACTATATTCCTCAGAAAACATTCTAGCCGGTATTTTCTGGTCCCCTTGGAGCCAATTCAAGTCAAGCCTCCTCCACCTGGGTGCCACTGGGAAATCCTTCTGCAAGACAGTGTTCCACACAGAAAGTATCATGGTCTCATAAGAAAGGGGCTGAGGAAGTGAACCTAAGAACCTAAGAACAACCTTGCTGGAACAGGACACAGCCCATCAAGTCCAGCATTTTGTCTCACACAGTGGCTCACCATTTGCTACAGGATATTCCAAAGCAGATGTCTTCGACTGCTTATGACTCCCTGCAAATGGCATTGGGTTGCCTATCTCTCCAACCCAGAGGTTGTCCTTAGGCATCCAGAATGATAGCCATTGATGCCCTTGTTCTCCATGAACTTGTCCAATCCTTTCTTAAAGCTGTCAAGGCTGACATCTGTCACCACTTCTTCTGGCAGAGAGTTCCACAGACCAGTGATCCTCTGGGTGAAAAAGTACTTTCCCTTATTTGTTTGAGATCTAGCACCCAAAGGTTTCATGGAGTGCCCCCTAGTTCTAGGGTTGTGAGATAGGGAAAACAGTTTTCCCCTTATCTACTTTGTCCACAGTGTGTATGATTTTATAAACTTCAATCAGGTCACCTCTTTGGCGCTTTGTTTAAGAGTGAAGAGGCCCAGCCGTTGCAGCCTCAGATGGTAAGGAAGGTGTTCCGGTCCCCTAATCATTCAAGTTGCCCTCCTCTGCACTTTTTCCATTTCCATAATATCCTTCTGGTGGTATGGTGACCAGAACTGTACACAGTACTCCAGATGGGGCCTCACCATAGATTTATAAAGAGGCAAAATGACACTTGCTGACTTATTCTCCATACACTTCCTAATGATCCTTAGCATTGAGTTTGCTTTTTTCACTGCTGTGGCACACAGTTGACACCTTCATTGAACTGTCCACCAGGACACCAAGGTCCCTTTCCTGGTTTATTGCAGAGAGTTCAGACGCCATCAGTTTGTAAATGTAATTGGTTTTTTTTTTTTTTGCCCCAACGTGCATCACTCTGCACTTACAAATGTTGGAGCTCAATTGCCACTAGTTTGCCCACTTCCCCTGTGTCAAGAGATCCCTCTGGAGCTCCTCAAAATGTATCTCAATTTTTACTATCCTGTATAATATAGTGTCGTTGGCAAATTTAGCTACCTTGCTGTTTACTCCCACTTCTATATCATTTATGAAGAGGTTGAAAAGCAGGAGTCCCAGTACTGGACCTTGGGGGACCCCACTCTTTACCTCCCTCCACTTGGAGAAGTGTCCATTTAGTGCTACCCTCCATTCCTGTCCCTTAGCCAGTTGCTGATCCAGGACAATACCTGTCCCTTTATTTCATGACTGGGAAGTTTATTCAAGAGCCTTTAGTGGTTTATTCAGAAGAGTCTTCTGAAAGTCCAGATAAACAATGTCAACTGGTTCTCCCTTATCCACATGCTTGTTGACACTCAAAAAAATCCAACAGATTAGTGAGTCATGATTTGCCTTTGCAAAAGGTATGTTGGCTCTCCTTCAGCAGTGCCTTCTCTTCTACGTGGCTATTAATCTTTTTTTTTAGGATGGTTTCCATCACTTTACCTGGGACACATGTCAAACTGACCAGCCAGTAATTTCCTGGATCACCTTCCAGTCATCAGGCACAAAGCCTGATTTGAATGAAAGATTACAGGTAAATATTTTGGCTAGGACATCAGCAATTTCATCTTTAAGAGAACTTGTGGATGGATGCCATCTGGCCCTGGAGATTTATTAGCATTTAGTTTAACAAGACATGCAAGGACCTCCTCCCTGGTTATTTCTATCTGGCTTAATTCTTCAGTTTCCCTCCTTCTGAAGATAGGCTCTATTTTGGGCATGTGGTCTCTGTTTTCTTCAGTGAATACTGAAGCAAAGAATTCATTTGGTCTCTCTGCAATCTCTGTTTCCTCTTTAAAATAATCCCTTGCCTTCCATTGTCGTCTAATGGTCCAATGGCCTTCATAGTTGGGTTCTTACTTCTAATGTACTTAAATAAGTCCTTGTTAATTCTTTGAGTGTTTTTAGCTATACACTCCTCCAAGTCTTGCTTTGCTTTCCTGATTGTTGCCTTGCATTTGTTCTGCCAGACTTTATGTTTCTGCCTGTTGTCCTCATTTGGACAAGCCTTCCATCTTCTAAATGAGCTTTTCTTGCTTTTGATCACTTCCTTAACAGCTCCTGTAAGCCACATTGGAGTCCTCTTGGACCTGGCAGTTCCCTTTTGGGTATGCATCCCAATTGGACCTCTGTTATTGTTTTTGTGAGCAGCTTCCATGCCTCTTGGGAGGGTTTGGACTCTTTCAATTTTCCCTTTTTGCTTCTTTTTTACTAGTTCCCTCATCTTTGGGAAATTTCCTTTTTGAAAATTTAAGGTCTCTGTGTTAGATTTTATCAGTGATTGGCAGCCTATGATTAAGTTAAAAGTAATTCTGTTGTGGTCACTGTTTCCTATTGGATCAGTCACATCAACATTTTGCACCAGGTCCTGTATGTCACTCAGGATCAAGTCAAGGATTCTTGTACCTCTAAAGTGACACGTCTTTATGCTGGTGCTATACATTGTTAAGGGTGCCAGTGCTTTACTTATCACTCTTCTGCCATCTGCGGAAGATGAAGGGAGAAATGACTCAACAAACCTTCTAGATGAGCGGTTTACTAATGTTTTGTCAAAGGTCCCTGCTCTTTTGTATAATTCTGTCTATGTTGTCCCCAGCAAAAGCAGAACCAAAAGTTGACCTGCTATGTACGTGATCCTAGAGTAACTCATGGGAATCCAAAGGCCAGAATAAGCTTCGTTTTACACCATTGTGTGGATTGCCTCTGTGTAGCAATAGTGCATTGGCAATGCAGCCTCTCCCTTAAGTGCTCCAGCATCACAACAAAAGTGTCCTAGCCTGCTCTTCTTAATTCAAGGTGACACAGATGGACGGTGCCTTCTTTCTCCTTATCTGAGCAGGCATTTTTCTCACCACTGCTGTTCTGGAAATTGGGTGTGTGGTTCATACATTTCACATTGTTCAAACTGTGCAATACTTTGGTCACACCACAGCCGGGTTTGTGACATTGTTTGTGGACATAAACCAGGAAAAGAGAGACAGATGAGATTAGCCAGAAGTTCTCTGGAGGCCGCTGCTGAGGTAACAGACTGTGAGTCATCTTGTGAATGCATGGGGAGGAAGAGAAAAAGGAGATGTAAGATTTCGCCACCTTACATCCAAGCGGCTTTTTTTATGAATTCCTGAGAAAGTTGTAAGCTAGAAATACCTGCAAGGGCCTACTACTGGATGCCAATGACACATGAACCTCAAAACTATGCAATAAAGTTAGCAATCCATACTTTCATTTACCACCACCCATCCCAATGATTCAAATTCAGGGCAGAATCAGCATGGGCCTTCAATCTTCATGCAAACCCCACTGCTATTCCCTCAGAATGGAGGCTTCATGATGAGTGGGGTTGCAGAAAAGGTATTTTTCCTCCTTCTTATTTCCTAAAGAGGCTATATTGTAAGGGCATGTTCTTTGAATGGTCTTAAAAGGCATTGGTGAGGCTTTGTTTCACCTTAATCTTTTTCATTCCTCTGGGTTGGAGAGAGAGGCAGGCTATCTCTCAATGCCATTTGCGGGGAATCGTAAGCAGGTGAAGACCTCTGCTTGGGAATACCCTGAAGCAAATGGTGAGTGAGCCACTGGGTGAGACAGAATGCTGGACTGGATGGGCTGTGGCCTGTTCCAGCAAGGGTGGTCTTATGTTCTTATTCAAAGGAATAAGGGAGTCACCTCAAAGAACAATAGTGAAATTATGTTATACCTGGAAGATGTTAGAGAGATCCCGGAGATTGAAAACATAGTGAAATTTTATGGCCGTTGGAAGGAAGGTCGATGATATTTTCTGATGCAAAGCTGTTGTGGGGAAACGCAGCACACACATACACACATATATATGAAAAGGAAGTCATTAGGTGTACTTGAAGAGAAATGGCAAGTAAACAAGCATCAACATAGAGCAGTTAGTCACAAATTAATTTATTGGACTCTAATTATCAACCTTATCCTACATTTAATGACAAATCTGTCATGTTAAAACTGTGGAGGCTATGCTGCTGGCATGCAGTATGGAGGAGCCCCAATTCTCTTCAGCAAAGCTCAGACACAAATGTTAGGGGAAAAGCCATGGCAACATGGCATTCTTCTCTGGCTTGGGTACAGCTCCCCTCTGGAGAAGAATCCCAGTGGTGAGGGGAAGTGGCAGTGATAGGGCGTGGAGGAGCAAAAGGGTTTCCCCTCCTTTTTCATGTGTTGAAAAACAGCTTGTGTCTAGTCAATTTCAGTGAGGAGAACTGGCACGTTGCCAAGTCTAGAGGCCCATGGCAGAAGGGAGTCTTTCAAGGCTCTGAAGAGGCACACGTGACCATAACATGGAATCTGCTGTGCCTAACTGAGGTAATTCCTGGTGCCCCTCTACAATTCAGTGTGGGAGGCGAGGTGACACGAGGATCAAAACTCAGCTACAATTGCACAAGGACTGAACCTGATTCCTTCAGAAGAAGGGAATGAGCACACAAATGGCAAATCCAAGGAAAAGCTCTGTACCTGGGTAGCCTCCCCCATGTAAGGGTACAATCAGATGGCTGGGGAAAAAGTCACTTTAATGAGAGCAATCTGTCTGAGAGTGATTTTTTTTCCATTGGCCAGGGAATCCCTCCAGCCTAACCCCTGAAAGTAGCAGACCCACAGCAGCACCAAAAAGGCCCACCTTAGGCATGCGATTGGAGTCAGGCTGGAGCATGTCACTCCATAAGTCATGTGATGGATGGGACATAGATCACACCAAACCACCCCACAAGCAGCCCAAGTTGCATTCAGTATCTGCTTACCCTCCCTGGAAAAGCTGTACCTATTTTGAAGTCCAACTGGCTATATGGCTAAAGAAGCTGGTTTGGAAGCAGACATGGGCATTTGCCTTATATCTTCCAGAGAAGCTTCTGAATTCCAGCAGCTCTGCTATAAACCAGCTATAAACCAGTTCTCTCACTGATAAATGTATTTTAGTGAGAGGGCTGGGGAAAAAATCCAATTTCCTAGAAAATTCCTGGTTGAAAGACATCTGAATCTGGATTTTGCCTAAATAGTCTGCAGACGACCTGTGTTGATAAAATGCAGGAAGATGGAAAAGTAAAAGGCAAGTCTGTCGCGCTGCATGGGGCTTTAGGCCAGGCTTACCCAGAGCTGCAGAAACAAGCTGTGAATGAGACTTCTGGATGACCATGGGGACGTTTCGGAGGGCCAAGTGCTGAGCCAGGATAGTGCTGTAGATGGTCATAAGGGCATCCTGTCCTGGGAAACTCACGGCAAACACACAGAAGTGACGCTGCAACACAAACATTTACCGTAAAGCCATTTACAGTAAGTCATTTTGAAGTGAGTCTTGTAAACCTAAGAACACCTTTTGATTTTGAGCAAAGCCAGTATTGTCTGCCAAGCTCAAGTCTCCTGCTTCCAACTAAAACTCTCATAACAGGACCAAGATGTGTACCTGCAGTCTAGAGTCAATAGTGAAAGATCCAGAGGTCGGGTTCATACAAGCCACATACTGGCAATTGTGAATATCCTTGAGTGTCAGTTTGATTCTGTCATACCTAAGAGCAAGAGGCAATAGGAGGATCTTTCAGAAACTTTTTTTTTAATTGCTAGTTATCATTTACACATAGGAAATAGTCTATCTTGTACACACATTTACAAAGAGGGAGGGAAAGACACAGAGAGATTGAGAGAGAACTTCTTTCAATGCACTACCCTCATAAAGAGAACAAATTTCTTCTTTTAATGCTCTGATTTGAGATGCAAATTCTGTACCTTTGTGAAAAAAACATTTTGGCTAATCCAATCAAACTAGTTCCCACTGCAACCAGTTTCTGTACAGCAATGTTGGTGAATCTATGGCATGGGTGCCTATCTTCCACTGCCTCCCAGAGTTTGGTCAAATCCATGTTGGTTGCATCGATGGCACTGTCCAACCATCTCATTCTCTGCCATCCTCTTTTCCTTTTGCCTTCAATTTTTCCCAACACCATGTCAGTTAAATGTCTGCAACTGCACAGATTTTTCTCCCTTTATTTCCTTGTCAGTTGGTACATTTCTTGTATTTTTATTGGGATGCAATGGTTTTCAGGAATGATGCTCCAATTGCACCTATAGGAAATTAGCATTTGACTTGCAACAGCCCACTTTCTGACTGTCCAGGAATGAATTATGCTGCTGGAGGCTTTTCCTTGATGCAGTTATACACAGGAACCAGATGTTTTTAAATGTATTGTACTTCCTGGTGTTAAGGTCAAAATTTAAGCTAAAAAATGGTATTGGTTGTTTTCTTTGTAAGTTGCCAATGCACCATTATAAATTGCCAATGCACCATTGGTGATTCATCAAAATTGCCACGCTGAGTTAGTTATACAGCAAAAAGTTTATTACAGACAGACGGAGATACAACAGAACACATACAGTACAGAGATAGGTTAGTAAACATCTTAGCTTAATGATCCGAGGCATAGCACAGCCAGATGGCCCTGCTGTCCTGGACAAAGGAGTAATGGTTTCTGATGGTTTTTATAGTTTTCTGTGTGATTCTATGATCTAAGGCTGACGTATTTAGTACGTATTCACGTGCCTTCATGTGCTTGCTTATGTTCTTGGCCTATGGCCATCTGGCTACAAACGCTAGAATGACTTGACCCTATTTTGTTTGATTTCAAGTTGGTTCCTTGTTCCTGGATAACTGCCATATGTAGCTCTCAGCAAAACGACACTTTGGTACCATAAGATAGTGTAAACATGGGCCATCTTGGCCTTGTCTTGCTGGCATAGACTGGCGCCCACGTTGTACAGTAAGATAGCGTGCCAAGTCCCAGCTGGCAAGTTTTGCTGTTATGCTGTTTTGCTGGGTCAATTTAACCTTGTACCCTGTCAGCACATTTGGGTCTGCTTATAATATATTTTGATTTTGAGACGTGGTCACCCGTCCCTATCACTGGGGCAATGCTGAATGGGTAGAGTGACCATTGGTTCAAAGTCTTAACAGTAAGACTTGATGAGTGGGGTATGTGCCCTATGCTTCTACTTCTACTGTCGCATCAAAATATGTGCTATTTTAGTTATTTACAAATGTTTCATTTTCTTTTTCATTGTCCTATACCCAACAAGGTCTCTTCCAGGAAAGTAAGACATTTCTCATACAGAACATGAGAGGCCACCTGAAAATGTACACACATTGCATGTAAGACTCTCTGTGGACCCATATAAAATGCATACTGTATTGTTCATCTACACCAGTGGTTGTCAACCTGTGGGTCCCCAGATGTTCCTGGACTGCAACTCCCAGAAATCCCTTCCAGCACAGTGAGTGGTGTTGGCTTCTGGGACTTGCAGTCCAGGAACATCTGGGGACCCACAGGTTGAAAATCACTGATCTATGCAATATAAGCATGGAAGTTCATCAGTAGTCTCAGCCAAGCTACATTCCTACCAGTGCCCATGGTCCATGTGCTGGCGGATCAAGGTATGAGGAGCAACAGTGCCATATTTGTCAACTTCCGGCATGTTCATATCATCTATAAAGTAAATGAGCTTCTTGGTTCCAGGGGGACCAAAGTTTCTTCCCGATTTCTTCTCCAAGGGCTTCTCGAGAATAGCTGACAAAACAGAACACCACTGATAACTAACTGCACTCAGGTCTCACTCAGTGACCAAGCAAAATGGTCCCCCAACCGCAATCCTTTGTGGGATGGTTATGAAAGTAGCAGCATGATATCTACTGTGAATGGAAGGAATCAGAATTATAATTGAGCAATATTCCCTGGTCTGCTGTAAAGAAACCCTTGATTAAGCTCTGATGTGTTCAGAGTCCAAAGTGCTGTGGAAAGTTCCCAAGAAGCTTAACCGCAAAGTTTTAGCAGTGAGCCACCCAGTCTTATTTTTTGGGTATCATTCAACCCCAGCACAGGTGTCTGAGAATTGTTCCTTTCTAAACATGGCTGTAAATATGTGTTTCTTGAAATTCACTGATGGTAGCCCAGGGAGGAGGGAAACCACCCATTACATTACCCTCCCACCAACCAATGGGAACCCATGGTTTGGGTTCGTCTGGTTCGGTTCAGATTCGAGTTCGTATGAATTTTGAAAAAAAATTGTACAAACCTGAACCGATCCAAACCGGTTTGGGTTTTTACTTGCAGCGGCAGCACCTCATGGTGGCAATGGTGGTGGCAGATCCTGGCCCCTGCGGCAGGGGCTTTTTGAGGCGCTGGCATGGGGCCAGTACCTCTTTTTTGTTTGCTTTGTTTTCAATTTTTTTTTTGGTTCAGTTCGTTTTTTTTTCTAAATTCACTCTGGGGTTCATTATTCATTTCATTAGATAACGAAATGAATAACGAATAACAAAACGAACTAAAAGTTCGTTTCGTGCCCATCTCTAGTTCTGTGTAGAAGAGTAGAAGAGATGGCGTTCATGTATAGTTAATTGTCTTCCTCCATTTATTATTAATGGATAGTCCCATGTTTTTGATATCTAAAACATGTCTTTTTGATGTCCTTTTTATGTTTTTCTGATGTCTCTTTGTTTTTGATATCTTTTCAATAAAACCACTCTCAGGCAGCCAGTCATTAAGGGAAAGCTTGTCTGAAGGGAAAAGTTTTCACCTGCTTGTGGAAGGATAGCAGAGATGGGCCCAGTCAGGCTTCCCGTGGGAGGGAATTCCAAAGTCTACTGAACCTGGGTCAGGAATAGGGGCAACTGCGGTGATGCTACCTAATAATTATACCCAACAATGTACCACAATCAATGCACATTTCAGCTGTGCATTTCTGGAAGCTAAGAGGTCAGCCTACTCTAGGCATTTAAGTTAAGCAGTTTGCTGCATAAATAGCAAATGCTCAGACTGACCATTTCCAAGAATTAACTGCTAAGATTTATACCAATTGTGTTATTTAGACCAATGTAAAAAGCTAATTGCATTTTGGCCACCATTGCCTTTTGCTTATTGCAATCTATTCCATGATTTATTATCTATCAACTGTAACAGTAAATAGGTTTTTCCTCACCTTGCAGCATTGCTGAAGTGGTATAGAAGTTAAAGGGGACAGATTGCACCATGTAATCATCCATGTTTAAGGTATCAAGCTTATCCACCATTAGCACTGATTTCCCAGTGCCTGCATTCCCAACCAGCATCACAGGCCACTTCTTTTCCATTAGCAGGTCCATGAAATAGCGAATTCGGATGGTTTCTGTTGTATGGACCATGGAGGCCTGTAAAAGAAACCCGCATATGAAAACATAACACTTTTAAAAAGCAAACCACATTGGCCATGGTTTCAAATGAACAAGGTAAACAGTTTTAGATGGTTTTATATATTGAAAATTCAACAAGATTTTGTTTCTGTATTCTGCATTCAGATCTCTGAAGATAAGAATACAATTTTAAGTGGCTTGCAAAAGGGCAGTAGGCAATCTAAAACAGATGAAATTTAAAAGCATTCCTAAATCTATCCTTCAAAAGTTGTGGAATGCCAAAATTACCATATTTACAAACTCAGATTGTTCGACTTTATATCATAACAACTGCAATGTTCCAATCTCTTCATGATTTGCTGTTTGATTTTAAATGGTTTTAAATATCTTATGTTTTAAAATGGTTTTCTACAGCTTTGACATCCCTTGAGATACAGTGGGCTACAAATGCTTGAATAAATTTATAAAACAAACCTGCCAGAAACAAGAGAGAAATTATTTTTGGAGCACTACCTGCAGTGGAACATCTGGATCCAACTCAAACGCTGGCACTTTGTCAGTCCAGGGCATGAACTTCTTTGTCTCTGGATCAATATAATAGTCAAAAATAGTTCCCTGAGAAGGAAACTTGATGGTTTTGAATTCATTCACCCACCATTTGCTGAATTCCACACGGTAGTCCACAAGCTAGGAAGGAGGAGGAAGCATATTTAGTAGGGTTTCCATATTCAGAAAGACAAAAGCATTTTATTCTTAACCATCCACATGGAGTGCCAGATACAAAATAAAATAAAACTGTTTCTCTTTGAACTGTTTTAGACACAACAATGGTTTCATCTCAAGAAGCAGATCTGAGAATCTTTCCTTAAGAGGAAAATACCATTGGTTTCTCATAGGATCAGCCTGTATCAATCTGCATTTGGCAAATTAGCCTGCTTTGCTTTATAATTGGTCAATTGAAGAATAACACACCTTTGTCTGCATATCTGATATCTCCGGCACATAGCCCTGAAAGATCTGCATTACTGGAAGGATAAGTTTATAAAGAGGAAGAAATACACATTTGTGCAACTTGACCTTAAGCGAAACAGAAAATTATATTTCCAATAAGGCCAAAAAAATAATAATAACTTGGACAAGGCTGGGACAGGACTCTACCTGGCTGTGGTCCCATGAGACATTCCTTCATGCTAGCATCTTAGCCCTAGCAAAAATGTGGGTTTATATTACACAATTTAGTCAAATACACAAGACAAGGATTCAAATGTTATTGCAGGAACATGGACTCTGGCTAATGAGGAAAGTTTTTATGTCATTCCTGCATTTGAGAATTGGCTAGTTTTTATGTCATTCCTGTCATTTGAGAATTGGCTAGAAAAAATGTTTTGTTGAGGCCATGCTGGTCTTCATTGGTTTATTTGGCTAATACCATCTTATGTACTGATATGGTATTGTTTATTTAACTTGTATATTTCCTCACTAGAGACACCCAGTACCCTTGATGGTTTATGGAACAGACTGGTGAGCCCCGCCCCACCTCCACCCCAAATACCATCCACATCTGTTGAGAGATGGGTGAAGCAGAAGATAGTTGCTGTATTTTCCCGTCTATAAGACAACCCCATGTATAAGACACCACCACCCCACTTTCCCAACCCAAAATTACAGTTTCTCAACCATGCAGTTCTCTCCTCAGCTTACTTCTGACAATGACCCTCAATTTTTGGTCTAACAATTTTAGATAAAAGTATAGTCTTATACATGGAAAAATACTGTAATTAAATTTCTAAAGGCACCTGGTCTTGGAACATGGCTCCTCCAAACGCCCAGAAGCAAGCAAAGACAAAATAGAGTTCATAAAGCTCTTTGGGTGAATCTGGCGGTGTGTTGGTTGGGGTTAGAAGACATTCCAAGAGATACAGGATGGTTTGCACCACAGTCACTTCAGGGACAGGAGTGATCTTTTTGAACCCAAATTTCAGCTTGTCCAAACACGTGGGCAAGTACTTGTCAAACAGAATCATCAAATTGGCTTTTTCAGACTGTACTTCCCGACGCTCAATCCAGCTGCTCACCACCCTGTAGAATGATGGTTAGAAATGAGCTTTTGAGTATGTCACACATTCTTGTGCTTACCACAGTTTACCTTTCATTGGAGATGAACTTCCTCATATCTGTTGGAAGAATCTTTCAGAACCTCACCTCTTTTGCCCCCTTTCCCAGGGTTTTCCAGTAAGGCATTCTGGAAATAACGGTAGGCTGCAATTGCTTCTTTCATTGGCTCTCTCTAAATTTCTGATCGGCTCTCCTCAAGAGTTAAGGATCCCCTAATTCCTGCCTCTTCCACTCAGTCATTTCTAAAAGTGAAGGTGAGCTAAACATCTCCTCTTGCGGTCATGCACGGAGGCCTTGAGAAACCATTTTCTACCTACTTTAGAACTGGCTCTTCTATCAATCCCCCCCCCAAAAAAAATAAACCCAGCAACTCTGTTTGAGCTTAACCCTTTGCCTGGTTTTCTGCTCCAGATGAGAGGACAGTAAGCTGAGTTTTACACCTCACAGGAACTCCATTGCTGTTTACTCTGCTCACTAAGAGCTATCCTAAGAAAAGTTCCCAAGACCTAGCAGTCTGACTCAACATTTACAACAATATAACTTCACTCCTCTTACTCTTTTTTTGCATTGTATCATATTTGCAGCAATTTCACTTTTTTTAAAAAAGGAGGATTATATTCTTATTTATATGATTTTGGAAGAACACCTCGTACTAGGGATGGGCACAAAACGAAAAACGAAATGCTGTTTCATCATTTTGTCGTTTCGTTACATAACAAAATGAAACAAAACGATGAAGCAGCATTTCGCTACAGATGAAATGAAACGGTCATATTTTTGTTAAAACAAACCATTACATTCCCTCTGTAAAATGGCTCATCGCAATGGGTAAAAAAATGTGCCAACAGCCCGCGAGCCAGCTTGTTGGCAGGAAATAAACAAACAAAGTTGGTGGGAGATACAAAACTAAAAAATAAATTAAAAAAACACGAACCCGGCTTGCGGGCCAGCTGGTCGGCAGGAGATAAAAATTAAATTAAATTAAGCTAAAAAATTAAAAAATGAGCCAACCCAGCCCAAGGGCCAGATTTTTTAAAAAACACACTGACTCAGCAACAAACAAACAAACAAACAAAGAGGTCAACAGGAGAAAGAAAAACCACGACCACGGCCCCAGCACTGTAAAAAAAAAAAATTAAAAACCAAAAAACCAAAATGAAACAAAACAAAATGTGGGGGGACAAAAAAACAAGCAAAATGCCATTTTGGCATTTCGTGCCCATCCCTACCTCATGCTGTTCAGTATATTATGACAGTGCATGAGGAATGTGACTAGGCGTTAAGCATCCCAAATATCATAGGACAAATAAATGGTTCTAGTTCCAAAGGTGCAAATCTGAATTGTTGTATGATAAAACAGGGCCTCAGCAGTTCTTCCCTTTGCAAAACAAGATATACCATGCTTGAAAAGGGGGAGGGGCGGCATGTTCCATGGAAATAGCAACAAGGAAGCAAACTACTCCAAGCATACATGTGCCTGGTGGGTATCCTTCAATCTGAGTTGGGTTTTTATTAGCAGGATCCGATAGAAGAGTGATTTTCATTGTCAGTGGGACCAGGATCTCGTCCAGCCAACATGGGAGAATGCTTGGGATCCAGTAAAGGGGGGTGGGTGGGACTGTGGGTGGAACTACTTCTGTTGGGTGGAATTCTCCCCTGCAGCCCCTCTGCAGCCCCAAGACATGCTGCAGAGGTCTGGGAAGCCGTCTAGCTCTGGTTTGTGGGCAATGTGGTTGGCTTCAGAAGAAGAGGAGTTAGGAGGCACAGTTGGACCCCAGCTTGATGTTGCGTCTAGGTCATTAAGGCCACTCCCAAATATCTTGTCTTCCCTTTTTCTATCTTCAGCTATAATCTTTGATAAATATTACACTTCTTCGCCATTACAACCCAATTACTCTGTCTAAATGCTAATTTTTGCTATACGCAAGCAACCCCAACTTGGGCAGGGAGGAAAGCTTTGCCTTTCCAGACACAAAGCAGCGTGAGCGTCTTCATTGGGGGACACCTTTAAAAGAGAACCCAAACTCACGGATTCCACCCAAGGTCCGCAGGGTTGATGTATAAGATTCCAGCTCTGGACACGGTGGCAGGTGTTGCTGTCCTCAGGTGGCTGATCTCGAACACGAGCCTCATGGTGGGGTTGAGTGGGATCCGCTCGTTGCTTGCTAAGGTGAGGACCTACGAGGGAAACAAGCAGGCACAATGCCATTACCTCCTCTAGTGGAACTGGAGCCTAACATTCAAACAAGGCTGCACTGACCTTGTTGTCATCCATCACGGTATTCAGAGACTCAATCCACATCGGATCTATATCTCCATCCAAAACAATCCACTTGGGCCCTTTGTGGGTTATATTAGCCAGATCACGCATGATAGTGGAAAACAAGCCTGTTCAGAACAGAACATGTGATTTTACTCTCTGTACATAAACTCTTCTGCTATACTAAGCTCCAGGGCAAAGGGGCAACTTGACAGCATGTAACAAAAACAACAACTGCAATATACAACAAACGAGTGCATACAAAGTGCAATGAAGTAGAATTCCATCTTGGAAAGAGAGGTACATGACGTGGTTCAAATAAGGTTAATGCTGAGTGGGGAGAATGAGCTGTGCAGTCTGGATTTGAGTTATAGTACACAGAGATTTTTTTTGAAGAAGAGATTGTACTGAGATCAAACTTTGTTATTTTAAATAACTAGAAGAGACACTAGTTATTTCTTCTAGAAGATTGGAGCCATCCTCACATAAAACTATTGGTGTCTTCTTTGCTAATGAGCTGTTTATGTTGGACAAGTTAGACGCAAGAATAAATCCACAACCAAGAAAAACTACTTTTTCTCAGTTTTTTCTTGCTGAATTTGCAATTTATAAAACAATTTATAATCCGATGAATGCAACATCCAAAAACCTATTGCAAAATACTACGTGTATACTAGAGATCCTGCAAGCAGTTTTCATAATTATGTAGCTGCCTGGACACATGACTGAGTGTGCAACTGAGCACACAACCGCAGCATGTTGCAGCAGTATAGGCAGTATGATCACAGACACTAGTTACACAATTTCTGTTTTTTGCTGAATGATCTAAGCCAGTGAAGACATCTCCTTGGGAATGCCCTGAAGCAAATGGTGAGCCACTGTGTGAGACATAATGCTGGACTGGATGGGCTGTGGCCTGTTCCAGCAAGGCTGTTCTTATGTTCTTGTGTTCTTATGTAACAATTTAAATCTAGAATTCTGAAGGTGCCTACCCAGAAGTAAGTCCAACAAAATTCAAGCAAGCTTACTCCCACTTAATTATGCACAGAATTCCAGCTCAAAAATGGATAATAATTTCGGGCAATTTCACGCTCTGCTCTTGGCCCTATTAAAATATCTCTGATCTCAAAAAGTCCCAGCGGTGGTAAAAAATGTTATTCACATTTTTAATATTTCTTGTGGCAACATCAAGTATATTCTCAAGTAAAAATGTAATAATGCTATTGATGTGATTATACTTCTTCACAGGAAGAAATTTGAACTACGGTGTTCCAGGAATCAGCCAATTTCTACACGATTGTATCCCCTTGTACAGTTCTGTACTGACACAATTTCTAAAAGATACCATCTGATGGAAAGTGCATATCTCTTCTTATTGAAAATACATTTCAGATTTTTATTTTTATTTTTTGGAAAGCACCTGCACTTTTTCTTACCATCTTTCCATTCTCGAGTAGCTGGATTAATAACCCCAAATAGCTCATCGCAGGTGACAGCTTTAGGGTCAAGGTCAATGGCTACTGGCTTTCGTTTCATGAGTTGGTATGTTTTATTCAGCGATTTCAGCACCTGCCAGGGAAAAAAAGAAAGAAGATGGCTGTTTTGTCCCCCTTAGCTACTAGATACCAATCAATCAGCCAGTCAATAGCTAAAGCGAGGGCAGAAACAAGCAAGGCGTCACTCAGGGTATTGACCAGCTCTCAAGAAATCATTTCAGAATGCAGTCCAGTCATATCCTGCTGATGAGAATGGGTAAACAATATGCAGAGGCGTCGCTAGGGTTTTCAGCACCCAGGGACAAAGTCAGTTTTCACATGTCCCCAAGGGATGGGGACGGCTAAGGTGCCACATAGAAGATGGCAGCGGTGGCTGGGGAGCCCTCCACACTGGCCCTGGCAGGTCACCTGCAACATGCCTTCCTGTGGCTCATGGGCGGCAAATTGTTTGGCACCCAATTTGCTACCCCCAGATGCTGCACCTGGGGACAGATGTCCCCCCTTGCCCCCCCATAGCTACACCACTGACAAAATGGTGCCCTCAGTTCAGTCAGCCTAAACCCTGGTGCACGGCTCCCACCTGGGACTTGCCACAGCCTGCGTTTCCAATCACGAACACAGAATGCCGGACTTGAAGCAACTCCTCCAGCTGGACCACCTTCAGCACAAAACTCTCCTCAGGCTGTAGCTTCAGCTCAAGAACAGCCTGTTTGATAATCTGAAAAAACAAAAAGACAACCAAGACGTGTGCTAAAGATCCACACAGAGAGGCAGATCAGTCTGCTTTGGGTCTGCGCTGCAACATCATCATTCTCTACACAGTTTACATTGTTAATTGGCATTTTTTTAAAAATTGTATTTCTAAGCCTATTTTTTCTAAGATACACATTTTTAATATGAGTTTTGGCAAGGGTAGCTTATGGATCAAGGGGTATGGGGAGCCCAACTTTCCCCAAAATTTCAGGGGAGAGACACTGCTTCTCCTGCCACAAGCCACTTGTAGGTTTGTTTGTTTGTTTGTTTGTTTGTTTGTTTGTTTGTTTGTTTGTTTGTTTG
>JAHTLZ010000010.1:18086171-18133793 GCA_023846285.1 Phrynocephalus versicolor | reverse complement strand
TGTATAACAGACAGCTTGTATAACGTAAAATTTGTACAACATAAAAATTCCGGAGATAGGGGAAATTTGCTTAACAGAATCGCCTATGGGGATAATCCGTACAACATAAAAATGGGAACACTCCATTTTCAATGCATTCCTATGGAAATTTGTATAAAAGAAAATTTGCTTAACATAATTTCATTTGGAACGAATTAATTCCTTTATACAAGGTACCTTCAAATTTGAACAGCCAGAAAAATGAAGACAAAAAGAAGCAATTAAATGTAGTGGCGAGATCAAATTAACGAGTTCTTTAAATAAATTATAAAGCTTAGATATAAAGCTTATTTAATTTATCTATGATAGTCAATTTGAGACTCCAGATAGGCTGTAATTACAGCTTTGGCTTTAAATAGAGAGATGGAACTAATTACAGCACAAAGACAGCAGAACCAATTACTTGCCAAGGAGCCCAGTTATAACCACCAGGATTTTCTTGATGCAGGTACTGATCAGATGAAACAGACGGAGGAGGAGCAAATCTCTCTGCATTTTTCACTGTGTTATCTATGGGATTTCTATTCAGTAGCAAGGCATGGGTAGGGAGCAGACAATATGAAGAACCTGATCTGATCAGGGCATCAGAGGTAAGGCAGGAGGTGTGCCAGCACTCCAGATTAAAGACCAAACAAGATTTTAAAAAAAAGAAGAAGAAGGGGCCTTGGGGCGATAGCCCTTGACTTTGCCTGTATGGGAGTCCAGTTCATGTTAGTGGCTCAAGTTTAGAGAAATTACTTTTTTCAAACTAAACTTCCCAGGATTCCCCCAGCCAAAATATCTATTGGGAGGAGTTGTCCTAAAGATGAATATCTCATGTCCCCTGTGGTGCTGGAACTGGAAAGAGAACCAAAATGACTCTCCAATGAAACTGAACTCCTAGGCTTTGAGTCTCAAAAAAGGTTGTGGTTAGGGTCTTTGTACTGCCTCCCCTGGAGTTCCTCACAGAGGTAGCTGCAAGCCAATGTAGCAGCGTTCTACAAAATGGGACCTTACTATTTCCATTGCCATTCTAGAAGGTTCGGCATCTCTTCGGTACAAACTTTCAAGGGACTCAAGGAGGGGGGTACTGGGGAAAACTGGCATGCCTTCCAGTCTGCAGGAATGTTCAGTGAGTAGGCCTTAGCTCAGAAGATCTGCGGATATAACCCACAATTCCCAAGAGACTGTTCTAACCCGAGAGTTGAGAAAGCAGGCATTCGTCTGGAAGGCTCAATCCGAGAGCATTACCAACACCACATATAGCCGGACAGATATCTGGAGAATTGTTACCTGTACTGCAATTACTGACAGGACTTCGACTGAAATCCGATTAAATTCATCAAAACACCCCCATGCGCCTGTCTGGGCCAGCCCTTTGTAGATATTTCCACAGGACTAGAAAAGAAAAGTTTAGACAGACATTTAGAGAAAGCTTCTCCCATTTGAATAATCATATTCCATGTGCTCTCAAGATGCATCTAACTTGTAGCGATCCTAACAGGGTTTTCAAGGCAAGTGAGGCATATAAGGAGCAGTTTTTCTGGCGCTACTTCCTCCGTGAGTTTCCTCAGCTGTGTGGGGATTCAGCCCCATAGTCCAACTTCCTCAACCCACCACCCCACACTAGGCGGCCCCAAAGCCCAATACAGCAGGAGAGCTGTGGAGAAATGAGATCTGTAAGGCAATGCCTGACAAGGCTCTGACTGAAATTTCATTAATTTCATTCAAATATTCCCTCACACTTTTCAGATAATTAACACCCTGCATTTATATACTATTTTTATAACCATGAATTGTAGACCTGGTGAGGGGAAAGAGGGATTATGGTAAGGAATAAATAGATTACTGTTTTGTATGATGTTCTGAATGTTATAATAAGTATACCCACTCCCAGAGAGGCACGGAGGTCAGCCACGCGCAACCGCGCCTTCTCTGTCGTGGGCCCCTCGTTATGGAACCACCTTCCGAGTGAGCTGCGCCTTGCACAGTCCCTGCCCGCCTTCAGAAAGGCTTTGAAAACTTTGCTTTTCAGGGGAGGATATGGCAACCTATTTTAATTTAATTTAATTTAATTTAATTTTTCCCTTGCCTACCACCCTTTCACCCATCTTGCCACAGTTTCCCTATTTCTTTATTTTTTGCTTCGTATTGTATTGTATCTTTTAAACTTGTAAACTGCCCAGAGTTCCAGATTGGAAGATGGGCGGTATAAAATGCAATAAGTAAATAAATAAATAAATATTATAATAAGGGCATTTCCAAAAAAGAGAAACACTGAACACCCTGAATTTCTGAAAGAGAAAGCAAAAGCAAGGCTGTCAGTAAACACCAAAGAGATCTCCTTCCAAATGGAGCTGTTTTACCAACAGCTGGAGCAAAAGATAAAGAATTTTCTCCTCCTATTCCGTGCAAGAGGAAATGACCAGAAACAGCTCATGTTCAGTGCTGTCTGTCCAAGAGTTCCCTCCGTTGGCTGTGACCATGCCATAGTGTAAAGAACCATTGCTTTGTCACAGAGGAACAATATTCACACTAAGCACAAGAGAGCAACTAGACTGCAGTGTGTGGTTTCAACTAGGAAGGAACAACGTCTGGGTGCTGAGAAAGAGAATGTGTTTTGAATGTTACGTTGAGATCCTACCGTGTTGGAGTGTACAATACATGGCAGTCCAGTTGGGAGATGGGCTCAATAAATAAAGAATACAACGACACGGCAAAGACCACCGTTAACTGAACAGGGGTAGGACGAGGTTCTGGGTTACAGGCATACTCTCAAACACCCTATGGGATTCTAGGGTGGTTACTTCACGTCCTCCCTCGAGCCGAGGTGAACTCGCCTCCATGTTGAAATCAGTTTTCAACATGGATCGAGAAGTGGATTGAAAAGATTCCCGAGCTCCACGACGGGAATCTCTCACCTCGCTTGGAGCGCAGTTCAGGGGGCGTGCTCGGGGTGAACTCGAATTGACCCCACAAGGACGTGAGGTTCCGTTCCTTTGAACTCGGAATGACCCCACAAGGACGTGAGGTTACGTTCCTTTGAACTCGGATTGACCCCACAAGGACGTGAGGTTACGTTCCTTCGAACTGGTCTCCAGCGGGGCCACGAACTGCAGCGAGAGGGATGTGAAGTATCAGCCTATTGCTTCCTGATGAACACACTCCCAAAGATCAGTTCATCTTCTCTCTACTCCTCTTTTGGGCACGGTTCCCAGTTCCCTCTTCCTTGCAGCCTCTCCCTCTCCCTACAGGGGTCAGAAATTGCTAGAAGCAAATAGAACAGAGCTTCTCTTCATAGGCTTCCACTGCTACCAATACCGCTGCCACCAGCAAGGACAGCACTCTCAACATACAATGCCCTTTATCTAGCATATGACTAATCCTTAACAGGAGATGCCAACATTCATGCGGAATACAACGGAACAATTAGAAAGGAAAGCTGTGTTCCATATTTTACAGCTTAATATGACCAGAAGGGAGACAACCGAGGGAGAGGAAGTAAACGGAGACATGGTTTAAAGAGGGAACAGAAGGTTACTATCAAAATCCTAACACATGAGTAGGAGTCACATAGCAATAGCTGTTTTTTAAAAATATTCTTATCATTTTTCTGTGTAATGTGCAATCCAGAAGTGCTGTGCCAACAGGCCTGCCTTCAGTGGGTTGATGTGCAGCTGCAACATCTGAAGACAATGTGTTGAGCTCCTGCTTTGGGGGGTGGGGTAGCTTGGAGAGGGCAAAGAGCAAGATTTCTGTCATGTGTCCCACACCTGGAGCTTCTATAAACACTAGGAAAGCCCCCATGGGCTCCTCCCAACCTCATCACTGCCAAGCAGGGACTTCAAAAGCAGGCAGGTGGCTGTCTTAGGATGAGCACTCAAAAATGTTAAGAGTGGGAGGTTGTGATGGTTCTATTTCTCCGACTGCTTTCTCAGCAAGCCACCAGCACTGACAGAGGAACAGGAATCTTCCAATGGGCAGAATCAAGACTTCAGCTCCAACTCACGGTGACTTTCACCGGCCAGACCTTTACCTTGTAATCCATTTGCTCGGAACAGTTGAAGACGTACACCATGATCCCCACTGCCCTGCCCAGGTCTTTGGTGGTCTCTGTCTTTCCTGTGCCAGCTGGGCCTGCGGGGGCTCCTCCCATGATCAAGTGGAGGGACTGGGTCAAGGTGATATAGCATCTGCAAAGCACAAGGCCATTGGGAGATCATTGTAGCCCTTGAGAACACATGCTGGGCCAGGCTGATGGCCATCAAAGCTGAGTGGCTCATACCGGTCAGTCAGTGGGGTGATCACTAGCCGTGGAGTGTTGCCAAGATACTCGTAGGAATACTGGAGCTGAGCGTCACAGATATTAGCATAGCAGTGCCTCTTCTCTTCATCCCATCGATGTCTCAATTGGGACTGCCATGTGAAAGCCTGGGAGCTTTCCACCTGTTGTCCAAAGGCAAAAACATTTACCCTGAGAGAGAATAAATACATAGAGATTTCACTAGTTCTCTCTTTCACAGGCTTCTTACTAGTTGAGGATTTCTGTTGCCAGGGGTTAAATATCAGTCATTCTACTTTTGGCTCTTTTCTGGTCATGAACACATTACTGACTTCTCCTACAGACCCAAGTGATAATGACTGAAATCCTGCTGCTTAGTGTACAAAATTGTAATGAGAGCAAACCCACTGGGGATTTGGTAAGTCGACTTTTCTGTAAGTTCCATTGATTCAATGGGCCTACTCTAATTGCAACTTATTGTGCTCAATTATATGAGTTTTACTTATTTACTATCTAGCTTCCATCCATCCAACCAATCAACTTATTTACCACTTAATGAAACCTATTGCTCTGGAAGTTCACAGAATAAAGTATAAACTTTCATTTTTAATTAATTTATAAATCCTGATAGGATTGTGGTTCACATTTTCAGATACCTATGCAAAAAATGTAAATTGATGGAGTTATCATGAGAGATGGGATTTTAAAAAATAATACAACACCCTACTGAAAAACCTCATGAGTCTCTTTCATCCAATTCTGGAGTCTTTTGAATATCTGAAATTAAGATACTCTCAAACCCCCCTAAGATTCAGGATTCCAGAAGAGACAGTGCTGAAATTTATGGATTTGATCCATTTCTTTGAAGTCTTTTTCCCTTCAGTCATTCCTTCCCCATTGTTGCAAGCTCTCTTCTTAACCCCCTCCCCTCAGCTTCCTGCCACCCCTGTAAGTCTTTCTCCATCATTCCACCCACCCGTGGAAAGCCCTGTTCTTCCTTCCCAATTCTGTCATTCACTCCCACTTGGCACTAGCCCCTCTTCCCCCTGTCCTCTCATTCCCTCTCCACAAGAAGTGGCATTTCCCCCACTTCCCATCATTCCCTCCTTGGCCAGTGCAAGTCCCATTCTTAACACCCTCAAGTTATTTCCTCCCGACCACCACAAGCCTCTTCCCCACCCCCTCCCTGTCGCCATTTCCCAAGCCTCAGCTCTCTGAATCAAAAGTACCCAAAAGATTCAGGTGTCTCTGAGTTTGCTGAAGTTCTGGTGTAACGTAATTCAGAGTAGTCAAGTGTTTTTTCTAAGCTTAAATGAAACTGTGATTCTTAGAGTGCGAGAAGACTTCCATTGTAGATCCAAAATCTTAAAAGAATGTAAACATGGAGAGCAGAACCAGCAAGTGGACTCTGATTGGTTTAAGAATTCCTGTGACTGCCTTTTCCCAGGCTGTGAACTGTCTGATCTACTCTGAGGGAGAGAGGGACAGAGATGGTAGAGAGGAAAAGAGGATTTTTCCATCATCATTGTTGGCTGGTATATGCCTTGGGCTGTATTAATGCTGTAGAACAGGGCTGTTCAACTTTGAAGAGGCCAAGGTCTACCTTTTCCAGCTCAAAGTGCCTAAGGGCTACGACACTAAAACCTCTACTTACAAATGTTTCCGTTCCAAGCACATGCTCATAAGTAAAAGAAATTGTTACATAGAGCAGTGGTTTCCCATAGGGATGCATTGAAAACCAATTAATCCGTTCTGGAGGGAACAGATTTCAATGCGCCATGGCCCTTGAACTACCCTGTTCAGCTGGCAGGTCCAGAACTTTGCTGGGGCAGTGGTGGTCCTTGGGGTGGGGGAGGGAGAGGTGATTTCATAGAATCATAGAATCATAGAGTTGGAAGAGACCTCAAGGGCCATCTAGTCCAACCCCCTGCCATGCAGGAACCCCATCACAACTTATCGCTTCACTTTTTTAATTGATGGCCGGTGGGCTACTTTTGAACCCCTCACGGGCTACTGGTAGCCCACGGTCTACCAGTTGTGCAGGCCTGATGTAGAATTAAATGTAGAGAGAGGCCTAGCCTCTTTGTAGCCTCTTTATAGACTATATGAAGTTAAGAAGGGAAACATGTTATTGTTTTAAGTTAGAGTAAATATTGCTGAGAAATCTGTGTAGTGAGATAAATGCCTGAAAGCTTAAAAGCCAAGGTGGCTGTTATTTGTTAAGTGTTTGATATTCTGTTTTGGTAAGTGTAACTCTTATTCAAAGCCAGGTTGGAGATTGTGGAAGGTACTCACTAAATTTAAGAAGAGGTTATAAATCTCTGGGTGTCTGCTTTAACAATCAGCTGAGAGTTAATTTATTGCAGTATAACCTGACTAGAGGTTGACCCCCCCTCTCGGTACCCGAAAGGTGCCTGAAATAAAAGAGGGAGCCCCCAAAAGATCCCAAAATGAAAGGAAACCAATTGTTTTCCCCTGCACATCCCTAATAATCACATGCATCTCAGATAAAGTTATCAGGGAGTCTAAATGGCTGATGCACTGGCGAACCTCAGTTTGCCCTGTGTTTATATATGACACGGCCTTGAGTGAAGCTGATTGTCAGAACAGTGACCTTTCTCAAAGAGTCCTGCAGGAAGAAGCCACCACACCTCAGACTCCTTAAGCTCCTGAAGAGTTTAGCAGGAGCTGGGGAACTGTGAACCCAAGAAGGTTAGATTACCCATCCTGCTTGAAGGATACAGTAAGATATGATCATTTCACTTTCAGAGAACCATTTCCTGTCAACCACATACATCTCTCAAATATCCTATCTGGTAGAATTCCTTGCACATTTCCCAGGAGAAGAATATAGGAAATTGTACTGCTCCCTGATGTCCCATTATCACAAGCCTTTGAAACGTTGCCATAGCAGCATAGCTGGTTTGCATTGCTTGACCATTCTACCTAGCTGTATCTGGTCATGTTTCTTGCCACACTGGGGTGGGGAGTGGGTTGGGGGATGTTTGAAGGACAAATGAACGAACAAAGCCAGTCTGCCACATTCTGAAACCAGCTTGAGACAAGACCGGGGGGGGGGGGGAGCATTTGCTTCAAAGCACCAATAAGCAACCAAAGATTACACCGTTTTTTGAGCTCTGTTGCATAAGGTACCTTTGCTGTAATCATTTTGGCAACGACATCTCTAGCATGGACGTCAATGGTACAGATAGTCATGATCTTCATTCTGTCTCCCGCAGTTAAATTTCCAATGAGTAATGTAATTAATGTGTTTAACTGGTTAATCTAGAAAAGGAAAAGAAGATGATATGATAGGAATGTCTGCTTTCTATAACCATGGCTTTTAGAGATTTTCTTTAGATAGTAAACCCAAATGCACACCAGGAAAGACTAGGCAGTAAGAAGGCTGAGTTAATCCTATGCAGTATGACAGAGAAATAAAATATTATCTATTGCCTTGTGGGGGAGGGGGAGACATTACAAGTTTTCTGGAAGGCTTCCACGGCCAGGATCTGATAGCTGTTGTGAGTTTTTCAGGCTGTTTGGCTGTGTTCTGGAAGTTTCTCTTCCTGACATTTCGCCAGACTCTGTGGCTGGCATCTTCAGGGAGCAAGGAGCTCAGGGAACTCACTCACTCTATACCCCAGAGCACAGAGAGATCTCCTAGTTCCCTGAGCTCCTTGCCGTCTGAAGATGCCGGGCACAGAGACTGGTGAAACGTCAGGAAGAAAAACTTCCAGAACATGGCCCAACAGCCTGAAAAACTCATAACAGCTATAGCATTATAAGTTGTTGCTTTTTTACTGCAGCTCTTGGAATGCAGATAAATAAGATCAGAGAGAAGTGCTGCTCACCTGCTTTTTATTGTAATCTTTAATGGCATTTTCATAGCCTTCTTCCAGTCGTGAAAAGGCAATTCCTACCTCCGTTGTCCACCAGATCTGAGTACAGGTCAAAGCAATCTGCAACAACAGACAAGTGGTAATGCTGAAGCCTTGTAACACGCTGGAACCATCCCCTTTGGCCTAAGAATGTGAAGAAGTTGTATTGGGCCAGTGTCTCCCCAAACTCTTAGGAGCCACAACTGCTTTTTGCAATAGTAAAATATCCTGTGACACTCCGAGTCCTGACCCACCATCAGATTCCTCCCCCCCACCCCGCTGCCGCCGCCGCAGGTTTCAATTCAGCACACCTCCCTATAAATACAACTCGGGACCATACCTGCAGGGCTGACTTTTCCCATGGCAGGTAGTACCACTGCCCTCCCTCTCAGAGCAAACTGTCTGACACTTCCCACATGACTGCTGCTACCACCACCGCCACCACTGCTACAAGCACCACCACCTCTGATGCCAGCCTGAAGAACCGGACTTGACTAGCCCGGGTGGAATTCAAGAAGGGTAGGCCACAGACCACGCTGCTCTCTGGCTTCTTCTGAGAGAAAGTCACTCTCAAATATTTTCTATTCACTTTACAGGAACATACTGTCCTTAGAAAATCAGCCTCCCACCCACCCACAAAGAGGACTGCCGCTAAGCTCAGAAGGAATGGGGAAATCTGAGAAGGGGGGGGTAGATTATGTGAAAACCCATCTGCTCAGAAAGTCCGCTGCTTACCTGTGCAGGGTAATCAAACAGCCACTGCTCTCTTGGCTTTTCTTCATAAGTCACAACAGCCTCAGAAATTTCCTTACGTAAGGTGCTTTGCATTCTCTCCAGCACTCTGTTTAACCAAATCTCCACCTAAATGCAGACTTTCCAAGTTAATTTTTATTTTTTATTCTATTTTTGAGTATTTCTTACCCCACCTTTCTCCTTGGAAAAGGACCCAAGGCGGCTATATTGCATGTTGTTGTTCAGTCGTTAAGTCGCATCTGACTCTTCATGACCTCTTTCACCAGAGTATGCCAGTCCCTCCTCTCTCCCACTGCCTCCCAGAGATTTATTTAGCACTTCTTTATTACAAGTATACCTTTTTTTATCCACTAACAGATATTGCTTGAGGTGGCTTACAATTTTTAAAAAGAAATAAAACAAATATAACACCAACGTTTAGCTAAAAATGTAATTTAAAAAACT
Organism: Phrynocephalus versicolor; assembly: GCA_023846285.1. NCBI lineage: Eukaryota > Metazoa > Chordata > Lepidosauria > Squamata > Agamidae > Phrynocephalus > Phrynocephalus versicolor. Next base: position 18,124,415 of record JAHTLZ010000010.1, on the reverse strand, counting down.
ATGAAAAAAGTCAAAACATTTATGGAATACTGTTAAGTACTAATAACTAAATTCCAACTCCGCCCTTTTTATACAAGAAACACACAGATTATTCAGCTGAAATTCGTGTTTCAACTTGTAATGTTAACATATGCTTTCAAATCTCCCCTCAGTCATGGAGCCAACTGGGCGTGCTTCAAGTCATCATGAGTATCTTTCAGCCTAATAACCAATCTCACAGCCCTGTTTAGATAAAATGGGATCACTTTATTTATTTATTTATTTATTTATTTATTTATTTGACTTTTATACCGCCCATCTAGACCAAGGGCTACTCTGGGCGGTTTACAACATGTAACTACAAACAAAGGAATACAATTTAAAAAGCAAGATGGTACATTAATGGCACTTTCATTTATGTTCAAGGAGCAGCTTAGAAACACAGTGGGGAGAAAGAGCATGCCTTTTAACCTGGGTTCATCAGTCTGTTTTAAATTATTTATATTGTAACATCTTCTAATTTGTTTATCTTGTGAAACCCCCAAAGAGCATGGGGTTACCAGATGACTATATCAAAAATATACATCTAGAGAGGTGGGAAGTGTCATGGTTTGGGGGAAACCACGTTGCCCTCATCTAACCTGGGGGAAGACATCTTTTAGCCCTCCCTATCAATTGTTGCAAAAGGATCCTGTAGCCCTGCAGAGCAGAGTATCTCACAGGGTTCTGTCACTAAAGGAAGGAAAAGGAAAACTGTTAGAATCTTGGTTTTTGATTTGGGTGGCTTAGCTTGTAACACGAGCAGCCGCCACGGATTTGGTGGTAAGAAGGGCTGCAAATGTATCTGCATGAACAAACATACAAACAAATACACCAAAACAAAATTCTTCTAAACATGCAGTTTGGGTAGTGCCACCTTTTGAAAGAAGTTGACCTGAGGTAGAGACAGCAGACTCAGCCAGTTTGGTACGCAGAGGTGTGCAGACGCTGGGTGTTGCAGGGAGTGAGTGCCACAAGGGAAGAGGGTTGGACTTTCTGCTTGGCAAAGTAGAACCGATACAAAGCATTTTACAGAAGAGAAGGTGAATGTTGATGAAGGATCCCACCAACCTGTCCAGAACAGTCACATTCCTTGTCAAAATCAACGTACTCGTCTTCTTTGCTGTACATTCCCACGCCAATCTTCAGAGGGTCCCCCTTGGCATCTAATTTGAATTTCAGCTTGGCCATGCTGTCAAATAGCTTGGACAAGTGGCGGCAAACCTTCAAGACAGGAGCATGCAAAGGGTTACATAAGGCACAGCATGAGAAGTTCCTTATACAAAGATGGAATACAAGAACATGTATCAACTATAAAGTGGTAACCCGCTCATGGGGTGGGTTTGGAGTAGAAGAACACGGCTGCAATCTGCACATGTCATACCTAACGCAGGTGTGGGAATGATGTGCTACTGCCTCCACCTTGGGGATCTTGCTTGGTTGTAATTTGGGAACTCCTTGACAGCAGAGTTGAAGTCCTATTTGTACCACAGGCTTCACACGCTCAGGTCAGTGACAGGTCTCATTGACCATTTTCAACCAAGCTGCGACTTTCCCTTTGGAAAGATCAACTTTTCTGTTTGTTTGCTTGGTTGCTTGTTTTCGGTAAAAAGAGGCCTGGGATTCCAACATCCAAACTCTTTACAGTAAATCTATGGACAGGTCAAGTGTTCCTTCCCTCCACATCCTACCTCAACAGGATCATTGCCATTGGACAAAATATCCAAGAGGTCAGCCGAGGACACGAAGTAAAATCTTGGGAAAGCCAGTCTCTTTGTTTCCAGATATTCAGCCAAGGCTTTCTCGCAGAGTGCCAAGCTAACAGTCAGAAGGGGAAAGAGAAGAATGGAAACAGTGCTTTGTTGGCTCTTGAAAAGTGAGTTGTTATGGTCATTGTTTGTTCAGTGCCATTAATGTGCCTGATCTGAAAAGCAGTTAGTCCAGTGGTGGCCAAACTTCAGCCCTCCAGATATTTTAGACCACAACTCCCAGAATTCCAAGCCTGCATTTCCAATGACAAAGGACTGTGGGAGTTGTGGTCCAAAACGTCCGGAGGGCTAAAGTTTGGCTACCACTGAGTTAGTCATAAGCCACCTGGTGCCCCCAGATGTTTTCACCATGTCAAAATCTACGAGTGTTCCTCTTGATTCACAATAGTAGGGCAGGAGTGGCAGGTGACCTGAGGACTTTTCCAGATGGAGCCCCCTGAAGGTCATCTTTACTCATCTTACCACAGCTCTGGAATTTTCCACATGTCACCGTGTTTGAAAATGGTGGCAATGCTTCCCATTGGGTAGCTGCAATGCAACATGACAGTTACCAAACCCAATAATTTGTCAAGGCTTCTGCCATGGTCTACATTTGGAATTGTAAGGCAGGTTGAACAGAATGAAAGCCACAGTAGCTGATACCTTTATAGACCACTAAAAATCATCATACAGTACATGAGATTTCATGGAGTTGTGTTTTAAACAACAAATTAAATACTACCTGTATTTTTCCTGATTTCCATCTAAGAAAGACGTTCCTGGTGAAATGCTTCTTGCCAAGAAGTTTTATATTTTACATCTAAGAGTAACTTTCCTGGCAAAAACCATCAGGCCATGAACTTGGAGTTTAAATTGTTCACATTGGTACAAGTCTTACAAAGTGGACCTGATCCATGAAAAAAACACATATTGTATAGTGATTCTTAGTGATCTACAAAGGTATCATAGAATTATAGAGTAGGAAGAGACCTCAAGGGCCACTCATTCCAACCCCCTGCCATGCAGGAACCCCCATCAAAGTACCCCTGACAAATGGTCATCCAGCCTCTGCTTAAAAACCTCTAAGGAAGGAGACTCCACTACCCTCCATGGGAGCATACTCCACTGCTGAACAGCTCTGACCATCAGAAAGTTCTTCCTAGTGTATTGCCTACTCTTATATTTGTGTTTTACTTTGTATGGCACATATGGCTCCATTTTATTTCAACAGATTGAAACAAGAATGCATTACTGTACATCTGAATATCTGCAGCCTATCACTTGTTTCTTCAAATAGTGTTAAATTTGCACTTGTGTTTTTAACAAAATGTTGCTAGAAAATAAAATATTCTCGACCTTTGCTGCAGGGCCTCCAGCTTGTTATAGAGACCTGGTTTATTTGTTGCTTCAACTACATTGGGCGTTTTCACTGCGTCAGCCATTAGTTCCTGTTGAGAGAAAAATAAATAAGAGATATGTATTTATTTGCAACCATGAATCATTCCTTCTGCAAATGAAAATTGTATAAAAGGAAAGGCTTGCTCACCTTAAAATCTTTGTCAATTGAATCAAAACGCCTAGAATCCTCTGGGAGCTGATTCCGAATATCTTCTGAGCCAATGAATATGCTCTCCAGGTGACTCCAGGTTCTTTGGACTTCAAACCAGATGGATATGACAGAGTCAGCAGTAGATAGCTTCTGCTGCCAGCTGGAGACTTCTTGAAGGAAGTGGGCTAAATACTTAGATGTCATCAGAGTCTGGAGCTGCACTTGGTTTTCTTCAAGGGTTTCTACCAGTACTTCATCAGATTTCAGCATCATGGTTCCAGTCCTATGATGGGGCTCATGTTCAAACTGCATGGTGGACCAGGTGCTATCGAGAGCCTTCAAAACCTTTGGAGTCAATGCAAGCAAAACAGGCAGAAATTGTTTAGTTCAACAGCATTTTAAGAGGCTCAGGGAGGACAAATTCTTTGGCACCAGGCAGAGCCAGAACTAGCTTCACCTGCTTAGGAACAGCATCCAAAAAAAAAAAAAGGTGGCACACCTCCCGGAAGCTTGCTCTCTGGTCGCTACCCATCTCAGTGTGTAGGAAAGCCTCCACTGATGGCCTCAGTGTACTTAGACATGTGGTGTGAGCACAAGTGTTCCTTTAGCAATGCAGGGTATTGAAGGCAAATATGGACATTTTGGACTTTACTCACAAGGGATCCACCATCCAGTGCAGGTTGGTTGTTATGGGTAATATATGCTCTTAATGCAGAATCTAGTCAACATGGGTGGGCTGTGCTATGATGGGGAGGGTGTCTCATTTTGACATTTTGAGTGCGTGCAGCTGACCCTTATTATTTGAAAAATTAAAGTTGGTTAATAGTGGACCACTCATATATCTTTAAAAAAGAAAGATGGTGACTACAAAGCTCTCTGTAAGTGAAACACTACAGAACTTGGGACCTGGGAAGCAACAGATAAATCCAAAAATCATTCCAGTCAGTTGTACTCTGCCCGTATTGCTTAGTCTGATGAATAGTTCTGACTGATTTGAAAGCTAGCCTTAAAAAAAACATTTTAATGGTCCAATGGAACTATTCAGGGAATTGCCCAAACCTGATATTTATTTTCATCACAAACTATGGGGTTACAGTTCTCTTCCATATGAGATTTGACTGTTTGCTGTCTGGCACAGAGATCTGCAATCAATTTTTGGCCGGTTTCTGTTTCCTGAGAGAAAATACTCCCCATTGGCAAAGATGGTCCACAAAAGAGGAAGGGAGAAACATAGATGGAAACACTTATATTTCCCTAAGCTTTTTTTCTCTGCGTATATAACATTGCAGGAATGTTTAGAAGTCATTGATTTTAAAAAAAATCTTTATCAGTAAATCTGCCTCCAAGGGTAGGAAAGAAAGTTATTAAGCCACATCATGATATCAGAAATTTACAGCAAAAGCTACCAGGGCAACTTTGACAATTGCAAGGCTTAATCTTGTTCTATGACCAGTGATCTCATGAGCTGGAAATGGACCAAACTAGAGTGTACCTATACAAACCCTAAAAGTAGACCCCCCCCCCAAAAAAGGGTTTCATTAGTGCAGGGGTGTCCAAAATTTTCACAAGAAGGGCCAGATTGGGTGAGGTGAAAATGTGTGTGGGCCGACCATGCAGCCACATTTGGCCCCCAGGCCGGACTTTGGAAAGGTCTCTATAACATGCAATGAGGCGGGGAGGATGCTGCAGCAACGGATCCAGGGGCAGGTTGTCTGGGCAGCTGGCTGCTGTGTGGGTGGGAGACAGAGAGAGGCAGGGAGGGCAGACAAAACATAAAAGTGCAAGCTGATGCCTCCATCCGGTATGGGGAGGGGCCAGCTGATGGGGAACCGTGACAGGCTAAGTCGGTGGGGAGAAGAGGTTGCGGCCCGCTGGAAATTTGAAAATGGGCCACATTTGGCCCCTGGGCCTGACTTTGGACATGCCTGCATTAGTGGGTAGGTAGAGTTGCCCTAGGGACACATTCAGGTTGTCTGATTGCTGGGAAAAGGACTGAACCAAGCTGTATCTGCACCACAACAAACAGCGAGACACATGCCTGACTGATCAAGCCCTGGGAAACACAAAAAGAGGTTGAAATGTGCTTGAAGATCATAATTTCAATGCAACTCTTCTACTACTGAACAAGGAGGTAAGTGGTACAACAGAAAAGATTTACCTTTTCCATCCCTGATTCTTTCACAGCCTTGTCTACAATACTGCGAACCTCATCCTCAAATTTGTGGAGATTCAGTTGAAGTAAGTCTGCAAGTGTTGTGTCTTCAGACATGGTAAAATTCACCTAGTACACAAGGGTATGTTGGAAAGACCATCAGATCAGACACTTTCCCCTTCCAGTCATCTTCCAGTGCAATCTGCATCTCAAAAGGATGCCACGCCAAGTTCACTGGGCTGACTCCCAAGTGAGTGAGTGCAAGGTTGCAGTCTCAGGCAAGGTGCAAGACAAGAAAGCAGCAGAATGAGTTTTGTAGCAATATTTGACTCACAGTACTTTAAGAGGGACAAGATCATCTCCAAAGGTGGGTGGTGTGGTGGTGGTGGTTCTGTTATGTAATCAGAAGGCACCAGGTACTGTACTTAGATTGCTCACTATGCCACACTTGAGATTGAAACAATCTAAGAAATTGAGTACCACTATTTGGGCCAAAAGACATAACATAAGAAAGTAGCTTATAGGCAAACGGCTTTAACAAGAAAATTAACTAATAGCTAGAAATGTTAAACAAGGATGTCAGGATTTGAAGGAACCCGCTATAGAATGTGTAGGTTACCTGAGTGGCCTGCATGAGTTCTTTCCAATGCCTGTCTCGAATTGCTGGATTCTGAAGCTCACTCACAGCTCGGAGGGAGGTGATCATATTTTTAACTGTGTTGTCGAGTCCCACAAAAGCATCCCAGGGTCTCATTTCCTTGTCTAAACCTCTCACATCCTTAGCAAATTTCTTGGAGTCAAGATCCATCTGCTCAACATTAATCTCCTTCCATTTTGTTGTCTTCCAGTCATTAATGCTTTCATTTACCTGAATTAGAACACATACACTACATGAATGCATGCATACCGGTTCCTGTTCTCTCCTTGAAAACGAGGGCTTATCCACATGGAGGAAAAGTACCCCTGGTAGGGCTGCTCCTTGTGCTTATTCTTCCTCTCTGTCCAGATAACATATGGCTGAATTCAATCAGATGTGTGTCTTTTCTTTTTCTTCCCATTGCTCTGGGTTGTCTTATTTCCAACCAGGCTTTGTTGTGGGAAGTAGAGCTCAACACTACAGCGTTTCGTATGATGGATTCATTTCCATGACGGAAGGTCCTATCTTGGCAACCTTTAAATACATTTGCATATGCATTTTAAAAAATTAGAGTGGGGCGGGGCTCCAAATGCATAGTTGCAGTGAAAAAAGAGTAATATATAACAATCCATCTAAAAATCCCATAGACTCACCTGAAGAGAAAGGTCTTAACCTGTTTGTGGAATGACAGCAAAGATGGGGCCAGCCTGGCCTCCTACTGAAGGCAGTTCAGTAGTCTGGCAGCAGTGACCGAGAAGACCTTCTCCTATGTCCCCATCAGAAGCACCAAGAGAAAGGCCTCTCCTTATTATCTTAGCACGGGTACAGGAATGTTGCAGCGTGCATTTCCCAGATATTGGAGCACGGAGATTGTTTTTCAGCCCTTCGCTACCCGTAATCCCAGGGCAGTTGCCCCCCCCCCCCAAGACCTTTGTGAGAAGGTGCAAGGCTGTTTATAGAGAATGCAGGCTTCTGTGTTGGACATTGAGAGCTATTAGAACTCAATTTTAAGAAAGGGAAGCAAAGAGCCAATGGTCCAAAAATGGACACATCACCGTTATGAGAAGGAAATATCCCTGATATATGCATTGCTGATCTGATGCTTAAGGACTAGACCTGCCGTCTTGCACAAGTCATACAGCAGACTGTTGTAGACATAAATGTTTGGTCTTATAGAATAACTTAAATTGTTCTTTGGAATATCAGCAGAAGGTGCCAAATAACTTCTAAATGATCAGAACAGAAGTACCTAAGAACCATTGTTCTCTCCGGATAAGAAAGCAAGAAAAACCAAGGGTGCCATTTTGTGATTGTTCACAAAAATACCACTAAAGCACAAGCCAAGGCAGACAAACACATTGGCAAGGCAGCTGGTCTTCCAACCTGCACTGATTTCCCAGAGGAGATCCTTCCAGGTTGTTCATCTTCAGCTCTTCCCTACTGCTAAGCGGCTGCTTCTTACATATGTTGCCTGGAGCTCAGATGAGGTATGATTTCAAGTGATCTGCTCATCCAGAAGACCACTGGGCAGCCATTTCAGCAGGTGTGGGGAACCTGGCTCCCTCCAACCATGGTTGGACTCCGACCCAAAGGCACAGGCGGTGCTCTGGGAGCGGTAATCCAACCACACCTGGAGGGCAACCACTTCCCCACCACATTCTTGAAAGGAACACTGTCTTTTCAGAGTCTCAATTCTAAGGTGGTTACTTCACGTCCTGTTCGTCCCTCCTTGCTGTCCCACTTGGGACCGGTACAAAAAAAACTTACTTCACGTCCATAGCATGACAGCAAAAAGTTGTCTCAACCACGCCCCCGGAACTGGAAACAGAGTGTGACAAGCCGTACCTGCCCCTGGGCTGGGGGATTCTCTTGTCACAGTTAGTTCTCGGTTCCTGTTCCGAGACAAGGGACCGTGTGGTAACAACTGTCACGCAACAACCAGTGTCCACCTAGTGGTCAGCGGCTGAAGCGGCATTCAACATTAGTTTCCCTATAGGAAACACCAAGCGGTGCAAATGTTTATTAAAGAAAGTACTGAACATTCTATAGCATTGACGTGTAAATCCCGGAAGACCGGTAATTCGAAATATCAAAAAAGTTTTATTTACGATATTTTAAAAAAGGGTTAAGAAAGCAAGACAAATTCAGAATTTGTCACGGAACAAGACCATGAAGTAACAGCTGTCACGAGACAAGTAATGACGCCCGTGGGTAAACGGAAACAGGGACTGAACAGGGACAAAACCACGTGACCGCAAACAATGCTGTCACAGTACAAACGTAATTGCGTAACAAGGTAGGATGTGAAGTAACCACCTAAGTCGGCAAGACTTTCAGGCAAAATCACAGCAATCAGAGAGTAGGCGTGAAAGACTAGATTCGTCCTTCCAGTTGACAGGGCTTCTGCAGCCGGAATTAAATGTACTTGCATCCTATCAGCTCATAGCAAAAGCTGGAGTTTTGAGCTCAATATTCTTATTTCATCGTGAAAGAATGCAAAAATTGCTGTAGGATTTTAGCGCGGCTTAACTTTTCCTCCAAAAGACACGTTCAAGTTCTTACCAAAACAATCATGTCCCAGAGCTCCTTGAGTAAGCGCACTTCCTTATGGCAGGCCTTCAGCTGTTTGTAGTCGGGGACAGAGACCTCAAACAGACCTGCCGATTTGGAGAGGGCTTCCATCTCTTTTTCCATAGCCGTAATCATTTTTTGTTGCTAGAAGCGCAAAACAGAAAGGCACGGGCTAAATGCTTTGGGCAGATGAATGCTGATGTTATCCTAGCAATGGTCATGATGAGCTGCCTCCCTGCCACCTCACCACCTGTTGCCATAATAGAACTGGGGCCAAGGCCAACATACAGAGGGTAAGCGTAAGCAAGGTAGGAATGTAGGGCATAAGTGTTGTAATTCCCTTCTAGGGACTAAATGGCTTAGCTGCCTTGTAAATTAAATTAGCCTCTGCTCCACTGAAGCCTCCTTGATGTGTAATGGGTGGAACATGCCCTCCTTTTCACTGGTGACTGACCATTGGCACATGAAAACTCCACATGGGGAAATTGCTGAGCCCAAATGTCTTTGCAGTTATTAAGGCTTTGGCACAGAAAGCATGCTGCCCATTTTGTGCTAGAGGGCAGATACAGAAATACGGCAAGAATGATTTTACCATATCTTAATAGGTTACCTTATTTAGCGATTTATAGGGGTCCGGATCAACAAAAGTGAAGGGTGCTTCTACTCGGAATTTCTCCCTGAAGTCATGCTGTTTAATCTAAAAAAAAAGGAAAAAGGAAAAGGAGACACAAAGGAGAGCAGCACAGTGAAGCAGGACCCATGCACCACCAAGAAGCCAGGGCTCTTTGGCTCCTCGCCGGCAGATGGAGAGCCCTATTTTGCAATGTCAAGAGTGGGCGCGAGGAGGGCCCTTGTGGGAAACTACACGGTCTAACACTCCCAGCGTGGCACAGGCTGAAAGGAAAGATGGAATTCCAGCAAACCCTGAGCTGCAATCTTTTTTTGTTGTTTTTATAAGCTCTCAGCACCTAATACATGCCCTGGCATCACAACTTGTAGTGCCCAACTGAAGCCTACGATCAAACTGAGATTGTGGCAGTGGCAGCTGCTGCTGCTGATGATGATGATGATGATTACTGGGATCTGCTTGCATAATTTGCCGATACATCACATAGTCCTAAACACTTGGGAAGTGTTTGACTAGTGATTTGTAATACAAAATTCAGCATAGTCTGCTGTGTGATGATTTAACAACAACAACAACAACAACAACAACAACAACAACAACAACAATAAATTGCATGCCATCAAGTCATAAGTCTAATAACTCATGGTGACCTTTTCCAGAGTTTCCCCAGTCGAAATTACACAGAGGTAGTTTACCATTCCCTTTTCCTGGGACTAGGCAGCTTGCCTAAGGCAACACAAGCTGGCTGATTATTTATTTATTGGATTTTTTTATACCGCCCATCTGGCAGCGAGGCCACTCTGGCCGGTTAACAACAATTAATCAAGACAAGACAAGCAAAACACCTGTAATTCATACAATAATATAAAATAAATATACAAATGCAGTAAATATAATGAAAATAAAATTAACATAACATGAAATTGGAGGCACTGTGGAGGGTATCAAACCCCTAAACTGGGGCTCCACAGCCATCGGCCTAAACCACTGATATATAAATTCTTCAATTCAGAGCATGCAAGGACCAGCTCCACCACTGGGCAGAGTGAGGCAATGGCTTCAGACCACAAACTCTTGGTGGCATGGAAAAGCAGCACCTTGTTGTTATATTATTGTTGCATTTCTATTACTGTCTTGTCAGCAAGAATTCCATCAGTCACCCTGTGAACACAACTCAGTCAAGACAAAGCTCAGCAGCGGATTGCCACAAGAGAAGAACCCAGGGTAGGCATTTGCGGGGTGTCAAATGGCATGCCCAGGCAACCAACGGCAAATACTCCTATGCTAATTTCTTCCACTTGGAGCCACCTGCTGCCAAGATTTACACTGATTGTGTTACCCTGGTGCGACCAGCTTTGAGTAGGAAGGATCCCCCAAGTTACCTCAAACTGCTGGCATTTCCTTCGGAGGATTGTAACTTCATTTGCCTGCAAAGGAGCCACGTTCTGTTTCACTTGGAATGATAATTTCTTAGTGTTATTCCATTGCTCTGGCAATTCCTAAAAAAGAGAGAAAGAAATCAAAGGAGAACGCTTGAAGTGCCGTGCTTGCACAACTGTGAGAAAAGTGGGCACTTAATAAAACAAACATGGGCCACCACAGAATGATAAGGGAGGCAAGAAGAGGGAGCAGCAAATAGCCAAGCCGGGGAATAGGCACTTTTGTCCATTCCGGAATTGCCCTCTGAAGGGAGTTAAGGATTAATGTGCACTCTAAGAGGGAAGATGAAACCACTATCATCATATCCAAAGACCGTGCATGGCTTTGGAGAGTTACAATGAGACCAGATGGGAGATGGTGTGGAACGGATGCATGTGCAGGTGTTGGCCTGTCCGCTTGCTTCTGCCCCAGCAAGAGCATCATATAAAAGTATCTCCTATATATACGGAATTATTTGCCTCCACATAAAATAATGAGGTCTTTCCTTTTGCTTAAAAACACTGGCAAGAATCAACAGGACCAACCTTTCTCCGGTGGGGGGTGCGGGGGGGAATGTCCCAACAACTTACATGCAACTGCATATGGATCTCTTCGGGCATTTCTTCTCCGTACAGTTTCAGCAACTCAATGGTTTGCTTCAGAGGCTCAAACATAGTGTCGGTGGCCGCTTGCCTCTCTTTGACTCGCATCAGGTGCCCCATCATTTCCACAAGCCCATCATAGTCGCCTTCTTTCAGAGGTTTAGTCAAGCCGGCATTGGCTTCTTTCATGAAAGCAGCAAGACTCTGAAGGCTACAAAGGAAGAAGCAGGTTTCAGTTAGGTCACAGTGGTTCTAAACCTTCCCTAATGCCATGACCCTTTAACACAGCTCCTCGTGCTGTGCTGACCTCCTTGCCCTGCTTGGAAGAGGCCACAAGCTCCCTTTGGCAGGCCACTGTCACAGGTGCCATAGAAAACCCTCAGCCAATTGCAGCCTCTGGTGCCATTGACTGACATCCCCTCCAACCTATCAAGCTGTAAAATACGGACCCAACTTACCGGGTCCAGTGTTGTGGTCCACAGCCCAGCTGGACCACCGAGGCGTTGGAAAATGGCGCCAGCCGGCACACTTACATGGAACCCCGTAACGCTGCGCTGGGCGTTGGAGCCAATCTGGGGTGCTTGGTGTGCTTTGCGGCCGCAGGCATCCGGGTATTGGCCAGCCCGTGCAGGCGCAAAGCCGGGGCTGGCACCAGCCCCTTTAAAAGGGGCCGCCTCCTCCGGAAGCCCACCATTTGGTGCTGGCTTCATCAACGTTCATCCCCTCCAACCTATCAAGCTGTAACTCACTCTCCCCCCTTCCTCCCATTCCTCCTCCAGACCCAAGCCGTTTGTGCCTCTTTCTTCATTTGCTCATGGCAACCCCTGTGAAATGGTCGTTCGACCCCCCAAAGGGGTCCCGATCCCCCAGGTTGGGAACGTCTGAGTTAGAACAACCTGGGTGACTTCAGCAGTAAGGGTGACAACAGGAAAAGGCAGCCAATTGGAAGGGGAGCCATCTTTGTCTGTTCCAGTGAAAATAACAAAGCATCCTGTGACACGTTCAATACTAACAAACATAATAGGGTAAACATGCACTTTTGTAGACATTGGCTATTCTTTCTGGGAGTGGAAGAGGATGACCAGTTATGAGATGAGTAGCTCCTTCCACTGACTCTGAGGAAGCACAACTTCCAGAAACTTCCTGAATTTCAGCTGGGGCTGGTAGGCAGAGCAAAGCATGCTGCTTATATACCGCCCCATAGCACTTAAAGCACTTTCTGGGTGGTTTACAGTTTAATTATGCAGGCTACACATTGCCCTCACCCCAAACCCCACCCCACGAGCTGGTAACTTATTTTACTGACCTCAGAAGGATAGAAAGCTGGGTCAACCCCAGGTTGTGAGCAGAGGTTTGGCTGTAGTACAGCAGTCTAACCACTGCGCCAAAGAGAGGTGCCCTCTCGGTTTTGGAGGAGGCGCCATAATAATTAAAAAGCTAGAACTGCAGAGAAGTACTTCATGACAGTCAGAGCTGTCCGGCAGTGAAATATGCTGCCACAGAGGGTGGTGGAGTCTCCTTCTTTGGAGGTTTTAAAGCAGAGGCTGGATGGCCATCTTTCGGAAATACTGTGATGGGGGTTCCTGCATGGCAGGGGGTTGGACTAGATGGCCCTTGAGGACTCTTCCAACTCTATGATTCTATGAGTTCAAAGGGACCCTCTGGATCACTGAGTCCAGACCCTGTCAAATGGAGGCACAGTGGGGAGTTAAATTCTCAACCTCGGGCTTTGCAGAGGCCTAAACCCTGCATTATCCAATGGTCCTTAAGGCATGGACTCATCTCTATTGATGTTCTGGTGTATTACGCATTTGTCCAGGACAGCTAACTTTATTCTTCACTCATGAGATCACCACTATTTCATGTCCAAAGGCAGGATGCAGTTTGTTGTGTCACAGAATCATACATAGAGTCATGGCATCTTCGTAGGGTTGGAAGGGACCTTGGCGGTCTTCTAGTCTAAGCCCTTGTCCAAGTGTCAGTCATATAAACAACAAGCGGCATCCCACTTTTACAGATGAGGAGGAGAGATGGGCAACAAGAAAGGCTATCCTCATCTTTAGGTTTTAATTGTTGGAACTGGGAAATCTCTTAAGCAGCAATTCATGCAAGGTTTGTACAGTACATTAAGCACTACATTGGAATGGGTGATCTCGGAGGAACGGATGGCTATGTTTTTCAGCCTTAGAGTTGCACTCTTAAGAGGACATGTTTAAGGGGCAGATGTGAGGCCAAAGAAGTTAGCTGCAGGTCCTTCTAAACAGAAGGAAATCCCCATACCTCCTTGAGGACACAATTTTGAAGATTCTTTCCCAGAAAAAATGGCGGGATGTTGGATGCTGTAAGACAGCAAAAATTGCACCTAGAGAGACTGCACGCACTTTGTGAGCTGCATGTTGCCAACCTCTGCACTAGGTGGTTGCAGGAGATTACAGTGCATATATGTGGGTATCGGGGAGGGGAGCTGTAGTATTGGAACATTTTCCATACTGCTAGAATCGTTCCCCATCCTACCTGTTGGTGACATGGTCAATGAGGTGCTGTTTAAACATCAGGCTCCAGCGCTTGATGGTGTTGAGGAGTGCTTGCTTGAAGGGACGACAATCGCTTTGTAACCAACCATTGAACACTTTGGTGTTGTCAAATTTGGACACCTCTTCGTAGAGCTTTTCGTAAGTGTCAATCTAGAAGGTCACAAAAAGTCACAGGAGAACAGAGTGCTGTAGCTAGCAAAACACGTGGTTTTTACTTGTAATCCAGCCTCACAGAGAAAACTATTGCTTGGTTCCAAACTAGGCCAAGAAACCAATCTCAGATTAAATTCTACTTATAATAGGGAAAATTCAAATCTGCAACTAAATCATCACTCCAACACAAGGTAAAGTTAACCACCATCTACGATGACGTTCAGCCTTGACAGTACAGGAACAGCAGAAGCCTCTCGGCTTTCTTCCTATACATGGTCTTGAAGTAGAACAAACATGGTTTTGGATTTCAGGAGGATTGCTGTATTTTTAAATGGAAATTCAAAGTTTATTGCTTTTTACAGTCGTGCTGATGACAAAACGAGGGGCTAGAGATGGGCACAAATCGAAAAAATGGTGTTTCGTTTTGTTTCATTTCGTTAAGGAGTTTGTTTTGTTTTGTTTCATTTTTTGCAAATTTTGTGAAAAATTTTGTTTCGTTGTTTCATTAATTCATTATTCGGTTTTACCCGCTTTCCCCCCAGCATCCACTGTGCGGCCCCTGGGGGGCGCCTAAGCACAGCCTCCTTATCTCCCCTCCTGATTGCCCCCATGATAACGGGCCGCAGGAGGGAGGCACAAGGGGGGCGGCTTTGAAGCCGCGCAGCTCTGGTAGCCTATGCGTGGCCTCCTTATCTCTCCTCCCGATTGGCCCCACAATAACGGGCTGCAGGAGGGAGGCGCAAGGGGGCAGCTTTGAATCCACGCTGCTCTGGCCGCCTAAACACGGCCTGCTTCTTATCTCTCCTCCCGGGGCTGGGCTGAGGCTCGAGCCCGCCGCATCCCTCGATGGCACCGATGAGGTGCTTGCTCCCTCCGTGCAGCTCAGCGCGAAAGGACCTCCGGACCAGCACCAGGTAGGAGACATCCTGCCCCCCATTAATGAAAGAAGCCTAACCAAACCCATTTTTCTCGGTTCGGTTCATTTCGTGTTAAATTTGTCCCTAAGTTCATTATTCATTTCATTTCATAATGAACGGAATAATGGATAACGAAATGAAGTTTTTTTTTGTTTCGTGCCTATCTCTACTAGGGGCCATTCATGTTGAAATCTAATGCTAGATAATCTTGATCATGATGTCTACAACCTCATTCCATTTACAGCTTAAACATGCATACGTGTGCACACACACAGATATGCATCTGCTTTTTAAATATGTTTGAGGAACATATTTTTAATAATAGCCCATACGTTTGCATAGAATTTTTGTGCCATTTTAGTTGGCCTGAAAAAGGTATCACCACAACATGGGTTTTGGAATCTATGCAATCTGGGCTATACCATTTGTGTTTTTGGCCTTCTCTTGGAGAAAAATAAATTAAAAAACAGAAGACTGCCTTTTCTAGAAAATTCTCATAAACATTTAGTTCAGTGCTGTTTTTCTAAGCAGAAAATCTATTTATCTATTTTCCTGAATGAAATATTGAGTTCAGATTTCTATATCCCTCCAATATACAAGGGGGATGATCTGATTTCTGTAATTCTCCCGGTAGATAAATGCTCATATTCTGTCAGTAAATACTATCCATACTGAAGGAAGAGGGTGAGAAAGGGACATAACCATGTCTATAGAAAAAAACTAAAAATTTCTTGCAGCTTCTTTCAAAATTTGTGCTGCTTGTGGGAGTGACTACCATAATACTACAGTGTGATAGAACCCAGAAGATCAGCTTTTGAGATTTTCCTATTTTGATCTTCTGTTTATTTATTTATTTTATTTATTTATATTATTTATTTTTATGTCACCAATGTTGGAGCCAGTGGGATCTCACTCGGGAGGGCATTCCATAGTTTGGGGGCAGCTGCCGAGAAGGCCCTGCGTTTACAAGCCATCCCTCTCACCTCCTTGAGGGATGGCTCTTTCAAGAGGGTCCCCTGGCTCGATCTTAATTGCCAGGTAGGTTCATATGGAAGGAGGTGGTCCTTCAGGTATCTAGGTCCTAAGCCATTAAACCTCTATGTCTCAAGAGATAATTTTTTTAAAAAAAATTGCAGGTAGGCATGGCTCATGTTGATGTGCACTCTTCACCTCTCACCTGTAGCTGAAATTGCTCTAAAGTGGGTGCAACATGAGGCAAGTATTCCTCTGCATGGGACTCCAGCTCTTCTGTGGTTAGGGCGCGGCCAAAGGTGAGGAAGCGCTGCATGAACTCATGGGGGTCGTCCATCCAAAGGTAAGCATATTTCTCAAAGGAGTCTTCATACTCCTCGCCTTGCTTCATGGCACTGACGACAAGGTTAGCCACCTCTTCTCGCATCTCTAACAACTCTCCTGTATCTTCTAGGTCGGACTGCAAGCAGGAGAAAACACCATTGCCGTTTGGGGAAACAGATCGAGAAGTAACATTTCTCTCGGAGGCTTCCTGAAGGGATCAGGCTAGCCACGGTCAGATCTTTATCCAGAACCAATGAGTCTCTTTTGACATTCTGGTTTGTCTCCATCTTCCACAGATGTCAAACAGCAACACATTCATGTAAAGGCAATTTACTGGCACACAAGCCACAAACATAAACTAATATAATTTCCCATTAGTTTTCAGGCAGCCCTGAAAGTCTGCAGATGTTGCAATCCCAAATTGTGTTTCCTAGTGCTGTGGCATTCTTAGAATCCTGGGAGTCTATACAATATTTTTATTTGGTGCTTCTAAGCATCATGGCTGCATCATAGCTGGAAGTGTATGATGGATAAGAACAGTTGAAACATTTAAAAGAATGTGCAAATATACTCTGTTTCTGTTCTTGTCCTATTTGAAAGCATAAGGGGCAGATTTAACTAAAACAACAGTTTTTACCCAATAGCAGTAACCATGTTAAGAATTCTGTTAAAAAAATTAAGTTGATGGGTAATATCAGTGTTGAATGTGTAACATGTATAAAGTATGGGGGATTGTGTATGGTTGTTGTTGTTTTTTAAATTGTAGTTTTTATGTATTGGGTATGAATGCTGTAAGGTGAGAGAGTAGTGTAGGGCTGTGTGTGTATGTTTGGTTTTATGTCCATTGTAAATGAGTATAAGTGATGTTCTGCGTGTGAATGGAGGAGTATATGCGTATGGATGTTTTTTCTTAAATGGTAGATTTTATGTCTTGGATTTTTATACTGGGGTGTGTGAATGAGCTGGCTGGATGGCACTTTTTAATCTCGTTGTATTTTATATAATGACAATAAATTCTATTCTATTCTATTCTATACAGAAATTGTGTTGGGCTGCTGAAGCATGATACTAGGACTAGAAGCGTCTTCCTTCTTAATTACTGAAAACTGCCTCATTTTCACTACTTATTTCACATTTCTGCCCTGTCCCCAGTGGTCCTCACCCCCACACAAAAAGTATAGATAGGGCAGAACCCTATTACCCATGCCTTTAAATATCAGAAGCTAGCTAACAAATTGTCCGTATTTGGTCTCAAACCCATCACGTGACTTGGCGTGGCAACTAAAGTCCATGTGTCCTTCACCAGCAGCAATTCACTACAGATAATTTATACTAATGGATTTATACTGCTGTAATTCTTTTGTCTGATTCAGGCCATAAAATGAATTTCTACAAGTACCACCATGGAATACAAAGCATTGTCAGAACTCAGAGACAACTCTGAGTTCTTGGCATTTATTTTCCTACATTTTTTTTTTGTTTCGCCACAGAAGTGTGCAGGACCTTTCCCTTAGCATTTATACAGCTCAGGAATGACCACCATTATGATTACAGGCTACCCAGATCTTTTAAATGACACATTTAAAATGGAATTTGTTGTATTCTTCATTATGTCTCAGCAGTCAGGCTGCTCTCACTGTTATTGTTGCTCTAATTGCTATTGTTGCTCTAATTATGCAAGTAATTTTGATGGGCTGCATTTATTTGATACATTGAGCTGCCCTTTCCAAGCAGGCCAGACAAATAGAGTGAAATAGTGTATTCTGGCATGTTTTTTAGTGAAAAATTCTAGTACCACACTTTGGAAATATTAATTTAAAAAAACAACAACCAGTGCATATTTTCCCTCCAGTTCAAGATTAATAAGTGAATAGCACAACATCACAAAAATAATAATAATCTGCCAACATGTCGTTAAAATGTTTTAAAATGCCCTTAGGAAATATGTTTTTCATGACACATATAAAAATAACTCCAGGTGTTTAAGCAATTTAACATATAATTATAGCCTAACTGTATCATGAGAAGGCAGAGTCTCTCTAGGAAGGATAATAATGCCACGGAAATTTGAAGGCACCAGGAAAAGATGACTGATAAAGGACTTCACCATACTGAGTTTGCAAGAGCTGAGTGGGGCTGTTAATAACGGCACCTTTTGGAGATCACTAATTCCTAGGGTCATTATAATTCAGAAGTGACTTGATGGAGCACAGCAATACAGCTTAATCATCCTCTAAGTAACCAGTTATAAGTAATTAGGGTATGGGCAACTCATACTTCTAAACTCTGCCTATAAAATACACATGATTCCTAGTGTGCATCAGGGCAATTAAGGACTGTAGAGAGAAGGGCACAGATGTGTTGAGCAAGCCAAGAGGTCACAAACACCCAGCCAGGACTATGCATAATGAATAAATGTCTGTTAGAGGAGTACCAACCTTATAGCTGGCCTTCCCTTCTGCCAGTCGTGGTATTAGCTTAGCTGTCTCATAGATGTCATTCATCAGGTTTTCTACCACCTCCAAAAATCCCTGGTCTGCTCCCACTTCCAGCGATGGACGGTACCTTAAATCATCTTTATATAATTCTAAGCGCACTTCAAATAAAGGAGCAACATTGGCCTGAAACACATTAGGACATTCTTTATCAGTCAGTCTTTATCAGCATTACATTCAAAGTATTATTTGAGTATCATGCTACCAGCCTCACTCCATCAATTCCTGACCCCCATCCCACCCCACTCCACCCCCCAATTCCTGTCATTATGGCTGAAGCCTCTAGCTTTTTCCTCCTTGTAACCAAGCTTTTAAATTGACTGAAAAGGCACGAGCGGAGCCATTGGCACGGGGGAATCATTTGAAGATTTACTCAAGTGCTCAGAAAGGGGAATGTTTTTGGACAAAATGCATAAACCAATTGGTGGTTTTGGAACAGCCAGAATCCAAAGAAACCATGCACATTCTTTCAGCCTTGATGAGGACAGAAAGCGGCCGATGCCTCGGAAGGTTTATTGGATGGGTAGCTGATAATCATATATAGCACAATGGCACAGAGCCAAAGGAAACACACAGATGCCCCCTTGCACCAGGGAACACCCCTGAGTCCAGCTGGGACTAGTCCTTTTGAGGTCTGGCACTGTATGGATGACTCATCTTCCATCGCACAGTGGAAAAGTTTCAATGATGTAGGCAACCTAAAGGGTTTTTATACTTTAACATCCATATCTTGAAACTGGTGGGGGGGGCATGGCAGACACTGCTTATAAGAAGGGCCAGGGAAAGTGCTGTGTGCTGAGAAACACAAGCTCTTTCTCTGACAAGAATACCAATGTCGTTGTTATTTAGATTGCTTCATAATTTCCCATTCACATGACTCACGGCTAGCATCAATTCATTGGCTTCAGCAATTGGTTTACATCCCCCTTGCTGAGAGGGTTGTTTTAAAATATATTAATTATGTTTCACTTCATTCCTTATTTTGTGGACATTGTTATTTGATAATTTCCTTTGAAAGAGGTATGATTTTTGGTCACTGTGGATGCTTGTAGCCGCAAGGGATATTGATAGACTTCTAGAAGCAACCACCAGCAGCACTACTAACAAAATGAATACATTGCTCAGAAGGAGACAGCTTCCTCCTTGCTCCCTTAAGCAGGGACATTTCCTGCTTTGAATTGTAAAGAAAGTGTCCTTGCATTAGTGTTTTATCTCTTTTTAAAAACCCTGCTCTTCACAATACTTGGCAAATCTTTTAAAACTCACTTCCATCTGAAGCTGTTCAAAAGGAAAAACCAAAATGAAAGCCAAGAACTGAGAGGGAGAGAGATGCAAAGAAATAAGGAATGGGTGAGTGAGCAAATAAGGCAAGAGAAAATGGAAGGAGAGAAGGTTTGTACTGTTCAGCAGTATACCACCTTTGGTAATTAAAAAAAAAAGACAAGGGGGAGCCTGATTGCCCCAAGAAACAGTAGAGAAAATGAATGGATGCAAAATTAAAAAGCAGTGCAGCCTGCTGTAACGATTCAAATACTGTACAAAGAAATTTAGCAATGCAGTTCCAGACACTATAAGCACTCCCTTCAATATGTTGTATATACCATTTGACCCTTGCAAAATGTATCAGAACAAGAGGGAGAGGAAATGTATCCGTATATACAGTATATGGGGCACTTTTTCCATGTGTGATCAATCCCCATGAAGCAATCTAAAGGAAGCAGGCGACATGAGTCCTACAAGGCAGTACTAATCAGGGAAGGATATAGACATTGGGCATACTTCCATGTCCCCCTATGTCTTTTTCCTTTCCAAATTTCTTTCTCATCAGTTTCAATTCAGCTTGATCATGGACTTTTTACAAAGGAATGGAATGATTTTTGACACACACACCCCTCCCCAAACTCTAAAACTATCCTGACAACAACCCTACTGTTGTCAGGAGTGCCACGGGTGGTACATTTACACCTCTGGAGTTCATAGTGGGAGTAATGGGGTCCTCCAAAGTGGAAGTCTCCCTGCTTCCCATGAAACTGCTCTATGTGGACAGAGGCAGGCTGCTGTTCCATCCCATCTCAATCTCTCAGCTGTCTGAGAAGCTAAGGATTTGTGACCCTGTTGTTCCATTACAAAATATTTGCTCTCTTGCTTAGTTTACTCTGATGGCAAAATTTCAATCTGCTGTTTGCAAAGCACAGTATGAGTTATTCAGGCATGAATTGAAACAACCACATTTTCACAATTAAGCCCTGTCCTGTGGCAAAATGACCACTGATATATGTGTGTTCAAAACTTGGTATTTTTAAAAAAGCACTAGAAACTACACCAACGTACATCGGGTGCCATATTACTGAGGAGAAATTGCAGTGATTTGCGGATAAATTTAAAGTAGCCATCCAAAACAATGTCATCTATGTATTCTACATAATTAGACCACATTACTGTTTTCGTGTCAGCCTTGAACAACTCTGC
Organism: Phrynocephalus versicolor; assembly: GCA_023846285.1. Classification (NCBI taxonomy): domain Eukaryota; kingdom Metazoa; phylum Chordata; class Lepidosauria; order Squamata; family Agamidae; genus Phrynocephalus; species Phrynocephalus versicolor. The sequence goes on along the minus strand of JAHTLZ010000010.1, from coordinate 18,103,227 downwards.
ATTTTCCTAGAAAGAAAGAAACACACTATCATTACTTATAACACAGTGTACTTAGGGGTTTATCCATCTTCTGCCAAGTGTTAGTCCTTTAATTGTCATAAAACCAGAACATTTGTTTAAAAAAAGTTATTGGTAACATGACCATTAATGTCAAAACCACCATATTATGGAGTCTTGTGATTGAAATAGTTTACAGAAAAGAACCCGTGATGAGAATTGTCAAGAAATCAGAGGCAGCAGATCTGGTATGATGTAGTAATTGTGTGGAATGAGGGAAGGGGTGTCAGTGGTACAAGATATCCACCAAAAGAGATCATTCCCACCCTTTATCTGGAAGTTGAGTCATGACTCAGTTTCCAGGCAACCTCACCTGGATGACTGAGAATCTTCCCATCCACTTTCCCACCCTTTACTTTGAAGACAAGCCATACAGCGCAAGTGAATGGTTGTGTTTTTCTTCCATCCACACTAGAAGAACTGTGTGTTACTGTGTCTTACTTGATGAGATGCTGATTCTGTGTCTTGGGAGCACTGCCCCCATCTCAAAAAGGACAAGATTGCCTGTTCATTCTAAGGAGCACTTCCCTTAATATGTATATGTCAAATGAGCTGGCCTTTCTGCCCCTAAAATGGGGAAGATTGGCTGCAGGCAGAACAAAATGTCTGCTGTCCAACCTTAGAACTGTTCCTTACAGATGACGGTTACTTCACGTCCTTCCTCGTTCCAAACTGAAGTTCATTTCGTGATCATGTCGCTCGCAGTCATGTGGTCTTGTCCTGGTACTGTCCCTGTTCCCATGTACCCACAGGCATGATTGATGGTACCGTGATGACTATTACTGACCGTCATTGTTTCGTGACAACATCCAAACTTCTCAGCCTTCGTTCTTGGTTTGTTTTTTGTTTGTTTTTTGGTCCAACCTTCCGTTTTTTGATCTTTCGAATCTCCTCAACTTTGCCTTCAATGTGTTACAGAGCTAAGTTTGAGGCATTTGTCTTTTAATCTCTCTGCATTGCATTGCTGACTCCATAGGGAATGTACTGGCGAATGGCACCGCACTCCTGCCACTAGATGGAGAATGGCATGTTGCGTGACGAGCCTTACCTCACGGGCACTCATCTCAGAACGAGAACCAAGACAAGCAGATTCCCGAGCCCAGGGAGGGGTATGGCTCATCACGCTTTAATCTCAGTTCAGGGGGCATGGTTGGGACGAACTCCTGTCATCACGCAATGGACGGGATTTCCTCGTACCGGTGCCAAGTGGGACTGCGAACAACGATGAAAGGGACGTGAAGTAACAGCCTTACACTCCAGAGAAAGGCCCTCTTTCTCAATTTGCAGAGTTCAATTTCTGTCTAAGTATCCTAAATCAACTCATAACAACTCATATAAAAAGGAATTAATAATAATAACTAAGACAATAATTGGCTGTCCTCAATTCCCCACCACCCCACCCCAAACCAGGAAAGGGGCAGCAGACACACAATCAGTAGGAGCTGTGATTATAATCAGTTTGTAGGCATTGGGTGGGCAGGAAAGCAATTTATAAGTTCACTTAAGCAATAAGTCATCAATCACAATAATCATTATTTGGATTTACGTCTTACCCTTCAGCATAAGAATTCAGGGCATCTAACAATCTACATAAAAGAACACTTAACACCACAAATTACAAAATAAATTACAAACATAATGAAATAAATTGCAAATGTCTGTCAAATATAATAAAAGCAATATTTAAAAAAGGTAAAATAAAACAAAAGTAGCCCATTCAGTGATATACATCTTGAAAATAATTGCCATTTATATACTGTACATGTCCTCGTTCAAATCATGACAAGCAGTATCTTTCTCTCTCAGGGTGTGACTAGATGGGGATTTGACCTGCAGTTTGGTCCAATAAGGGGACCATCTGGATCATTCCCTTTTTTCAGTGACCAATGATATACAGGCCAGCGCAAATCAGCTTGTCCCATATATTTGAAGTATCTGTCAATTAGTGGAGGATGTTTTGTTGTTGTTGTTGTTGTTGTTGTTGTTGTTGTTGTTGTTGTTGTTGTTGTGTGTGTGTGTGTGTGTGTGTGTGTGTGTGTGTTTATTTTTGTTTTTGTGAGAGTGGGATTGTTCCATTTTGGTTTGATCCTAGCACGTGTGATCATTTGGATCAACCCAAGTGGGTAGCTGAAGCTTCCTCCCATTCCCTCACAGAGAGGGAGGGAGTAGAAACAAAAAGGGTGGGTGGTTTTTTTTATATGTTTGTAGAGGCAGCCTTAACTCACTATATGACAGGAAAAGAAATTTTAATGAACGCTTCCTTCAGCTTCCCCACAGAAAAGGAGACAGGAGGGGACAAGGAGGAGCCTGTCTCTCCATGGATTATTTTTCCTTTCCTTTTCTTTCTCTCTAGAGGGAGCAAGGACTAAAATAGGATTGCTTGAGGTGAAATGCAGTTTTCTGTTCTAAAACCAATTGATTTTTGCAAATAGATGCAAGGATGACTCACAATAAACTACACTTCAGAGAAGCCTCATTTAGCATCATCCAGCATGGTCCCAGCTGGTAAACTGGCTGTCTACTCGTACCCTTAGTATCTCACCTCAACCATAGCCTGGATCTTCTGCCCGGCATCTTTGATTGCCGCATAGCGTTTGTTTAGGTTTATTTGTTTTCCATCTAAATCAAGTAGTGCTGTCTCCTTGTTGTCTTTCCTTTCAAACAAAGGACTCGCTGACCACTCCTGCGAGAAGAATCAGAGACACAGCTCAGACACAAGGGAGCAAAACTAGAACGACATCAAGGAGTATCTTCCCCTTCCTTAGCAACCTGACAGAAACCACTATTCACATGTTACTCACCTGCATAAGCTGCCCAATATTCTCCACATTTATCTTGGCTTTCTGAATTCTTGTCTCTAAATCATATAAAACATTGCGCATCTCTTGAATGTAGTCCATGACACCTGTCCAGTGGGGGTGGACGGGAGTAAGATTACACACAGTACACATCACCAAACACCGTTGACACCCCCACCCCTTCACAACCAATCTCCATGTCATAATGTTGAAACCTCTCCTGATGAAGCTAACCTCTGCTGGTGATGAAGATTAATTTAGAGATGCTCCAGCTTACTTCCCTCCTCCCCAAGTATGCATTACGACACAAGTTATAGGGGTTTGTTGTACTCACACATGTCAAATAATCTTTGGGGCTGAATGCAAACAACACTTTTGATGGTGTGTATGTTTTCAGTCTCAGTGTAAGAAGCAAAAGCAAAGTGTTCTGCTTTTATACCACCCCATAGCACTTCAAGCACTCTCTGGGCGATTTACAGTTTAATTATGCAGGCTACACATTGCCCCCCCCCACCTCCAGCAAGCTGGGTACTCATTTTACCGACCTCGGAAGGATGGAAGGCTGAGTCAACCATGAGCCGGCTACTTGGGATTGAACCCCCGACTACGAAGCACAGTATTAGCCGAAGTACAGGCATATTATAAAGCAAATTATAATTTTTTACAAGCAAATGATAAATTATGCACTTAGTGTGAAAGCAGATGGGCTTAATTGTATGAAGTTTGGGGCTGAATGTTGGATCCATCTGACTTCAACTCATGAGTCATGGCAGAGAACAGACAGACACTTGTACCTTCATTGCTCCAGAACAGGTTTGTCTCAGATTTCTCCAGGCCCACATCAATTTCCTTCAGCTCATCATTGACGAGTGGAAGTTCTACTAGCAAAATTGTCAGCTTGATCTAAAAAGAAGACGCTTATTTTAGGAGGCACCCTGGAATTCATTTTGAGGAGTTGATGGAACTGTCCCGATTGCTGCACATCAGTAACTCCAGTCCCGTTCTAGAGATTTTTATAGGGATCTCAAGAGCCTCCTTTGCAGTGATGTCCAGTGGGCTCAACTGCTGTAGGTATGTGACAAACCGTACCTCAATCGTTAACCCGAGAAAGTATCACAAAAGTGTGATTTAACATACAGTAGGACCCTCGTATCCACTGATTCATTATCCACTGATTCAGTTATCCACGGTTGGCAGAGGAAAAAAGTTAAATAATTCAGCAGCCACAAAGCAAGCTATTGTCACAAACAGCAGCCGTAAAGCAAGCTAATGTCTCAAAACAGCAGTTATAAAGTAAGCTACTGTCAGGAAACAGCAGTTTGGGATTGGGTGGGTAGGCATTCTCTCTTATCCATGGTTTTCATTATCCACGGGAAGGCCTGGAACCAATCCCGAGCGGATACCAGGGTCCTACTGTATTGGCGTGGGCATATCCACAGTGAAAAGGATTTGTCTATACAAATTGTAAGGGGGACCTTTCCTAGCTTATTCTTTTAATTATAGTACAATGTCTACAATGATTTCATATGCTGAAATGTCACTACTTGACTACTTGATGGCATGAGTAGGAAAGAGTGTTGCACTAAGAATAAGACTGAGGAGACCCCCACCCCACCCCCAGTTCATGTTCCCACTCAGCCATGAAGTTCACTGGGTGCCTTTGAGCCAGTCCAATCTACCTTACAGAATTAATATGGGGATGAAAGGAGGGGGATGGAAACCATGTGAGCCTCATCCAAGGAAGACATGATTCAGAAGATGGAGAAATAAATAGCCTCTCAGCACCTACTCATATACACCTCATTATACCATAGATATACCTTATTATACCAGCCAACAATGAGATCTAAATTGTCCACAAATTTCCGGAAAGTTTCATTCTGAGAGAAGAGACTCGCAGCGCTGTCTGGAATGTCTTTCTGCTGCTGAAAGCTCAGGTACTTGACCTCCCGGAGAACAGCCACCAGCTGCATGACATTGAGAAAGAAACATCCTTCCATAAAGAGTAAAAAGAACAGAAATGCCACAGGGTGCCATTCAGATTTCCTAACTTGCTCCACCTCTCACACCCGTGGAATACGACTGTCGTGGCTGTTGCAACCTCAAATCAATAAAAAGAATTTGGCGACCCTAGTCTTCAACTAACCCACTGCTGCCTGTTGTGCATCTGATCCTAGGCTCAATTCAGATAAAGGGGTAGAGCTCATTTTGGCCTACACGGAAGCATAATATGAGGAGGAAGGCAGGGCTCTTGAACACTGGTGCTGAAAAGGGAATTCTGAACAGGAAATTCTTACTTTCTTACAACTTTTAAATGTGCAAGATATTTTTCCTCCTTTCCATGTGGTCACCACAGCAGCCCCTAATGCAGGATAATGCATGTGGGAAACAAAAAAACCTAGAGATTTCCCCGGACAGTAGCACAGCGCTCACTCCCCATTTCCAGCTTCTGTCCTCAGGCACTTTTCTTCTCAATCAGGTTTGGATTTCAGTGCTTTGTAAACTTTTTGGAACGAAAAAATATTTTAGAAGAAAGGCTGTTGATGGTAGTAGGCAGAGTCTGCACTCCTTGATGCCCACATTGCTGTTAAATTCAGACCCTGTCCTCCTCATGCCTTCCTTCCTTCCTTCCTTCCTTCCTTCCTTCCTTCCTTCCTTCCTTCCTTCCTTCCTTCCTTCCTTCCTTCCTTCCTTCCTTCCTATTTCTTTCTTTGGACCTGCACAATCTGGTGTTTAAATAGATGGAATTGCTTGGGGATCCCTGATTCTTTTGTTCTTCAGCTGCCAATTTATTCCAACTTCCCCCTCTTTTGGCTACCTCAACACCAGTGGAAGCAGACTGTGTCATGTTTTGGGTGGAACATTCTTGGATCAATCACTCTTTCCCACCATCGTCCCGACCGCATTTCCAGCAGCAGGCCGCTGAGCTCTGGATGCTGCTGAGCGGCCGGGTGGCCAGCGTCCAGGTGGCCCACCGGAGAGCACTTCTCCCTGCCCAACCCCTAACGCCACCAGATGTCTGGATTGGTGTGTATATATATCCCCTAGAAAGCCAAGACATCTACGTCACAGTTAGCATTTCGAAGCTACCACAAAGAATTCTGGGAATCCTGTATGCAAATGAGGCTCCACGCCATAGCTGAGGGGTCCGGCGCCTCACCTCCCTGGATCTCCCAGTGGCCTCGCCTCTCTCCTCCCATCCCGGGTGGCCGTGGGGAACACGTGACAGTTAGTAATTCCACTACAGTAGGAATTACTAATTACAAAATTCTGGTCCAAGTTTTATTTCGAAGTGATTCTGCACAACTGCCTGAAAATACTTTTTCTGGCTTAATGTGGGGAATTACGAGAACCGGACTCCCGCTTGTCGGGTGAAGGGCACCATGGTGAGGGAGGCTGAGCTACTGCAAACAAGCTAATCCGCCCACTGCAGTGACGGCCTAGTGTGTTGTTATGTTCTTCACGCACCTCTTTGCTGAAGTTAACACTAATAAGATTAGTCTCTGGATCTCTCTGGATCAGAGGTTGCTCTAAGTTGAACTGACAGTCTTTGTCCACCCGGCTGATCCACTCTTCATAAATCCTTTCACGGTAACCTTTCAGCAAACGTATCATCTCCTCATATTTCCCATATATCAGCTTGGCTTCAGCGCTGAGCATAACACTAGCAGAGGGGAGGAAAAAAAACCGTGTCAAAAGGAGTCACACTAGAAACAAGAACCTAGACAGTTACCTCGGCCAATATAGTTCTGGTGGCTTGATATTTTCTAATGAGAGTCATGGGTAGGTACTTACGGGTGATCAATGGCACGCAACTCCTTCCTTGGGATCTGTAATCTTTCCTGGAGTTCCAAAGCCCACTTCAGTTGCCCAGCAACCGGCGGCATGTTTTTGCTAATGGGAGGCACATGGTCTCCTGTTTTAGTGGCAGCTATCTGAGCATCATACAAAATCTTTGCCTTGTCCAATTCAGCATTGAACATCTCCAACAGTGTTGCATAGTGGGGCGCGACATCTGCCTTGATCAATGGCCGTTCCAACAGGGAGGCAAACATATGGATTTGCTGGAGAACAAACATTGTGACAACAACAGAAGGGTCACTTTTTAAAAGACAAGAAAGCTTTCTGTGAGGATCTCTCAGCGCTTTCAAGACATATACAAGCTGTTCAGGATGAAGCTAAATAAGCAGAGAGCCACAACAAAGTTTAGCACCATTTATTCCATCCTTTAAGGGTGTTTCTGTTTAAGGTTCTAGGCAGCCATGCCTTCTTCCAAAATATTCCACCCCATTTTCTGCTTCCCTTTGGCTTTCCAATTGACTCTCAACCATGTTCAGTTCCCATTGGAATGATCTAAGAGAATGGGGTTTGCTTCTGGGATTTTCAGAAGTATTTTTCAAAACTTTTGAAGATGTTTGTTCCCACCATCACCACCACCACCACAATATTCATATACATTGGTACCTTGTATAAAGGAATTAATTCGTTCCAAATGAAATTATGTTAAGCAATTTTTCCTTTATACAAATTCCCATAGGAATACATTGAAAACTGAGTGATGCCATTTCTATGTTGTACGGATTCTCCCCATAGGTGATTACGTTAAGCAAATTTCCCCTATCTCCTGAATTTTTATGTTGTACACATTTGTTATACAAGGGTCCACTGTATCCCCTTTCCCCTCTCAGGAATCCCCTTGTGATTCCAGTCCAGTCCTATCACCTGAGCTTGCTGTTAAATGGAGTGAGACACAAAAAACTCTTTTACTGGTCCTACTCAATAGGTAACTTATTGCTCTCCAGATGATGTTGGATTTCTATTACTCTCTAGGACAATGATGGCAAACCTTTTAGAGACCAAGTGCCCAAACTGCGATTCAAAACCCACTAATTTTTCGCAAACTGCCAATACAGCAATTTAACCTGAATGCAGGTGGCTGTGAAGAGGCGATGTCGGGTGCCCACAGAGAAAGGGCTCGTGCCATAAGTTCGCCAACACTGGTCTAGGACCTGACAGGTTGCACTCAAGATCATAGAATCATAGAATTGGAAGACACCTCAAGGGCTATCCAGTCCAATGCTTTTGAAAAGAGTGAATATAATGACATGCTGAAGCCATCCAGAACCAAATAAAGGCAGGATAGTAGTGATTCTGGATTATTATCTTCCCACTGCTCAGTTGTGTGGGTCTTCAGGGTGTCACCCTATTCATTATTCAAAAATGATCCCTCCTACTCTCATTGCCCCTCATCACTGGCTATGCTGGCTAGAGATGATCAAGTGATAATTCAAAAACCATCTGGAGAGCCACATGTTCCTCACCACTGCTGTAAAAGCATCTCCACAGCAAACTGAATGGATGGGAGAAAGCTGCCATCCTGACATCTGAAGCCCGTGCTAGTTTCTCTCCTCCCAAATGAACCATATAGCAAACTTTCTTCTCTACAATCTGAGGCGCCAGTGCTCGTGGTTCATTCCCCATATCAGCAAGCAGCGACAACCAGAATTTCCCATCTGAGCTCCATCTGCACCCGCTGCTCTGAACTGAGATGATGGTGTCTCATATGCTTGTAGGCTTGATATGGCAGACTCCTTGCTACCTTCTTTGAAGTCAAATTATTATGTTACTGAATTTTCTAGTGTCAGTCAGTTGATATATAACATTTACATTTTTACAAAACATCGATAAAACTTCTTTTTTAAAATACCTGAAAATCAAATAACATTATTCATAGTCACTGATTAATTAATTTTATATTGTTCTAATTGGGGGAGGGGGTTCTTCTTTGAAGGACTTTCTGCATTATCTACCAAAAAAAATGTCAGGTGGCTCTGTTACTGAGTTCTTTGACTTGCAGAAGCATTTGATTATGCAGACATCCTGTAATGAAGCAGCCAACAGTATCTGCCATTCACTATCAATCATAGATGCTCCCTTTGTAGAGCAAATGGAGTTTTCTGTGTACCCAATATTTCTGAACATTAATTACCCAATGCTAATAATGCTATTGGTAGCTTGAAAGTTGAATAGTAATGTAATGTCATCCTCTTTTGTCCATCCTCTTTGGTCCTTATTCTACTTCCAGGTATGCTGTATATGGTGGCATCTGAGGAAATGAGTTGCAACTAGAGACGAGCACGAAGCCCCAAATGAACCAAGGAATTCCTTCAAAATCACCAGCTTGTTGCTTTCAGTTCGTCCAAACCGGAGAACCCCAACATGCCAAAAGCAACATATTTTGGGGTTGTTTATGAAACTCTTGGTTCACTGCCCCTGCCAATTTCCCCACCGACTTTCTACTCCCCATATCCCCTTCCCACTGCCCTGGTGAGTCCCAACCCTGTTGTCCTGCTGCCATCACCATCTTAATTTTTGTTTTTGTTTGTTTGTTTGTTTGTTTGTTTGTTTGTTTGTTTGTTTGTTTGTTTGTTTGGCTAGAGGCCATCTCCTCACAATCTCCCAAATGTGGGCACTTGCACACAGGGAGGCAGAAAGGAGATATGAGTCAGCAGTGTGATGCGGCAGCCAAGAAAGCCAATGTGATTCTTCGTTGCATCAACAGAAGCTTAGTGTTTAGATCAGTGGTTCTCAACCGGTGGGTCCCCAGATGTTCCTGGACTGCAACTCCCAGAAGTCTTCATGGCTAGCTGAGCTCTCCAGGATTTCTGGGAGTTGCAGTCCAGGAACATCTGGGGACCCACAGGTTGAGAACCACTGGTCTAGATCAAGGGAAATGATAGTACCATTCTATTCTGCTCTGGTCAGACCCATATGGCGTATGATGTCCAGTTCTGTGCACCTCTATTTAAAAAGGATGTTGACAGTCTTGAATGGGTCCAGAGGAGGGCGACCAAGATGACTGAGGGTCTAGAAGAAATGTCTTACAAGGAGCAGCTTAGGGAGCTGGGAATGTTTAGCATTAAAAAAGAAGGCTGAGAGAGGATATGATAGCTATGTTTGAAAGGATGTCACATTGAAGAAGGGACTGGTTTATTTTCCATGGTTTCAGAGACTAGGACTCAGGGCAATGGTCTCAAACTACAGGAAAGAGATTCAATTTAAACATTAGGAAGAATTTTATGAAAGTTAGAGCTGTTCGGCAATGGAATATGCTGCCACGGAGAGTGGTGGAGTCTCCTTCTTTGGAGGTTTTAAAGCAAAGGCTGGATGGCCATCTGTCAGGAGTCCTGTGATGGGGGTTCCTGCATGGCAAGGGTCTGGACTAGATGGCCCTTGAGGACTCTTCCAACTCTATGATTCTATGATTCTAGCAAAAAGAAGAAGAAAGTGTTGGTTGGTTGGGTGGCAGTGGAGGCGAGATAAGGTAAGGACATGGTGGCAATGGGAAGTTGGTGGGGAAGGCAGGTTGTGTTTGAGGGATTCATGATTCCATTTTGTCAGGTCATTCCCATTTCCAGTCGCAACCCACAAAAGCCAATTCAGAAATAAATGTGTTTGTCTTCAAGATACCACAATGCTTTTATTTTTATTTTGTTCTGTTTCGTCTTACAAGTACATTAATTTTACAGATAATATGGATCTCAGGGCAAGAAAAAGGTTTCATGTAGCCATCATACATGTCTGTTAAATTCTGACACAGCTTTTTGTTTTCTTTTAAGTTCCTAATTATGGTTATCAGGAAGTGGCGAGATTCCTTGCCTTTCAGAATTTAATTTGGATTGTTGATGAGGTCTGTTGTGCTCTGTGGTGTCTTGTGCAATGAAACGGTAGCTTTATCTGGCAATATTCCAGGCCTCTTTATCAGTTCATTAAATATTAAATCCTTGTTTCTAATCCCTGAAACAGGAAACTCTTAATTATATATGACTGTAATATGTTCCTGGACTGATTATTCAGTTAAAGCGTTGCTTTCTAATTATAGGATTCAAATTTAACATCAGAATGGCCAAATTCACTTTCTGAGGAATAAACTGAGAAACTATTCACATCTGATTTAGCATGTTTTAAATGATGTAAAAAGGATGAATACATGATGTATGGATTAATTTGACAGGGAATCTTGCTTTTTGGAGTGGGAGCAGGTGTTCTCTGCTGTAGATCTGTTTATTAAACCCCATTTGCCCAAGTCTTTCATTCAAAGAGAAGTTCTGAAAGAGAAGCAGCACCAAGAGCTGGAAGGCAGCAGGGGAGAGACTATTCATTATGCACTTTATATGATGTATACCATTCAGGAGCCTTCAAGCATGAAAAAATACCCAACAGAAATGTACTTCAGTCAATCTTCTTTTTAAAGAGGAGGAGGAGGAGGAGGAGGAGGAAGGGCTTTCCATGCCCCCACCCCAATTCTGCTCCCAATTAGTTCTTCATATTTTAAAGAAATTGTCAAGGAAAAGCAATAATGCATCATTTGCCTTTTGGCCCTTGTAGGGCAAACTGGCCCTGGGAAATCCTGGAGTGGACAAGCACATGTTTGGAAGGTGTCCTGCTTGGGAGAACTCAGAGGTACTTGTAGAACTGGGCTTGGCAGGGAAGGAGTGGGGTTGAATGAAACGAAGCAGGCAGGAAAGCTGCTGCAGTACAGCTTACTCCCAAGGAAACATGTACAGAATGGAGTCATCCTTGGCAGGGCACCATCCAAAGTGTTAAGAATTCCAATATTATAACAAGATGGCGGGCGGCAGCAGCTACTTTGTTTGCTCGCGCCGTAGTGCGCTTAAACTTTTTCACCTAGCGCTGCCCGGGTTTTTATTTTAATCTTATTTCTTTTGTTATGTGGGCTCTCTGGCTCTGCGGGGGTTAGAGGGGGTCTGGAGGGGTCTGCCTGGAACATATAGGAGCTGCCTACCCGGTTTTTTCGGAGCTGCCTTCCCGGCTTTCTCGGAGACGCCGGAGACGCCATTTTGCAGTCCCGCTTGAGATCTTCCCGGGTCTCCGTCGTAGGGAGGTACTCCCCTTTGCACTCCGGTGCTGTCTGGGCGACCCCCTTCCCCTCCTTTCCCCCTCCTTCTGTTCCGCTTGCTGGCCCGGGAGGAGGACCGGGTTGCGGCGTTGTTGCGGCTCGCCGCTCGGAGGCAGGCTGGGTTGGCCCCTCGTGGTCTCCCCTGTTTGTTGTTTCCCTGCCTCGGCGGCTGGTGCCGCCTTTTTGCCGCTTTGGGGGGGGGCTGGTGGGGGAGGTCGGCCTGTCCTCCCCTCCTTAGCCCCTATTGTTTTCCATCCCCCGGTTGTTGTTTCGTGCCTTCCGGAGAGGGCGGTGGGGCCCCCGGGCTTTGGGCGGCGGGCCGGCCGCCGGCAACAGGTGCTGTGGTGCCTCCGTGGCTGGTGGTGCCTGCCCCTGGGTCGGCGGTCCGGCCTCTTGCTGCAGCCTGGCCGTGCGTGTCATCTGCCTGGAGGAGAGAGGTGTGGGTCCCGGCTCTCCGGCAGTATGCCGGCCGCCGGTGCCTTGTCCCTGCTGGGTTCCCTCCTCGGACGGCAATTCGGCCGTCGGTGTTGGGGGGGCGTGGGCCCCGGTCTTTCCCGGGCGGCAAGCCGGCCGCCGGAGTTTCACCATCCATGCTGGTTCCTGCTTTTGCGGGCGGCAGACCGGCCGCCGGAGTTACATCGTCCCTGTTGGGACCTGCTTTGCAGGCGGCAGGCCGGCCGCCGGAGTTTACACTGTCCCTGTTGGGACCCGCCTTGCGGGCGGCAGGCCGGCCACCGGAGTTACACCGTCCCCGGTGGGACCTGCTTTTGAGGGCAGCAGCTCGGCCGCCGGAGTTACACTGTCCCTGGTGGGACTTGTTCTTGCGGGCAGCAGCTCGGCCGCCGGAGTAACATCGATCCGGTGGGACCTGGAGACTGCCCCCCCTCTCCATCAGCTTGCTGACTGTACCATCGACCCGGAGGGGGTGGGGCCCTTGGTTCTCGGGCGGCATGCCGGTCGTCGGTGTCTCCTTGCCTTCTTGTGTGACCCCATGTCTCCATTGCCATCTTCGGAGGAAGAGCGTGGTCTGGTGCTGCTACCTTGGCCGTTTGGGAGGCCTGACAGCCTTCGTGGGCTGCGGATTATCCATCTTAATGGCCATTGTTGGCTGCAACGACCCTCCCCCCCCCCCGCTTTCCATCAGTGGCCATATGAGAGTTCTATATGTTAGTTTTTCTATTGCCTATTTGATTTAGTTTCCTTTTTTGTATTTCTGTTTTTCCCTTTACGGTTGGTTGTATTCTGTATTTAATATTTTGTATTTTGTGTTTGTGATTGTATATTTGATTATTTATCTTATTTGTGGTTGATTTTGTTTGTAGCGGGTCCCTGTTTACTTGAGATCCTATGGACCCTGCCGGGTGCCCCATTAGGGTGGTGTCGGGCCGCGGGAGGTACGCTCTGGGCCGGCGGGTCGATCGGATAAGGAGAACTCGGGACAGACAATTATTGCCTGTCCCCCGTTCTGACCCGTCGGCTCACCGCCAAATGGCAGGGATCCAATCCGTCTGCTCCCCCTCTGGCCTGTCCTGCCTGCTGATTAATGCCAGGTCGGTACATAATAAAATCCCTCTCATCCACGATTTGATTGTGGATGAGCGTGCCGACATGGCTTTTATCACGGAGACCTGGGTGGGCGAGGGGGGTGGGGCTTCTCTCGCCCTTCTCTGCCCCCAGGGTTACCGTGTACAGCAGCTGGGCAGGTCAGAGGGGCGGGGTGGCGGGGTGGCTATGGTCTTTAGGGAATCTTTTCATGTCAGTAGATCCGCGATGTTGGTGAGTCCTGGTTTGGAATGTCTCCACCTTATGGTGGGCCAGAGGGACAGGTTCGGGGTAGTGCTTGTGTACCGTGCTCCCCGCGACCCTGCACTTTCCCTTCCAGAGCTCTCCGAGTTCATCTCGGCGGCACTGTTGAGGTCCCCTCGCCTATTGGTGGTAGGGGACTTTAACGTGCATGCCGAGATTGGACTGTCAGGAGTAGCTCTGGAATTCATGGAGTCCATGGCCTCCATGAACCTGTCCCAATTAGTCATCGGACCTACCCATAAGGGTGGACACACCCTGGACCTGGTTTTTGCCTCCACATCGCGGGGTTCGGATCTGGGGGTCGGGAGGTTGCTGGCCCGGCCCGTGTCATGGTCAGATCATTATCTGCTGACCTTCTCTATTGCGCTAGCCACCCCGCCCCGCGGGGAGCCGGGCCCTTCCATCTGGGCCCGCCCCCGGGGGCTCCTTGACCCTACGCGGTTCTCGGAGGCCCTCGGGGATGTTCCAGACGGTTTGGATGACGATCCGGCCGACTCCCTGGCCCAACGGTGGTTTGAGGAGGTGGCTGGGGTTGTCGATCGGATCGCCTCCAAGCGCCTGATCCGATGCCGAGCCCGCTCGTCTCCTTGGTTTACTGAGGAGCTGTGGGCGATGAAGCAAGAGCGGAGAAGGCTAGAGAGCAGATGGCGGAATGCTCGGATGGCTGAGAATTGGGCTGCGGTTAAGGCGTTGAATGGTCGCTATGCTCGCGCGATAAGGGCGGCTAGGAGATCTTTTGCCGCCCTGAGAATTGGTGAGGCCTCGAATCGTCAAGCGGAACTATTCCGTGTGGTTCGAGACCTCACCAATCCCGGTCCGCCGGGGCCTCCTCCTAGTGATTTCACTAGTGAGTCATTCGCAGCCCACTTTAAATCTAAGATAGAGGCCATCCGTTCCGAGCTGGACTCCGGTTGCTCTAACCCGGCCCCTGTCGTGGCCAGCGTCGGGCCGCCTCGGTCGCCTCGGTTTGTTGAGTTTGGGCCTGTTACATCAGTGGATGCCTCCAGGGCCCTGGGACACTGCAGGCCTGCGGCTTCTCCGTTCGACCCTTGCCCTTCCTGGCTGATCAAGATCGCAGGGGGGAGCATGCCGAAATGGGCTTCACTAATTGCCTCAGCCTCCTTCAGAGACGGGATTTTTCCCAGTCTTCTGAAGGAGACAGTGGTGAAGCCCATTATTAAAAGACCCGGCTTGGCTGTGGACGATTTGTCCAACTATCGTCCCATAGCCAATGTTCCCTTTTTGGGCAAGGTGATTGAGCGAGTCGCCGCCCTGCGTCTCCAGTCGTTCCTGGAGGAGAACCATGTCCTGGATCCTTTCCAGTCCGGGTTCAGGCCGCGTCATGGGACGGAGACGGCCCTGGTCGCGCTGCACGATGATCTGTTGAGGAGGGCCGACAGGGGTTGTTCTACCCTGCTGGTCCTTCTCGACCTGTCAGCGGCTTTTGATACCGTCGACCACGGTATCTTGCTGGAACGGCTCTCGGAGGTTGGGATTGGGGGCCAGGCCTTGGCCTGGTTCCGGTCCTTCCTTGGGGGCCGTATCCAGCGAGTGAGCTTAGGGGGTGAGCTGTCGGCTCCCTGGACACTCTCTTGTGGGGTGCCTCAGGGGTCGTCACTCTCCCCGATGCTCTTCAACATCTATATGAAGCCGCTGGCTGAGATCATCCGGAGTTATGGAGTCTGCTGTCATCAGTACGCTGATGACACGCAGCTCTATATCTCCTTTTCCACCTGTGCAGTGGAGGCCGTCCAGACCCTTGATCGTTGCCTGGCTGCGGTTCTGGACTGGACCAGGACCCACAGACTCAAGCTCAACCCAGGCAAGACCGAGGTTATGTTCTTCGGAGGCTCGTCGGAGGGGTACTGTGGCCCTCTTCCCAGTCTGGGTGGGTCCGCCCCCCAGCTGGCGCAAAGAGTGAGGAATCTGGGCGTCGTCCTTGACCCGGATCTGACCCTGGATTCTCAGGTGTCAGCCGTGGTCAGGTCGGCCTTTTACCACCTAAGGCTTATCGCCCAGATTCGCCCGTACCTCGATGAGGGCTCCTTGAGGACTGTGGTACAGGCGGTGGTCATGTCGAGGTTGGATTACTGCAACGCTCTCTACATGGGGCTCCCCTTGAACCTTGTACGGCGATTGCAGCGGGTCCAGAATACGGCGGCCAGGCTGGTGGTTGGTGCGCGTCGTTACGACCGCGCCACCCCCATCCTGGCTCGCCTTCACTGGTTACCCGTTGCCTCCCGGATAAGGTTCAAGGTGTTGGTTTTGGTTTACAAAACCCTCCATGGCTTGGCCCCGGCCTATTTGGCGGAGCGTCTTACCCGACAATTAGATTCAGCCCGGCCCACCCGTGCTTCGGTGGCTCTTTCACTGCGGACGGTCCCCCCGAGGGAAGCCCGAAAAGCGAGTACTCGTGGTCGGGCCTTCTCGGTGGTGGCACCGGCAATTTGGAACAAACTCCCAGGTGAAGTACGGCAGGCCCCCTCGCTGGCGGTGTTCAAAAAGAACCTTAAGACCATCCTCTTTCGAGAGGCCTTCGGCGAGGGCTAGGGACCCTGTCTTCCTCCTTTTTTTTTTTCCCCCTCCCTTTTTCCCGCCTACTCAATCTTGGACCCAATTGTTTTAGCCAGTTTGTATTTTATTGTTTGTACTAGTTTTTATCTGTCTTTTACTTTGAAGTTGTGAACCGCCCTGAGTCCCCATTGTGGGAATAGGGCGGTATACAAGAGCTAAAATAAATAAATAATAAATAAATAAATCTGCCCCTGCCCGCTTTCTTTTGGCTTCCTGTCTTTGACTCTGCCCTTCAGCCTCCATCGCACACCATGACCGGCTCTCTTCTCATGGCGGAATTCGGTCCCAGGGCATCCACCCTGCTCTTGTAGCGGAGCTGCACAGCGGTCTCTTGTGACCTCATGGCAGAAGCTCAAGAGTAGGCAAGTGCTGCCCATCCAGATGTGGTTTCATGACCATATTCATTATCCCTAACCAGCAAAGATGACAGAGGAAATGGAAGATTACACTCCAGCAACATCTGAAAGGCTGCAGTTTGCTTACATAGGCTGCAGCTGAAGCGGTTGTGACACACCTCTGAAGCTAATTTGATGAAGCCTTACAATGCCCCCCTAGCATGGCAAGCGTTAGAGCTGGTAAAGAATCAGGGGAGTATTTTGTGTAACTATTGTCCTCTCCAGCCTTTGCAGAACCAGGGGGGAGGTGGCATGTGGATGAAAAAACGCCCAACCTTTTTTCTTTTTTTTTTGCCATCACAAGAGACTTTGGATTGTCAGAGACCCAGGAGAAGCCAATGAGAAGGGAAACACAGTGTTATCTTGGTAAAGAGGTGAAAGGGTCTTTCATGCCAGCTATAGATGAGAGGATTCTTTATCTGTAGGAGCATAAGCTTTTTTCTTCCTTGACTAAATAATTAATAATAATAATAATAATAATAATAATAATAATAATAATAATAATA
>JAHTLZ010000010.1:18054161-18086161 GCA_023846285.1 Phrynocephalus versicolor | reverse complement strand
ATAATAATAATAATAATAATAATAATAATAATAATAATAATAATAATGGACCCAAGGCAGCTTACAAGCTTACAATAATAGTTCAATACAAAACTATAAAAACAATACTATAAAATACAATACAGAAACACAATATATAATATACTGTATACAATATTATAAAATACTTATACAATGTGTGTGTGTGTGTGTGTGTGTGTGTGTGTGTGTGTGTGTGTGTGTGTGTAGTTACAGTCATGACCAACCCTTTGTGACTCCATGTCCGTGGAGTTTTCTGGGCAGGAATACTGGAGTGGCTTACTATACTATAAAAACAATACTATACTATAAAAAATACTAAAAGACAACAGCAGCCGCAGAGTTTAAAAACATCCCCAGCCAATAAGACTAAAAAGTTAAGATGTTATAAAATTTGTAAGAAGGCTGGGGGGTTCAGAAGGCTTGCCTACATAAAAAGCCTCGTTTAAATGTTTCCAGGGAGGAGGCAGTTCTTAATTCAAAATGGGAGGGAATTCCATAATATCCAAATATAGATGGAAATAAACATGTAGACTGTCTAAAGGAAAATGTACCTTGACAGCAGATTCAAAACTGGAGCAATCAACAAACCCTTGGTAGAAAATGGTGGCCAGACGTCTGTCTAAATCCTGAATTTTGATCTGGAAGTCTGCAAAATCTTCATCAAATTGCTTTTAATAAAAACAATTAGAATGAATTAAATCAGCTATATTTCATATCTAATGCAGTTTGGTCTTTAAAAGATAATTAAATCAACACATCTAAGCAAAGGAAGATATTTGTAACCATAGTAACTGGGGCTTCGTGGTCCACAATGTCAATAATTCATCGATCTACTGTGCCTACAAATGCAATTTTCACCAAGAAGCCACTGACCTCATCTGCTGGATCTAAAGGATCATATTTGCATTCGGCAAAGACCTTCACATGTTCAAGAACCTCTTCGTAAATCTGAACCACCAGGCTCCCTAGGATATTGCCTCTCACACCGCCGAGCTCAATTTTCTCCAGTTTGAGAAACTCAATTGCTGTCATGTACAGTTCCTTCAAAGAAATAACAAATAAAGAACAACAAGCCAAGACATACACAATTATGTATTCTTCATTTGATTTAAAAAAGAATTGGGGTGGTCAACTGAAAATCCAAGCATTTTTACAATCTAACCCTTGTGAAACCAAGGCAGTCACTCAATTGTAATAATGCCATTCTTCATAAAATTACATTTGCCTACTATCCACTCATTCTCAGAACCAAATGGATTCACATCTTAAATATCAGCTATTGTTGCAATGATACAAGCATCATCACATGTAAAGATTCTCATTTAATGGCCTATCTGTTTGTCTATCTGGCTGTTTCATATTTTAGGTATTGGACACTCTTCTGTTCTCACCTCTATTGTCTTCAGTCTGTGAAAAAATGAGTTCATTCTAGTAAAGACAAGAGTTGAGGGGAATTCCCAGTATTGGGGTTCTTTGTCCTGCAGATGAAAAAAGCATATACTGTAGCTGTTTATGACCAGTTATTCCAATGCAATGTCAATCTTCAAGTAAATATCTGTTAAGAGTCGGAAAATTGGTCATCAGTCCTCATTAATTAAGTGGAAAGTTCTGACATTCTTTTTCAGCCAAGAAGGAAAGGAAGGGAAGAGGAAAAGAACAGAAAGTCTGATGAAGCATTGCTTCATCAAAATCCTCTGTACCGGGATGGAGACCAGTCTCAAATTGGGAGAGACTGGGCCCCTAGGAGGGAAATAGATACTGTACAGTGGTAAATTGTATAAAGGAATTAATTCGTTCCAAATGAAATTATGTTAAGCAAATGTTCCTTTATACAAATTTCCCATAGGAATACATTGAAAATGGAGTAATCCCATTTTTATGTTGTACGGATTCACCCCATAGGCAAGTATGTTAAGCAAATTTCCCATATCTCTGGAATTTTTTATGTTGTACAAATTTTATGTTATACAAAGTGTTTGTTATACAAGGGTCCACTGTATTTGCATAGCCATGTCTACTGGAGCAATTGGAGATACAACACTCCTTCCCTATATGAGAAAAAGCATTCTATTTATGAGATCTGTACAATAAGAGATATGTTTACTGTGATTAATCTACTCATGTAAGTGAGTAGATAATTCACAGTACAGTATCCAGGCTTGAGAATCAGGGCTGATTTAACATTTGGTGGGCCCTGGGCATAAAAGATAGAATAGCACCCCTCCCTGACTCTCCCTTAATAGATCGCACAACATTAACAATGTAATATAGCATACATAAGATTGATTAACTAAGGTAATCTTGGTAGCAGTAAATAAGTGAACAATGTTTAAGTAAACAAACAAATGATATTACAATGGAAAGAAAGTCACATGTCATATGCTCCCATGGCTTTTTAAAAAAACACATATTTCATGTAATATTCCAATTTATGAGGCATAACACGCATTTTCTTCACTCTAGCAATAAATACTTTCCTCCTTGTTGTTAGACTGAATGAAGCACCTGTCATAATATGTAGAATTGACAAAATATATGTAATGTATATTTAACAGAGTGAACAGAGAATTTGTAAAAATGGAGTCAGTAAAAAATGCAGTGTCATGATGTGAACCACAAGTGCAAGGAATTAGAAATCACTAGCAGGTTAAGTGATTTAGCACAGGTGGAATAGTTAATGACATCATGGTGTGTCAGAATGTGATTGGTTAAAATCATGTCTGATGAGTTCCAAATGTGTATAAAGGAACTGGCTAGAATAATGTTAAATTGGGACTGTTTATGGTGAGAAACAGTACCCCACACTCTGTTGCTTTTGTATATATGTTATTTGCTTGGTGTTATGCTGTTGTTATTTGCTGTATATTTGCTGTATATATTCAATATAAGAGTTTTATTCTAAGTCATGCTTCTTTGTCTCAAGTTCTGACAATACTTATAGCAATTATCTACACTTTATCCACATGCTACTGCTGCTAAGCTCATATTTCTCTACTATACACATAATCCCTTAATTATTGTTTGATAGCACCTTGTTGAGGAATTTAATACTTGTTAGTATTGCATCATGATGCTGATACTGATGACGACAACGAAGACAACAGGGAGTAGAAAATATGTTTTAAAATTAATGTGTTGTTTGTGGTGAGTTACTTAGGCTGAATATGCCATGATATGCTAAGCAGGGATGGGATACATTGTACAGGGAGGGAGAGGGTTAGGCATACCATATAAGGTTAAGTTTTACATTCTGCATTGGTGATAGACAGATTGTACGCCTTCCGCATGGCCAGGATTGGATAGAGGGCAAGAGAGGGAAATAGGTGTCGGATATATTAATTTTGAACATGTGTGCTGTGGCAGAGACCGCGCCTTGAGTGCCATTCTCTCCATAACTGCAGTTGTTAATAAAGGTCTTTCACTTTCTGCAAATCTCCATTGTTTGTGTTTCCATTCTGGGTAAGGAACGCACATAACAATGATGATGGTGATGATGAAAACAACAAAGACAATGGCGGTGGCGGCGACAACAACAACAACAACAATGACAACGACTAAAACACACCCCTTCCACATCTTTGCTAGAAATAAAAGTCTCACAGGAGCCAATAGGCAAAGTAACATGGCATCAGGGCATCAGGGCATCATGGCAGTGAATTCCTGACTCCAAGCCCAAAAGCCAGCACATCGGGGGCACTTGGAATCCTACCCTTCTGGTGGCAATTGATTGCCCATGCTTTTCTGAGTGCACAGGAGCCAAGGAGCTTGGCCAAGGGCCGTTGCTACTCGAGACACATCACTCAGGGGAATTCAGACCCGAGCAGGTTCAGATGGAAAGGCACAGGAGCCAAATTGGGGCATTTATGCCCATCAGAGCCCAGGTCTGCAGTGCTTAGAGGGCATGGACTGAGGAGGAGGAAGAGGAGGAGGAGGAGGAAGAGGAGGTGGCACTGGGCCAAGACTGCTCTGGCAGCCCGAACAGGCACTCCCTCCTTTCTACCCCCTCTTCATGTGGGGCCCTTCAGGCAATGGGCCCTTTACCCTCTGAATAAAGCAGTCCTGTTTAGAACAACCCTTTTTGACCAATCCAGTGGTTGTTCCTTGCTTCTTGTTTTACCCTCCTCCATCTTGGATTTTCTGCTCATTCTCATCTGCCTCCATTTGGGATTCTTCCTCCTTTCTTTGCCCATTTAGACTGCATCCTTTTTTGAGGGGGGGCATTTTTATTTACTTTTTGGGGGGCAATTAATTGTCCAATTTCCTTTATTTTCCCTGCTGCCTTTCCTGGTGGCCTTCCTGCACTGCTGGACTGAGCCATCAGAGTGGTAGGGGAGAGAAATCACAATAATCCATAAATATTGCAGGGGTTTGGGTCTCTCTCTCTCTCTCTCTCTCTCTCTCTCTCTCTCTCTCTCTCTCTGTGTGTGTGTGTGTGTGTGTGTGTGTGTGTGTGACATGCCTTTATTGCTTTTGCTGGTCTTTGGGAGAGAGGGCTATTTGTGGGGGGGTTGTTTTATTTTGTTTTGTTTTTTAATCATTTGTTTCCCTGTGTTGGGAGGAAGGGTGCACTGCTGTTTTACATTATTTTACAGAGTTTTAGTTTGTTTAAAGATGGATCTTTCTGGGGGGCTTTGTTGGCTATTTAGTTGCTATTTCGTTAATTTTCTGTGTATATTGCATTTGGAGTCTGCATTACATTTGAGGCCTATTGTTCTCTGCATAATTGCTTCAGGCATATGAGTTTTTCCATGTTAAATAATACATTAGTTTTTGGTTGATTTGTTGTTTACTCTTATAATAGTTTTTCTGTATAACATTGAGTTGGGAGGAATTGCTTCTCTGCTTGTTGAATTGCTTTGAGGTTCTCCTCACCCATACTTTCAGGTCTTTTGACATTAGGTTTGTGGTAATTTCCTGTGTATTTGATTTAGCCTATTAAATGTGCACCAATTACATAATCTATTTTGGTGGCTTTGGGGGCAAGTGTTCTGTGTTTGCTTCTGTAAGGAGTGTGTGGGTCCAGGAAGGGATGGAGTGCTTCCTTGATTTTCTTCTGGTGCATTCAAGCTAAGAGAATGTCTCTGTTGTATCCTGTGGTCATGATCAACAGAAAGTAGGGATGGGCAACAAACAAAAAAATGAAACGCCGTTTCATTGTTTTGTTAGCTAATGAAACAAAATGAAATGAAATGAAATGGGGAAGCAGAGTTTCGTAGCTTTTTTGTTTAAAACGAACCAATTTCATTCACTGTAAAACAGGTCCCCTGGGTCCTAGAGGCACCAAATTCGATGTGACCCTTCCTTGGACTCTCCCCTTTAAGCCTTCCAAATTTGGAGAGATTTAGGGTTCAGGGGGCCAAATTACTCAACTTTAAAGGGGGTGCCCCACAGAAAAAGCATTTCTAATTCTAATGTTATGTGATTGAAAATAGTAATCTCAGGCAGCTAGCAGCATGGAAACTACAGTGGAGCTTCCTCAAACTCTTCCCTTTAAGCACCCCCAATTTGGAAAGGTTTGGGGTACAGGGGGCCAAGTTATTCACTATTTTCAAGCACATAACATTGCAATTAGAAATGCTTTTTCTGTGGGGCACCCCCTTTGGAGTTGAATAACTCGGCCCCCTGAACCCTAAATACCTCCAAATTTGGAGGGCTTAAAGGGGGAAGTCCATGGAAGGTACCCACCAAACCTGGTGCTCAGGACTTAGGGGACCCGTTTTATAGAGTAACAAATCATTTCATTACTGTTTCATTTCGTGCAACATGTTTTTTAAAAAAATCATTTCTAGTGAAACAAAACAAATCACAGGGTGAATGAAACACAATTAAATGAAACACAATTTTTCTGTTTTGTGCCCATCCTTAACAGAAAGCAGTGTCCTGCCAATCTGTGTAGGTTAGATAATGATCATGAAGATGATCACTCTTTCTTATCTTTGCTGTTTCCTGACGATGAATTCAGGAGGATGGGGAAGGTGGTGAGATGGGATTAAGGAATCTGAACTTTAGAACGGGATTGCTCACTGCATAAGTTTCATGACAATTGATATTTCTTTCTTGTGCATTTTTCTTGCCTGCTTTTGGAGTAATTGATGATTGTCTGTTTGCCCCTGCTTTTTCAGAGTGGTTTTAAACCATTCTGTAGGGTGTAATTATCAGGGGTGTGGTGGCTCAGTGGGCTAGAGTACTGAAACTGTTGGCTGCAAAGTTGGCAGCTCGGCAATTTGAATCCCAGGTGCCATGCAGCAGAGTGAGCTCCCACTGTTAACCCCAGCTCCTGCCAACCTAGCAGTTCGAAAGCATTTAAATGCAAGTAAATAAATAGGTAGAGCCATAAAAAGTGGGAAGGTAAACAGTGTTCTGTGTGCAGAAATGTGTTCAGCCATGCCGGCCACATGGCCACGGACCTGCACAACACTGGCTCTTTGGCTTGAAAATAGAGATGAGCACCGCCGCTAGAGTCGGACATGACTAGCACGCATATGCGGGGGGCGGGAAGAGAAGAACCTTTACCTTTTTAGGGTGTAATTGGGACTAGCACAAAAAACATGCCTGGGAAAAAACAAAATGAGGGAACCCAAAGAAACTCACCCATTTCATCTTTAATCAAAGGACTAGTAAATGAAATATCTGAAAATGCATCAGGGAACTCCCACCCCCAGGAAAAAAAAATGAAATGAATACAACCTGAAAACTCCCCATATCCACACCCCTAGCTAGTCTTCTTGGAATTATTAGCAATGACCAACCTTAAAAAAAGATGGCATCATATCTGTGCAGCAAACGTCATAGGTCTTGTAGAGTTTCTCTATGACAGAGATCCCCAGCTTGATCCCTGAGAGCACCTCCTCAATCTCACCTTGCAAACCTTTCAGCACTTCCTCGGGACTCAGAAAGTTACGTGTCTACAAGGAAAAGGCACAGTTAATGATGATGCTCACATGCACAAGACAGACTAAGACCTTGGAACTGGAGCTGCATACTTTTTTGACAACATAAGATACTTTATTAGTAAATAACTATGTGATGTTAGTAGTATTATAATTAGAGATGGAGATGAATAAAAAAATGGTGATTTGTCATGATTCATGATTCGTCAGGGCTGACAAATTGACAAACTGATGAATTTACAGTTATGAATCCGTTCATCTTCCATTTAAAATGCTATAAAAAGACTCCTCTGGCATCTAAAGGTTCCAAATTTTCAGGGTGGTTTCCTCTGATACTCCTCTACAGGTCATGAAAATTGATGAGGATTAGGGTTCAGAAACTGATTGTTCCATCTACCCACTCCAGAAAAATGCCCCCTAGGAATCAAGAGATACCAAACCTCCACAGTGTGCTTACAAGACCACATTTGAGTACAGTCCTTCTGAGTTTGGTGAATATTGGGTTTCTGAATTACACACCCTCAAAATGGGTCCCCCTAGGAAAGTCAGTTTTTGTCATTTAGTTGTGTCTGACTCTTTGTGACTCCATGGGCCAGGCCCTCCTCTATCTTCCACTGCCTCCCAGAGTTTGTTCAAATCCATATTGGTTGCATCGATGACACCGCCCAACCATCTCATTCTTTGCCATCCCATTTTCCTTTTGCCTTCAATCTTTCCCAACATCAGGGACTTTTCCAAAGAGTCCTCTCTCCTCATGATGTGGCCAATGTACTGGAGCCTCAGCTTCAAAGTCTGTCCCTCCAATGAACATCCAGGGTTTATTTCTTTCAGGATGGATAGGTTTGATCTCCTTGCAGACCAGGGGACTCTCAAGAGTCTCCTCCAGCACCACAATTCAAAAGCATCAATTCTGCAGCGATCAACCTTCTTTATAGTCCAGCTCTCACTTCCATACATCACTACTAGGAAAGTGCTACTGGTTTATGGAAACCTAATATTCACAAAACTTGGAGGGATTGTAGAGGATAGTCCGATAAAGCTTTTCTGCAGGTTTGGAGTATCTAGGTGCCTGGGAAGAACTTTTCTGGGGGTGCTAATGTCCCACTAAACCTGGTGGGCTCGTAGAGGAGAATCCAGGGGTTCCTCCCTCCAAATTTGGTTTCTATAAGTGCCTTGGACCAAAAAATTAACAAAACAAAAATTGCTAAAACTTAATCAATTTGTATCCACCAATTTATGTTGAATTTAAATTGACAAATTTTGATGAATCAGCAAACTTCATCAGAAAATGTGATTCATTTTTCAATTTGTCCCCTATAATCTATAATTATAATCAAGCCAAGGTTATGACTACACTGGCAAGCCGAATTGCTCTGAATTGGCTTTGCTGCAGTTTGATTCACAGCCTGTATTATGGCTGACTTTACAGACAGTTATCAATCACATAGAATCTGCAGATCAATTTGAGAGTTCACTGTTCACTTTTGATATCATATAATTCGCATTTTATCCCCCTACGTTAACCTCCCAACTTTAATTCCTTCCTCTGGTCCTGCCTCTGCCAATCCTTTAATGGTTTGCTGTCAAGCCCTTGGTGCTGAAAGGGTTGTACAATGTTCCAGAACAAGGGGCAGCATTCTAAAGTACTTCTGAACATGTACCGAAATACCACTTACAACAGGAACCTCTTTTACTTCATCTGGGTTGTTCCTGTTTTGTTCATATACTGTATATATATTATCTTTTAAACTCTCCTCTAGAGGTGATTTACCACTAAACTACTACATGCATGCTGATGATAAGGTGATGTAGCGCTAATCACACACATACATATTAAAAATATATATTTGGAGGGGAAAGGGCTGGATTGCTTCAAATTGGCCATTGGGTCATGTGATAGTGTAGCAATGGTTGGGGACATGATTTTTAAAGTACTGTATTTTTTATTAGTTTTATAATGACATAGATGCGAAACAGTAGAGACAGCTACATAGAGGAAGAAAAGAGAAAGTTGGATCACAGCACTAGAAGACATTCTGAGAACTGAAGTCCAACATATTTGGAGGAACAAACGTAGAGAATCATTGTGCTCAAGTCAAGAGTTGGTATCCACTGGCACCAGGGAATCAGGACTCCACAACAACAGGAAAGCCAGGAAAGCAATCCAGATCAGTCATTTCTCCTGCAGATGTTGACAGTTCTCACTGCAGTTTGCCCCCAGTGGTGGAGGAGGTTGGGCACATCTGGA
This sequence comes from Phrynocephalus versicolor, assembly GCA_023846285.1. Taxonomy (NCBI): domain Eukaryota; kingdom Metazoa; phylum Chordata; class Lepidosauria; order Squamata; family Agamidae; genus Phrynocephalus; species Phrynocephalus versicolor. The sequence continues at coordinate 18,077,002 of JAHTLZ010000010.1, read as the reverse complement.
GTCTGTTGCAGACCCTTCTTTTGTTTGGGTGGGAAATGCACAATGAAGTCGCTAGGGCAAATAAGTATTTAGGCAGTATTTAGGCAGTACAGAGGTACATTGTATAAAGGAATTAATTCGTTCCAAATGAAATTGTTAAGCAAAAATTCCTTTATACAAATTTCCCATAGGAATGCATTGAAAACGGAATAATCCCATTTTTAGGTTGTATGGATTTGCCCCATTGGCAATTATGTTAAGCAAATTTCCCTTATCTCTGGAATTTTTATGTTGTACAGGTTTTATGTTATACAAACTGTTTGTTATACAAGGGTCACTGTATTTATGTTAGTTCTACTTCTAATTCTCCATCAATTTGTAACTGCTTTTTAAAACTAAAAATTAATTAACCCACTAAATAAAATTAAACTAAATCCATTTTTTCTGCACTCTCTTTTAGCCCTTGGCCAAACCTATCTATGATGAAATAGGGCTTGTAGTATTTTCCTCTGCACAACTCTTTCTCATGGTTAGACCTTTGTAATCTCTGCAAATCATATAAGAGGCTGAAACTGTATTTCATAGTTATTATTAACACTTTAAAAAAACTGTAGGAAGAAATCTTCAATTAAGAAAGTTATTTTCATAAAACAGTACCATTTCAATGAAGAGGTTACAGATCTCCTGCAAAATGACAATGACCCTGGACGGCACGTTATAATATTCCGAATTGGCCCAGACAAAGCATACGGTGTACATGACGCTATTGATGAATGAAGGCAACTGTGGACATAAAAATAACACATGTTTTAAACAAATAAACTGCTCCTGGATGAGGTCATGCACTTGGTACCTATAAAGTGGTCCAATATTTTTATTCTGAATGCTTTAGTTTCTCAGACTGGACAGAACAATTCCATGTTCTTTCTGTAAGTAAGACTCAAAAGCAGTAGGAGCCCAACACATCTGTTCATTTCCAGATGTGTAGCTAGGGTTTGGAACGCCCAGGGACAAAGTCAGTTTTTGCACCCCTTCCTGCCCCCAACTGCGTCTCACAAACCAAGCAAGGGGCGCCCGATCCTGGGGGAACACCGGGGGAGCGGGAAAAGGGTCCCTCTTTCTCACGCCCTCATTGGGGATCTCCCAGACAAGGCTCTCCTGTGCAAACCGCACAGCACATGGATAGCGCCAAGCAGGCAATCTTTTTTTCAAGCATCACCTCCGTAGCATGCTCCCCCCTCCTCCTTTTCCCTGGCTAAGGTTTGGCAAGGAGGAGAAGGAAGCAAGTGATGGGAATTTTTTCCCAAGCAGTACCTCCACGTCACATGCTTCCCTCTCCTCCTTTCCCCGGGCTAACGATTGCCAAGCCTTAGCGGGGGTGGGGGGAAGGATGAGGGAGCACTCCATGGAGGTGCTGCTTCCCTCTACTCCTTTCCCCCGACTAAGGATCACCAAGCCTTAGCGGGGTGAAAGGAGGACTGCTGGCGGGATGGCACATAGTCCTTCTGCGGGTCCCCCTCCAGGTGTCTCCAGATTGCTGTGTGCCCTGGGGCAAGTTCTGCCCCTCCCTAGTTACACCAGTGTTCATTTCCAGGGAAAGTATGCAGCCTGAGACAAGAGCAGTGAGTGAAGGGGGCTTCCTCTTGCTTCAGCCATAGTTATCAGCATCTGTGCTGTAATAAGCAGCACTTTGTGTGGCAAACAGCCGCTGGGGCGGGAGGAATTTCAGATGGAACATGACATACGAAAGACAGGGTTAACATCTGTTTTCCTGAACCACAGTCCTGATCAGCATTGTGGCTCCGTGCAGCTGTCCTTGCGGCTTTTTTTCAGGGGGAGGGGCTGGTGAGAACAGTAAAGAAATGGGTGGGGCTTTGATCCAGAGGAGACACTAAACAAAAAAGACTCAGTGAAGAACAGAAATGAGCTGAATGACACCACAGGAGTGGCTGCAGGATCAAGGGGAGTTTTTTTTTCCTCTTTATCCCAAAATTCGGTTTCACTCCTATATCCTCTTCTGGATGGGAAGAGGAAAGGCAAAAGAGCAAATAGCCTCATCCAGTGGAGTGCCATGTGAGAAAATGGATTTCGGCTCTCCCACCTTTGCCAAAAGCAGTGGGTTCCATTAGTGATTGCGGGGGTAGGTAGGTAGCAGAGGTTCTCTTTCCTGGCTGACCACTCACCAGCACCTTACTGTTGATGATGCCCCAACAGGGGAAATGCTCACAGGTTGTTTCTTTTTCCTTTTTTTAAACCAGACCTCTTAGTGGTGATGCAGTCTGTTACCTGTGAGTGCTTATCATGACTCTGACCAAATCCCATGTCCTCCTCCTTGATATACCTGATGGTATTCTGCTTGTTCTGTTTCCTCCAAGGCAACTTTGAGTGGCTGCAGGTATAGGTTGATATCTTCGGCCTCTTTGAGTCCTGCATTAAAACAAAATAACCTCCAGGGTAGATGAATAGAGGAGAGGCTTCTGTGAACGAACAGCTCACAGCTATTTGGAGAATGATGCAAAAGTGTTTTGGATAGCTTTAAGAAACACAGCCCTACCTGCAGCTACATCCTTGAAAACATTCTTGAGTGCTGGCCAGTAGCAGCTCTTGGCTGTCTCCAAAATATCGGCAATTTTTTTCACTTGGGGGGCAAACAGCTAGGAGAAAGGAAACAAACAAACAACACACCCAGCCATGCCTTTATTCAGTCTGCCTTACTGCTCAGGGTTTTACAGCAAACCCTGAAATCAACCGCAGCCTACCTGCTCGTTTATGCACTGCAGGTTAATCTGCCGACTGTACCAGAAATCAAATTCCGCTCTGGGTAGCGGGTTCAAACCATCCAAGAGAGGCTGCGCAGAGTCTTTGCTTAGGATATCCCGGATCTGATGGGACCAGTCAATGATGATGGTTTCAATAGAGTGTAACAGTGAACTGTCCACCACGGAAAGACTGAAAATATGGAAAAATGTAAGTGGTTTTTTAAACATCTGATCTAGGAGAGAAAGGAATGTATCGCAGCAAATCATAAAAGAGGTCCAAGGTAATAATGTTTAGTTTCATCATAGATGTTTTAATAATACCCAGTCTCCTCCCCTATCATGCTATGCAAAATACTAACAAACTGTGTAGATAGAAAAGCCAGCATTCTGGCTACCAGAAGAAGAGTACGCGTGATCTAATTAACTTTTGTACACTGGGGCATAAATAACAAGAGAGATAGGGAGTGGAAGAGAGTGAGAGCAGGGCGCATAACCTGGAAGCATTTCGAGATTGATAGAAAGGGAGAGGTAAATAGAGTATGATCCACCCAAAAAGCATGGAATGTTAGGGCAGTACATGAAACATAGGCATGCATAACTTGAACCTCGTTAAGTAATTGCTACCTGATTGTGATCTTTAAGCCTGAACAGGGGCTGTACATAATGCCCATTATATACAGTCAGAGATCTAGACATGGGTGGAGAGGAATGAAAGGGGCCCACCTCTCCAGCAAATCTGCTGTACTGTCCAAGCTATCCAGGTGCTCCGGCAAAGGAAGCAGTGTCTTCCCTTTGATCTTTCCTCCCATTACGAACATCTCATTCTTGAGCCGGTGGGCTTGCCGTATGACGTCATCCGCTACCACCCGAGGCCATCCCACCAGGTTGTCACTCTTCAGGAATAAGGAGTACACCACCTGGAAAAGAAGCATTCTTGTCCTTCCTCTGTTTCATCCGTGTTTCACACCGTGTCTGGTTTTGGATGGGCAGAAGTTGCCTCGGAAAGATCCAGCCTGTTTCTGAAACACCTGCATCTGGAAACTCTTCAGGAACAGACAGGCATGCTGGTCCTAGGATCCCAACACCTCTTATAGCCACTATATCATAGCTATGCCAGTTTTATACCCTGTTTTCCCGAAAATAAGACATCCCCTGTAAATGAGACCTACTTACAGTTTTGCCCCACACTGAAATATAAGGCATCCCCCGAAAATAAGGCCTCCCCATAATAAGATAACAATAAATGTGTACCGTATTTTTCTTCATGGAAAAATAAGACATCCCCTGAAAATAAGACCTAGCGCATCTTTGGGAGCAAAAATTAATATAAGACACTGTCTTACTTTTGGGGAAACACGGTATTAGGCACTATATAACATTGGCGCAGACAGTGCTCTTGGATGGGAATTTTCTTCCTACCCAGCAAACTACAATTAAGTCAAAGAAAAAGACTGCCAATTTGGTTTTGCTCAACAGCTCAGTTAAGAACTTGCTCTGACATGTGGCAGGAGTGAAGAAGGCAATTACTATGCCAGGGGACCATTAGAAAAACAAGTAAACTTTTTTTAAAAACTGTCCATAGCAGGACATGCTCTGTGAAATGAGTTGCTAATATCTCAGTGAGGATTATGAAAAGCTGATCTTTAAATAGTATCTATGTTAGCACTACTTTGTATAATTCTCTTTCCTTTTTTCTTTTTCTTTCTTTCTTCTTCTCTCTCCTTTCAACCTGTTTCTATGCTGCTGTTTGCAACCTGCAGTAAGGGAAGAGACCACAACCTCTGCACAGTCCAGTCACTCACACATCCAGTTAAAAAGACCTCAAGCAACAGGGCTGGAAAACAGCAATGGCTGATTCCTTCGGAAAACGGCCAGTAGAAACAGAAAATATTGAACTGGGTGGACATCTAGCTTGACCTAATCTAATGCTTCCTATGTTCTTAACACATGCAAAAAGGACCACAAGGAGTTAGTACACACAAGGAGGATTCTAGGCTTCAAGAAGATGCTACTGTATTCTCCATGTCATCTGTTCAGGCAAGCATTACAAGCTGTGCCAGAGAAATTGTACCTTATTTTCATCCAAAGCAAAGCAATACTCCCATCTGCTTGCTAAATAAAGTGGTAGATTAACAAAACCATGAGCCCACCTCTTCCACAACAGCCATCAGCTGCTCCACAGGGGAAGGGCTGACATCTCCAACGAGGAGCGCGTCGAGGTAGTTGTCTTTAGTAATGTTTTCATTCTTCTTCTTCACAAAATAAATCCCTTTATTCTTCAGAGTTGCTGGGAAGCCAAGGCAAGGCACTAGTTGCCCGGTCGGATTGAGGGTGATCACCAACGCGGTCACGTCTACCTTCTCATAGAACTCATTGAGCATGGCAAGGACATCCTCATTGGTGGCAAACTTGGCCCACTTGTCAGGCTTCACGCGGAGTAAGAGGTTGCAGTACTTCTCTATGAACTCCAGTCGCTTGTCACTCATTGTCGCCATCTTGGTTGCTCAGTGGCTTGCCAATAGATGGACAGGATGAAGGTGACAAACTGGAAAGTCTTCTCCGCCCGTATTTGGCTTTTCCTGCACTGGGAATAAAACTTTTCCTCATGATGTTTGAAGAATCGTCACTCTCACTTCCCCAGAAACCATGCTGTTTTCTTCCGACCCCATCAAGGACATACCTATACTGTGGTAAGCATTACAAAAAGTGGGAGGGGGCTTCAGGAAGCAATATTATGGGAAGGAGCAATTTGGCTGGAGAAGGGGCACCTGGAGCTGGGCTCACCCTTTCTTTCTGCCCAGGCCTGCTCTTTCCTCCCACTTTCAGGGACCAGGGGCCCAAAGATGGCGGGGGTGTGTGGGCAATCCAAGACAGTTGAAGGTCTCTCCTCCTCACCCCAAGCTTTGCTGCCCTAGCTTCTTTCCTTTGGTGGAGGGGAGTATAGAGGTGTCCCCTTGGGGCAGAGGACAGTACCCCAGCTGGCTGCATGGATTGAGGCCTTTAGGAATCATTAAACCTCTCTATCTGAGCGGGGAGGTCCCAGATGGAAGGAAATGAATTCCATAGTCCATATGCTCAGGAAGCCAGCCTGGTCTGTATCTCTCCCTCCAAATCAGCCAGGCAGCCTGTGAAGGGGGGTTGTATGACAAACACGTTGCCTGTGATCACTCAGATAAGGTTGCACATCCCAGCTACGTGACCAGCCCAAGGCCCTGCCATGCTAGATAAGGCTTCCCAGGAATTCACCAGCCTACCTGCCTCCTGGCACGTAGGTCCTGTCTCCACCCCTTGTGATGCTCTGTTATTGCAACTAATAAAAAGCCTTGCTCCCAGGCTAGCAGTGGAGAAGCTGCTGCATGGAACCTGGCCTGCTTGAATCCACCAATGTGTTCATATGTGTGTGATCATTCCCACAGGGGAGGGCCTGGATGCACAGGGCCAGCAGGAAGTGAAGGTGTGTCAATGGCAGGCAGCCTGTCCTGGGGCTTTGTGCCCCACAAGAATAATGGGGAGCTTTACCAGCTTGGTGAGACTTCACTTAGGCAGGGAAACCAGCCAGTTTATTTGCTGTGTGACACAGACCCTAGTTGTGGGCCTGGCCTCTGTAGAAGTCTTTCCTCATGTCTACTCCAAGCATGCCAGTGAGTGCAGGGTGACTGACAGAATGACCTCCCAGAACACCCAAGGACCCTCACACGTGGACCTCACAGTGCTTCAGGGAACCTGGACCCAAGTTGTTTAAGGCTTTATAGTTCAAAACCAGACCTTTTTGTGTCCAGAAACTGAATGGTAGCCGGCAAAAGAAGAACAAAGGATTTCTATCCATCCTGTATGCAGCTCTAGTCACAAACTGAGCTACAGTGTGCTTGACCACTCAAGTTTCTAAAGTCAGCCTAGGTCAGTGTTGGCGAGCCTATGGCACAGGTGCCAAAGGTGGCACTTGGAACCCTTTCTGTGGGCACCCGATATTGCCCCTTCACAGCCACCTGTATTCAGGTTAAATTGCTTTATTGGCACTTTGCGAAGAATTAGTGGGCTTTGAATCGTAGTTTGGGCACTTGCGGTCTCTAGAGGGTTCACCATCACTGGCCTAGGTAGACTGCCTTACAGGAATCCAAAGGGGACACAACTAAATAAGGCTGTGTTCAGACATCCAAACTAGAGTGTCTCTCATCAATCTCAGATTGTTTATTTATTTATTTATTTATTTATTTTGGAGGTGGGGTTAGACAACATATACGGGATCTCGCATTCCCTCCCCCTCAAGTCCAGCCAGATGCACAGCAGATATTGAAGTTTGGGGACCTACTAGCAATGAAAGGAGAAGTGGGAGCTGGAAAACACCTGGGTGGAGCCGCCTGCTGCTGCTGCTGCTCAGTGCCAGATCGGTCAATGGCAAAACAACAGCCATCCAGGACTCATCATCCTGGATGAGCGGGCCGATTGGGCTTGAATCACAGAAACCTGGCTGGATGAGGCTTGGGGAGGGGGGATGCCAATCTCTCTCAGGTTTGTCCACCAGCAGGCAAGACCAGGGTGGGGTGGGGAAGAGGTGGAGTTGCAGTGGTCTATCGGGATGCCACCCCCCTCACAAAGGGCCACATCCCCCAGTGTTCTAGGTTTGAAGGTGCACATTTTTAAAAGTGGTGGCCCGGGACAGAATAGGGATTCTGTTAGTGCACCACCCAACCTGCTGCTCAACAGTCTCCCTGCCTGAGCTCACTGGCCTGGTCTGGTGTCAGGGGTGGTATTGGAGTTTCCTAGGCTTGTAGTGCCTGTCAGGGGACTTCAACAACACCCATGCCAAGGAAGATCTATCAGGCTTAGGCCTTCCTGGCCTCCATGACCACAATGGGTCTGTCCCAAATGGTATCTGCTCCCACTCATGCTGCAGGGCACACTTTAGACCTGGTTTTCTGTGCTGGGGGAGATGTTGGTGATCTGGGTGTGGAGGCATTCTCATCGACAGACCATCATCTAGTGGGGTTTAGACTCACTGGAACATCTCAGCTGGATAACTGTAACACACTTTACATTGGGGTGCCTTTGGAAAGTGTTCGGAATTTTCAAAATGCAGCAAGCAGATTGTTAACTGGGGCTGGTTATGGAGAACATATAACTCCCCTGTTGCAGCAGCTCCACTGGCTGCCAATCCATTTCCAGGCACAATGCAAAGTACTGGTTTTAGCCTATAAAGCCCTAAATGGCTTGGGTCCAAGACATCCCCATATGAGCATACCTGGCCCTTAAAATCGTCAGGGGATTCCTTTCTTTCAGTCCCACCGTCTTCACAGGTGTATTTGGTGGGTAGATGGGAGAGCGCCTTCTCTGTTGCTGCTCCCTGACTCTGCAACTCCCTCCCATGGGAAGCTAGCTTGGCACCACCTCTGCTTTCCTTCTGCAAGCAGGCAAAGACCTTTCTCTTCAAGTCACACTTTTCCTTAATGAATGGTGGTCTGAAAGGGGTTTTAAATTGTGCTGTTTTTAATATGTTTTATTATTGATCTTAGTACAGTGGTACCTTGGTTTATGTTCTGGAAGCATGCTCATAAACCAAAATGTTTATATATCAAAGCAAATTTCCCCACGGGAAAGAATGGAAACATACCTGATTTGTTCTGGGGTCTCATTTTCCATTATTTCCTACGGGGAAATTTGCTTTAATATATGGGAGCCAGCAGCCGCAAGGGCCAGAACCTGCGACGAGGCCTGGAGGTGCTTGTTTTGCAAGACATTGCTCACAAAACAAAGCACAATTTTATTACATTTTTAAAAAAAATTTAAAAAGTTGCTCATTTTGCAAAATACTCATAAAATAAGGCACTCATAAACCAAGATACCACTGTAATAATTTCATATAATGCTTGTTTAATTCTTTTTAAATACTTGTATATCTCTTGTTTTTCTGATGTGTGAACACAGCCTAAGGCAGCATGACCCATTTACACAGTGGAACTGGAAAAGGTGTAGAAGAGAGTGACTAAAAGGATTACTGGACTGGGGGACCTCACTTATGAGGAAAGGCTAAAACATTTGGGGCTCTTTAGTCTGGAAAAAAAGTGCCTAAGAGGGGAATATGACTGAGATGTACAAAGTAATGCAGGGCATGAGTAAAGTGGATAGAGGGACACTCTTCTTCCTCTCACAAAATACCAGAACTAGGTGACATACACTTAAATTGAGGGTTGGGAGACTGAGAACAGACAAAAGAAAAAAAATTACCCAGCGTGTTGTTAGTCTGTGGAACTCCCTGCCACAGGATGTGGTGATGGCATCTGGCCTGGATGCCTTCAAAAGGGGATTGGACAGATTTGTGGAGGAAAAGTCCATCACAGGTTACAAACCATGATGGAAATGTGTAATCTCCAGGCTTAAAGTACTTCAAAGGCTAGATGCAGGGGAGTGGTATCAGGAGACAGATATCTAGTCTTGTGTGCTCTCAGACGCATCTGGTGGGGCCACTGTGAGATACAGGAAGCTGGACTAGATAGATGGGCCTTTGGCCTGATTCAGCATGGCTCTTCTTATGTTCTTATTTACCCAAGTCAAATATATGGAGAGCACACTAATTTTAATTATGCAAACACACTCCAGGCCACTGCTGGTCCTGGAGTGGCCTCTAGGCTAATAGATGAATCAAGGAGTACACCCAAGCTGTGAACCTGATTTTTTATGGGAAGTGTCACCAAATCCAGTAAATTATTCCCTGACCTGTCTTTCAAATCACCAGGAACAGCTCTGTCTTCCCTGGATTAAACTTCATCAGTTTGTTCACTGCCATCCAATTGATTAATGATCCAGACACTGGTTTAGAAGAGAAACAACTTCCCAGAAATTGGATGGAAAAGAGAAATTGAGTTGGGTATCATCGGCACATAGTGGCAACACCATACCCCAAAGCTACGAACACTTTCTTCCAGGGGTGTCATATATTGAGGAGGCTAAAAAATCTTGTAAATGAATGAATGAATGAATAAATAAATAAATAAATATGTTAAACAGGAGGGGACCCCCAGGGTAAGAGCCAGGGCAATAAACAGGATGGAATCCCCCAACATCATCTTTTCAGTTTGCCCTTCAGGGAAGACTAGAGCCACTACAAATCAGTGCCTCCAGATTGTCTTTTAGAGAGATGACGAAAGGATGTCATGGTCAACATTTTTCAAAGAAGTAACAACAAAACACAATGCCCCATTTAGTTCTCACCATAGATCATCCAACAAGACACCCAAAGGCATTCCTGTCCTTTGGCCAGGATTGAAACCAGATTGGAATGGCTATAGATAATCAGATTTATCCAGGAGTCTCTGAAGTAAAGAAGCCACCACATGGTGGCTTCAGTATATTGACCAAAAAACCCCAGCTCTTGTATCCTGCTGCATTTGTTAGACTTAACGAATTACTATACCTCATATACAGTTGTAGTTCCCAAAGCTTAATAAGGTTGGCTGGTAATTATGCAGTACAAAGAGGCTTTTTCAACAAAGGTAATATTACCATCTCTTCTGGGCAGTTTGAAACACTGCTGTGTCTTAGGAAATGATCCATCACTGCCCTCACCTACTTGGTTAGTCCCCCGTGGCTGTTTTCATTAGCCAAGAGGGCAAGAATCCAACATACACCAAAGGGCATTCACTTCTCCAAGGATCCTGTCAACATCCCCAGGCTGGGGGAATTTACTCATTAAAACAGGACAAGCAGAAGCCAGAGTTACATCCAAGGGGCCTGAGCTAGTGCTAATGCCCCTGAAGACCCTGTTATGTCGCTGAGGTTCAATAATTAATTTTAAATATTTAAAAACTGTAAAATTCAAACAACGAATGGTTTTATGTCTCCTATCACCTTATTCCCATCCTATACAGAGGACAAGAAGGAGTAATTTATACCAGCTAGGATCACAGTTTAGGGGGCTTATTAATTTAGAGGAATAACCATACTCACATTAATTGTCCTGGTCAGAGGTTGGGGGTTAAGGATATCACAACCGTTTTCTTTGATCAAATGTACAATAAAGTTTGGAGGCATCCAACTCCAAGCTACTCAACTGCTAAGGAACACTGCCTCCAGCAAGATTCCTGTGGCATCAACTGCCAAATCCTACTAGAACCTTCTTCTACTGAACATCCTGGTTTTTCAGTTTGTGAAAGAGAAGGTAATGGTGCCTTTAGAGTAGATATTTAGTGTAGTTTCATCACCATCCCACTGTTGCATATTAAAAGTCACGGAGCTCTGGGGGTTTCATTAATGGAAACAATACAGCATTGGATGACTTGACTATTGTTATGTGCTATCAAATTGGGGCGTTATGGTGACCCTATGAATAAGTGACTTTCAAAAGGTCCTTTTGTTAATAGATCTTCTCTGCTGTTGCAAACTCAAAGGCCATTCTACCTTGGAGTGACTAGGAATCCAGACTTTTCATGGCATTTCTGGGCATTTTTAAAGGAGGCTATACCATGGTGCCTAAATGCCCTAAACACATCCGATCTCACCTGATTTTGGAAGCTAAGCAGGGTCGGCCCTGGTTAGTACTTGGATGGGAGACCACCAGGGAATACCAGGTGCTGTAGGTGCCTGGAGTAGGAACTGGCAAGCCACTCCAGTATTCCTGCCAAGAAAACTCCATGGATATGGAGTCACAAGGAGTCGGTCAGGATTATAATAGTACGACACACATACCACGGTATCCTTTATTATTGTTGAAAGTGTCCTAAAAGCAACTTCTCCCCTAACTGGTAGAACAGCAGTACATATTAGTAACTCATAGAGTGCAGCAGACCTCGAAAGAAACGGCTGATTCCTTCTTCCGGGGAAGGTGGGGCCATGTTACTCACAAACAAAGGGTTCATGTCCTTTGTTCCTAGTTGACAGTGCAACACATTTATGCTTTTCCCACTGAATAAATATAATACTTAGGTTATGAGGACAGGTTTGTGACTTGTGCTTTCAGCTGTGCCCAAGTGGGCAACTAACTTCTCCTTAGGAGCTGTGATTCATTGTAGGCACTCAAGTACCTACTGTTGCCATGGTCACCTATGCAGCAGAGAATAGACAACTACAAAAGAGAGTGAAAATAACTTGCACACAACATACTGCCATAATCCACATCATAACAATGAGACAGAAACACATTCAAAATATCTGCACCTGCTTAGAACCACTACAGAGTGGAAAAGCATGCTGAGGACATCACTGTGGGTAAGATGAATGTGTAGGCTGTACATTGTACAGAAACAACTGTGCCATTTCCAGAAATGAATAAAATAAGATACCCTAGCGTAGCTGTTAATTTTAATTTCAAAACTATTCATATTTATATAGAGCAAAGCATCTTGGTTTTAATATGGAGCTTTGTGGCACAGTGGTTAAACGTCTGTACTGCAGCTAAAACTGCTCATGACCTGGGGTTCAATCCCAGGTAGCCAGCTCAGGGTTGACTCAAGCCTTCTTTCCTTCCGAGGTCATTAAAATGAGTATCCAGCTTCTGGGGGTGGGGGGGGGTGCAATGTGTAGCCTGCATAATTAAAATGTAAACCACCCAGAGAGTGCTTGAAGCACTATGTGGTGGTATATAAGCAGAACACTTTGCTTTTTGCTTTATTTAAAATACATAAGGTGATGTGTACCAATGTACAGGAAATTTAAAAATAACGCTCCCCAACAGTATAAAATAACTTCAGCATCTTTTAAACGAATATATCGTGCTTGTTTTGGACTTCTCCTCCCTCGTATGTACATTGATAGCATGCATGGAGTATGCAGCTGCAGAGACGGTGCAGCAATCTTCCATCTAACCAGGGGCATGCAATACAGGCAAAACCCACTGAATATTCACTTCCTTTCTTAGCTCTTGAAAACAACAATGGCAAACGGATTTATGCAAAGGCCATCCAGTCTTGCAGAGGAACTTCTTCCCAGGCTTCCAGCCAGAACCTTCAGCCCCCATCTCATCAAATATCCTTTCAGATTCCTACCGAGTATCAGAGTTTGGAAATATGAGAGGACTGAAATCAACGAAGAAAGCTTCTTCCATATGACATTCCTCCATATATGAGACACTACGGGGAAAGGGATCAAGTACAATGAAATCCACCTGGGCATGCTTGAGTTTTTCTGAAAATATTGTTGGGGGGGGGGGGGAACATGGGTTTTCATTTTGCACTGCTCAGCTATGTTGAGTAGAAGCTGAAACTTAAGAGTTGTATCAGCAGAAGAAACCAAGATACTTTGCTCCACCATGACTGAAGGGAACTTTTGCTTGTGGGTGTGGGGTTCAGACAAGTCTGTTGCATTTCCAACTCCCCCTTCTGGTAAAGAAACATCAGGCAATGACTCTTGCAAAGCATTTAACAGTTTATTTACTTGAACTGTTGTCATTTTTAATAAAAGAATTATTAGTGTTAAGATGCTTAATGTCCTTTGGTTCCTTACTGTCCATGTCCATAAAAGCCCTAGTACATGGTAAACAACGGTTCAACATTTCATAACAATTCCCCAACAGAAGAAACCTTAAGATCTGATAATGAGCCACTTGTAGATCCCTCCCACATTTGATTCCCACACTGTGACAACCAGGGTTCTTGCCAGGTCTACATGGTAATCAGAACTTCACAAGATTCATCCTGAGAGGGCTGGAAATGTACATGGTCTTGTCTCCTAGTAGCTGGCTTCTCTTGCAAATCTCTCTCCTTTCTTTCCTTCTCTGCTCCCTTTCCTCAGTCTCACTCCAGTAAGGTGGCTTTCTAACAGGTTTCTCATTCCACTTCCTCTTAGCAACAGCTTTAGGCACCTTCAGAGCGACCCAGTCACCAGACCATGGGTCTTCTTTTACTCTTTCCACCCAATCTTCCTCACTTTCTTTTCTTACTTCCTCTGTCCAACACCCCTCTGTCTCCTTTTTCACTTCCCTCACCACTTCTCTCCCCTCATCTGCCTCCTTCACTCCCTCCCCCTCCCCCTCATTCTCCTCTCTTCCCGCCAAAACTGCACCCTCTGTTGGAACAGGATCCCCTAGCCCAGTTATGGTGAACCTTTTAGAGACTGTGAGTGCCCAAAGTGATTCAAAACCCACTAATTTTTCACAAAGTGCTAATACAGCAATGTAACCTGAATACAGGTGGCTGTGAAGGGGCAATGTCGGGTACCCACAGAAAGGGCTCCAAGTGCCACCTTTTGCACCCATGCCATAGGTTCGTCAACACTGTCCTAGCCCTTCTAAATCTTTCTCTTTAGAACCAAACTTCCCCACCATTTTTCGGTTCATCAGTTCTTTCATTTTAGCCCTAGTGATATCTTATTGGATGGTACCTACTTATGAAACTATATGGTGATCATATTGGAAGACCACTTTTAACAACAATTTCAGCCTTTCTTGTTACTCTGTAGATGGAGCTTTTGATAGATTCAAAGTAAGGTGGGGATATCTTTCTGCTAGGTTTTCCTATTTCCAAGAGAATATTGGCCCAAATCTTGATGCTCAGTGTAGTATATTGCACTATAGCAGGCCCATTGAGTCAACAAGTATTTCATGAATCAGTTCCTCCATAAGCTTTATTGATTCAAATGGTCCTACTCTAGTTGAAACTTACTATACTGGATTAAGTTGCAGTTAGAGTAGACCCATTTGAATAATCAGAGCCTAGGGATGAACTATCTCACAAATTTCTCATTGATTCAATGGGCCCACTCAAGCACAATTTACTGCACTAAACAACAGGATTCTGGCCATTATGAGAGGATTATAATAGCATATGCTGGTTATATAGCATTGGTGAGATTAGAAGAAACATTTAAGGGTTGAGTGTATATGCTTGAACACATACCACTGGCAGAACATAATGCGAACAAGTGTATGATGATAGTATGTGCAAAGCAAAGCAAAGCAATGGAAAACAAAATGTGCTCCTTTTATAGCGCTTAAAGCATTCTCTGGACATTTTACAATTTAATTATGCAGGCTACACATTGCCACTCTGGCACCTAGCCTAAGAATGTAGTAGCAGAAAAAAGTCAGTAGTTATTCAGTGTTGTGGGATCTACAAAGGGCTTTTTCAACAAAGGTCTTTCTATTTCTTCCTTTAATAGTGATCTACCCTGTGGCAATGAGACGTCCACCACTCCTCCTACTGACTTGACTGGTCCCTTTCTGGAAGTTTTCAAAAGCCAGGAAAAGCATCGTTCCAGCAGACACGTGGTAGCCTTTACCTCTCCCCAATATCAGGCTGTAGAAACTGAAACCCATCCATCAACATGGGGCAAACAGGGGTTGTAGTTACATTCAAAAGGCCTGTATCAAATACACCATCCATGTCAGTAATTCTGTCTTCAAAGTCTCAAGCAAACTCTTCACAGGAAGCTACGGTACACCCTGGATTCTGTCCCTGTGGATCGGCTTTTAGTAGGCCCTTAACCACTTGAAAGAACTCCTCTGGGTAATTTTGTGCAGATGCTGCGGTGGCAGAGAAGAATGACTTCTTGGCCACTATCACTGGCACGGAGTAGGCCTCCCAATCAGATAATCACAGCGTCATATGCTAGAAATCAGTAATTTTGTGGGGAGGGGAAGATGTGGTTCTAATACTGAGCTGAGAAGTAGCAGAAGTAACAGGATCTGCTGACAATCGTAGGTGACTAGAACACAAAACCAGGAAATAATGCAGAACTGAACAATGATGGCCTAGATTCAGCAAAGAATCAGAAACAAAACTGGATAATGACTCCTCAGAATTTAAATTTAATGTTGACTATCAAGAAATCAAAATGGTTAGGATTCCCCCCCCCCATATCTGGGTTCAATCATCAACCCAAACAGAGCTAAGAAATCAAAAGAAAACAGAGACTTTGAAGGGCAGCTTTGAACGCACTAAAAACAGCCTTAAATGAAAGGCATGTGTTATGGGAGGCCAAGCCGGCCACACTGTATCCTTCCAGATGACTAGGCGTGAATAGGAAAGCTGTAGAATGCTGACAGGAAAGAAATGCAGTGTATAAAGGAATTAATTTGTTCCAAATGATATTAAGCAAATTTTCCTTTGTACAAATTTCCCATAGGAATGCATTGAAAATGGATTAATCCCTAATTGCGACTGTTTTTCTGTTGTACGAATTCGCCCCATAGGCGATTCTATTAAGCGATGTCCCCCTATCTCCAGAAATGTTTTCCTTTAAGCAGATTTTCTGTTAAACAAACCGATTGTTATATGAGGATCCACTGTATCCTCATTTGAAATATAGTATTGAGTTGTTACAATTGTGACCGAGTCTTTGTGATTCCATGTCTATGGAGTTTTCTTGGCAGGAATACTGGAGTGGCTTGCCAGTTCCTACTCCAGGCACTTATAGCACCTGGTATTCCCTGGTGGTCTCCCATCCATACTAACCAGGGCCAACCCTGCTTAGCTTCCGAAATCAGGCGAGATTGGATGTGCTTAGGCCAGGACATCTAGGCAGCCATAGTATTGAGTAGATATCTTCAAATACCATAGATCACCAGAAAGACAAACAGGTACCAGACCAAATCAAGTCTGAATTCTAATGAAGAGCTGTGATGGCCAAACTGAGGTTGTTTTACTTTGGACATATTATGAGAAGGCATGTCTCTCAGGAAAAGATAGTCATGCTAGGAAAGGGGGAAGGCAAAAGATATAGAGGAAAATTAACATGAAATGGGCTTATTATATAAGGGAAGCCATGGCCTTTAGTTTGGAACACCTTGGCAAGGCCGTTAATGATAGAGCTTATTGCAGGGCATTAATTCATATAGTTGCCATAAACTAGAAGTGATTTAATGTGATTTTAAAAGGAACCAAGAAGTTATTTAAAGTGATTTAAAAGGACCCAAGGCAGCTTACGTCATAAAAACACATGAAATGCTGAAAAATGCAAATAATTCAGTATTTAAAAAAGAGTTAATAACATTACATTTAAAATGATAGGTAAAAGCATTAGTAAAAATAGATTTAGAAGCAAGAAATACAAACCATGCAATTTCAAAACCTCTCCTAGACATTTAGTCTCTGGAGGAAAACCTGCCTTTTCCAAACTGAAAACCTGGAATCAAGTATCAATACAGTATCAAACTATAGCTTGGAGGTCAGATACTGTAGAAAGTTCAAGTCTCATGTCTTTAGGTAGTTAATATCCCATCTTCCCCTATGAATAGCATTCAACACGGTTAATAGGGACAAAATGCCAGATGCATGACAAAATCATAATCAGAACAGGAAAGCAAATCAGATAACAAGAGGTCCACAGAAAAACAGTACCATCACTTAAACATTTTTGGCAAAGAATTATCAGAGGTATGACCAATAGAGATGCACCTGGTAGTACTCCTCCCTAAAGGAAGCTGGGCAGAGCCCTTCTCTGTTGTTCTTCCAACATTACCTTTTTGTTTGATTAGGCCTTTGGAATTTCAGCAGGCTTACTGCTGAAAAATACTAAACTGCTTGGGTGCTTTTATTTCTTTTTTTGTTAAAATTATACTCAATGCTAATATGTCTGTGAAGATTTCAGTCATCAGGGTGAGTTTATCTGGAAGTTGAGTCATAGCAACTGGACTTCTTTTCTTGAGAGATTGAAACATTTTGCTACTCATCCAAGCAGCTTCGTCAGTCTGAGGAAAGCTGGTTGTGAGTCTTCAATTTTAATAGTACACCTTGATTTCACATCACCCTGGTCTGAATAGGCTCATAAGTTGGACATTGGCCTGAATAGGCTTGCTAAGTGGACAGTGGCCTGAATAGGTTCATTAGGTGGACAATGACCTAAGGCAGGCATGTCCAAAATTCAGCCCTCCAGATGTTTTGGACCACAACTCCCACAGTCCTTTGCCAATGGGAATACAGGCTTGGAATTCTGGGACCTGTGGTCCAAAACATCAGGAGGGCTGAAGTTTGGTCATGTCTGGCCTAAGGTGTGTGAAAGTCCCACCTATTCCCAACACCCATTAAGTATGGATCATTAGCTATGGCCTTGCTGGTGGAGTGGTGAAGTTCTTCTGATTTGTCTGGGGATTGATGAAAGGGCCACTTGATAAGTAGCAAACTTCTGTTTTTTTTTTTTAAATTAGGGTTGTTTTATTTAAGTTTAATATTAATTTCATGCTGTGTTTCAGTATGAACAATACAGATCCTGTATTTTTGGCTCCAGTCAGATTATCTAGTAGTACAAACTAGCTTCGAGTTAGACATACAGAACGAAAGAGGTTGAGCTCACGAAGAGGGAGGCGGGAAAGAGAGAGAAAAATATTGAACACACGCATGCAGGCTTCTCAACATAACCTTCAATGCCGACCTGCTTGGAGGGAAAGGAAAGAGGAGGCAAGAATGAGCAGCCATGGATTCATGAGCTGTTACCAGCACCATTGTTTTTCCATTTTAAAATAACTGTTTAAACAATTTTATACCATTGTTTTAAAACTGGGTGTCTAGCTTGAAGTTACGGATTTCATTGGAACAGTTCTTGTAGTGGTTTTGCTGTAAAACAAACAAGGAAAAACCAAACAGTCCCCCACCTCTGTTGAGACGGGGGGGGGGGTTCCATACACACATGAATGGCTTCCCTGGCCCCTCTCAATGTTAATATTTTAATTATATTCTTCTTCGCCTTAACTGTGTTACTTTGAACTGCATGGCCATTTTATGCAAAAAGTTGGTGCTATAGGCAGACAATAAACTAATAAACATTATTGTTTTTAAATTTTACATCACTCTTTCAATCCGGCACAAGCCTGCCTTCTTTAGAGCTGGCACTCAGGAACACAGAATAGCATGCTGTAGTTTCAGCTGGTTGGGAGCTGCTATTGGTTCACTGCTAAAATTAGTTTGGGCTTTAAAAATATTGGATTTGTAATTCAGAGAACAGTATACTAGGTCTTCTCACACATGCCTAAGGACAGTGGATGCACCATTTATATCAAATTTTTCAGAAATCATTTTTCCTTTTAATTTATTCCTACCAAAAATTCCATTGCATCTGCCCATAGACAGTGTTACTCTAATCTAGTTATGGAGTAGCAAATCACACGTGGCCAAGAAAATGTGCAGCTGGCTTAGCAAAAGTGCTCCTCAGCAGGGCTGCTGTTTACATCTCATCTTGGAAAGGGAGGGCAACCCTATCCTAAATAGCCTGACATGATATCACTCGCTTGCCTTACTCCCAGATTCTTGACTGTCCTGCAGTCTGTCACTAGTCCTATACATTGATTCAGAGCCTTGATGGTCTCTGCTGAATACAACCACTGCTTGCAACCACTGCTGCCACCTCCACCTCTGCCCTGCACATGCACCAGGGAGCTTGGGGTGTGTGTGTGTGTGTGTAGAGGAACCACCATGGCATTTGATCTCTTCCCAGGCTTAGGCGCAGAGGATTTGGAGGAGAGGGAAGGGGCAGGAGAGAGAGAGAGAGAATGTGCACATGCTTGCCTTGCTGTTGCCACCACCACCTCCTCCTTCCCTCTGGGAAGAGTGGTGTTTCTGCCATACACGCACACTCCCAAGCTCCCTGGTGTGCATGTGGGGCAGTGGTGGTGGTGGTGGCAAGCCTGTCTAGGTTTCTTGCGATGACTTTGCCAGCCTTGGAAAGATGAGGCAGAAGGTAAGCGCCCAGCAGCAGCTCTGCTGCTTCCTTCCACTGGGCTTCTCAGGTTCCCTAGACTTGGTACACCAGTCACTCGCCTTCTGCCTCGTCCTTCCACCCACCAAGGCTAGCGAAGTCCTCCCAAGAAACTGAGGGAGGCTTGCCACCACCACCACCACCTCCTCCATCCTGCATGCACCGCAGGGAGCTTGTGGTATGTGCATGTGTGTGAAAGAACCAGCACAATGTTTGATCTCTTCCTAGGCTTAGGCATGAAGGATTTGATGGGGAGGGAGGGGGACATGTGTGTTCGCGTGCATCAAGTCTAGCGAACCTGAGAAGCCCAGTGGAGGGAAGCAGCAAAGCCGTTGCTGCACCCCCCCTCCGCTCTCTGCAGCCCTTCTGGCCGCTGGATTGGGGCAACTGGCCTCCAGATCCTGGTCGAAACAAATTTCCCCATAGGAAATCATGGAAACTGGGGCCTTGGAACAAATTTTAGTTTCCATTACTGTATTTCCTATCAGGAAATGTGTTTTGATGTAAGAGTATTTTGGTTTACAAGCAGGCTTCCAGAGAACAGATTATGCTCTTAAACCAAGGTACTACTGTAAAGATTTAAAAATGCATTCAAAGTTTCCAAAAGGATCCAAAAGATGTTAAGCAAGCCCACAGAAAACAAAGCACAAGACTTAAGAGGCTTTTAAAACTAAGCAATTTCAGAATGATTCCAATTTAAAGTAATACTGCTAGGTAATTGATACTCATACTAACAATATATTAAAGCTGTAGTATGGATCCAGTACACATGCAGAACAACTGGCAAATATTACTCAGATGAAGCTAAGTAAGGTATGCAAAAAGCAAAGGCAAAACAAGGCTTTGCATGCTCTATTGCTGTCTCTTTACCCCCTTTTTCCTCTTCTAGATCATTCGTTGCTTTCCACTCTTCATATCCTTAGTTGCTTAGATATTTCTGGCAGGGAGTAACTTTCTACAAAGTAACTTTTCTCACCCACCCCTCCCTTCCACATTTGGATCTGCCTGAAACAGGTTCTCGCAATTCATGTACCATGAGAAGAGCTGGCTTCAGCCTTGAAGTTCCCAGATAATGTACCAACCAGAAGTACCCCTTCAATCTTCAGAAGTGCCCTGTGCTCTCCCTCTGGTTTCAAAGAAAGGCTTTGTGGCTTTGGACCACAACCTGCCAATCGTGGTACTACTTTGATATGTCCCTAGCAGGCCTCAGCTACAAGGAGACCAGGAGGAGATGTAAGACCAGATGTAGACGCTCTTTCTTAATTAACTGGCACCATCTCCCTCCTCCCTTCTTTCCAACTCAGGCATACCTTTTCACATAGCAATGGGAAGTGATTAACCCTCTTTTTGCCAGATTTGACCAAGCTCTTCACACCAAGTTGCTGCTAGGAGGTTAATCCCGTGAAGAGGAGGGAAAGCAGAGAGCAATGGGCACTTGATCTTCCATGGGGCTGGCTGTGAAAGAAACAGAAGATCTCCTTGGGGCATTCCTGAAGTATTTTGGGGAGCAGAATACTAATGAGTGACCCAATCAGTACAATCAGTTCTGAGATGTGTGCATAAAGCATAAAAAGGGACAGACACAAACAAACATTGGCCCTAGTAAGACAGTGAGACCCTAGGGACGGCAGCCACAACTGGAATGAAATCTGCAAAACAAGCAGCCATTTTAACATCTTACTTAACATCAGTTATTGATTGACAACAACTGTGTGACAAATACATCACTGAGGGCATGCACGAAACAGCTGTTTGCTGTTCTTATTAGTAACAGCGAAAGAAGAAAGCAGTCTGTTACAATGGTGTGTTTTCTCTTGGAACCAGATGTATGCTGCAAAAAGGAACTCTTAAACCAGTATGCCAATGCTGCTAGGGGTCAAAATTAGAGACATCTTTATGATCAATCAATTCTGAAATTTTTTCTTAACTCCACCATTTGCTCCCCACACACACCATACAAGCAACTCCAGCTCATTTCAAATGGCCATTTTTGCTTCAAAACATACAAACAGGCAACGTTTCTGCTTTCCCTGTCTTCTCCAATAGGGGTGGGAGATTGACAGGTTTAGAGAATGATTGACCGGGAGTCGGGGGGGGGATCCAGACTCCCCACTTCTGTGGTTTCTTCATTCGCTACATTCCATGCCCTCCAGGGTTCCCTGGCTCCAGCAAGTCCAACAGGGGCAACGATTCATCTGTCTACCCCTTCCCTGCTCTTGTGGTCTTCACAGGGCAGGCCATTCCCTACCACCTTTGCGGGTGAAGGTTCCCATCCACCCACCCACTTCTCTCTCTATGCCCACTCCTTCCTTATCTTTCTGCTTCTCTACTTCACAACTCCCATCTTTACCTAGAAGCTCACTTTCACCTCAGTAAGTGTCAACCTGGCTGGCTGGCTATTTCTAATGTCTCATTGGGCACCACCAACCTTTCTCATTTATGGGCCAATTGGTGTTCCAAGCACGACCATTTCCCATCCATATGGCAACACTTGTCTTTTCTTTCCCACCCTCTTCTTCCTCCCTCCTGTGATCCTAGGTCCTTCTTATTTAGAGCTTCCCCCTCCTTTTCTGTCTCACTTCCTCCTGCATTTTTCCTACCCCTATCTCTTCAGGTCCAACAGGGAGCTTCTCCATTTTTTCTGCCTCACATCCTTCTTTTTTGTTGTCTTCTTAGGCTCTCTCCACCTTCCAGAGCAGAGAGGAGGGCACTTGGGCAGAGGGTTGCACCCGCTCACTCCCTTTCTTGCATCACTCCAGGGAAAGACATGAAGGTTTGTTTCTCCTTGCTGGGTTTCCAAACTGGCAAGGACTAACAAAAGGAAGCTCCAGGTGTGCAAATACCTATAGAAGGCAGCTTCCCTAATCAAAGAGATGAAGCAAAGACTGTAATTGCACTTCCCAGTACATCGCAATAGGTGCTTTGAACACCAGTCTGAAAAGAGTTATGGTTATCTTGTACCTAGTTGTTGAAATAATGGATAGCTCAGTGAGATACAGTGGTACCTTGTATAACAGACAGCTTGTATAACAGAAAATTTGTACAACATAAAAAATTCCAGAGATAGGGGAAATTTGCTTAACATAATTGCCTATGGGGAAAATCCGTACAACATAAAAATGGGATTACTCTGCTTTCAATGCATTCCTATGGGAATTTGTATAAAGGAAAATTTGCTTAACATAATTTCATTTGGAACGAATTAATTCCTTTATACAAGGTACCACTGTACGTATCTAGCAGTGGAGCCAAAGGCTGCACCTTCAGTTTCTCCATTGTGCGTCGCAGAAGAGCCTGCAGATCCTTGGCCACGTTGTCCAATCGAGGGATGCCTCCGGAAGAAGGAAATGAAAATGACTTCTGAGTACTCTCTACCTAGAAAACCCTGAAAAGGGTCAGTATAAGTCAGAATGGACTTGATCACACAGTAGCAGTAGCTGCAGCAGCAGCAGCAGCAGTAGAGTGCTTTAAAAAGATGATTTATACATT
>JAHTLZ010000010.1:17973249-18050661 GCA_023846285.1 Phrynocephalus versicolor | reverse complement strand
CTCTCTCTCTCTCTCTCTCTCTCTCTCTCTCTCTCTCTCTCTCTCCACTTTCCTGTCCCTAATTTCCTTCTCCAGATTCAGACTTCATCTTGTGAGCTTCCTTGGTCAGAGTCTCATCTTCCTGCACAAGTACTGCAGACACTAGTTGCACTAAGCCAAAATAAATAACAAATGGCATGTTTTTGCTGACATTTCTCCAACCAACACATTCCAAACCAAAGAAAAGCAAAACGGAAGACACTGTTGCTTTGGGGCTGAGAGGAACATGTCAGAATATAATAAGATTTATGAATACCAGGCATTCAATCCCTGTCCCTAGTCCCCCTAGAACAGGCATGTCCAAACTTCGGCCCTCCAGATGTTTTGGACCACAACTCCCAGAATTCCAAGTCTGTATTTCCAAAGGCAAAGGACTGTGGGAGTTGTGGTCCAAAACATCAGGAGGGCCGAAGTTTGGGCATGCCTGCCCTAGAACATAGCACAGGCAGTGTTTGGAGCTATTTATTTATTTGTTTGATTTATATACCAAGGCTACTTTGGGCAGTTTACAACACACAATAATCAGTGACATCAATTATACATAAACAGCAAATCAATAAAACAATATGACTTAATAACAATGAGACTAACATTCAACAAAGAAGAAGAAAAAACCCAGTAAAGATGGTAGAGTTGGTTTAGAGGCTGATGAATTTCTGTGTTCTGCAGTTTTAGTCACAGCCACAAAAGAGGCCCTTGAATGCGGCCCATACTTTCAGTTACTGTCATAGGAAAGCAAGGATATAAGATACTTATTCCCTTACTATGTCTAAAGAGGAAATCTGAAGAACAGTATACATTACACACTTCTGTGGGAATAGATCTATACAGCACAACATTCTCCAGCTGAAGCCTTGACCTTGTCACTAGATTTGATATAAATTGAACCTCTTCATACACCAAGGTTACCCACCAAATAATTTTATGGGTTTTTCTTCAAAGAATTGCAGTTGGGCACTGGAGGAAGAGTGATTACTTATTACAAAAATTAAGCAAGGTATTGTACATACAGTGGTACCTTGTATAAAGGAATTAATTCGTTCCAAATGAAATTATGTTATACAAATTTTCCTTTATACAAATTGCAATTTCCCATAGGAATGCATTGAAAATGGAGTAATCCGTTCCAATGCAGAGAAAAATGACACAAACTACAGTACATGTATAATTTTGGGGAACAGAATTGCAAAAATGCAAACAGGCACCCACCCACCCACACTGATTTCGGGCGGAATGCAGCAGCACAAGGGTTAATTCCTTAGGTCTAGAGAGAGGAGGAGGAGGAGGAGGATGTAAGAAAAGCATCCAAATCTTGTGGCTCATACCACTGCACAAGCAGCACAAGGAGGTGTTGCACAGCAGCCAGGAACCAGGTTGAGCCTAGGAACCATCCTCTATCGTCTCCTCCTTCCCTACACACACACACACACACACACACACACACACATAGAGAGAGAGAGAGAGCCCCTGTCCTGAGCCCCTGTCCTGAGCGTGGCGCCGGGGCTCTGGAGGCCAGCAAGGAAGAGGAACGCACGACTTGAAGCCTGGGAGCGGAGGCTCCAACTCATGAATGAGGGGCGGGGAGAGAGACAAACGGCAGAGGCATTTTTGCTGCCAGAGAGAGGCACGGGCTCTGCAAATGGGCTAACTGCGGTGCCCGCCCGGGGCGCATTCCACCACCTCCTCCGGGCGCACAGGTGGTGTGGGAGGGGATGAGGTGCAGTTGTGGGGAGGGGGAAGAGAAAGAGAGACGGAAAGGGGGAAGGAAAAGAGAAGAGCAGACATTCCTGAGGAAGCTTTGCTGTGGGTTCCTAGCCAAGACGAGCAGAGCCCTCCTCCTCCTCCTCCCCCGCCAAAGCCACCGCTGTCACGGGCTGACCTAGCCCTTCTCCTCCTCCTCCATTGCCAGGTAGTATCTTCGAAAAAGAGCCCCAGAGACTGCCTGCACCCATGTTGGACAGGGAGGGGAGAGGGGGAGGGGTGATGGAAATTTTTCCGTTGTACAAATTTTCCTTTATACGAGCTGTACGTTAAACGAGGGTCCACTGTATATCCTTACAGACCTGATGCATATTACCCACAAAAAATGGAGGCTGCCAGAGGAAAGCCACATGTTGGATTTGCCTCCTGATTTCAAATGCTTTGGTACTGTGACACAATAGATGGTATAGAGAGCAATGATGACAAACCTTTTAGACAGCGAGTGCCCAAACTGCAATTCAAAACCTACTTTCCCACCAGTTTTTCACAAACTGCCAATCTGGCAATTTAATCTGAACACAGGTGGCTGTGAAGGGGTGATGCCGGGTGCCCACAGAAAGGGCTCCAAGTGCCACCTTTGTCACCCATGGCACAGGTTCGCCAATTCTGATATAGAGAGGTGTCACCTAATAAAAGCCCATAGTGAAAGAAGGGAACTAATGCTCCTTTCCCTGTTATTTCAGCTACCATCCAGGATTAGGGTCAAATGTTGTATAAATTGTATAAATAAATGAATAAAATGTGACAATATGTTGCACCCACTCTGTCCCAAGATCTTAAATATTATATCTGTTTCTTTGTTAGTACTGTACAGAAAAAGGCTCTTGGTGAAGGAATCCACTGGAGATAATACTGAGAGAAATGGAGCCAGATAAACAGAACAGCTGTTCTAGCTGCTTAGAAGGCAATGATATATTTTGAGGATGAAGATCTCACCATATGCAATACAAGGGCACAATGCAACCCATGGGTGACCCATGGAAGCCTTGGAGCCATACAAGTTGACCAGTTCCTCCACCCAATCTTCCTGCCGACTTTGTCCCTCCATCCTGTTGCTCAGCTATCCTGTGCGCCGAGGGCAGATGGCACAATTATCTTCAGAAGCTGGTTATGGCTATATACTAATATGGAGCCCCTGACCAATCACTACATAGCCAACAGGGCAAAAGAGTGGCTACTCTTGCCCTGCATAGATTGTGCAAAGTAATGAAAGCTAGGGTTTCTTCCTCTAAGAATGGTTTAATCAATTACCACTGTAGCCTTTTGGAAGAGGGAGAGAACAATTTGCAGAAGAGTCAGGCAGTTTCCATTTCTAAAGCAGTGATACAACAGAGATTAGATGTCTCTTCACTTCTAAATGTGCACAAAAAGGCACTCATCACATGGTTGTCTATCCAGTTTTGCACCGAACTGAGGGAAAAACCTGCTGCTGGCTTTCCTCCATACATTCCAGGTTGTATTAAATATCTTCACAAATCACTATCTCTCAGACACACTTGCAACTTTAAAATGTGCCACACCTATAAGCTCCAGGTGAGGCAACACCAAATACGACTAAACAAAAGTGACAGTATCAATTAAAGAAAGGGAAACTGTGGCTCTCTAAACCTATTCAGAATCTCTCTCTCTCTCTATCTATCTATCTAAAGTTAAGGAGTGTAGTGTTATATATAGAAACACTACACAAATAGAGGTAAACCAAATAAATCCTAAAAATAAATTCATACTGTTCTTGGCAACAAAGAACAGCCCATTCTAAGCTTGCTTGCTGGACTATGAGTTCCATCATCCTTGTTGTTTTAAGGGTGCATTCATTGAAGAAAAAAATTGCTCCGAAGTTATTTGATTCAACTGAATGGCAAACCTTAGTGTATCTCTGGCAAATCTTCAAACATTTAGAAAATGAAAATACACTCTCTATTTTAGATTAACCAAAAGTCAAACTAATGTTTTTAATAGGGAATCAGACTTAGGTCTTGAGACTAGGGACTTGGTATCAAAGACTCAGACTTGGAACTCAGACCTCAAGACTTGCCAAGATCTCTATGTAGATGCTTCACCCTGGTTCTTCTGGCACAGTAAGACCGAGTCCTAGTTTATCTTTCTCATAAGCTCAGGTCAGGCCGCAGCTGGAATAAGAGCCATGGAGAAATGCTCCTGTATTTAGGTCTCATCACAGTCAGCCAAGTGGAAGCACATGCCAGTAACTACGCACTAGATCTCTCACCCATGCCAAATGAATTACTCTATATGCCTTTTGAAGAATCAAATGGGTCTGTTTCATACAAATTACATCTTTTGCCAGAAAAGGCCTTATGTGGTTATGTCAAAATGTACCCCGAATTACTCAAGGAAGTCAGTCTGGATCAGGAAGGAAGTCACAAGGCCAAAGCTGCAAAAGTTTGATAGTGTCGTAATAACAGCCAAGGAGCAAATCTAAGACCAAGCTAGCAAGTGATCTCAAGGTTTATACTGAAGCAGAGTTCCAAAGCTTTTGGGGGACCAGGCAAACAATGTGCAGTCAATTACGGTAAATGCTTCGTAGGAAAACAGAAAAATGCATTATAGCAGATCACATTGCATTGGTCATTCTACCTTGCTAGTCCCCTCTAGTTGTTTATCCTATAGATGGAAGCAGATTGATGGGTTTTGCTCTCAAGAAATATGAAAGAAAAGGAAAGCAACATCAAAATAGAGATTCAAAAATTAAGGAGAAACCTTGTTTTCTAACTTTCTTCTCCCCTTTCAGTTTTCTCAATTAAAATATTGGATGAAGATCAGAAAAATATATACCGTATATGAAATGCTTCTACTTCTGGAATAAGATAAATAACTTCCAGGACAAAGCTCTGCTCCCTTAATGTGTTACAAATTCAAAACTTGTGTAAGGGTTCTTTGGACACAGCATTAGTTCTTGAGAGGCTCCAAGTTCTGTATCAGTGTTGACATCCTCACCATTCATACAATAGAACTCTTATCTTATTACAGTTCTTTCCCCCATAACCTTCTGTTCCTTTTTTCCCTCCAGAAGGCATTACTTATTTCAGTAACTCTTTGTAGCAGGGGGCAGGGTTTAGTGCTACAATACTGTACTTCCCATTTCAAGATGATTTCCACACCAAGAATCTCCCAGCAGGAAGCTTTCAATTAGTACTCAAAGCAAACAAACTAAAAGCTACTTCAGATAAATCAATTTCTTTAGCATTTCTTAAAGAGTTGTAACAATTTTTTAGAAGAAGAGAAATGGATCTTGATATTTGCACATACATTCCAACAAACACCCCATACCTTCAGCTCGGAAGGATATGTGTAATAACTTCCCTCTAGAAGGGCCCTCAGACAAGAAAACAGCAGCTGTAAAGTAAGTTACTGTCACAGAACAGCAGTTTGGGGGAACGTGTTGGGGTTCTCTCTTATCCACGGTTTTCATTATCCACGGGAACCAATCCTAGCGGATACTGGGATCCTGCTGTAATTAAGTTGGAAGGGGCCTATAAGGCCATTGTGTCCAACCACTTGCTCAATGCAGGAATCCAAATCAAAGCAGATTGAACAGACGGTTGTTCAATTTTCTCTTAATTGCCTCTGGCACAATCCACAATATTAGAGAATAACTGTTGTATATACTGTAGACACAGACATCAATGTTTTCAATAACAAAAATTTGACTTGCTATCCAAAGAGAAGGGTCACTCAGCTGATAACAATTTTGGTAAAAAACTTTGGACTTGCACTCTGGCATTTAGGATTTGCTTTTGCTAAAGTTTGGCTTTGAGAGCCAATTTTGTCATCTAGTGAATGAAGCCATCAACTGGTGAATGGGTTGAGTAATAGAATTAAAATGCCAGAGTAACTTCTACCTGTATGCTACTAGTTCCTAACATTACTACTAGCTGTCTAAATAATACCCTTTTCTTTGTTTACTACAAATTGTGGTTTCAATTTTCAACTCTTGTTTTTTCTCACTTCAAAGATAGAAGAATAGTGTTTAGCCCTTACCTGATATTAAAATTATAATGATTCACTGCAGATTCTAAAAGTTAACTAGAGTGAAACAGAAGTTACTTCCCATACAGGATCATCTCTGTCTTGTCAATTATAACATTAAAAAAATCATTGGTTTGGTCATGTCCTGCATGCCAATAAGGAAACTCTGGCCAAAAGGGTCTCATCCTGCAGGGTGAATGGGTCATACACCACCCCCACTGCCTTACCCAGTTCTATTTGGCACTATGAGACATACAAATCCCTTTTGGCCTAGAGGAGGGGGGAAGGGGGCACCCATGTTCCTTTGTTTGAAGAATGGGGGTGTGAAACCCAGTACTTAAGAAGCAGCTTTTACAACTGCCCTGCCTCTTACAAGATTTTTGCCCTGGCTACAACACCATCTACAGTAGCCATTGATTTCAAGAACATCTAAAAGTTACATCCTGGTAAAGCACATCTTTTACCATGTCTGAACTTCTGGGACCTGCTTTGAAGAAGAGTTATTTAAACTCGAAAGCTTGCAATGTTCCTTGTTTTTAATAGTGGCCTATAAAGGTATCGCCTGTAACCAATTTTGCAATTGTGTTTTGTGATGGCCATGCAGCTCAACACCCTTTTTGCTATGATAAATCTTTTCTGAGACACACACCGTTCTTCTCACCTTGCCATGTTACTAGACTAACTTTCTACAGTGTTTCTCCCAACTCATCTGGACACAAGGGAAAGTCACAACAACACCTCTTGCTTTCCACTGCAGTCAGAAGGAGCAGGTCTGCCCACAAACACATGTTGCCTCACTGCATTCATGTGCTCTCCTTCCATCACTCCCTTGGATACCTTGGGGCGTAGGAGGAACAAAATGGGCAGGAGGCATCTTGTCCCATAGACACGCCACAGCATGCAGCTTTGGAGCTGCCAAGATAAAACTGCCATTGTACTAGTACAATGACTCTTGGTTTCTCTTGCACAGAGGCTCTCAAAGAACACCCTCTGAAGTCTCTATGGCCACATCACCATCCACATCAGCAAATCTACTTGGGTCTATTTAACGCAAGGATTCCGCTGTAATCCAAGGGGCTTTCTGAAGGAACAGCACTTCTCTGGGGGGATAGGAATGTTATAAGTCAATTTCTCAAAGCCTTTTTTTCTTTTGTTCAGCAATGTATCAGGTGTTTGGTAGCAGCACTGCTGTACAAGCAAAGAAGTCCAGTTTCCAAAGCCTTTCTTTTCATATCTCTTTCTGTACCAAATACCAAAGTAGACCAGGGTCCCCCACATCCCCGTCAACTGAAAACATTTAGGGCTCTCTCCTCCTAAACAGACCACCCAAGGGAGGGAGAGGCTCCTCCTCACCCCATCCCACCCCTACTCACCACTCTCCATCTTCAGCACCATGCTGCCAGGGGCAGAGAGACGCTGCAGACCACTCTCAATGTCCGTTCCACACCAGGGAGATACCTGCGTGTCTGACTTGCTGACTGGCTGCTGCTTCCTGGTATGAGTCAGGTTTTGCCTCAGCTAATGGGTAACTCTTGCCTGAGACGGATAAGCGTCATTCATTACTGTCCTGCCTAAAACTGAGATAATCAGCAACGCCCTGTTCCTGTGCAGAGCCTTCAGGCTTTGGAAGGGTGTTAACCCTTGACAACCCTGACGGCAAAGAGGAGAGACCACAAAAAGTCCTACTTTGCAATGCTATTATATTGGGCCAGAGCAATAGGTCGAGGAGGGACATCAAGGTGGGCTTAAAAGATCAGACCAAGACAGGAGAAGCCCAGGTTCACTTGTCACTTTGTACCAGTCATTTTCTCTCAGTCTATCCTCAGACTAACCCTAAAAGAAAATTAAAACTGAATAGTACTCTGTATATCTCCTGGAGCTTCATGGGAAGTAAATATAAATTCAGTAAATAGAAACAGAAATGACAAATGGTCTAAATGAACCAACAGGACACTTATGGTTAGGCTCTTTCTGAAACAGCATTTGCAGGGGAGGGCAAGGAAGAAGGCTAAACGTGAGGCATTTTAAAAGGCAATTTATGGGCACAGCACTATCATGCTGGGCTCATGAGCAAAAGGAACCAGGGCCTCTAATTTGGGGAGTATATTGTTTATGCAGACTGGATAGGTGATCAGACTACCTCCAGAGTGTTTCTATCTGCACCTTTCTGGCCCCTATTAAGGGGGTTCTTTTTTATGAAAGTAGGATCATTATACTTTGGCTCATCTCTAGCACGGGTGATTGATTACTGGACCAAAGGAAGCCTTACTCTTTCAATTTTCCAGTATCGAGAAGTGGCTTAATAAGAGACCCTTGGTGATATGGACAAATTCAACACTTCTTTGGCTGTGGACGAACCTTCTGGTGCACGCATGTACATGTGCTTCTGCGCATGCTTGCATATAGGTGTCTGTCTGTGTGCCTGTGTGTATGGCTTGGCATGGCTTTTTAAAAAGGACAAGTAGAACAGTGGCGGCAGCAGGAGACAATAAGGGATATTTCCAAAAGCATTGTGGAAAGACTGGCTTTGGAAATCTGAACCCTCCTGTGCATGTGGATGTAGTTGCCTCTCTGTGTGTGGTGTGCCTTGGCTTTTTAAAAGTTGCAAACCAAGTAGCAGTGGAGACAGGAGACAGATGGGGCATTTTGTTTGGTTTTCTGAACAAGCTCTTTAAGAAAAAAAGCAAACAAAAATCACCCTTCCTTGCCTGCTTCTGAGGGGCTGGTAGGGACCAAACAGAGTCATTTCAACGCTGTGTCCTATTTGAATGTGAAGAGTGCACCAAATGGCCAACCAGACTTTCAATGACCCTATTTAGCCTACTCCAAACTGGGAGTGTACACAAGCCCTTAACAGAAGCTAAACTTTGCAGACCAGCCAAATCCATTGCCAGTGGGATGGGAACACTTGAAAACCTGCAAAGTGAAAGCAGATGACCACTGGGCAACTCTTCCTAGTGCCTGGGACCTTTAGCCTCACCCTCATTCAGGCTCTAGAAAGTAAGAAATATCCAGGCCCCGTTTTCATTTCTATGTTTTTCCATCTGGGTCCAAATCATACGGACTTTAAAGTAGGGATCAGAAAATTCATTAGATGGGTATGTGGAGGCCACACTAGCCATCTAAAAGCTGTTATGCGCCGAACATAGTTTCAGCAGTGAGGGGGGAGCATTTTTCTGGGAGGAAAATAGACTCCTATGCAGAGATGGAGTATCAACAGCCACAACATTTCTTCGTGTAACAAGGGATATCCTCCCCCCCCCCATTTCTTCATTCTTCAAGACAGACAAACCACTTTTTTTCTTTGAAACTGACCACTGTAGCACAGGACTAGATAACTCTGCACCCTTCTACTGACAGTAACCTCTAGAAATACAGTGGTACTCAGACTTAAGAGCAGCTCAACTTAAGAGCAATTTGACTTAAGAGCAGAAAACTGTTGGTGTTTTAACTGCCACCTTACAAATTTTAGATATGGTCTGCTCAAGTTACAAATATATATATATTATTTTTGAACTTATTTTTTCAATTTTTTAGACAGGTACTCCGACTTAAGAGCATGCATTCGGAACAGATTAAATTCGCAAGTTAAGGTACCACTGTATGCTGGAAAAATCTAATACAAATGTTATAAATAAAAGCGAAGGAAGAGCCTTCCCAAACGCCGCAACCTCAAAAGCCACCAGTCAAAAATTAGGGAATGTGTAATCCAAAACATGTGAATGGCCAGGACCTGCCTGCCCCCTGCCCTTTGAAGGTGCAACAATACTTCCTTCCAATGAACTCTGAATACCCATGGAACTTCACGCAAGGTTAGGGGCTGCCTCCCTGTAACCCTACCACTACTGGAAGAACTGCAATTTTATTTTGTCAGAGTGGCCTAAGATAGGTAGCAAGTGGATGGTACTTTAGAAATTTATTTCATTGTAAGTGGTACTGTCTAGGAACTGGCATTCAAAGCCAAGCCAAGCCAAACTCAAAGCTGTATATGAGAAAGAATTGGATTTGCACTGCCCTCTCCTGGCCAAATAAAGCCAATGTTCAAAGCAGAGCCTCCTTTGTCTTGAAACTGTTGAACCAGTAGAGGACAGTGTAGAACAGAAATTATGATCACAGCAGGAAGCTGGTAGAAAAAAATATAACCTTCCTGCATTCAGATTCCTGCAATTTAACACATGCAGACTACAAAAAGGAATTACACATATTCACCTGCCAGTAGCTATCTGTATAGGAAGGGATGTCTGCCCACAGTAATGAATCATTCTAGAATCTCCCTCCCGTTCTGGCTAGTTTAACCCCAGATGTTAACTTGCCTACCAGCATTGCATCCAGGCAGCGGTCAAGGGCATTCAGACTAGATAAATCCTTGGCACAACAAAACTATTGCAATTAGCAAGCCAAGCAAAGACAAATTTTGAACCACACATGTTCTGATGCCACATACAAGCATCCATTTCCTATGGGCCTTTGACAGCAGGGACATTGAGAAAAGCAGTTTCTCCCCCTCTGTATCATGCTCACTTACTAGCTTGGCTCTATTAACATGACTTCTTATCTGCCTGTAACTGTTCTGTGGCATAGCTAGTTATGTGGGAGATTTAGGTTCAAATCCCCATTCAACCGTGAACCTCAAAGGGTGATCTTGCACCAGTCACTCTTTTTCAGCCCGATCTACCTCATAGGAGTCCTGTGAGGATAAAGGATGGAGGAAGAGAACCATGTGGGGAAATATGAAATAAAAATGTAACAATTAAATAAATGAATAATTGATTTTATCCAGGCCAACAAGCAAGATTTGCAGGAAATGCTCCTTCTTGAATGCATAACAAAACCAGAAGTAACTCAAAAGTGGCTTGGGAAATTAACTGCAGCTCCTTAACCATTCAAAAACAATTCCCAAGCAGACGAAGAAAGAAAGCAGAAGTTAATAAATAACTAAGGCCCTAATGCTGGCTCACCTCTAGCCCCTTCATTTTTCTAGATCTGAAGTGAAGCTGAGGGGAAAATTAGGAGGAAACAGAACCAGTGGCCTCTTGAAGGACCTTCAGCTTTAGGAGGTTATAATGGGAGCTGGAGCCAGCAGCAAAGAATATAGATTGGGGAGACTGATATTGCCAATCTACTTTAAGATTAAAGACATTTCCCACTTGTTGAAACACTACATATTGAAGCTTTCAACAGACTCTGGCCTACTCCACCAAGTTGTTAGGGAGCAAAAGGGTTCAAGGCACCTCAAGGAACTTCCTGTTCTCTGGTGCTATTGCCACCACATCCTGTTTCCCTCATGGTAACTAACTACTTTCCACAGCGGTACTGAGCTAGACAGACCTTCATGCTGGTAGGAAATGCCCACCAACTCCAAACCTGGCAGGCTTACCACTTAAACAGGAGAGAAGGCTCCTGGACACAGGGCCACAACTAGTGGGGAGACAAATGGGGCGTGTGCCTTGAGTGCCATGCTCATGTGTGTGCCAAAATGACAAAATAGTATTGGTACTTTGTACTACACCACACACATCCTGTGGTGGGGTGTGAGAAACCCATGTTTGCCCCAGGTGACCCCAGCTGTGGGCTTGCCTCCCCACATATCTTTAACAGAGAAGACAAATGTGTACAGTATATGCATGTGTCACAACACATAGGGGCATATATATCCTGTTACACAAATACATACTGTACTTCTTTCCACTTAAAGCTGAGACATAGCAGTCCCGGGAGAATACTGCCTGGAGCTCCCTAGTTGTGCACAGCCGAGCCCCCCGTTTCCATGGATACTACCTGACTTCCATTTCCCCCAATTCCTGACAAACTACAATCTCCTTCTGTTCAGCTGTTGGGCTGAAGTCATGTGGGAAAAGGCTGTCCCCAACCTAACCATTCTTTTAGATCCTTCCTCCTTACATATTGGTGGCCAACCTCCACTGTGCTCTCTTTTGCAAGCAACTAGGCGAGGAAGGAAATCATCTTCCAGTTTCAGGCTTGGAAGCCAACATTCACTGCCAGACTGCATGTTGTGGCTCAGATGGTTGAGGTCTTATTTCTACCAAATAATGCTTGACAACAAAACTTGCTTATGAGAGAGTTTATCATGTGCCCTTTTTGAACTGCACTGAATATTTCATTTTAATCTGAAGAGTTCTGTGTTGCCTGAAAGCTGACCCACTGCTCCCTCCCTAATCTAATAAAAGATTTTACTCTCCCTGTTACATATTTCAGTCTTATGACCTTTCTGCATGCTCCAAAACGCAGGTCTGAAATCTGTTACATTTACAAAAACAAATGAAGTAACTGTTAGTATGAAACAAGGCAACTGTTATAAAGGTCAAACAAACATGCAAACATATAAAGTTTCTATACATGTAATTAATTCATTAAACAGGCTATTTTCTTTGGATTTCTTTCTGTTTACATCAGATTAAGCCTACAAATTCTTTTTAAAAAATAAAATGAAATGTGCAATTAAATCTGATCATTATCTATGTTCTTACGTGGGGGTATTTGCAGTCATAGCAGGTAGCCAACTACTATGACCTCCTCTGTACATTGTAGATTAGAGAACCAGTATTTCTTGTTAAGCATTAACATTACTGAAAATAGATTGATCTTTCACCTAAAGCAGTGACACTTTCGCCTTCATGGAATACTTGAAAACATAGTCAATTAACCAGCATGTCAGTTCCAAGTCTATTTAAGAGAAGGATGTGGCAAATATATATTTCTTATTGGGGAACAGGAGGTGTGGTGGAGGGAAACTTTTGAAATGCCATCCTTCTCTCACTAGAAAAATACAAGTTTTACTAAGACATATGCAGGAACCACCCATATGTTCATGCTTTCCTCTATAAATATTTGGGACTAGGAATATGTGCTTTTTTTCAAAGGTGGAAAGAGGAAAAGAGGTTTCACAATTTGAAAACAGGCAACTAGATTCTGCATTAGCCGCATAATCAACTATTAATAGCTGCTATCTTAGGAATGGAGATCCCCAAACTCCTTGCCAAAAGACATGGAACAAGAAATACAAATAAACAGGGATTGCCACCTTCATTTGACAGTGATTCACTTTCAACAGGCATATATTTATCAGGTGAAGCTTTGTCCATCATCAGTTTCCCATATTGGGGAAAACCCGCAGTATGGTAAGTATAATGGCAGCATAACAGATATACAAGATACAGATCTTATATGGAGAAAGAGGGTCTCTTCCTATGACCATACAGTAATTACTTGATTTTGCTGCTCATTCTGTTTGCGCTGTTCCATTTGCTTTGTTATTTTATTGTGTATACAACAGATTTTGATGTAAACTGACCGGAGCCTTCCTCTTATAAAGCAACATTTGAAAATAAGAATACAGAGTTGAGAATAGAAGAGAAGCTTCAAGAGCAAGCTATATTTAATCATGATCTTTTTAAAACCAGTAGTACCTCACAAGGCAAAATCCAAACAGGCCAGAAGAAGAGGTTGCCTGCCCATTACTGTACAACCCATTACAGCATATGCTATCCTTTGGGGAAGACAAGCAAGAAGTCATAGCTACAATTTCAATGTTTGGAAGCTCAGGAAAAAAGAGAGCCCGCGCATACACTCCATAAAGACTGATTCAAACACAGCGCTCCTCTTTACTCCTAGAGTGGCAGAAGAACAGAATCACCTGTGTGCACAGCAGTATATAAAAGACAGCTCATTGCTCTTTTACGAAATGTGAAGAAATAAGGAAAATATAACTGGCAGGTGAGCTGGAGTTTGCCGTTTGAGTCTGCATGTGAATGTGACGAAGCAGATTTCTGCAGCAAAATACTTTCTGAACACACACAAGGCCATGAACCAACACTTGCCTCTTCTTCCACCCATATATCAGCAGAAACACCAGTTCCCTTATCAATCCACCGTGTTAGCTGATATAACGCTTTGTATTCCAGTGGCAAGATATGCTAGATAGAGAGCAAAAAAAGGGTAGGGCACCTACCTGGCTTGGTTGCCACCAAGGTAGAAGGGCAGAGGAAGGCTTGAAAACTGGAGGCACAGAGCTCACTGACAGTGCCCATGATGCTGCTGTTTAACTAAATGTCGTCAAGGCTGAACAGGAGATGCAGAGAGAAAAGGCCTGGTAGGTCAGAGCCAGCCACAAAAAGGTGGGGAAGGAAGTCTGGAGAATTTCAGTATGTCCAGCTTAACAGCACCAAATGGTTCTTCCAATCAGCAGTAGCTGCAGCTGCCCCTACCTCCTCTTCTGTGAAGAGGGAAGGAAACACACCAAGACAAGGATCCTCAGTCCAGCTAGAGCAGAAGTAACATTAGAGGCTCCCACGCACTGAGGCCGGCCAATCATAGCTCCCTGCTGGGAAACTCTTACTATAAGTACAGTACAGCCAAGGAGACACATAAAGCCACTTAGAGGGCAGTTCAGTTTGGGAATTTTTCCCTAGGCGCCCCCTAGCTCCACCCTGGCTTTTCCTCCCAATTGCCCAGAGGAGATTTGGGCAAAGGGTATTTTTAGGCTGGTTTGATCCAGCTTCATTCTTAGAGCTTTAAGCATCTAGTGAGCTGGACTGTTGCATGGCAACACTCACCGCATAAAGGGAAGGTGAACAAAATATAGTACTGTACTGTATACAGGCACCAAAGAGTGGTATGTATGCATGGAAGTATGGAAAGCACAGCAAAGCAGCAAGGCAGGTGTTACATGGAGGCAGAGGCAGGAGAGTGTCTGCTTTCCACTGGCACAGCAGCATAAAAAGGAGACTCAAGAAGGGTCCCATGTGGATCTTTCCAACAGGCACCGTTCAAGAGGTGACCACTTGCTCTTCTGTAGACAGGAACAGCAGAAAAGAGCTTCCAGCTCACACCAAGCTGAGTCTAGGTGTAATGGTTTCGAAAGGTTCACAATGGTTCATTTGCAACCAACCATAATGAAGGCCTGGTAACTATTGTACGATTCTCAGCTGCTCTCTTCACAAAGTCCTTTTACTGAAAGCTTAAATGCCAGCTACGACCTTGAACAAGAAAAGGAGTGTAATGCACATTTTCCATGTCACAGAGACTGGACTGGCTCTGTGCTGGTAAACATCTGAAGCCTATATGCACTTTCACCTTAAGTGATGTAGGACTTTCCATGGCTGACTGAGGATACAAACCCAGGTCTCCCGAGTCCCAGTTCAAGCCCAAGCTTTAAATATGGCAGCCAGTCAAGAGACACAGCCCTCTCCTTCCAAAAGATTATCTCCAGAACAAACTGAAATGGGTATTCCTACATCTTGAGCTTATGAGGGGGAAAGGTCGAAGAATGCTACTGAAAGGCATCCAGAATGGAAGCAGGCAAGTAGCCAATCAGATGATTATTGCCTGGGATTGCTTTCGAGGGGTTACATGAAAAAAAAAAAAACAACTTGCCTCTAAGGTCAAAGCCGAGCAGACAGAGTTCATTATATCTTTCTGCCTTTTCTTCCCATTCCACACCTGGCTTCTCTTTCCTAGGAGGCCTGTGAAGAGCCAGAAGCTCTGAGGCACGAAGTTGGACAACAAGCAAATGGCAAGGGGGGGGGCATTACTCAACAGGCACAGGTGCACAGCTCAGCTGCAGAATATGAAGGGGGTGGGGTGGGGTGGAGGGAACAGAAAGTCCACAGGTGCTGTTGGAAAATCTTCCAGATGGTTGGCATTTGCATTGAATAGTGGGTAGGATGGGTCCCTTATTTCAGACAGACCTGCAAACACTTCTGTATGCACCAGATTATTTCCTGCCCATGATGTCTTGGTAGGACAAAACAGATTAAAAACAAAATCCAACTTTCACAAAATCACTTTATAGGAAAGGTAACAAACTGCTTATTTTAAGGGACTTCTGATATTACCAGATAACTGGATCTCTCTGCATTTCCAGATATCACCAGACGTCACCCATTCTACCCCTGGCTGTCTGAAATCAGTGTCTGAAGCAGTATCATCAAGCTATCTGCAAATGAATGTGGATACACAACAGATACAGAACTCCAGCCCCTTCATTTGTAGAAAGCTTAGTTGCTGTGAATATTCCTTGTGGTAACTAAAAGCTAAAATGTCAAAAGATGGAGTTCTAAACTCCACTTCATAATAGCTTGATAGGCTTTGCATTCTGTTGATCTGAGGAGACACTCACAAATAAGATTAACCAAGAACAAGCCAATACATATTATTTCAGTCATCTCTCTTCTCAAAGAGAGGACAAAAGAGTAATTTTACATGCTAATTTGATTTAGGACTCCAGTAAATGAAACCCAGCATTTTTTAAGAAAATGGTGTTATTATTCAACACAAGCAGTAATTTCTTATTGAGTTCTAATAGTCTGTTCTTCTTGTTGTCCCATTCCTAGACAACATTGTTTGTCTGTCAGAATGGAGTAAAGCAGTAAAGAGAAAAGGGAGGTCCCTATTGGGGCAGGAGAAGCAAGAAAGATCAACAAGAGGAAAGGATTAAAAAGCAAGGGGAAGTTAGTCAATTATAAATAGCTGGCCCTGCACTTGGTACAGACATTAGGTACTTTACAGGAAAAAAATTCCCCAGTTTCAAAATTGCTTGAAAATCAAATCCCCTCCCTGCTTTACCACATCAGTCCCATCTTCTATTTTATATGACCGGTGGTAGAATATTCTCCCAGTAGAAACCCAGATAGCACTAGTCCTGACACTATTTCAGTGCTGTAGTAAATCATAACTCTTGTGAGCACTTGGTTGGTGTGTAGGTGGGGGTGTTCGGGGATTTTTTATGTGTGTGTGTTGAGGGGATATTTTAATGTGTGTGAGAGTGTTCAGGGATTTGTGTGTGTGTGTATGTGTGTGTGTGTGTTGAATCTGGTCTCTGGGTGTCTGAATTTTGTTGTATGTGTATACTGTGTATATACACACAATGGCAATAAATTATTATTATTATTATTATTATTATTATTATTATTATTATTATTATTATTATTATTATTATTATTATTATTATTATTTTAAGTACTAGGTGTGTGGGGGGAATCAAAGGGTCTTGTGAACTTTTGTTTTTACTGCACAATTTTGAATGTTTCAGAATATTTAAACTGTTTTACAATGTTTTTAAAATAGCATTAAATTATTCTAAGTCTTATACCATTTCAAGCATTTTTGTTTGTACCTAACTGTAAGATCTTCTGACACAGAGCGTATATCAACCAATCATCATCATCATCATCATCATCATCATCATCATCATCATCATCATCATCATCATCATCATCATCATCATCATCATCATCAAACTGCAGAGCTGGAAGGAACCCTATGGAACGGAACAGCTTTTTTTTAAAATATGCTATAACTGGTAGCCATTTTACAGACAATACAGAAACATCTTACAAGCTGTGTAAGAAGATATGTGGTTCTAGGCAACTGATTTCTTTCCATAAAAGAATGAGAAAAACATGTTGTTTTATAGCAGCTTCTCGTGAAATTTAACAAATAGAATATTACCGGATGTGTTTTGCTTTATCCATCTCCATTTTCTTTTAATTAACATGCTACACCTTTACAAAATACTGTACATAGGTACTTCTGACTGAGTTTAGTATTTTGTTCCCATACTAAATACTGTATGTATATGTTAGGTTTTTTGACATTTTCCCATAGGATCAAGTATAAAGGCATAAAACATGTGAACTTTTTGGTTCTCTGGAACTCCTCATCAGACTAGATGGTTAAACAAAATTGAGAGTGGTTGGTTGGTTGGGAAGAGTCCAGGCATTTGGTTTGCTGATTTAATCCATAGAGATCTGCACAAAACTCAGTCCCAGGATGTAAAATGGCACTTCTTGAATCACAGAGCAGTGGAAATGCCACATGACTTCTGAAGTAGCTCACAAGCCTGTTGTGGTGCCCCTCCTATCTCTCCCCTCAACCTTTCCACACAACCCAAAAGTCATATGAATTGGAGTACTTGAAATGGGTTGTCCTTCCTTATTGCCATGTTTAAATTTGCTACACTAAGAACCTGCCATTTCAGGAAC
This sequence comes from Phrynocephalus versicolor, assembly GCA_023846285.1. NCBI lineage: Eukaryota > Metazoa > Chordata > Lepidosauria > Squamata > Agamidae > Phrynocephalus > Phrynocephalus versicolor. Next base: position 18,032,872 of record JAHTLZ010000010.1, on the reverse strand, counting down.
AGCAGCACGAAATGGTGCTGTTATGCAAATCTGTGCTTGATGACCAGACACCTCTTTAGTATTCGGAGCTGTCAAAGCCTGGCAGTATCTTATGAAACTCCTACAGTGTGCTGGCTCTTGAAACCAGTCCCTTGCACTACCCTCATGAAGAGACCTTAATACTTCCCAGGATATAGTTTATATTCACAATACAGTGGCACCTCAACTTATGAATGGTAATCTGTTCCGAATGCATGCTCTTAAGTTGGGGTACCTATCTAGAAATTGAAAAAATAAGTTAAAAATCAAAAAAATGAAAAAAAATTGTAAGTCAAGCACACCATAGCTAAAATTTGTAAGGCGGCAGTTAAAACGCCAACAGTTTTCTGCTCTTAAGTCCAATTGCTCTTAAGTCAAGCTGCTCTTAAGTCGGGGTACCACTGTACTAGGATGATGAGTTTTGTTTCCCACCTAACAGTGATTGCACGTTTAGATCCACTTTGAATTTTGACCATATAAGGCAAACACAGTGACCCTGTAAAGTAATTGGGGTTAATGGAACTAAAGTCCAGCAGAACTGTATGACAACAAAAGTTGCAATCCCCCAAAATGCTGAAGAGCATGAAACAACTGGAGACTCCATTGGACACATATATCATTTTTATTGCAAAAATTTAAACATGTGTACCTTGCAAGGTTCAAATATACAGTGCCTCAAAGCAATTAGACAACAAATCCCCCACAAAATAAAAAATGCAGATATGCAGTATTGGAACATAAAAGTTAAATCTACACATACAAAATATGACAAGATATGACCACATCACCCATATTCTGACTCGATTGCACTGGCTACCCGTTGCCTCCCAAATAAGGTTCAAGGCATTGGTTTTGATTTACCAACCCTCCATGGCTTGGGGCCAGAATATCTGGCGGAGCATGTCATCCTAAGGTCAACATCAACCCAGCCCACCAGAACATTGCAGTCCCTTTCACTCCGGGGCGCCACTCCCCGTGAGGCCCATAAGGCTTCTACCCAGAATCGTGCATTCTCTGTGGCAGGCCCAATATGGTGGAATCACCTTCCTAGTGAACTTAGGACTATGGAGCCCCTCTCAGCCTTCAAGAAGCAGTTAAAAATGTGGCTTTTTAAGGCCGCCTTTGGCGATCAAGGAGGTTGATTTATCTTTAATGTCTGGTTTTCTGCCGCCATCTTGTACCTTTTTATTTTAGCATTTGTATTTTTACTGGTTTGGCTTTGATGTTTCTTTTATGATTTATTGTTACTGATTTGTTTTATTGTCTTCTATATTGCTTGCTTACTTTACTGTTCACTCTTAATTTATATTGTTCACCACCCTGAGTTTCTTTGGTAAAAATCGGGAGGTTTATAAATAATAAATAATAAATAAATAACAAATAACAATTTTTAAAAAGCAATTCAAAATTGGGTAAAACATTAAGAATCATTTCACATAATTTAAATAATTAACCCACTGACTTTTTTAAAAAAGCAGACCCCACCGATACCCACTGGTACTTGATACAGAAACACTTAGGACTTAAGAAGAAATTTTACCACCCCTTTCTGCAGGTTTTGTTTTATTCCTATGAATCAATACAGTCTCACTGTGTGTGTTTTAAATTATTTTTTGTCCTTGACTGAAAGAACAGGTTGAGAAAGGTTACACAATAAACACTGTGGTTTCTGAATCAAGCTTCTCAGTCCCAAATCCTGGAAACTGAGTGTCAAAACCTGACTGTATTGGCACAGCAGTATTACACATGTAAACCAGCTTGAGACTGATCCATTTTAGAAGGGGTGGCTTATCACCAGCGAATGATACTGGGAATGTGCATTCAACAAAATACTGGAAAATCCATCTAATGTTACCGTTCAAAGGGCTCACCAAGGGAGCTGAGGGCACAGTTTCCGGAACTACACAAGGATGTCTCAGCAAGCTATACGTTCCCAAAGGCACATGAGGGGAGAAAACAGAAAAAAGTGAGCCCACAGGAAAGAGATGGGAGGGGTAACTAAGCGCATCCACTCTTTCACCCAGTGGTTTGTAAGTCACTCCTCACTTCCAAGATACGCACATACTTTAGCAGAGAAGCACAACACTGAGAATCCCTGTGTTTGTCCTGTGTAGGCAGAAGGGATATTTCCACCTGTTTAAGTGAGGTATCAAAGTGGTCCCTCCACACGCTCTGTGGGTTTCTTGCCTCTAGAGTGCAGCACGGTATTTTCCGTGGTAGCCAAAGCCTCTTCCCTCAATCAGAGACCTTAATACCTCCTGGCCTCTCTCAGCCATGTCTGCATCTCCTTCCCTGTCTCATGCCTGCCCCTCCTCCTCCTCCTTTCCTCAGCCTCTCTCTCTCTCTCTCTCTCTCTCTCTCTCTCTCTCAAACAGAAATCCTTTAATCCTGGTGGCCTGTAATCCTCCATGCAGCCGGATTAGCACCATGGCCAATCTGCTTGAGGCAGGGACAGGAAGCTCCTTAAACCCCAACCCCATGCACCTAGGCAAGCATGCGGTCAGATAGGCACGCAGCAGAAAAGCAAGCAGCAGACATTATACACATCTCCCAGTGAAGGCAGGAGGAAGAGGGGCCCAATATGACTTCAGGGAAGCTCACAGGTTCAAGTCTAGGTTTTGCAAGAAGAATACATTTTAGATGCACTTGCATCAGATCCCCCCCTCCCCCAACATTAGTTTTATCTGTAAAACTCTGGGTTCTGTGGGGAATATGTCATTGTCATGATGGGCTAATAGGGCATAATGAGGAAAAAGACAAAGGGATTCTCAGGTAGGATTCAATATCTGAGTCAAGCAGAAAGGGGAGGCCCTTGAGCTCATAGAGACAGAAGTGTCAATCGTGTAATGCCCTTATGGATGCTTATGACTATACCATACATAAGCCCTGAACTTTGTAGACAGTATTCCGGTATTAGGAGAGTTGTGGTCCAGAACATGTGAAGTGAACTAGGTTGTGGAAGACTGTCCTCCTAAGACAAGACTCTTTTCTCAACCTCCTCCCTACTCAGAGAATCAACCAGGGCTCTTTGAATCAATTCAAATTTCTTCATAGCTGTGAAAGCAGGAAACATTTTAGAACACAAAAGCAGATTATCAGGCTTTTGCTAAAATCAAGGACACAGAGTTTTAGTGAACAAGTTGCTATGCTATCTGTTTTGGAGGTTTCTTTTCCCCGTGCCTGACAAACATATAATTTGGTTAACTTTCCCGCTACCTCAGCAGCACAGTCAGCGCAACGGACAGAAAGGCATAACATTTCTGTAGCTTCCTCAAAAATTAGGAATGCCCAAGATTAGCAAGGCTGTGCCGGAAGGATAGGCACTGCCCAATTGCAAAGGGCAAGGGCTAACTCACAAACAAATTTCTAAGGGCCAGCAAAAGTGAAAGACACCCCAACACCACCGCCGCCGCCACAAGCCTACACCAATCTGGAATCTGTTTCTTTACTTTTCAACTCCCTCAAGGCAGCAGCTTGTGGCTCACACTACAGCACCACCACCACCACCACCACATCAGTTCAGCATTTTCCCTTGCGGTCAAAACCAGGAGACACAAGGCAGAAGCTGCCTCCTCAGCAACATCCCACCAGCAGACCCCTGAACTGCCCCCACCCCCGGCCACAGGAAAGCACGCGCACACAGAGCAAGCTCCTCTGCGAATGAGCTGACCAAGCAAACCCATCCTTGTTGTCAAGTGAGTTCTACCCACATAAAACCATCCCTTCAGCGAAACCAACTGGTTCCCCCCCCCCCATAAAGCAGGGCATTTCCATTATTGCTAAAGGGCAATAAACAGACAAGGGCCCCGTAGCAAGCTCTTTGCACAGATTAATAAAGCCGACATTGGGGATGTGCCAAAATCAGCCTAGATTCTGGATGGTTTCTAGGAAAACTGCACAACATATTTAAAATATCAGTGATTTGGCAATTAGAGCCCTGCTTCTGGTGATCACACAGGGAGTGGCTACAAGGCATTCTGTAAAGGCACAAATCTGAAATCTGTTGTGCTGCCATTCTATTGCTTTGTTTGCTTTGTTTATTAGATTTTATACTGCCCATCTGGCAACAAGGTCACTCAGAGCAGTTTACCACAAGTTATAAGACATTGTTAGTACAATAGGACCCTTTTGTTAGACTAATCAAAATTCCCTCCCTGAACATTTAGCAACTGAAACAAAATATAAACAGATTAAAATAACTGTCAGAAGACTTTAAATACTGCCACTCTTGTAGCCAATGAAAAGAGAAGAGCATAAATCGATTCTATAACAAAGTCACACAACATTTTAGCCTCCTCAGTGCAGATGCTATAAAGGTTCTCCTAAAACTAATATCCCTCTGCCTCCCCACCCCAACCCCCCACTTCTATTAAGACCATTTACTTTTTGGCCAAGCAAAATTCATGAAACACTTCGCCTGCAACTCACACAACTCTTCATCTAGGAGAGAATGGTCGGTGCAATAAGAGATCCTTCCCAGAAAAGGAGCAATTCATTTCATGATCTGAGAGCAGGAGACATATATCCACCCATTTTGCTTAGTAAAAATCAGAGAACAAATACACAGATGTTCAGAGAGCTTCTGATTAATCACACAGCATAATGAAAAGAATATCCCTTATGGGTTAAAAGCACAAGAGATCAGTGGAAATCACCCAATGTTGGGGGTTTAATTGGGACACCAATGCCAGGTCAGAAGTAGCAAGGAAAGTCTAGGAAAGAGCACCACCTGCTGGTCGTACAGCTTAATTTCTAGGGTATTTCAAAAGGATATGAGGGGCTAGCATGCCTAAAAGCTGAGGTGAGAGAAGTTACTTTTTTCCTACAGCTTTGCAGAATCCCCCCCCCCACATGAACATGGCCACTGGAGGTTCTGGAAACCAGTTTTAAATGGGACTTTGTGTTGAAGTCTTCGTGTTTATATTTTTCCTTGTCTGATTACATTGACACTATGTTATCAATTGTTAGTTCCCATCACTCATAATTTTTAGATGGTCTACCATACATGATTACATGGAATGCATATTCTTTTCTTTAACTGCTTGCGTTCTCTTTTAGCTTTAATGTTGCTTGATAATGCTGTAAGACACCCCTCAATTCCCTGTTCTTAAGCTTGAATATGTCTTAATCGTACGACTGTATATTGTCTCTCATTACTGTAAGCCACCTTGGGTCCTTTTCCAAGTAGAAAGGCGGAGTAAAAATACTCAAAAGTAAATAAATAAATAAATAAATAAATAAATAAATAAATAAATAAATAGACATTTCATGCCCATGCTTTCTCTTGTTGGCATGGGCAATATCTTTCTGGCAATATGTAACCCACTAGGCAACCTCAGGTGGCTTTCCTACACAACTTGGAGAAATTAAAAAATGTCTCAGTGCCTCTTGAAAACCAACAGAAAAACACTCAACTACAGTTCAGTATGATCACAACCTCCTCGATTCAATTTCTAGCCTACAGTAGATGGGCCACTTTGGGGGGTTGGAATGTCCACACTTTCTTTGGCACATACAGCAGCTGCCAAGAGGCATGCAACAGGTTCTTACAGCAAGTGGGGAGGGGGAGGAGTACTCTAGACTAGAGCAACTGAATGAAACATGAGACCCTCTCCTGTGCTGTTTGTGTCCACGGCCAGCAGATTTTATTACTGAGACAGGAGAAAAGAAAATGCCTACTGAATACAAATAACAAAAAGCAGAAAGTCAAGACTTGCAGGCTACAGATAACCATGAGAGCAGGAGACCACAATGGTACTGTAAAACATCAAGGCCAAGGAACCTTGCAAAAAAAAAAAGGCATGTGTATGTTCTGAGAGGTGCATGTACTGTGTGCACAGCTGGATATAAAACCTGCTGTTGCCTTGTTCTCTCCAGTTCCATTAAAATACCCAGTCACCAGAGTCTATTGTGGGGAGTCTGGACAGACGTTGGCCAGGCACAAAAAGGAAGAGCAGAAGAAGAGGGAAAATTAAAAGCGTATGAACAATGATACTCAAGAAGAGGAACCAAAATATGGGGGAGACACCTACACAGGAGGGGGGGGACAAGTACAGAGGATGTGGCATTCATTTCATGAATATGCATAACAGCAGTTTCCTCCCAATTCTCAAAAGAAAAGAAAAAAGGTGGGTTAAGATAGAATAGATAAACTGCTAACAGTTTCAGAGCTTGCACTGTGTATCTGGGAACATCACAATCTCAGACACCTCTAGAGAGGCCTCCTATCTTTCAGGCTCCAGCACAGCAAACTCAGTCCACTGAGAATTCATAAAGGGCTGCTCAGTGCAATCAAGGGGAATAATTCAATGAGATCCCCATATTCCAAAAGATCTCCTGAATAACTTTCCTGAATATACTCTTGCGCTCTCTCCTCTGCTGGAACAGCTTGACAACCCCCATGCAAAAAGAAAGCAAAATGTATTTTGCCTGCCAACAAACAACCCAGTGGAGCCAAATCAGCTGCTGGTTTCAGAAGTGGCAGCCTTATATGTTGTTCTACAACTGCTCGAGCAGAGACACCGCATGCTGGTTCTGAGCTTCCACAAAGAGCAGCATGGTGAATTTTATGCTTGCAGCATGCCACAGAAGGGTACGCACTAATCTGTCCAGATCAGAATAATGCCAGGATGAGGAGTGCTGCAGTAGAGGGAAGGGGTCCTTCTGCAATACAGTATAATCCAAGAAAATTGCAAACCTGACTTCTCTTCCTACCACATTCAGCATCCCCATGTTGAAAAAAGGCAATGTGTAAGCCATGCATGTCCAAACTTCGGCCTTCCTGATGTTTGGGTCCACAACTCCAAGAATTCTAAGCTTAGATTGCCAATGACAAAGGACTGTGGGAGTTGTGGTCCAAAACATCTGGAGGGCTGAAGTTTGGACATGCCTGGTGTAAGCCTTCTTAAAACAAACTCAGTAGAAGCAAGCTTCAAATTGCCTTTGAAGTACAGCATAGCCCTAGTTCTCTCTCTCTTCCTGTCCGTTTTGCAGACACTTGAACATAAATGGAGCCAAATATATGTTTTAGTTAATACTAGGCTTTCGTACAAGAACTGGAAATTTTCCCCAGCCCTGGTTACTGCTATTGCAGAGTGGTCATCGCCACAAACTGTATTACAGCATAGATACTGGAACCTGCAAAAAAGCAATTAACCTAAATATACCCAGCTATCAATAGCAATTAAACAAGATCAAGCTTGGCCCCAGATCTTCCCTGTGTAGCCCGCTGGGGCTGCTAGCCTGTTATGGCAAGGGAGGAGAGGATAAAACATCTGTCCCTGGAATGACTGCTGTCCCTAAATCACCTCAGCTGATGAAAATACAGGAACCCGCCATGTGACTGGGCAGCACTGACCAGGTTCAGAATGCACAGGGCTGAATAACACAGTGAGCAGAAGTGGGCAGTTTGCCACTTGCCTGAAAGGCAGATTATCACTGAACAACTAATCCAGCATTCCGAGTACACTCTCTAGACATAAAAGCAGAGGCACAGAGAGTTTTAGAGTCACTTTTCCCTCTTCCAAACCTGGCCTCTGGGATCATGTCAGAAAGTAAGTAAAACAACCGGAATGGCCACGCACTAGAATAGATAAATCAGGAACAAGTATGTGAGTAGCAGGGGAAATGTCACCTCTTTTGATGTCACTGACACTAGTGCTGGTAGCTTTCTTCCTCAGCCTGGGTCTCGGTGGTAGTAGGAAATACATCCTAAACATCTTACTCAAAAGCCATCTGAGGTTCAAAGATTATTTCTGCCAGATCCAAACACACACAGCATGGCACAGATTCATCAAAGGGCATCTGGCCCTAGAGACCGCAATGTTAACACACTGGATAAAGCCACCCCAAGGTGTCATTTGCACTGAGAGATACACCATGCAAGAGAAAGAAGATGCTGATCAGGTTTCTCCCATCACAACATCTGCTACAACTAACACAGAGACCTGAGCTCCCAAGCTCAATTGGGAAAACCTCTAAATCAGCCACTCACCCATAACTGGGTCAAACATATTAATTCATTCTCTTGGCGCACCGACACTGCAGAGTTGCTCTCAACATTAAAGAATCCGACTGGATCCAGGGGAGACATGAATGAGATTAATTTTAAAAAATAAACTCTGGGACGCTCCCTTCACTGCCAGTGCCGAGTAGTAGACACAGAGCTGAGTAAGTCACGCCTCTCTGATTCGCTGTCAAAGCAATGCTCGTATCTCACTCTTGAGCTAGTGAGTAACAATTGCAGTAACAACAGAAGCTTTAATAAAGCAAGATGTGACCTACAGAATGTGTTCAACATGTATTCATTCTCAAGTCATGCCTTTTTCAACCTGCTGCGCTCTGTCTTGCCATGCAATCTGCACCATCCCAAGCAGGCCAGTCACACTGCCAGGGAATGATAAGAACTATTTACGCTGGGGAGAACCCCCTTGGGGAAGGCTTAAAAAAAGAACATGTGTGTGTGTGTTGTGTCCTTATAGTTGTGACCGACCCTTCGTGACCCCATGTCCATGGAGTTTTCTTGGCAGTAATACTGGAGTGGTTTGCCAGTTCCTACTCCAGGCGCCTACAGCACCTGGTATTCCCTGGTGGTCTCCCATCCAAGTACTAGCCAGGGCTGACCCTGCTTAGCTTCCGTTCAAACCACTTGGATAACATACACCTTCAATCAATATGTGGCGGGTCCATCTCTTGTTCTTCCCCGCAGCCAGGTGCATGTTCTTCACCATTATGAAAGAGTCAGGGTATCATATTAACAGCCTGCTCAGCAGAGGAGAACTAGACATAGGAAGCAATGAAAGGTTTGAGTCAAGCATACGTAAGAACTTCATTTCTTACAGCTTCTCAGAAGACAAACACTCTGAGGTTTTAGCCATGTTTACCCTGTTTGTCACAGCCTTTCTGAATTTATCCAGTTCCTTATACATGTGGGTTTACTCAGGAAGTGAGTCCACCCCACCTCTTGTGCAAGGCATACAAAATGCTTGCCTTCTTGAACTCCTCAAGTCATTCACAGCCAGCTCTGCTTCCTTCTGCTCAGGATAAACTCTATGCCACTGGACTTAAACAATACCTATCTGCGCCTTCTCTGAGCACTGCCGCCAATCCAGTATAGATAGCCCCACAGCTGTAATTCAGGTTTGGGTTAACGAGAAGGCTCAGTGGAGGGCCTTCATGAGACCAATAGCTTTAAATGGGCCCATCAGGCCAGTGGCACGGCCTCTACCTCTAGATCAGTGGTTCTCAACCTGTTGGTCCCCAGATGTTCCTGGACTACAACTCCCAGAAATCCTGGCCAGCTCAGCTAGTGACGAAGACTTCTGGGAGTTGCAGTCCAGGAACATCTGGGGACCCACAGGTCGAGAACCACTGCTCTAGATGCTCTCTGCTATTGTCTCAGAAGACAACAGAACCAGGCAGGAAATGGCGGGCAGCTGAGCACATGGGTCAAGTGCTGCTGATGGTGAGCCCAAGCCCCAAAGAACAGCGGCTCTTCCCCACAAGGCACACATGTGACAGCTGGGTAGCAGCTCAGCTTGAGAGCTATTCCCCATGCCCGTAGCCTCCCCTCCACCCTCTGGCCAGACCAAAAGCAAGAGAGGAAGGCAAGCAGAAAAGGGAAGCATCTGCCACCCACCCGTGCAGCTGTTACTGCCCTCCAGTCCTCCCCGCCACTCTCACTCCCCCACCCCTGCTCCAGAGCCAGTGGAGGATGCTTCTCTACCCAACCCGCCCCCAGGGCAACCTCCCTCTCCGTACTCCACCAAAGCTGCCAGGGGAGCCCCAACCCTCTCTCTCTCTCTCTCTCTCTCACACACACACACACACAAGCAAGGGAGTGGGGAACAGACTTCCTAAGCTCCACGCAGACACGTCCAGGACCAGGAAGGCTCTTTCCTCCCGGCCCCCACCAGCTTGCCAGGGAGGAACAGCTGTCCTTGCCCTCTGCCCAGAGAGTACAACAGCTGTTGACAGCATCTCCCTGCCCGCTGTAGGGCAGCCCCTCTTCTTCATAACATTCTTGAACATAGAGGGCTGGGGGACAAAGGAAGCAGCTAATACCTGACCGCCAACACCCCCAAGGTGGGGTGCTGTACCCTCCCCACAGAAACCCACCCACCACTGCATTGCACCCAAGGACGGTCCGGAGGGCCACTCCCCCCTTCTTATTAGGAGCCGCGAGATCGAGGCTTTCCCTCCCCTCCAGCAGGGACGACCCCCGCCCCCCCCAGTTACGCGTTAAATCGTCCGTTCCCCCCACGCCCAGTCCTCGCCGCGCGCTCCCCTCCCCCAAATCCCTATGGGCTTTGCATTTGTTTAATTTCTCCGCTCGCTCACCCTCGCCGCCGCCGCCGCCGCCGCCGAAGCCGCTCTCTTCCTCCTCCTCCATCTTCCCAACAGGAGCTCGGCTCTGCACGGCGTCCGCTCAAGCGCTGCTGCTGCTGCTGCTGCTGCTGCTGCGGGGTTCCTGCCGCGCGCGCGACTCGGCAAGTTCCTTCCCACCGCCGCGCCCACGTGACAGGGAGCGGAGGCGGAGTCCCCGAAACCTGACCGGCGAGGCAGAGAGGAGGGGGGGGGAAACACGTGAACGAACGACGCCCCGCGTGTCTTGAGTCCGTTTTCTGGCCAAAAACAGATGGGGTGGGGTGGGGCGGGGCGGGACAAGAAAAACATTTAAAAAAAAAAACTTCTTGCTTGTTGGACCCAAAGAGGTTCATGTCTGGCTAAAAACAAGTACAATTAAAGACATAGGGTGTGTGGTTTAAAAAATAATTAAACATACGTTTAAGGGGGGGAGGTGTGCGTAGTCCTTGTTATAATCCAAAAGCAAAAGTAGATTTGATAGCGATATTAGACAACCGCAGAGTAGACATTTAACATGTCCCAGGCAGGACGGCATTGAAGACATCTTCCTCCAGTCTTGAGGTAATACAGCGGTACCTTGTATAAAGGAATTAATTCATCCCAAATGAAATTATGTTAAGCAAATTTTCCTTTATACAAATTCCCATAGGAATGCATTGAAAACGGATTGATCCCATAGGCAATTATGTACGGATTCTCCCCATAGGCAATTATGTTAAGCAAATTTTCCCTATCTCCGGAATTGTTTATGTTGTACAAATTTTATGTTATACAAGCTGTTTGTTATACAAGGGTTCATTTGGTTGCTGTTGATTGACCTAGTGTAAAATTTCCCCCCAATTTCTCTGCCATTTACTTGCCTTTATGCCAGCCAGAAAAGAACCCCATGTTTCATGATGGAGGAAAATGATGAATGACGACTTCCAGGTGTTTGTTAAACAGAAATGGGAGACACTTTGGTTAACACCGCCAGTGGTAGAATCTGGTCTCTATGCTTCTGAGTTTACAGAGCCCTCTTTTAAAACTTGTTTTTAAGAAGTTTAAAAAACATCTGGTCATGTTTTTTGAACCTTTATGTTCTGCACTTCTCCAGCTCTGTGGTCCCAAATGTGATGACAACCTGTACCAGGTGAAAAAGCTAGCTTATGTTTGTAACTGTTGGTGATCCTCCAATAAAGCTACAACCAAGATACAGTGGTACCTTGTATAAAGGAATTAATTTGTTCCAAATGAAATTATGTTAAGCAAATTTCCTTTATACAAATTTCTCATAGGAATACATTGAAAACGGAGTAATCCCTAGTCGCAACCATTTTATGTTGTACGGATTTGTCCCATAGGCGATTCTGTTAAGCAAATTTCCCCTATCTCTGGAATTTTTTATGTTGTACAGATTTTATGTTATACAAACTGTTTGTTATACGAGGGTCCACTGTACTTTCAGATAACAGTATTATACATCTTCTGGCTTAACTGGCAAATCACATCCTCAGAGGCTTCCGTGGCTGTAGATTACTAGCCATTGTGAATTGTTTCTCCCCTCAGACCTGGAAGGGGTCTTGTGGGCCACAAGCACAGCTCTTTGGCCATCTCCGCAATTGGGAACAACAGGAAGGAAGAAGTACTCATACTTCGTCACATGAGAACCCGGTTGGTCAAAGGACCCATTGCTGCACAATAATGCAGCAATAGATATTGTGCAACAGGACCATTCAGCATTCCATAGGGCAACTCAAAAATGGGGCAATCCTAAACAAAAATTAGAACTTTGAAATTGAAGGCTAGACCAGCACCAGATGTAGCTGACAATCTGCTCTTGCTCTGTGTAAAAGTTGGGATGTTTGAGCAAATGGTTTTGAGTTATGATTTCTATTAAAGTAAAACTGTTTTACCTCCCCCTGCATGCAGACACCAGCAATCTTCTCTGAAGATTGGATACACTGAAAAGATCCAACTTGTTAGATCAAATGAGTTGATTTTTGTCCCTGTCTTTCTTCATTCTCTCTCCCCCAGCCTCCCAGTATGGATGATTTTGACCTTGGATTCCAGCGATATTCTTTTCTAATTCCAACCTCTCCATCTTTTGGAAAACATGCACACGTGCCCATAGAGCTTTTAGTCCAATCTAGCTTTTCTTCCTCAGCTTGTCTCACTCAAAAGGTTTGGAAACTGGAACATAGCTGTCTAGTCTGCATTCTCCAGGCATGGAAACATTCATTTATCCAGGAGGTTTAAAAGCATGTATGATTCTCCTTTGTATATGTACCTACTCACAGCTTTGCTTCACCATTTCATTAAGTCCAAAATAACACTTCAGAATGAGGGCCGGCGCTAGGTTTTTTTGCACCCTAGGCGGCGGGCGGGCGGCGGCGGGGGGGCGGGGGCAGCGGCAGGCAGGTGGCGGGGGCGCGGGCGGCACCCTCTCTCCATTTTGGTGCCCTAGGCAACTGACTAGTTTGCCTTAATGGACGCGCCGGCCCTGTTCAGAATACAGTAATGCCTTGAACAACAAATACTTGAATTGTGAAAGGAAATTCCCAATTATGAAAAAGGTGAGAAATTTTTGTTTGAATAATGAAAAAAATAATTAATAGTTATTCAAGGCATTTGTATGGAAAGCCTACCCCAACCCAGCAAAGCAGGAGAACTATCCTTCTAGAACAGGCTTGTCCAAACTTCGGCCCTCCAGATGTTTTGGACCACAACTCCCACAGTCCTTTGCCATTGGAAATACAGGATTGAAATTCTGGGAGTTGTGGTCCAAAACATCTGGAGGGCCGAAGTTCGGACATGCCTGTTCTAGAACTACTACTCCTGATTCTGCTCATTGGCATTCCACTGTCTGTCATGCCTTGTCTATATATGACGGTACTTCTCCATCTCCTAAACCCGATCTACTGCTTTTGACAAAGACAGAAATCTGGCTCCCCTAATAGTTTTATTCAGAACCCAATATATAGCAAATCTGATTGAGAGACTTGGATCCATGTTGCCATTCCAACCTTGAACCCAGCCCTAATGATGGTGCCATTTTGAGCTGCTGCAGGTGCTGACTCCACTGTAGCAAGGGATTTTCTGTTTGTTGGAGGCAGAGCCTGAGGAAGATTGAGGCAAATTAAAAACCACCACCCTAACACTAATTTCTAGTGGTAGATTTGGTGAGTTGGGGGGAAATCGCAAAGAGAGCTTGCCCACTACCACCATCCACACACACTGTACTCGATAGCAGTCTGATCAGAGAAATGCAGGAAGAACCATAGGCAGACTCCTGTGGGTAATCTAATGATACAATAAACATCAGACTAAGAGCAGCAGGTGTTAACTGGTTTTTCCTAGTTTTCAGATAAACATATATAATATTTAATGCTTGTTTAAACTACTGGTCTCCTCTGATATACAGTCCTGGTGGGGCACCATCCCCAAGAATCTCTAATTATAAGGAGATGTTGGCAATGCATAGCATGGAGGATTATGGCCCTACAGACATTTGCTTTATTATTTGCAGAGGATTAGGGCAAAACAAGGAATTTTGGGGTGTTAGTTCCCATACATTACCAAAGATAATGTGTCAATTGCAACGTATAAAGAACACATGAAGAAGTCAGAAGCACGGGCTACAGAATACTACCTGTGACTTCCATTGTAATGAGCTCTTAGTCATAATCTCTTGTGAACTATTTTCAGTAAAGGAAAAATATGTAGGCAGGAAGAGCTCTTTTACCAATGCTTCTGTTTAACAAGCTTTCAGTGTTCCAAATCTAGACAAGGAAGTCCACCATCTTGCCCAACTCTTTGATGTCTCCTATGTTCCTGCATGGCAGGGGGTTGGGCTGGATGGCTCTTGAGGTCTCTTCCAACTCTATGATTCTATGATTCCTGTTTCGGAAGGCAATGGCCTAGGAGAAACAACATGGGTTTTGATCAGATCAATGCATGCTCCTGGCTACAGCTACGCTCTCTTCCCCTCCCCACATCCATTACATGGGGAAAGACAGTAGGCTTCTATTGTCACTGAAAATGAACCACCACGGACGGGAAATAACCTAGCTAAGAAAAGATGAGTTTTACTAGTCACTGGGTAAATATTTGATATGAGTTGAGTTCAAGATGACTGAGATCAGCCTTCATGTTTTTGTCCTGGGCAACCTCTCATCTTCAAGCGGAGCCAAATATTATTTCAAATATTATTTTTACATGTATATGAAAAGAAATAATGCAAAGAAAAGGGGAGCTTCCACAGGATGCTGCTGCCATGGCAAACCAAAAACTTGTTCCTAACCCTTTCCTGCTATTCCAGATAGATTGGTAGGCACAACATCAACCAGACAAGGCAGTAGTGGCCCCTCACCTAATGGACAAGATCATTAAGACAAACCTCTCCTGAGCTGCAGGCTTCTACCATTAATAGCATCCGATCTTGTATTCCCTTTCTGTTTTGGCATACGTTACAGTATATTGGTTTCTTACCCAAAGGGGAGAGTAGCTTTTCTGCCACAGGAATTCAAAAACAAACTGCACTTAGAAACTCTCAGTGTGTTCTGCGGCAGTGCTCAACATTGCTGAGCACCCAGTTCTGCTCTCCCAAAGACCATTACTACGTCATCAATAGGTACAAGCCAAGAACCAGGAAGACGCATAGGCTCCCCTGTTTTCCTGTAACCCCCCCAAAAAAAAACCTCTTTTCTATTTCTCATCAGTTCATTTTAAATTGCTTTTTTGTAGGGGGAAGGAAACCTTCAAGTCAATAAAACTAAAAAGAAAAACACTCAGTTCAAGGAAATGTGGCAACCATGCACTGCACAGTATAAGTACATTGACTATGTTGAATTGTGCAGTGGGTGAGAATGAATGAATAGAAGAGTAGAAGGAGCTTGAGTGTGTGAGCAGGCATGCAGAGAACACAGAGATTATGCAGCATGAACCGTTGCAGTGAGCCTCCTCCATAAACTCTCCTCCAGCACATGCAGAATCCCTGCCACTACTAAAATACGGAGGCATGAGCGATGATGATGCCAGCAACTTGATTCTGTTGTGTTCAACAGCCTATGATTTCAGAGGCTGCTCAGAAGCCTTTTCTTCCAGATCTTTGACTCCTGGGGTATAACAGACAAAAAAGGATGTTACCTACTTGTAACTCTGGTTCTTTGAGTGAGCATCTGTGTGCCTGCACAGAGTTAGGCTGGAACCTTCCAGAGCTCTTCAGGACCATTAGGGACTTCCTCTTCTCACCATGCATACTCCTTCCCACGCTGGCATAGCCTCAGTTCCTTGCTAATCCATGGCTGTGAAGGAAACCCAGACATACGTGACGGGTAGAGGGGATGGATGGGTGGGAAGTGTGAATTCACAGATGCTCACTCGAAGAACTGGAGTTATAGGTAGGTAGCTTCCTTTTCTACTTTGTGGAATCTGTGAATTCATACACTGGGTGATCAGCAAGCTAACTTACTGGAAGTGGGCCATCACGGTAGAGGAGAAGAAAGGACAGCTCAACCAAAAGAATCCACTCTGGCCCTCACATTGAATTTATAATGGTTAGCAAACATGGATGGGTTGGACCATGTAGCAGCTTTGCAAATACCAACTAGGCTGACCCCTTTTAAGAACACAGGAGAGGATGACACAAGCTCTGGTCAAGTGAGCCAGAGGCACCACAGGTAGATGGACTTGTGCCATCTCATAAGCGAGGCGTATAGTAGAAATTGACTGAGAAGAGGCCAGGAGGCCCTTGGAGGGACAACGAGTATCAACAGTCTTTGTAACTTCCAGAATGATGCTATACAGGAAATATAGAATGCCAGAGCCCAACAGACATCCAAGGTGTGGAAGGGACATTCAATGTCAGTTGAAGGAGGGGGGGACTACAAATGGAAGTAAGATTATGTGTTGTCTTAAATGAAAATCGGAGACCACTTTAGGAATGAAACATCAGGAAAAAGTGTTAGTTTATGTGGGTGGAACTAAAGAAAAGGAGAATCCATCCTGAGGGTGGCAAGTTCTGAAGCTCTCCATGCTGAAGTAATAGCCCACGAGGAAAACAGATTTTATGGAGAGTAGGTGTTTCAAAGAAGTAGCCATGAGTTCAAAGGGTGGTCTCATTCAATGATTTAACACTAGAGGTTAAGACCACTGAGGAGCAGAGAAGCGAATTTGAGGGGAAATGTTATGTAGGTCTTTAAGGAACTGTTTCAAAAGAGGGTGTCTGAAAAACAAAGCTGAGTCAGATTGATGGGCTATGATGGCAGCAATATAAACTCTCAATGTGGAGTGGGGGAAAACCGTACAGAAAAGGAGTAGCAAAAAACTAGTAGGCAGGGTATCCAGAGGAGACGATGGTAGATTGTGTGCAGCAGTGAAGGAGCAGAAGGCATTCCATTTGAAGTTATACAATATTGTTGTTCCTGCCATGTTCTAGGATCTGGCTGGTGGAGAAAGTATTCTCCAGGCCGTTAGGTGCAATGACAGGCGATCCAGGTGAAGGACTTAGCATAAACATTGTTCTGAGACAGCAGGTCTGGGAGGCTAGGAAGACATATATGATAAATGGCCGTCATCTTGAGAGTTGCAAACCAGGGTTGCCTCAGCCACCACGGAGCCAAGGGTATTGTGTTGACTGAGCTGAGGCGAATTTTGACTATGGTTCATTGCAGCAAGGGTAGCGGGGAGAACATGTAGAGGAGACTGTCCAACTACTGCAGTGAGAAGAGAGAGTTGGGGCCCAGACCCCCTCTGGAGCAGTACTCTAGGCACTTCCTGTTCTTGCTGGTCGTGAATAAATCTACCTGCAGAGTCCCCCACCTGCTGCACAGCCATTTGTAAGTTGCTTCATGAAGTGACCGCTCGTGTGTGTTCAAATGTAGTCAGCTGAGTTGGTCTGCTATTTGAGCGTCTTGTGATAAAATGTGAACTACCACCAAGAAGATTCTTCTACAATACCACCACTCTAAGAATTGTATCAATAGGTGCAGGAGAGACATAGAATGGCTCCCACCCTGTTTGTTTATGTAGAAGAGGGCAGTTGTATTGTCCTTTACCACTTGTTTTTCCTGCCCAATCAACATAGGCTCAAAAGCCCTGAAGGCCTTTATGATTGCAAGGAGCTACAGATGGTTGACATGCAGTCTCTGCTCTTGTGTGAAGCATGAGCTGTTGCAATGTGCACCCCAGCCAGTGGTGCTGGCGTCCGTGATGACCAAGTCATGATTTGCAGAGGGTGAAACGGGTGGCTGATGTCAAGGTGTCAGGGAATAGTCCTGAAAAGGAGTTTGTCCATCATGTCCTCTGTGACTTGTAGAAGCTTGTATGGTAGATTGGAGTGAGGGCGAAAAAAGGAGAGGAACCCTGCCTGAAGTGGTATTATCTTGAGGCAGACATGTGGAATGACCAAGGTGGCTGAGGCCAGGAGGCCTAGATGTTTAGCCTTGTGAGCTGTAACAAACACTTGACCTCGAAACGATTGAATGGCCTTCAATATTTTCCATTGCCATTCTTCTGGAAGAAAGGCCCTCTTGAGGCGGGAGTCAATTATTGATCCAATATATAAGATGGACTGAGTGGGAACTAGGACAGATTTTTCCAGGTTTATTTGGAGCCCCAGAGATGTTAGTCAGGGTATAATTGATGTCCAACATGGCCTTGTGTTCCAAGGGGGCCACCAGCAGCCAATCGTCTAAATATAGGAACTGACACCTTGAAGATGGAGAAAAGCCGCCACCAGGGCAGGGCATTTTATGAATACCTGAGGGGCCAGGGAGAGGCTGAAGGGAAGAGATTTGAATTGGTAAGTGGTGTTTAGGAGCTGGAATTGAAGGAATTTGTAGTGGACTTTTCAAATGGATATGTAGAAGTACAGTAGGACCCCTGTATCTGTTGGGGACTGGTTCCATGTATTCCCGTGGATAATGAAAACCGTGGATAAGAGAGAATGCCTAAAACTTGTTTTATGGTTGCTGTTTGTGACAGTAGCTTTCTTTGCGGCTGCTGAATTATTTAATTTTTTCCTCTGCCCACCATGGATAACTGAATCAGTGGTTAATGAGTGGTTAATCAGTGGTTTACAGTAGGGCTCCTACTGTAAACGTCTTTCAAGTCCAAAACTGCAAACCAGTCCCCTTTTTGGAGAAGGGGGTGATGTTTTTGAGAGCAGTCATATGAAAATGTGTGGGATGAGAGTTGAGGTGTCTGAGGTCAAGGATAGGACATAAGCCACTCTTCTTTTTTGGAACGGTAAAACACCTTGAATAAAAGATGGGAGTGGTGTCGGTGGGTTGGAAGATTTATATGGCGTCTTTTTGTAGGAGGATAGGTATCTCCTCTTGAAGAATTTCGGATAGAATGGAAAGTAATATATGGCCCAATGGGGGGAAGGTAGCATCGAGTTCTATGGCATAACCTAAGTTTATAATGGTGAAGACCCAGGAGTCTGAGGTGATTTTGGACCAAGCAGAGGAATGGATGCAGCTGTATGTCGTGGTAAAGGATGGTAGGAGGGGGTAAGTCAAAGAGATTGCTTGGGCTTCTGATTCCTGTAATTTGAAAGCATTGCTCGAGTCCTAGTCTCTGAAGCCATGGAAAAGAAGCCAGTCCCCTCTTTGATATGACAATCTTTCAGATATTTAAACATGGCTATCATATCCCCTCTCAGCATTCTCTTTGTAAGACTAAACATTCCCAGATCCCTAAGCTGCTCCTCATAAGACATATACTCCAGAATTTTAACCATCCTGGTTGCCCTCCTCTGGACCCGCTCAGCATCGTTTTTAAATTGAGAAGCACAGAACTGTACACAGTACTCCAGGTGGTGTCTGACCAGTGCAAAATAGAGTGGCACTATTACCTCCTGTGCTCTAGAAAACTATGCTTCTGTTGACCTAACCAAGAATCACATTGGCTTTCTTTCTCGCTGCATCACACTGCTGACTCATGTTCAATTTGTGGTCCACTGAGACTCCCAGATTAGGGATGCACATTTTGTTTCAGAACCAGTAGGTTTTGAAATGAACCATGCAAGCCCAGGTGGTGCTTGGAACCGTCTGATATACGCAGAGCCAATTGCTTTACCTTTCTCTGGGCTCATGTGGGGTTAAACTGCAATGAGGAAGCATGCTCTGATGTCATCTTTCCTCCTCTGTGGGTGCTGGCCAATTAGGAGCTGTGCAGGGAAGGCATCATCCCGCCTGACTGATTAGCCAGCACCACAATGCTGTCGCAGCATGCTTCCTTATTGCAGTTAAACCCTGCGCGAGCCCAGAGAAAGGTAAACCAACTGGCTCTGCATGTATCAGCACCACTTGGATTTGCATGGTTCGTTTTGTAACCTACTGGCTCCAAAACGAAATGCCCATCCATATCCCAGATCCCTTTCACAGGTACTATTTTCCAGCCAGGTGTCTCCCATCCTATATCTATGTAATTCATTTTTTCTGCCTAGATGCAGAACCCTACATTTCTCTCTGTTGAAACTCATTCTATTTGCTTTGGTCCAGCACTTTAATCTGTCAAGGTCATTTTAGATTTCATCCTGTCCTCTAGGGCAGTGGTGGTGAACCTTTGGCACTCCAGATGTTTTGGACCACAATTCCCACAGTCCTTTGTCACTGGCAATACAGGCTTATAATTGTGGGAGTTGTGGTCCAAAACATCTGGAGTGCCAAAGGTTCGCCACCACTGCTCTAGGGAATTAGCCACCCCTCCCAATTTGGTATCATCTGCATATTTAATCAGTCTATCTATTTCTTCGTCCAAGTCATTGTTAAAGATTGACACTTAGCAAAATAAATAATAAACAAAAATGAAATGGAACAAAATGAAAATTTCAATTTATTCTGTTTCTTTTCTAAAAGGGCATTTTGTTTCTTGTTTCATTTTGTAACCAAATGAAAAACAAAAAGTGACTCTCCTTTTCAAATTTTCAATCTTCTTGGCAAAAATATCCCTAACGTTAGTGGTGAGGTGCACCCCATCCTCACCCAAGAGCCCATCTGAATGCAATACCAACCTATGGTCCAAGAAGCCAAATTGTTCCTGCCATCGCCATCTGCGTAGCCAGTTGTTCACCTCTGCTATTATTCTTTCCTTTTGAGGGTCACATCCTTCCACAGGGAGGAGAGATGAAATTACTACCTGTCCACCCAGATGCTCCAGCTTCCTACCCATCTCTTCATAGGCAAGGACAATGCTGATCTTGGCTCTTGGGGGAGGCGGTGTCTCTCGGTGTTGGCATGGACACCTTTTTCTTCTTTTCCAGTTTCTATGTTGATGATTTCTATTTCATTTTCGAAATCAAATTGGACTTAGGTTTAGGGGTCAAGTTCTGCTTTTGTTTAGGTGGTGGTGTAGAAATGGTCAGTGTTGACACCAAAGTTTCGGGCTGAGTGGGTGTTGGAGTCTGCTCCATTGGCCGTAGGGATTTCTCCCACAAGTGGGTTCGAAGGCAGTCTAAACGTTGTTTGAAGGCTGGTTTTGTAAGCTGTTTACAAGCCAAGCACTGAGACAGCTAGTGGGATTCCCCCAAGCAACACAAACACTTTTCATGTCCATCAGTAAGGGGAACCTTGTTGGAGAAGGCAACACAACGTCTGAAAGAGCCCGAGGAGGCCATAAAAATGGTGGGAAGGGGCAGCAGGAGGGAGGAAATTTTAAAGAAAAAAAGTCTCCCTCTTTCCTCTTTTTCTTTTACCCATGGATGAGGTGGCAGAGGATCAAGGAAAAAAAAGAGAAAAATAACAAGGGATTCCTTTTATTGCAGGAGGTAGGAAGACTAATGTCCGATTTGCAATGGCAGTAGAGACCTTTGGGTAGTGGGCAGCATATAAATTGGATTAATTAATAAATAAAAAGGAACCGTGCCAGTGCGGGAAGGAGCATATGTGGCGAGAGGAGAAGGTCTCTAATGGTCCTCAAGAGTTCTGGAAGATTTCGGCCTAACTCTGTGTACGTGCACAGAGGCCCAGTGTGTGATTTCACAGATGCCACAAAGAAGCACCAGCTAGACTAATTCTGATATTAAAAAATCCAGTGAATGTAATTATATTAGGACGTACCCTAGAATCTACCATTCCCAAGTATTAAGCCATAGCCACCCCTTTGTGTAAGTACGATCTGAGAAGCACACAGCAGAAAGAGAGGGGTAACTTGTCAGACGAGGGCAGCCAGCTGGGAGCGAAAAGCAACTCTCAGCTTGTGTGCCAGAGTAATGGCACAACGGAAGGGATAGCCACTAACTGTGTGATGAAATTGCTGCAGAAGAGTCCTGATGTCCCCCTGCTAGGTATCAGAAAAGCAGGCACAGACCAGAATGTAAGAACTAAACACAAGCTGGGCTGTCACACCACCTGTTCTGTGGTACATTGTCCAACGCCGCAATGCTCCCAACCAAGTTCCATTGGCTTTTATTAAAGGTTGGGCAAGAGGTCACAGAAAACCAGATGCCCCACATTCCGTCTCACAACCACCTCAAAAGGTCAATCCCCTCCCAGTTGAAATCACAAGAGAAGCTGGCCTAGTAAAGAAACAGACACATACATAAAACATTCCTTTATTGCACCACAAACCGTTGCTACACCTAGGGCTCCTGCAGTGAGCCCCAGCTTGAGGTGCAAAACATACCCTGGTTCAGAGTATCTACAGGTCAGCAGGAGAGTCGAGAATGGGCACTGCCAGCAGGAGAGAGTCTAGCAGGACGAGTCTCTGTGCCCCGCTCCCCCGAGGCAAGAAAAAACCAACAATCATTAGCTCAAAATAAACGCAAGGGCCAACACTTGCAGCGGTGTTTTATATATGTTGCATTGGTGGAAAGGATATGGCTTGTTTCCAACCCTTGTACCCAACATGTGGATACACAGCAGTGGGTGCAAACGTTGAAAGGGCAACAAAATGGCCTCCGGGATGCAGGGGGGAAGCAAGAACAGGTAGGATGCAGATGGATCGCTCTTCCCAAAATAGTGCCCTAAGGCTTCAGGGAGGATGGGTTATCAATTCCATCATCTCCCCACCCACCCCACCCCACCCCAAAGGAATAGGAGGACATGTCGTCTTACCCAAGACACCTGGCAGGAGCCAAGCTGGGGAAGGAAGAAGAGGATGCAACGGAATAATATTTTTTAAAAAAAGTCATTAGGCCAGCCCTGCAAAAACAAGAGCCTTTCCTCCTTCGTGGCTTGACCACTGCCCGTTTAAACGGCGGCATAAGCAACCTGGGTCTCCTTGGTTTGTCCAGGAGACTTGAGCAAGGAAGATTCCTGCTGCAGAAATGGAATGTGCGAATGTTCCTTCCTCCAAGTAACTCTCGTTTATAGGGATATTTCTTCAGTACGGAGGAACAGCCAAACATCCAGTCCCTCACCTGCTGCCGATCTAAAGTAGCAAAACTGCAGCAACGATGACTTAGATATGGCTACAGGATGCTATGGAGAAGAGGCCATGGTTAAAGGGAACCTCCCGAGTACCTAAGACAGTGGCAGCAAACCTTCAGCCCTCCAGATGTTTTGGACCACGACTCCCAGAATCCCAAGCCTAGACCTACCAATGACAAAGGACTGTGGGAGTTGTGGTCCAAAACATCTGGAGTGTCAAAGGTTCTCCATCACTGACCTAAGTTGTACCTAAAGAAACAAACATGTTTCTTGAAAGAGAGAGAGAGAGAGAAAAGGCACGTGATTGTGCAGAGCTGGCCAGCCTCTCCTTCACTTTTCCTTGCTGAAGGAACTCAATTCATGTGTTCTTCACAACAGGAAAGATATGTGGAGAACTACTACTTTTAAAAAATCCCCTTTGTGTTGAAGAACATTTGCATGTCATGGAGAGAAAATGGGTTAAGAAAAGCTGTGTAATGACACAGCTTTAAGGGGAGCAAGAACAGAGGCAAATGCCACCTCAAGGCAATACAGTTTCCATTGCTAAGGAGCCAGACATGGCTCTTCGCTCTCTTCCTCTCACGGCTTTGGAGGCAAGAGAAGCGCATCGCAGCTCAGTGAGAGCTTGGGATGGGGTGGGGGAGAGTGTTGGAGGCACTGGCAGGATTTCGTTCCGGACGGCTAGTTACTGATGGCCCCACGGCTGATCCACGCCTGATGTTCACTGCGACCCTGGAACGTGGCCTTCTGCTGGCAAAGGCTCCTCATAACAGTCCCGTGAACAGCCGTGGCGCCCGAGCTGCCGAGATGAACCATTGGAACCCTCCATCATGGCAGCAGCGTCCCACTTGGGAGCAGGAGCAGCACCTTCCCCGTAGATCCTGCTGAGCTGGGAACCTGGGGCCTTCGACAGCACGATTTTGGCCCGTAGCAGCATCCAGGTACAGGAACCCACCAGAGCATTGCAGTAGCTGAGGACGCTATCTGTGGGGTTGAGATGCAGAACAGATTAGTGCCATGGGAAAATCTGGGTCTGATCCCACCACTGCAGGACGGCATGGGGCAAAAGGAGAGAAAAGGCAAGGAAAACTAGAGGAGGCTGGAGATGCTGAACCACTGGAGTCAATCTGCGTGGTGGTGGTGGAAGATTGTAACATTCGTGCGCAGAACACTTGCAGATTTTCTCCATCTTCATTTACATCTCTAACCGTTTCACAGGACAGAACATACATAAGACTATGTTTTGGTCTAAATTTGTTAGACTTAAAATTGAGGGTTGTCTTATACCCGGAAGTAATCTGAGGAGAGAACTGGGTGGTTGCAAAACTAATTTGGGTTGGAAAAATTGGGGTTGTCTTATACATGGGGGCATCTTATAGACTGAAAAATATGGTAATTTCAGCATCCAGGATAACATACAATCAGACAAGACAAGGACCACAATCAACTACTCTAGGTGACTCTTTGCTAGAAGCACAGCTTGCAAGGAATGTCTTTTTCCAATTATGAAAGCAAGACACATTACTTTCACAGCAAATAAAATTACTTCTTTTGAAAAATATACGTAACTCATGGATTACAGTGGCATGGCCCCCACTCACTTAGGAAACAAGGAATTTCACATGGGACAAGCACTGCCTGGTGCTGTGCCCATTCCAGGTACCTTAAAGCTCTGTTGAAGATGTTGTAATATCAGCAAGGTAAACAATGTTTTATACCAGAATCCGGTGCCATGTAGCAGTGTGGTTTTTAAAACGGTAACCAAAAGGCAAATTTCTCAGTTACTTCTGATAAATAGGAAAAAATAAACATTGACTTTTAAAAACTGGAACTATGGCAATAGCTACTTATGAGTGTGCAGAAGACTTAACTATCACTTCCCCTCTTTAAAGTAACTTTCTAAATAGAGAAGCTCACTTGCGATCCTGTGACCTGCTCCAGTGTTTGTATATCAAGACATTGCTTGTTGATCAAGGCAAAATTTAGAAGAAATGTTTGCTTTGTTTTTCAAAAACGCTCTTAAAGTAAGGTATTACTGTATTAAATGATGAAGTTACCAGAACTGGTAGAGGGAGCTAGTGACAGTGTTATCTACAGCTTTCACTAGACTAGAGAAATACATTTTCACAATCTCATTACCAGAACTAGCCAGGAGAGGGCGCCAGAGGCCGTGCCAAAAACAGCATTCACTATTGTAGTAGAATTTATTATCTGCTTTGTTCAGAATCTGAAAAGGAGGCTTATAATTAATCACACACATACACCAGACACAGAGGTGCTACTGTACT
Source organism: Phrynocephalus versicolor (assembly GCA_023846285.1). Lineage (NCBI taxonomy): Eukaryota > Metazoa > Chordata > Lepidosauria > Squamata > Agamidae > Phrynocephalus > Phrynocephalus versicolor. The sequence continues at coordinate 18,007,848 of JAHTLZ010000010.1, read as the reverse complement.
GTCAAATTTAAAAGAGAGGCTTTTTGCCTGGCCAATTTAGCAATTGTTTTTTGCAGAACTAAGAGCAGCTTCTCATCTTTTCAGACAGATAAGTCTTAATTACAATCCCTTTTCCCCAGCATCCATCCCCATAACTTCCCATCTGCTCCTGCCCGGAAGCTACATCCTTGCAATTTCGAAATAAACCCCACCTTCCTATGAATTTCCTCACCATCTCAGAGCCGGTAGCTCAGGCTAGCCAATTTTGCGGGATGCGTCTCAGCCCAGAAGTTACGCCGGCTTTGCAATTTTTGGAAGGCATTGAAGTTTCTTCTTCGCTCACGTTTGAGCTTCTTGTTTTTCTTTACCTGTGGCAAAAATAACAACAGGCATTATTTGTTCAGCTTCCAATGTTAAAAGGAAATCAGAACCAATCAGAGCCGTATTCAAACCTACCCCTACCTACTACCTCTTATCACTGAACCGTGGGCGTTTCTCCAACACGTGGGCCCAAACCCTCTTACCGCACATAACGTGTGCAGGTGAACTGCCTCAGGTTAAGAAACCACCCAGATCACTGTCACTTGCATGCTACGTGGCTGTCCCACAGGATTTGGGCCATTGAGTTACATGAGAGAACAGCAAATGTGCAGCCTTCAAGATGTTGTTGAGGTGCTGCTCCCGCCAATCTTAGCCAGCATCACCAGTAAGAGAGGATGACTATACATCTGTGCCATCGTATATTTCCCAGCTAATTTCTTACGCTAACTCATTTCTCCAAGTTAAAGAAATATTGGGGGGTGGGGGTGGGATGGAGAGACAGGTAGAGAAACGAAATGAAGACCACCCTAAACCGTTAATGTGTACTTTTGTGCCAGATTCAGAGTCATCCCCACGTGCCACCTTGACTGCTACTATGGCTGTCAAAAGAAGCCAGGCTGCTGGTCTGGTATTCTGAACTGATGAACTAAACTCCAGCCCTCTGAAGTCTCAGGTCCTTCAAGGCCTGTATAATCTATGGCTTTCTGTATTTGGCTGACCCCCCCGCCCCAAATTCCCTTTCATCCCTGCCTGCCTAATGGGGAGGGACATTGGAAGAACACCGGGAAGCTTTCAGAGGCTGACCATCCCTGCTTAGTCGCAGAGATCCTGTTTCTTGTACCGACGCAGCCATAATATTGTTAAGGCCCTCCTGGCCACATAACCAGAAGAACCAGGGCCATATAAAGACTCAAATGTAAGTTTAGTATCCTATGTGTTTTATTTGGCTACACTAATGATAACTACAGAGATGTCTGGAATAGCACAGTGACTTTTGTATCTGGCTAAAACGCCGGACATTGGGAGTTCAGTTCCTCATTGTGCATCCCAGGAGATGAGCCAGCCTGTGTAGCCTTGGGCAAGCTGCCCAGCCCCAGGACACCCCTAAGAGAGAAAGGAATGCCAAACCACCTCTGAGTACTCTCTACCTTTAAAAATTCCTGGAGATGGTTGCCATAAGTCAGAACTGACTTGATGGCACATGATGGTGATTATCAATAATCACTATGTGTGAGTGTTTGGCCGGGGTGGGGGTGGGGAGTATGAATTTAAAACTAGGAAAGCTGACTGACCGTCAACTGAGACTGGCAACTGAGCCCCAGCCCCCCCCCCGGCTAGGCTCCCATGAGAGGACTCCTTACCTTCCCGCTATCAAACTCTTCATCCCAATCGTCAAGGACGGTCTGCCTCTTGGACCATACAGCCTCTTGCACTGCATCCTGGCTGACAGCTGACACCTCACCGTCCCACGTCAGCACTGTGGAACAAACACAGCAGTGCAAGAAAGTGAGCAATGGTGGGGCCCTTCTCAGCAGATACAAAAAAATCAATAAATAAATAAAAAGGGGGGGGGAGACAGAAACATTGCAGCACCTGCTCTCGTTAAGGTGTGTTTTCGTAGAGTGGCCCGATTTTCCACGAAACGCTCACATTAAAATACAGTAGTTAGCTTTCAGGTGCCACAAAGTTTTTGCCTTCTTTATTTTTCATTTGTCTTTGCCAGGTATGATGCTAGCACCGACTAACACAGCTACCTATTCAAAAACCCTTTCCTGGCATACTTTCCCCCCTGAGTTGCCATCCTTATAAGAAGCCAACTCAGGGAGACAGGAGCAGCCCCTCCAAGTATCTTCACATCAAGATCTAGGCAACCACTGCGGAATGAAAGAGAACTCTATTGTTTACAACATCGCGGAGGGAAGGAAGAGTGCGGGTTAAAAACACTTCCAAGCATATACTTCCTGGAGAGAGACACGCGTGGGCGGGCGTGTGCAAACACACACACAAACACACACAAAAGAAGGACACCTGCATGAAATCTTCCTTCCCTTTGAGTCCAAGATGGACAGACCCTGGTGGATTGCAATTCCAGACAATCCATTAACGACGAGAATGTATTCATTTCCCACCACTTCACTAATGGAATCTAAGCCTTATATCATTCTGTTCTTCTCTGGATGTTTTTGCTCATCTCTCTAAGGTCCCGCACAAGGCAGCTGGACTGGAAAAGCCCGAGGAAGCCGACACCAGAGATAACCTAACATTAGATTTACTGTATCTTCCCATGTATAAGACTACATTTTTGACTAAAATCATTAGAATAAAAATTGAGGGTTGTCTTACACACGGAAGTAAACCAAGGGGAGAGCCGTATGGTTGTGGAACTGTAATTTTGGATTGGAAAAGTTGGAGGAGGGGACATCTTGTAGATGGGAAAATGCAGTAATAACTTTTGACATAATGGTTCCTGCAGGAACTATGCTTCCTGGTTGCGCATCTAGGGGCAGAAATGCCAATCCTCAAGTGCAACACACAGGCTCGACACACGTGCACATACACATGGAGTCCCTAACATTCTTCTAAAACTGATATTCAAGTGCCTCCCCCTGCCCCCAAGAAAGGAAGTGGTTTGCTCATCTCCCCACTGGCTCTCGTTCTCAACGCATACCTTGCTTTCCATAAGCTTTGTCCAAAGAACACTTCAGCAGCTCCTGGACAACATCCGGCTGTCCACGTTTATGTTGCTTCACTTCCTTCTTTGGATTCAGGATGTCCAAGGAGCTCATGCCCTCCTGTCTCAACTGAGTGTCGCTGGCCAACACTGCTGTGAAAAGAGCAAAGTGGGGAGCTGCAATATGCTCGTGGGCGATGCCACAGACACAAGCCTGACTTTTCTCCCTGGATCTGTGCTGGGGCAGGTGAGAGTGCAGCACAGCAGGAGGGACCACTCATTAGTCCCCAGGGTCAAAGTCACTCTCCAGCTTCCAGAGATATAGGCAAAAGGCTCCACCAGCCCTTCAAAGGTGGACAGTAGCAAGAGGGTAATACATTCCAGACAGCATTTATACTCTTCATCTTCTTCTCCGTTACACCAGACATCCCACAGGATAATAGCAGGACCATAACTCAGATGGCGGGCTTGTCTGTTCTGCCATGAACCAGGCGAGAAACGAGCTCGTCTGCCTATCCAGGATGATCGATTTGCCCAACCCAAAGTAGTTACTAAGGAGATCTAGGAGGAAAAAACCAGTCACAGTGGCAGGCAAAACCTCTTTAACTGGGGCCAGAAACATGTTGGCAATTTATGACTGTGCAAGTTAAACGGCTTAATTCACTGCGACCAATTGCCACGGACTAATGAGGTACCAGGCATATGCACCTTATAGTGCTGATGCGCCTTCTTCGTTTGCAGCCATCTGCCCTCGTGAACTAGGTAATGTAACTTACACATCCATAAGCTACCAACAGCCTTCTGGGCAGATAGGAGAGAGAAGCCACTTCGTGCAATCCATTAAAAACATAAGCAGATAATTTTCTTACGCATCTCAAAAAGCTTTAGGGGTTGGGTAGGTATCAACACTACTACTCCCTGTGTAGAAAAGGGATACACTGGGGGGTAGGGGTATTTACATTCAGATCAGGGTCAGAAAGAGGCCCAGCAACGGGGAAGTACGTCCCTGGCAAGCTGACCTCTGTTACGACATGGAATGAGTGCATACTAGAGATGGGCCATGGACCCACTGGTGGTCTAGCAGTTAATGTAGCAGCCCAAGAGGTGTTTTGGTGCTTCCAAGGCCCTCCTCTTTTGGCAGTGGCCTGGCGTCCCTGCCCCGGCTCTTCCCGACGTGGGCTCCTGCTGGAAGAGGTGGGGCTTGGAAGCGCTGAGCACTCGTTTGGCCACTAAAAGAACTGGGCCAAACCGGCAGTTCGTGCCCATCTCCAGATGGCATTCCCACGGCCAACTCACAGGCTATGGGCCTTCTTCTCTGGGCCAAACCATCTCCCCCCCGTATCTCAAACCTGGGGGGCTGATTCTTGCCGATGGAAGTCCATTCTCACTAAGTTCCTCCTGGGAGCTGCTGACGGCAGGCACAGAGTTGTCCTCTTCCTCCCTCCTCTTGTGCTTGCGGTGCTCACTTTCTCCATCACAGCTGCCTTTGTTGGGTCCTTGTGAAGGGCACAGATGGCTCTTCCTCTTTTTCTTCTTCTTTTTCAAGGTACAGAGATCCTTCACTGGCACATGGAGCTGACATACCTCTCCCTCATTCTCTGGAGGGCAGCTACAAGATAGAGATTAAAAGATACAGTGAGAAAGATTAAATATCAATTACATTTTAAAGCGTATATTGGAGACACTGGAATCAAGATTGGCAAGTCATCCCTTCAAGTCAATCCCAGTTTAAAAACATTCCTGAATGCAACTAGAGATGTGAAGGCCTAGAGATGTAAAATTTCCAGAAATCCTGAAGCTCGAGGAAAAAAAAACCCCATTTTTTCCTGGTTTTTTTTTTGGGGGGGGGACAGAATTTTTCAGAAAAAAATGAACAAAATGCTACATTAGCATTCCTCACCCACTTTTACAGCTTGAAAGTCATTCTGCTACTTTAGAAACATAAAATATGACTAGGGACAATTTGACTTGGCCTAAGATTATCAAATTGGATATTAAAATATAGTGTATCCAAATAATTATTACAAACAGAATTTACTTCTTAAATAATATTTATCTGTAATTGTAAGTAACAAATGGAGTAACAATCCCCTTGAGCTGTTTACTAGTTTATGGGGAACAAATAAACCTCTACAAAACAATGTTTAAAAATCCAGAATTAACCATTCTCATATTTCCTCTCCACAGTATAAAATAAAAATAAAATAAAAACCTCATTTTGGTAAAAAGGATTGAAGGGGGGAAATGTATAGAAGCAAGTGAGTCTAAGTTTCAATGAAATTTAATCAGAACCATTTTTGTTGCTCTGTATTTTATTCCAGTGCTTTAAGGCCTAGTGAAGACTAGGACAGGACACCCACCCACATGCAAAACCAAAAGTGAAACCTTTTTATTTTTCTAGTGACAATAGCAACACCTCCTAAAGGAAGAAATGCATCTTGTTCTTGCACTGGAGAATTCAGTTTGTAACCTAGGACTTGCTTGTCCTCATTGCACAGAAGGCCCTAAGGCTGCCACTTTACTTCTTCTTAGATAAACCTTTGGGAAAGTTTTCATTATTCTGACACATGAAGTAAAGGGCGAAGGCCACCCCTCCGGATGTTGAAACTGCAAGACTCAGAATTCCTCACTTTGATAATAGGTTAGGTCGGGCAGGTGGATGTGGGAGCCCCATAACTTCTCGCGAGCAGTGTGCTGTCTTAAATATGATTTATTTCCTGTGCCGTAGTGGAGCGCTATTCTATCTTAACAACTACCAACACAGATTTCAGCCAAACAACCCTGTTTTGCTACCATGGGTATGGACGGCATCATTCAGAAACCCTCCGCTTTACAACTCCGCCACATGAAAGGATATAAAATATGCAAAAACATCCAGATTAAACATCCAGCAGTTTTTGGATCATGCTGAGTGGTACAAAACGTCTACCTGATTACACACAGAAAAATTAAAAATTATAGCCGCCAATTAATATGACTTAGTCCAGGAACTTCAAAAAGGGGACATTATTCACATCACCATGATATAAAAACCAGGATGCAGAAAAGGGATAGAGAAGGTCAACAAAGAGAGCTATAGAAAGGCAAGGTGCAGGCACGCGGATTCCAACTTGGAGCCAGTACATTCCAAGACAATATTGACTTTCAGTCACGGCAGATGGGGACCCCAACAGGCCCCGGGCAATTAATAATAAAAAGGAAACAGCTGCCGCCCCTTTGACAAGGCAGAAACCAAAGCTCTGCAGAAGCCTCTCCATGACTTTCACAACCAGGACAATGTTGTCTCAGAAGGAAGACAAGGCAGGGACCCTTTTAATTCCAACAGCAGCCTCTCTAAAAGCCTCAAGGTAACCAGTAGGCTGTGAATGCAGCCCGCCCGCCAGACCTCATACCAATTCAGGGCCTCAGAAGAAGACCCCAGGCTCACCTTCTCCCAGAGGATGGCAACGGTGCACAGACTTGCTCCCTCTCCTGCAGCCTCTTTTTCTTTTTCTTCTTCCGGATGGAACGGGCTAGGCTAGAATCCGGTGCTCTGGAGTCCCCAGGCGCTGCTTCTTCCCCTTCCCCTCCCTTCCACAATGCCTCCAGGTGAAATGTCTGTGGAGAAGGAGAGCTTCCAAAGGTGCTCCCATTTTCCTTCAGGTGCCTCTTCTTCTTCTTCTTCTGGGGCGGACTGGAGGGCCAGGCCCTCTCGGCCTCCGTGCCTGGCAGGGTGGGGCTGCAGCTGCGCTTCCTCTTTTTCTTCTTCTTTGAGCCGGTAGGGAAAGGCCCCTGGTCCTTGTCCGGATAAGAATGGGTTGGGGCCTGCGCAGACGTAGCAGGTGGTGACTGAGGGGCAGCAGAGAGGCAGCGTGATTTGAAGCCGGATGAGGGTGTGAAGTTGGCAAAGGGGCTGTCGGCTGGTGCTGGAGGTGCTGGAGGTTTGGAAGCAGGCGAGAGCACCCTAGAGACGCAAACACAGGTCAGACCTAAGACCCACCCGATGCTGGATGGAGGACACCTTGGCAGAACATCCCTGGAATCCCAGTTCTGCAGAAGAATCCCTGATACCACCCACACCAAGACAAAACCCAAGGGCCTCTTCCATCACCCGGAAGCACAAAACACATCCGCTGGCACACTCCAGGTTGAGTGAATTCATGACAGACTCATCTACCTGTTCCTGTCCTTTTCCCAAAACCTTGACTCACAATTTGGCACCCAGAGGTTATTCAAATGTTCCATACCTCCTCAGTTCCCATCCACATAGGATTTTGCTGCTATACAAAAAGATACCCATAGAAAATTATTCATAGCCATTCCTCCTAGGCTGCAAAGAGAAGAGCTCTAGGACCGAACCTCTTCTTGTTTACATCCTCTCTGCCTGCAGGCTGAGAGATATTTTTTTCTTCCGACAGTTGACTTTACATCAGCTTTTATTTTCCCAGATTCTTGCAGAAAACAGTTTGTTACACTTCGGCAGCATTGAAAAAGCCACATAAAGGCTGCCACATATTATCAAATAAGCAAGTAGGTATTTCTTTTTTTAACAGCTCAGAAATTCATGGCAAAGAATGAAAAGCCTTGTGTTAGTCCAGGGAGCGTGTACTACTGAGCAATGCAATTCTTTTACAAAGGCTCTGCTGTATCAAGGCTCCATCCCCAAGAGGTCTGTTTAGCTTCGGGGAAGTTGAAATAGCGTCGGACAAAACAGCTCAGAAGCGAAGGAGCTGATTGCTTGGTTCTAAGAAAAGGCTGCTGGATGGCTCCGACCTTATCTCAAGGAGTGGCTCCCAGAGTCATGTCTAAAGCAAAGCAAAACGAAGTGTTCTGCTTATATACTGTCCCATACCACTTCAAGTAGTCTCTGGGCGGTTTGCAGTCTACATGTGAGAATGACACCCAACCTCCATTTCACAGGAGAAACCAAGAGCATGCAAACCAAATATGGTAGCCAATAACTGAAGGTCCACCAGCACAGAGCCAGAAGCTGAGGACAGGTAGGCCTTGTGATAAGCCCTCTCCACGCTCTGGACCTTTGGTTTACATCCCTTGCTATTGGCCACATTATTTAAGACGGGCGAACATTCTAATCCAAGAAAGGTAAAGAGGATTCCAAGTCACCCAACTGGTTCTAGACATTTCAGTCAGGACTCCCAACGCAATAAAGGCTTGACTTGGGGAAAGTACTATAGGGTGTAATGCGACTCTTTACAGTCAGACATCCCATAGGCGAGCAATGCTACTACCCAGGATGGATAAAAATCAGTATCTTTTCAAAATCAAATTGATAAGATAATTAAAACACTGCTTTAAATTAAAAATTGACTTCTTTATTTTTAAATCACTAAAGGAATCCTAGTTTAGCAAAAATTAAAATCGTGATTTTAAAGCAAAGTGTTCTGTTTATATACCGCCCCATAGCACTTCAAGCACGGTTTACAATTTAATTATGCGGGCTAAACATTGCACTCCCCCAGCAGGCTGGGTACTCATTTTACCAACCTGAGAAGGATAGAAGCTTGAGTCAACCATGAGCCGGCTACCTGGGATTGAACCCCTGGCCATGAGTACAGTTGTAGCTGCAGTACAGGCATTTAATCCCTGCACCACGAGGCTCCTAAATCAATTTGATTAAAATCGTAATTTAAAATCAATTTGTTTCATATCAAATTCACCCTGCTACTTCTCAGACATCACCCCAGCTGCCAAATTTCTATGCCGGCGACAGCTCAGCCCATCTGAGGAATTCTGGCTGTCAGAAGCCGCCTCGTAACAACTGCTCAATGGCGATGGCACAAGGGCAACGTGCCAGAGGTGCCCAGAAGGCCCAAGAAGAAAAGGTTGCTTACCTGGGACAGCCAAGCGCAGCGGCACAGACAGGGTGGGCGGTGTTTGTGACAGCTGGTGGTGGGGAGTGGGGCGGTGCTCGACGCTCACTGCCGCTCACTTTCTGCTGTGTGTTGCTGCCCTGTAGTTATTGACATAAATAAAAACTTGGTGGTCTAAAAAAAGGAGGTTTCCGTGACCCCAGGGGGCAGAAGGTAGAATAAGAAGAGAGGGTGGAAGAAAAACAAAAAGGGGGGGTGGGTGGAAGCGGGACAGGAGAGGAAGAAGAATCAGAAAAGTGTTTGTTGTTAGAAACAAAGGGAAAAAAGGAAGGACATGTAAAAGAGACAGAAGTGTTAACAGCAAATAATGGGCCACGATGAGTGCCTTCTCCTTTGCCCCGTGGAGTGCCAGGCCTTCCCTGCCCTCCACGCACGCACAAAAAACAAAATAAAAATTAAAAACAACAACCACACACCTCAACACACACACCCTTCCTATGCTTCCCCTGCTCTAGTCCTGTGAGGTGGCAAGCATCTCTCTCCTTAATCTGAGCCTCAACTATGTACAGATACAGTCTCACCAAACAGTAAGAATTAAGGTCCTAGAATGGTGACAGGTGCCTAGATTTGCGTCCAGGGCCTTAGGAAAGCACCTATTTGCAGAGAAGGCCAAGGACTATTTCACCCTCACAACATTGCCTCTCGTATGTTACGGAGCACTAGACCCAAGCAGGCCTCAGCCTCAGAAGCTGGGCCGGTGAGAACATTCCCCTCAGCTGCCTCAGGGGCAAGATGTGTCACTGAGCCTCAAGCACCAACCACCCTCCTGAGACCGAAATGGTGGCCCACTCTTTCCCCACGACCTTCCTCCACCATTTTCACTGGGCTTTCTTTGCCCCAACCCCCGGGGAAGATGGGGGGGGGGCAAAGCCTCCACCCCCAAACGCACCTTCCTGGCTGAAAGGGCCAGTTTCTTCGCAGGCGGGGGCGACATGGTACTTCCCAACTCCAGATTGGTCACATTAGCAAGCAAGGGCGGCTTGAGCTTGGAAAGCTTTGAGTCCTCAGAAACAGGTTTCCCAGAGGCACAGTCCGTTTCCTGAGAGGAGGAGTAACCGTTCATGCCCATGGTGGGCCGGGGAGGCCCCTTGGCCGAGTGATGGGCGGGGCTGGAGGAAGAGCTGCTGCTAGAAGATGATGCGGAGGACGACGAAGAAGTCAAAGACAAGGAGTCCTTGCTCGGCAGCTCGACGACCTCTTCGTGCCCCTTGGCCTCAGGACCCACTCCAGGAGTGTCGGCCGGCGGCAAAGGAGGCGGCAACCCTTTCTCTCCCCAGGGGTTCTGCTTCCCCCTGTCCACTTTGGCACTTCCCTCTTCGCTGAAGTCCTGAGATGTTCCGAGAGGCTGTTTCTTGGACCTCTTGCTTAAGTCATCCAGGAAGCTGGGCTTGGACGGAAGCTTGGGCGACAGGAATCCGGTGCTCAGGATGAGCTTGGAAGAAGAAGAAGAAACGGGAGAAGGAGGAGGAAGGATCCCGTTCTGAGGCTTAGAGTTGGAAGCAAAAGAACTACGGGAAACAGGGACTCCAGTTTCCTCTGCTTCTGAGCTCTTCTTGGACTGAGTCACATCTGGCCTCTGTGGAGTAGAGAGACACCAAGGCGGATGAAGGCAGAGGAATCTGGGAATGTAAGACAGCCGCACCTGCACAATATCCTAGTGCCACTCACAACTACGAGACTAGCTAACTACACATCAGGTTATCCTGCTCCGTTAGAGACAGACAACTGTAGCTACAGTCCCATAATCTGGTTGGGACCCTCCCTCAGCTGAATTATGAGACTCCCCTCCATGCTGTTTCCATAGCACTTCTTCCAACGGTTAGATATGTGCCTCGCTACACTAGCTGCAAAGACTCTCCATGTAGGGGAGCCTCTCTTGGAACTCATTCTCCTCATGGACTATTGCAAGTCACAGGATTCCTCACCACCAATGCCGTCGCCGCTGCCACCATGCAGAGGTGCACTTTTCTAATGGTCTGAAGAAGTGGTCCCTGGCTTAGTTTTCCAAACAGGTGGAGGAAAAGCCTGTCCTCTGATGTTATCAGAAATGGTGCAACAGCAGAGGACTGTTGTGGCAGAATGCGGCTCTGTGATGTGGGCTGGGGGAGAGGAATCCTGACACAAATGCTTATCTTGACCACCTAGTTTCCTCTGGAAGGGACACTTGGTGTTACAAATTTCACCTGCTGTCTGTAGCGGTGCGGCCCAAACCCCGATTTACAATGCTAAATATAAAGTAGCGGCAGCAGTAAGTTCCGGCAACTAGTAGAACTTCTCTTAATAGCTCACAGAAATAAAAATGCTAACATGGTTGCCCATAAACATGGATTGGGGGTGTTTGCGTATTTGATCCTCGAAATCTCTCTCAGCATCTACGGGGCCATGGCAGATGTGAAGCGGGACTCACTCTTAACAACTCCCCACACCTTTACAATGCCAGGCACACCATGAGGAAGCCCGTGCACACTCCATAAAGCTGAAGGGTGACCGCAAGAACCACTGCTGATCCCAGGGCTTCTAGCTCCCCGCTGGTTGCAGGTTGCTCCAAAGGTGCGTGGCTGGCATGTCAAGACCTCAGAAGCCAAAAAGCTTTCTAGTGATTTGGGGGCAGAGCTTCAGAGCCTCTGGTGAATTTACATGGAGTTCCTAGGTCATGCAGTTCAACTTTTCTTTCTGGGGGGGGGGCATTTTGGGAAGCATAAGTTTTCCTTTAACAGTCTGGTGCAAGCACATCACCAGCAAGAGCCAATTCTGGGCAGCAGGGGAGCCAGGCCAATACTCACTTTGCTAGCTACCGGTGATGAGAGGGAACCGTTGGTCATGCTTTTCTTCATGTGGCCAGAGACCATATTTGCTCGGTTGGACACAGGGCAGCTGCTTTTAGAGATGGATCCCTCCAGATTCTTCTTACTCGGGATCCTTAGAGGAGGAGAAAGAGAGCCACGGAGGGACACACGTTACATATGATTAACTTCTTTTAGACAGTTTTCTAAACCTACACATCAGATAAGGAAGCTTACAGGACCCCCCCCCCCCCGAGCAATGTAACTGCATAAAAGTACAGGGTGGGGAGAAGAGGCAGCTTTGAGACTGTAATACATCTCAACACCTGAAGGTCCCATGCATACACACATCTATGTGGCATCTGATCAGCTGACCTCCTTGGAGACAGCGTAGTACACAGCCGGGGCATCCAAACTGCAAAGGTCTAATTATGTGCTAATGGGCTAACTCCGTAAGGCAGAGGGGCCCAAAGTAGGACCTATGGGGAATATCTTAAAAAACAAGTGGGTATGTGCGGAACAAGACAGCTCTATCTTATCTCATGCCGTTTAGGGTTAGTATTAGAGTAACAGAGACCTATTAAAATGAGCCCAGTAATGGATTAAGGAACAGTAGATCCCTTTCAAGATTGGAATTGTGGTCCAGACTCTTTCTTTTATTAGCAATCGAGCTGCTAAGTTTCTAGATGACCTCTTCCTATTACACTAGAGGCCTGAACAGTATGAAACAGAAGAGCAAACTGGCTCAGATCATGTAAAATCACTGACTCTGTCTTGCTCGCTGCTGATTTTACTGATTGCTAGTGTCCTTCCTGGGTTTTAGAAAAAGGTGGGGGGGGGGTTTTTTTGGAGCCCTGCCCCAGAACCCAGCGATTCAGAGCCTACTGAGCACACACGTTACCACTAGAGATGGACACCGTGTGTATCACACCAAGTGCCGCTCCACATGTCTTCCCTCCCGTCCCATCCTGCCATTACTGCAGCTGCCCAGTAAACATACCAGGTTTTCTTGTGCTACCAGGGCCCGCCCTTGGCAGCGGCACACCAACCCCCACTGCAGCCTGCCTGGCTGTTCCCTGCTTCCGTAGGCAGCCGGCCAATCACTGACTGTGCAGACAGATTCTCCCTGCCACCTCCTTGCCAGAGCGGGTCAGCTGCCTGACGAGGTCGGGAAGAGCTGGCTAAGGCGCAGTGCAGACTGACATTCCGATGATAAACATGGACTCCAGCGGTGCAAAGAGAACCATGAGCGGACTGGGCAGCTGGGGGGGGGTAGTGGTGGAAGGAGACATGCAAACACCACTGGTGATCTTTCCTCCACTGCCGGGCAGTGCTCTGCACAAAGCACTCCATTCTAGCTAGCACTAAGCTCCAGCCCTTCCTCTCTGTCGCTGATATTACAGCAACAAGCATCTAATTCACAAACACAAAATTACAGTATTCCTCGAGGTATGCAACTATATTTTTGTCTAAAATTGTTAAGACTAAAAACCGGAGGCCATCTTATACACGGAAGGAAGCTGAGAACTGCACCGTTGTGAAACTTGGGTTGGAAAAGTGAGGGGGGGGAGGGGAAGGGCATCTTATACATGGGAGAATCTTATAGATTGAAAAATATGGTACTTGGGACCCTTGTTGCTCATGACAGGCAAGAGTGGCAAAGAGGCTTCCATGTCCTCTTCTTGTACAGACTACCAAGGCAGCTACCATGTCATCCATGTACCCTTCAGCCAGGAGTACTACCCTGTTTTCCCAAAAATAAGACCTCCCCAAAAAATAAGCCCTAGCAGGATTTCTATGCATTTGTTAAATATAAGCCCTACCCTGATAATAAAACCTAGTGATGGGCGTGGCTATGGTTGTGTGCAGGGCTGACATTCAAGCATATTATACTTAATAAAAGTAAGACATCCCCTGAAAATAAGCCCTAGTGTGTCTTCTTGAGAAAAAATAAATATAAGACAGTGTCTTATTTTCGGGGAAACATGGTAGCTGTTTCCACAATGGGACTTCTGCTCTTCTCTGCCTCACCACCACAGAAGAGAGCAGAGGTGGACAGGAGGGGACGCCTGAGAACAGGCAGGTGAGCCAGGAAGAGACCTGCTACCATTGGCACCCCCAGGCACCCCCACTTACCGAAGATAGAAGAGCACATAGGCCTGTTGGTTGAGAACAACTTTGATATTGCTTGAATGTACAAGGGAATCGTTCATCTGGTACCACTGCCCGTTACTAGCCTAAAGAGGAAAAGGGAGAAAGGACTTGTAACTACCCCTGCACAGACACGTGGAGGTCAGGAAAGCCGCTCCAGTCCTTCTGGTGGCCATCAGTGTAATTTGAAAGGGGTTGCATGTATGTGGAGGTGGCCCTCCAGATATTCTAGGGTTACAGCTCCCCTCTGAGTGGCCAAAGGGATAAGCCCTTGAGTCCATATTCTCACAGAGTGCCTGAAGTTTCCCACTCTGGATTAGATTTAAAATGGGGTTCATCAATGCCTGCAAGGCACGATAGCACATTCACAACGTGCTGATGTTGGGGCAACCTGCTCCTGAATACTCGCTCTAAGGGAGCGATAGTGCCTCCCTTGTGGTACCTGGCAGGCTACTAGATTTGCGCAAAATAGCAATTAGGAGATGGCTGCTGGTTCCGTATAGCATAATAAAAGCTAGGAAGGCAGGGGCAAGCTCCCCAATTTTCTCATGTTATCACCCTCTTTGCTTATTCTTGAGGTCTTCACATCTCCAACTGTAACTGTAAAACCATTCTCCTAATAGCCACCTATCTCTGCCAACTGTTCGCTGGCTATGTGGCGACAGATTCCCAGACCTCCACAATAAATGCAGCTGAACCAAAAGAACTGAGAATAGCAGGGAGTCAAAGAGAGACACACAGATACATAAGCTTGCAAGCTAGCTACATGGCCCAGAAATCTAAATCACCACCACCACCTCCAGTCTTTAAGGGGAAGCATATCTCTAGTGCCCTACAAACTGTTTTCATAGAATCATAGAATTATAGAGTTGGAAGAGACCTCATGGGCCATCGAGTCCAACCCCCTGCCAAGCAGGAACCCCTTCACAATATTTCTGACAGATGGCCATCCAGACTCTGCTTAAATACTGTCAAAGAAGGAGACTCTACCACCCTCCGTGGCAGCAGATTCCACTGCCGAACAGCTCTAACTGTCATGAAGTTCTTCCGAATGTTCAAATGGAATCTCTTTTCCTGTAGTTTGAAACCATTGCCCCGAGTCCTAGTCTCTGAAGCCATGGAGAACAAACCTGTTCCCTCTTCAATATGACATCCTTTCAAATATTTAAACATAGCTATCATATCCCCTCTCAGTCTTCTTTTTGATAGGCTAAACATTCCCAGAATAGTTACCCCTTGTCCGGTGCCAGAGGGCAAAGGACTCACCTTGACGTAACAGTAGTAATGCCCTGCATGGCAGCTGTATCCTGAATGCACAAGTACAGCGTACAGACCATACATGACAGGATCCCCGTTGCTCTGTGACATGTAAGGACGGATATTCAGGAATTCAGGGTAGCCTACGTCCTGCAAAAGGAAAGTCACATAGTTTCTAGGGAGCTGTCCGCCCAGTGAGATCCTGATTCTTCAGTGAACATACATCCCCATGAGTGGAATGAACAGAATCATGCTGAATCCCAACAGGAGCTCCAACGAGAGCAGACCCACTGAATGGAATTTGCATACACGCTAACTCACGATTGAGCATTTACAGTGGCCCTTGTATGTCAAACAGCTTGTATAACATAAAATTTGTACAACATAAAAAATTCTGGAGATAGGGGAAATTTGTTTAACATCATCACCTATGGGAAAAATCCATACAACATAAAAATGGGATTACTCCATTTCAATGCATTCCTATGGGGATTTGTATAAAGGAAAATTTGCTTAACATACTGTAATTTCATTTGGAACGAATTAATTCCTTTATACAAGGTACCACTGTAATTCAGGCATGTCCAAACTTCAGCCCTCCTGATGTTTTGGACCACAACTCCCGTAATTCCTAGCCTGTATTTCCAATGGCAAAGAACTGTGGGAATTGTGGTCCAAAACACCTGGCGGGCCAAAGTTTGGACATGCCTGATTTAATTCAATGGGTCAACTCTAGATGGGAACAGCAACTGGGTTTAGAACAAGTGGTTTGCAGGCTACCAACCAGGACTGCATTCCCCCCCCCACACACACACACCTCCCACCCATTAAAAATGATATATGGACAGTGATGTCTGCTTTTACGGACCAAAAGGGAGGGGGAAAGTAATTCAGCTGAACTACTCCCAAGTGCATTTACTGGGGTAACGAAGGGACTGTGGCCTATGCCCTCCCATTTTCCAGGTCTCCCCTCACCTTGGTGATCTTTCCTCCACTGAAGTTGGCAAAGCGCTTGAGGGAGATTGTGAGTACATTGGACGCCCTGTGGATGGTGAAGCGCTTGCTGGCCGGCACTTTCTTCTTGCACCTGCACGGAGGAGAAACAAGGTCAATTCTGTACATGCATTGGCACACAACATGGGATCTTTGCTGCAGAACTCGGAGGGTGAACCAGAGAGCTCCCGAATAATCTCCTCGCAACTATGCAGTGACTCAGCTATTCTTGGTACGCGCAACCTTGAAAGTCCTTGGAGGACAGCTGCTTTGTATAATTTCAACCTACCTTTATGTTGCAGGTACCAAAACCTAAACATTTCAGGAGATGGTGTGGCTTCCAGCAGAAGACAACTGCACTAGCTATATCGCACATTGCACAGAGACAATCACAGAGCTATTCCTTCCTAGAGATGTGAAAGTCCAGGGGAAAAAACGTTTTTTCCCTCAAGCCTTTTTGTTGTTGTTTTTTTAAACCAAAAAATTAGAAAATAGAGCATTTTAAGACAGGGTGTTCAGATATTTTCCAAATCATTTCTAAAAAATATGCATAGTATCAGATTATTCTAATTTCTGTGCACTGAGGACAAGCAAGTCCTGGGTTACAAACTGAATTCTCCAGTGCAGGAACAAGATGTGTTTCTTCCTTTAGGAGGTGCTGCTATTGTCACTAGAAAAAGAACAAGGTTTCACTTTTGGTTTTGCATGTGGGTGGGTGTGTTTGGTTCTGTTCTGTCCTAGTCTTTACTAGGCATCAAAGCACTGGAATAAACTACAGAGCAACAAAAATGGTTCTGATTAAATTTCATGCCATTCATTGAAACTTAGTCCCACTTCTTTCTATACATTTCCCCCCTCTTCAATTCTTTTCATGAGAATGAGGTTTTTATTTTATTTTTATTTAATAATGTGAAGAGGAAATATGAATAATTGTTAATTCTGGATATTTTAAATATTGTTTTATAGAGGTTTATTTGTTCCCCATAAACTAGTAAATCGTTCAGGAGATTTGTTACTCCATTTGTTACTTACCATTACAAATAAATATTATTTAAAAAGTAAATTCTATTTGAATTAGTAGTTTGGATACAGTACATTATAATATGCTAGTTGTGATAATTTTATGTCAAGTCAATTTGTCCATAGTCATATTTTATGTTCCTAAAGTTTCAAACTCCAAAATGGGATAGAGTGCTTATGTAGCATTGTTTTCATTTTTTCCCAAAAAAAAACCCCACATTTTTTTCCTAGTGGAAAAACCCAGAAACAAAGCAGGGTTTTTTCAGAGCTTCAAAATTTCCAGAAATTTTATATCTCTATTCCTCCCATCAGAAACCAATCTACTCCCTTTTACTTCTTCTACCACCTTAGGTTTTTTTCTCTCACTGCATCAGTGATGACTGAAGTTACAGTTTAGAATAGATCTGCCCAACCCCATAAATAAATACAGTTCCTGTATTCTAGGAAGTAGACCTCTGTTCTTTTGCTTGTTGGTTAGTTTTTAAGACAACAGAAAGAGCAAAAGGGTGGAACAGGTAGGTTCCCGACCATTGCCAGGTTAAAGGGCAACTCACTTTGCACACATGTAGGCATTCTCACCGCTCAGCACATCCGCCTTCACAAAAAACTCTAATGCTCGAACAATGTTGGCAGCCTGCTGTTATGAGACAAAGGAGAGAAATTCAGATGATCAGCCTACACAAAGATGCTCACGCCCAAGCCTAGGCTGACCCCATCCAGAAGGTATGTACACCCAGAGTTCTCCAGATGTACGAGACCCTACAGGAAAACAAGATTCTAAGGCTCCTAGGAAGAATTCCCATGCCAGAGAATATAAGTCATGAATCGTGCATAGCATGAAAGTGGCTGTCCTCTGACCAGATCACAGACACTTCTCAAAAAGGATTATGCACACAAATGATTTATTGGATGGCCTCAACAATAGTAGGAAGGGCAAGGATGTCTCTCTTCAAACACATTATGTCTGACTCAATACATTCAGAAGTAATCTGATCATCTGTGTTCCTTCTTTTGTAGCCCATCTCTTCCCCCAAGAAGCCATCCCCAAAAGCCCTACTCCACCACTGTATTCTTTTTATCTTCTGTACATCAATAATATTCTGACAACTGATCAGCTCTTTGGCACATGTTCCTTACACTGTAGTACAAATTAAACATCGCCCTGCATGCAGCAACGCTGCAAGAGTTGGGAGTTTAAAACAACAGCTTTTGTGTTTACCTGTTATCAGAAAGAACATATATACAGTATATGTTTGTTTCAATACCCTCATCTACACTTGAAACGTTCAAGAAATTGAGCAACACTGGCATACCCTGATCTCCAAAGCCACGTCCAGGTAGGGGTCATATGTATCTGAAACACTCTTGCAAACCGAGCATTTCACTGCAAAAAAAAGAAGAAAGCAGAAGAGTTGTTTGGCCCCTCTTCATGACCACAGCTGCCTGTCGTTGCCACACTGGGGTGGATGAGGCAGGGACGCGCCTGTCTTTGTGTGCGTTATGTGACGTCCAACCTCTAGCGACCCTACAAGGGTTTTCAAGGTAAGCAAGACATTTAAGGAGTGGTTTTGCTATCATGACCCCCTCCCAGGTAAGTTTCCGTGGCTGAGTGGGGATTTGAACCCAGGGCTTCTAGTTCACTGCTCTAGCCGCTGCATGTTTTAGACCACAACTCGCACAGTCCTTTGCCATTGGCAATACAGGCTTGGAATTCTGGGAGTTGTGGTCCAAAACATCAGAAGCTTGGACATGCCTGTGCTACACTATGTTTCATGCTCCCTCGTCTCTACATCCAAGCAACACAAAAACAGGAAGCAACTAAATTCCATACTACTCAATATCCCCCCTGCAGCCCCGGAAAAAGCTAAAGGAAGCCACTAGGAAATCTGACAGCGGAAAACGGGCAGCTCCATACCCACAGATCCAATGGCATGGCCAAAGTAGAGCTGGACCAAGAGGGATAATCTGGTGATATGGTGTCACTAACAGAATTAGTCAAAGCCTAAAATATCCATAAGGTGGTAATGGGACCTCCCAGCAGAGATGTATCAAGAAATCAAAACTGGCCGCTCCTAGCATAATATCTCAGTGGGCATTATTAAACAGCACTCACCACGTGATCGGAGGTAGCCGCCAAAGATCTGATGCACCAGGGTGGTGGCCTGAGTTTGACGATCCAGCCTGGAAAGGCAAGTACCCAGGTGTTACGAGCAATTAGAACACATCTCTGAAATGATGACATGCCCTCAATTCAACATAAAAGCTTGCCTGCAGTTAACGTAAAGGCCTTCGGCTAACTCAAATGCAGGGGCAGACAAAAAGGGTTTAGGTTTAGGGAAAGACTTCCCCCTTAGGACAAGATGGCCAGCTACACAGAGGCACTTTTACTTCCCTGGGTAAGGTCAAGCAGGGAGCACTACCTAAATGGCTGTTTAGCCAGCATGCAGTATTTTGCTTTCCTGTAATTAACGTAACTGTCTGGGAGCTCATGCTTCCGCGACGTTCCCAGCGTAAGGGTTAAGGTTGTAAGGTCTCAACATAATCCCTTCCTCAACCCGGCATAAGCAGTATTGTCAACCCCTTCCTCCCCAATGACAGAAATAGAGAATTGACCATACTTGGTATAACCGTTGAGACAGGCCTTTTGCATGGCATCAATGGTGTACCGTAAAAACTCATGAGCATCTTCCTGGCTGCCAAAACGGAAGTGCCGGGCAATCTCTGTCAGAGAAAAGTGAAAGACAACCTGAAATGTGCCCCACCCCGTACTCTACAAACACAAAAACTGCATTGCTAGGAACAGATGTCAACAGCGGTCACCACCCCAAATTCCACTGCAAGAAAACCTCATTTCTGTACATAATGTAACTAAGCAAAACATTAATGACTGGAAGTTGCATAGAGCATTCTGGTTTCTGTTTGCAATATTTGGAACATTCCAGGCTAGAAGTCAAACATTTAGGAAAAGAGAAGCAGCCAAACTGTTTTAACCTACCTGAAATGCCTGTAATAACTTTCCCACTTACGGTTACCATGTCTTTAAATGTCCCTCTGCAACCATTAGGCCCATGAACTTTACCCTTTAACAATCCAGTCTTCTCACAATTTCAAGGTTATATACAGCAGAATACATGCCCAAACGCAGAAGAAGTCCCAACCACCTGCCACCCTGATGTGACGCAGTGGACTTGTATGCCATTAGGCAGCAGCAAACAAAGCTTCCTCTACCGCTTACTTTTAAGATCTCTGATGAAGGACACCGGCTTGATGGCATTGCCGCTGTTGGCAAAAGCCTGTATCATGTGATTCTGCATAATGCACATCATGCAGAAGCCTCCCTGATGGCCTAAAAGAGAAAAGGGAAGGGGGGTGGAATAATCATCAAGATGAGTTCACACACACTTCAGAAAGACACTTTTGTTTTCAAGGATCGCAGCGGATGCTGATTGAGCTTGAGCCACAAAGCCCAGAAGAGGAGTTTAAAATACCCCTGCTTCCGCCCTTTTGCTTGGCTAATGCTGCGTAAGGGTCATACCAAAATGACAGAATGAATCAAGAAGTTATGGATGTGCCTCAACAAAAAATGTCGCTACTTCTTTCCGCTGGAGGTAGTTCAGCACCAGGAACAGAAACGGCACTACACGGTGGCATTTTCCAATTACTTATATCAGGAAATCCTCAGTTTTCCAGGGTAGTTTACCTGATGTCCGTGTTAAAACGTGCACATGTGGTGGTCAAACAGCTCCCCACCCTCAAAATGCAGGGCTTCCTACTGTGCAGTTGCAAGTGATGATCAAACACCCGGAAAGGAATGGGTTAACCCAGGCATGTCCAAACTTCGGCCCTCCTGATGTTTTGGACCACAACTCCCAGAATTTCAAGCCTGTATTTCCAATGGCAAAGGACTATGGGAGTTGCGGTCCAAAACATCTGGAGGGCTGAAGTTTGGACATGCCTGGGTTAACCTTTAGAGGAGCACCCATGAAGTCTGTCTTTCCGAGTGTGAATGGATTTCGGGTGTTTTCATAGTAACTCCAACCCAGTTAGTTTTCGCCATGCACATGCACTTTCCAAACTACGGGTCAGCACTCATAAGGAAGGAGAGGGGATGGCTGCTGAGAACAGCAACCGTCATGCAACCGACTGCTGGTTCTGATCCTTTGCAGCTGCTAACAGTACCTGCCAGACCCTCCCTGCCAAGGGTGAATGCACATCCTTGCAAAGCAGCCGTCTGCTGCAGTACACGGTAGAAAAACAAGATGCAGTGTGTGCTGGTTTGTCCTTAGATAGCCATGGTCTAGGGTTCTCTGATGCATGCAAAACCCAGTCTTCGACCCTGCATAGCCTACAATCTGATGGATGCAGCTGGGTTCAGCAGGATGTCAGCAGACACGAGGACTGCTCTGTAGCAGTGGTCCCCAAACCTGGAGTTCACATGTTCCTAGATCACAATGCTTAGAAACCCTAGCCAGCACAGCCAATGGTCAGGGCTTTGAGGACTTGAAATCTAGAAACATCTGCAGTCCCAAGTTTGAGAATCATCTCTCATGCTTCCAACACAGGAAAACAAGTGTGAAAGCATGCTGCACTCTTCTAGCCCTATTCAATATGTGGCAAAGCACAATAACATCTTCAATACCATACCTGACAGCCACTATAAAAACCTCTTGTAAGAGAAATGCATTTAAATTTCAACCTGACTGCTGAAACATTTGGATTCTTCACAAGTAAAATATGTTGTCAAAATAATACCTAAACTAGTCTAAGTTGCAGAAAAGGTTTTGCATGGGTCACTCAATGAGGATTTTTTTAAAGTACGGCTTGATTGGGGGGCAAATACATCACTATATACTCCAAACCCCTCTCTTGTTCAGATTGACTTCATGGAAAAGATACATCAATATTTTACATTGGAATACCACTTCCAACAGATAACACTATTTTTGGTTCTACTCCTTCTAACTACTGTGTTATAATAAGTGGGCATTATAGTTACCCATAATTCAGATTGGAAGGCTCAGGAGGAACAGCTTTTCTAAGACCATCCCACCTATTCAGATTATGGCAAGAACTAGATGTCATCCAAGAATGCTGGGTGTTTTGAGTGAGTGAGTGAGTTGGGGGGGGGGTGTCCTAAAAGCCTTGTAGGTGCAAGTACTGAAACCTCCATAGCCCTTGCTGCCCTCCCATTGATGATCTGGAAATGGAAATTGTAAAAAGGAAGCACTCTCAGTCGTATCCAAAATCTGCTCTCCCTAGAACTAGGTGGACAGCATGCTCTAGAACAGGCATCTCCAAACTTCAGCCCTTCAGATGTTTTGAACCACAACTCCCACAGTCCTTTGCCACTGGAAATACAGGCTTGGAAATTTGGGTTGTCATGGACCAAAACATCAGGGGGGCTGAAGTTTGGACATACCAGCTCTAGAACTTGGCAACTTGTTGCAAACCACCCAGAATGGCCAGGGTGTGTGAGCCCCATCAAACTTTGCATCTGGGAGTTCTTCCACGATGCACTAACCCTATCCTTCACTTCCCTTCAGATGACTGTGTTCTCCGTTATGACATCTGGTTATAAATACAGGGAAGGGATGCTCAGGCCACAAGCTCTGGCACAGCTACAAAGAGGGACCAGTAGTATATGGGGTTGGGGGGGGGAGGAGATACAGTCACCCTCCTTTGGCTTAAGCAGGCATGTCCAAACTTCAGCCCTCCAGATGTTTTAGACAACTCCCACAGTCCTTTGTCATTGGCAATCTAAGCTTAGAATTCTGGGAGTTGTGGTCCAAAACATCAGGAGAGCCGAAGTTTGGAAATGCCTGGCTTAAGGGTTCCTGAGACACCCACCCCTCTTGGGACTGCAAGGTACAACTGCTCAGTGGGAAAGCACAGGCTTTGAACCTCAGAGCCCAGCATGGAACACCGGCCGCCCCTCGCGCCACCAAGAGCGGACTCCCCAGTCCTAACACTGCACTCACAAGTGCGGCTGTGCTCCTTGGAAAGCAGGTAATTGGCCAGAGGCGGGGTGTACGTCAGACACTGCAACGTGGAGTTGAGGAAGCAAGTGTTGCCCAGGTTGTGGAGTCCTGCTCCAACGCGGTACACCCGCTCCCATTTCAGGGACAGACGCTCCACAGGGAAGAGGACCTTCTGAGGGGCTGGCACGCCGTCTCCTCCCAGCACCTGCTCACTGCCTGTCGGGAAGAACGGAAGGCGGAATCAGCCACCTGGGACATAGCAAGGGGCAACCACTTCCCACCACCACCACGCAGCCGCCGCCCCTAAAGCACCTTGCTTCCGGAAAGGCCCTTCTTCGGAACCCTTGTGCCGACCGGGGTTTTCCGTCTTGGGGTTCAGCAGAACATATTTGCTCTTGAGGCTCTCCAGCTGGTAGGAGAAACTTTTGGAGGCAGGCTCAAACTCGATCTTTTGCAACAAGACCTTCTTGGCAGAAGCCGCCAGCCGTTTGCTCAAGTCGGAATCGTCAGCTGAGTCCTTCCGCCCAGGCTTCAGGGCTTCCTTCAGCTTGTCCACTATAGGCATGGTGCATCACTCGGGGATGGCAACGGCTGCCCCGTCAGCAAACAAACGTGGCTCTGCAGGGCAAAGCTGCAAGAATAAAAGGGATCTGGCCTCAGAATCAAGCCTCTATTCCATATTACCGACACAACGTCTCGTGTACACATCCACTCTACGCCAGCCTAGGTACACTGGGTACTGGCCACACTTTCTTTGCTTACTCCCTGTCCCTTTCAGAGAGCATAGTCTGTGGGGCAGGGGGCACTGACCCCTTTTTTTCTGTTAGAAGTCCTAGGCACAAGAATGCATTAAATCAGTGGCATGTAAATGCATGAAACAAACAAATAAATCTGAGCCACACTTGATAATAAATTATTCACATAATACAGCGGTACCTCTAGTTATGAATTTAATCCGTTCCAAATGCATGCTCTTAAATCAAACAAACTCTTAAGTAGAGGAGCCCTCTCTAAAAAATTAAATAAATAAATAAATATTTTTTTTAAAAAAACTGTAAGTCAAGGAGAGCGCATCTAAAATTTGTAAGGCAGCAGTTAAAATGCCAACTGTTTTCTGCTCTTAATTCGAATTACTCTTAAGTCGAGCCACTCTTAAGTAGAGGTACCACTGTAGGCTCTAAATTCAAGGCCTAGAAGTTGCTACATCCTCATACTACCATCAACATATAAGAAAAAGATCTATTGTCACCTGAGGATAACGCCCCCCCCCCCCGGAAAAATCAGCAACAGAAAACAGACACTGCCCAGTGGCATAATATCTTGGTGCATGGATTGAATTTTATCTCAGTCTCTGATAGAGGGTTTGCCATGTCTCTGTGTGCCTCTGTTCCCAGCCGGAAAGAAATCCTGTGTTTTGATTCAAGGGGACTGCTGGGCTGTGGGTGTGTAGGATGCTGAATGCTGGCAACCCCTTTGTCTAATAAGGTTGTGAGAGACATTCCAATCCACACCACCAAAAATGAAATCTGAAGCTTACACCTCTGGCTTGAATCTGCAGCTCCAATCTTGAAAGCCAATTTTAACAAAGGAGCCTGGCTATGATTTTACAAACTTTTTGTTTCTTCTAAACCACCACTAACTCTGTGGTGCTCCACCTGACAAATACTTCTGATGCGTCAAAAGCTACCATTTTCATATATTACCAGATGCAAAGTATAGTAGTCTTTATGCAATCTGTATCCTGAAGATGGCAGGTCATATTGACCTGCTAAGAGCTTGCTTTTTTACAGTATATTAAAGGGTTTTTTTAAACTTGGAAGCTAAACTCATGCTTTTTTCAAAAGGTCATTTTAATCTGCTGACTGGGATTTGTTTACTTTTTATCATGCTCTAAGAAAGCAGAACAGTTTTTTTAATTTTAAAAGCTACCTTACCTTTGTGATTTCTAGTGGACCAATAAAGGTATCATCCACCCTTATTTTAGGATTGTGCGCTAGCATCACTGAGTTTTTTCATTTCTCATATTATCCAGTAAAAAAATCCAATATTCAGGAGGATGTAAAACTGTTGCCACAATAAATAAAAGTACTCATATTGTTAAGTAGAAGAGACTTCACAGCTAGATAAACTGGTCAGGTGTTTTTTTTTTGGGGGGGGGGTGTAGGTTCATGTCAAGCCTAGTATTCAGAACACTTTTCAAATGAATACTGTGCCACAAAATATATAGAAGGTCATAGTTACTCTGCTGGAGCTAGGGAAAGCAACTTAAGAAATGGGTGGGTGTAATGGGGATTGCCACTAAAATATATCTGTAGTGCTGCCAAGGAAAAATGGGGGATAATGACGCATGTTTTTAGCAGTAGCCAAACCATCAGCATCACAAAGCCCTCAGAGACACCACATGACATCTTTCCTTCCCAGCACACATCACCTACTCTTTGCAGGTTTCTGGGAGCTGCTGAGAGGAAAGAGAAACAGTTCCTCAGCAAGGGCACTTTGCCTCTAGGATCACCTTATTTTGCTAGCAGCACAGGCATACATACTAGACCACCCTTCTTTGGCTTTCAATAAATGCCAGCACCTGGAAGTATCTCCCCCCACCCCAGTCAACCCTTGTGCCTTGCCTTCATTTGTTTCCAGACGAAAGCTTTTTTTTTTTTGTAGAGGACACCTGATCTATGCAGATGACAAAACCCTCTCTTTGTAGGGCAGAATCAGTCAGCAGCAGCATCAAACCCCAACAACCAAGGACACACATACTAATTAGTAAGAGAAGGGCAATGAATGGCTCGTGCTCTCATGTGCACCCTTGACCCTGGGAAACAAGTCACAGCATTAGGAGAAGCCTGGCCTCTACGTAAAAGCCGGCTTGCACACAAACATACCGGCACCCGCGTCAGTTTCCACGGAGAAGACAAAAAATGTGGATCTATTTATGCCAAACGAATACACCAAGCCAGGAATCACTGAGGGGCGCGTTTAGAGGCTTTTGCTCAGCAAACCATCATGTGGCCACGAAGTAACCAGAGAAGGCCCTTTGGATCCCGCCAGAGCGTTTCCTCCTGATCTGTTTTCCAAGGCGTGCGCGAGAGAGGCAGGCCGCTTGCCTGCCCACCTCCTATGGCGCCTTCCCTCCCCATCCAAACCCGGAAGGCAACCGAGGCCCACCTCCCTTCCCACCACGGATTCAGGCACCGCCGCTGCTTCTTTTCTTCGCCAGCAAAGCAACCCCCCCCCCTCCTGGACACGCGTGGCTGGAGGCGCGGGGGCGGGCGTTTCACCGGGCATCCGCTGGAGCGCCCGTGGCCTTCCGACGAGCAAAGGGCACCGGCGCGCTCCTCTTCCTGGCCCCGGAGCCGAGCCCTGGTCCACCACACCGGCCACCTCCGGCGGCTACGGCCCAGATCCACCCCCCCCCCACGCCTCGCCGAGAGGGAGTGGCCACCGCAGGCCGTGGCTGGCCCGCGAGTCCCAAGGCGGCTGGCCTGGTGGTGCCGAGGGCTGGGCAAGGAAGAGGAGGACGAGGCGGCTGGCCCGGGCGCGCCCGCTGCCTCCCGCGAAACGCTGACCAGCAAGCACCCTCTCTCCACCCGGCCCCCCACCTCGACGCAGGGGACGCGCCCGGGGGTCCTTGGACTTGGCCGCGTGGCAGCCGGAGGAGGCCCCATACCTAGCATCTGGGGCTCCCCGCAGCCCTTCCCGCGTGCGCGCTCCTACACGTGTCCACAGCGCGTAAAGGAGGCAGAGGAGGAGGAGGGTGCGTCGCTGCTGCTGCTGCTAGGCCGCCACCGCCGTAGTGCAGGGCCTCCTGGCCTCAAGGGGCGGAGAAATGGGAAAGCTCCGCCCGGTCTCCACTGACGCAAAGCGAGCGCTCAGCCGCCGGTTGGGACCGGGACGAAGGCGGGGCCGCCGCCGCCACCGCCTGTTGTCTTCCTTTCCGGGCCCGGCGGCGGCGGCGGCGGCGGTGTTGTTGCTACTGCAGGCGCCGCCGCCATGCGGGATCGCCCGCTGCTCCGCCGCCGCCGCCGCCGCCGCCGCCTCCCTCTGCGTGGCCAAAAAAAGTCCTTGCCGAAGGGCTCGCCTGAGCCGTCCGTCCGCCTTTGCTTGCGGCTGGATGCGCCTCCGGACGGCACGCAGGCTGGGCGAAGGCCCGGGAGGGCACGCGAAGGGAGGAGGACGAGGAAGAGGAGGAGGAAGAGGAAGAGGAAGAGAAGCGGATCAGGGCGCCGGGAGGGAGCCGCAGTGTCCCGCAGAGACCGGGTGGCACTTCCTGCCACGTGCCTCGGTCACCGTGGAGGAAGACGAAGTCGAACTGACGATGATGTGATTCTTTTAGGCGAGCTAGGTCAATATATTGCAGCGGACGGAGGGCGAATGCGTCCTCCACGTAAAAAGGGACAACATTCCTTAGGCCTCGTTTACTCTTTTTTTCTGCGATTTTACTCCCAGACTCTTAAGATGAGAAGTCTACTGGGCCCACCAGCTCAGTCCTGTTGACGCAATCGATTGCATGCTCTCAGGGACCTCAAGCAAATGTGTTTTCTATCGTTCTTTGGGAAATCAAGGATTACACTTGGGGGCTGCAAGCGGGACAGGGCAGTGTACGCCCTACTACAGAGCTAAAGGTTCAAAAAAAAAACCCACAGCCCTCCCCACAAAGACGTGCTTCAGGTAGAGCTGCACTCAGATGTCCTTCAGAGTTCTTCTTCCAAAAGCAGAGATGGTGGGACATGCAAGCATTTGCAGAGTTAGGTCTCCACCCCAGTCAGTTGATGAATGACCTGTTCACCTCAAATAGGTTTGTGCTCCCATTTGTGGCCTGGATCTGTATTATTGGGTGTAAAGTAAATATTAGGTAAGGATATACTTAGCTCAGTGGTTTAGTCTTCCAAACAGTGTGCTATGGTACAAATCTGATAGTGAAGCAAATTTAAAGCTAGTTAAGTGAATTAAGGGTGCAAGGTTATTCTAGCTTTCAGGTACTCATTTGCAATGTAATCTTAATGTTTCCACAAAGGTCAAGGTTCATGGAAATCCTCCCCACCCCTTCCCTTCTATGGGACCTCTGGAGCACACCAGGCACCTTAACCAAATAAACCATGAATGTGACTACTCCAGCTGAGAGAAATCAGTCTGGGATTGTTTTTATAATATTTGAGAACTGTTCACCACTCTTAATGAAACACATATCTAACTGCACCATGGAAATGCCTGATAGTGAATCATTTTGTGTTGCTGAATTAATAGTGTTAGGTCACCTAAGTGAACCACAGGTAATGTGATTTTGAGAACTACAGTATATACAAAGTTTATTATTTTACTGACTATAGGAAATATATACAATATTACACCAAGGGCAGATCTTGGTATGGTTTGAGCCACAGGGTTGAAGACTGGAGGTAGCACCCGCTTTGAGTTGGCTTTCACCCAAGGGTGCTCCATCACAGCCTAGAGTGGTAGCCGGTCAAGATGGGTTATGGTGCAGCAGCTTTGTAATCAAGTCCCAGGCTCCATCTGTGACAAACGGAGGAAACTTGAGATCAACTGAGACAATGCGCTGGTACGTCCCTAAGCGGGAAGCGTTCCCAAAGGGCAGGTGCCCCACCAGGAACTCGTAGCAGAGCACCCCGAGGCACCAGAGGTCGACCTTTTCGTCGTGGCCATTGCCTTCGGTCATCTTCGGCGCCAAATAGTCCAGCGTTTCACACATGGTCTTCCTCCTGAGCGAGCGTGTGTGCACCGACCAGCCAAAGTTGGCAATCTTCAGCTCTCCTTTGAGCCCTATCAAGTTCTCCGGCTTGATGTCACGGATCACCTTCTTGCCATGACAGTAGATGAGGGTATCTGCTATCTCCATGTACGTGGCTGTCCTCCTCTCGTCAAAACACTAATACTTTTGGAGTTCCTTGTAGAGCTCTCCACGGGGGGCATACTCCACGATCAGGAACACACGTGTCCGGTCATGGAAGTAGTTGTAGAGGCGCAGGATATTGGGGTGACTGAGGTGACACTGTATCTCAATCTCCCACCGCAGCTGGTGCTCCACGCCCTCCTTCTCCATGTGCGACTTGAAGAGCACCTTGAGTGCCACAATGAACTTGGTTTCTTTCGTCCAGGCCAGGTAGACGTTGCCGAACTTCCCTTTGCCCAGAGGTCGCCCGAACTCAAAGTCATCAATGGTGAGCATTCGCTTTGTCTCCAGTCCTTCCTGCGCTGAAGGTGCATTAGGTATCAACTCAACAGGTACTCGACCTGCAACAGGTGGGTTTTGAGCACTTGACGTCTTCATGCCCTGCTTTGTGCTACTGACAAGAGCTCTTTGGGCCAAAATCGATCCAAAAGGGGTGCTGAATGCACCACTGGGGTCCTTATAGGGAACTCTCTGAGAGTCTGTCAAGTTTTTAAATACTGCTCACATTTTCCTTATTTGCCATCCCAGGTGAAGGCAGATCCCTTTCCTTGCTCAACTTCAGATCACAACGCCCCACACAGGAAGAAAAAGGCTGAAAGCTTGTCCAGCAAATCAGGACAGCTGCAGCAGCAAGACACCTGAAAATCTCTCTGTGTGCAAGTCACACTGTAAACCTGTGGACTTCCGTTCCTTCAGTGCCTGGATCCCGAGATGGACTGGGAAGCGAATGGGTTCGATTTAAATGGACCGTAGCTGATTGGCTGGCGGGAAGGGGCTGCTCAGCCTCCCATTGGCCGTCTTCCCTCTCCCGGATGCCCGCTGGCCAATTAGGGTAATTCATTCATTTTTTTATTTATTTTTTGAGAACTAAGAAATGGGTGCTATGGAAGGGGAAGTGCTGCAGGAGGACCTTGAGACAGGTCCCTGCAGATGAACACCCTCCCTGGGATTAGGGATCAGTAGGTGCCAAAATGGGGAGAGCACAACCTGGAAGCAGTGGCCTAGCTAGGGTTTTCAGCGCCTGGAGACAAAGTCAGTTTTTCCACTCACACCCCTCCTGTTAAGTGCCGGACTCACATCAGCAGCCCTTCTAGGCCAGCTTGAACCAGTGTATTTTAAATGAGGGCCTGTGTAAAAGGCAGATTATGGAAAACAAGAATGGCTACTCCTGATTGCATGTGATTTTTGCAAGGGATCCTTCCCAAATCACCATCAAATCATACATCTCATTAATGTCCAAAAGCTGCACATTAATAATCATGGGTCCTCCAGCACATGGCCATGAAGTGGCAAAAAAACATGGATTCATGGTATGGATCCCACCGATTTCATCTGATTTCACATCATAGGCCCCATCTGTGCCCAGAGATTGCACCAAAAATTCATGGGTCCGTCAGCACATGGCTCCATAGTGGCACAAAAATATGGATCTGCAGCACAGATCCTCATGGATCTACCTGATTTTATCCAGGATCATCCACAAACCACTCTCCTCTCATAGACCCCATCTCTGCCCACAGTTTGCACACCAAAATTCACAGGTCTGTTGGTGTGTGGCTCCACAGTAGTGCAAAAACATGGATCCAAGGGACGAATCCACACGGATATAACCGATTCTTTATTCTGGATCGCTCCCAAACCACTCTCCCATCATAGGCCTCATCTCTGCCTACGACTGAATGCCAGGAATCATGGGTTTATCAGCACATGGATCCTCAGTGGCGCACAAAAATATGGATCCAAGGCAGGGATCCACCCAGCTTTATATTTATCATCAAGTGTTATATTAACAACCACATACATCATTTTGACATTCTACTAGCACCAGCTTCTTTACCCTTCTGCAAGCACTCAGAATCCCAGAGCATTTGAGAGGTAGATACCGAGGCCGTATTTAATGCTTTTGCACCACTGCGGAGCCATGTGCTGATGGGCTGCTGATTTTGGGTGTCCAATCAGTGTAAGAATGGGTTCTAGGATGTAAGATTGGTTTTGGGGTGTTCTTAAAAATTAGATCAATGTGGATCCGTGCCTTGGATCCACGTTTTTGTGCCACTGCAGAGTCATGCACTGATGGACCCATGATTTTTGGTATGCAATCTGTGGACAGAGATAGGCTGTATCTGTTATAGTGGTTTTATCATGATCCAATGTAAACATCATATGAAATCAGATGGATCCATGCAATGAATCCATGTTTTTGCATCACTGTGGAGCCATGTGCTGAAGGATGCATTATTATTATTGTGTAATATTTAGACATGAATGAGATGTGTGATTTGATGGTGGTTTGGGAAGGATCCCATGCAAAAATCATATGAAATCAAGAGGATCCGTCAAGATCCACCTTTTATTTTCTTCCAAGAGGAACTACCTACTATGTGACCTTTATATGGATTACCATGCATGATTACATTTACTGATTTCATAAGAACACCAGTTTCCACCCCTCATAATGGATTTTTTCTTTTTGTGTGCTCTTGGTAGCATATTACCTTTTAATGTTCTAAGATGCCTCTTCTAATTTCCTGTTCTTAACTTCAATATGTCTTAATGTTCTGTGCTGTGTCTCGTCTCTCATTATTGTAAGCACCTTGGGTTCTTTTCCAAAGAGAAAGGTGGGATAAAAATATTGTAAATAAATAAATAAATACATTTTACTTTCTTCCGTTTAGTATTTAATATGCCAAATGGTGAGACCTTGGGGAGTTGTGATGGGTGTATATGAGTGCTTTTAATTCTTTTTACCTTTTAAATGTATTTATTTTTCTTTTTAATTTTTTTACACCTGGGATAGCATTTAATTTTGCTGTACTTATGTACAATGACAATAAAGTATCTATCTATGAGCCTTTTCACACGACCCCTAAACTCCGGGGCAAATGGCTCCCAGCTCCGGAGCATAAAATTGTTTCCCCACCAGCTCCTGAGTTTACAGAAAATTAAGTGCGACCACGCCCAGCTAAGTGTGTCCCAGCGCACTTTTCAGGTACTTGCTCTCCAGGGCTGAAGAATTCCTGATGCGGATATAACTTAAGCTCTCCTCGCTTCTGTTTGTTGTTTTTTGGCCCCCCGCCCCTTTAAGAGCTACTTAAGAGAATGGAATGCTGCCGGGGCAAGAGCAGAGCAGAGGTGAGCCTGCATTCTTTTCTTCCTTTTTTTTCTCCTTCCCCTCACGCAGCCAGCAGCCAGGAGTGCGGAGGGGGTGGGAACACAGGAAGAGCGACAAGCCCCCAAGATCTCTGGTCCGAATTTAAGTGGCCAGCGGATCTTAGGGGTCGTGTGAAAAGGCTCTATCTGTCTGTCTATCTATCTATCCCTTATGTAAAGAGTCTGCAAACTTCTGCATTTGTTTGGTAAGCAAGAGTCTACAACTCTTATCTCCCTTTGTCTTAACTTATTGACTTTTGGCTAATTACCCCCTAATTATCTCTCCTGAGGAGAAGCTATAGATGTTTAAATTTTCTCATTCACAACACTCTAGTTATGTCTTCACCACCTCTGTTACCAATCTCACAAAGGTACTCACAGTTTGTTTTCTTTTCCTTACCTTTTCACTGATGTCTTTTTGTAAAGGAAAAAAAAAACAGGCTGCAAGGCTTGTTTTCTTCCCATGGTAAGGTTCTTGTGGTCATATAACATCAATTTGATGCCCTCAGATCACTGGGGGGGGGGCTGCTGCCCCTGTTGCCCCCCCTCCCATAGCTACGCCACCGCCTGAAAGATAACTATATCAGTGTTGGCGAACCTATGGCACGGGTGCCAAAGGTGGCACTCGGAGCCCTTGCTGTGGCCACCTGACATGGCCCCTTCACAGCCACCTGTATTCGGGTCAAATTACTGTATTGGCACTTTGCGAAAAAATAGTGGGCTCTGAACCAGAGTTTGGGCACTCACTAGTTCGCCATCACTGGTCTATATCCACCCATAGCCTACCTCTACTCTATGATACAGACTCTTTTTGAACAGCTAGCAAAGGGTTAAAAGGGACAAAACAAATTTCTAGTTTATCTTTTTCAATATCTGTATCTCTACATTTGGTTAAATGCTGTACTCAAGACAAGGAGAGACGGTTCCCATTTTATTTGATAATAATGTTTATTGTCCGAAGACTCAAGTGTCCACGTATTAATTATACAAAGCATCAGAGACATGCGCAGTCTGCTTGTCTAATCAACAACTTTCATGTGTTCCCAGCACAAGAAAATTTCAGCTTTCAGAATCCAACAACAACAAAAAGATCCCAATTCCCCCCATTATTCTACCCACCAAACAGCATCCCAGCCCCAGTTTCCCAATAAGCTTTAAATTATGGCAGCGTTAGATACTTGTTTTTCATACTTACTAAGCAAAGATTTGAAAATAATGTAAACTTTTTTTAAAAAACATTTTGAGTTGCTGGCACGGAAAAGGGGAAACTGAGTGTATGTATTTATGTATGGAAGGTTTAGTGTGGTACAAAACAGCACAGCTATATAAATTAAACCAAGTGAAGCGTTTTTGTTACTGCTTTTCCATAAATAGATCTTCCACAATGATTTGCTACTGGAAGGGCAGGCATCTCTTGCTCACTGGCAGGCACAGAACTGCATTTTGGCTCGCAAGAAGCACTCCCGTGCCATCGCCAGCTGCCAACCTCTAAAAGCAGGGGTGGTGGTGGGGAATCTTCAGCCCCTCCAGATATTTTGGACCACAAATCCCACCAGTCCTTTACCGTTGGCAATAGGAGCTCGGTATTCTGGGGGGGGGGGTTGTGGTCCAAAACATCTGGAGGGGCTGAAGGTTCCCCACCCTTGGAAAACAACAACACACACCTGTGTATGTTGCAGAGGCATGAGGAAGACAGGAGGAGAAATACTAGATCCCCACTGGCACTCGATAACAACTGGAGGAAATCCACCCTCCACCCTATTCTGGCATTCTTCCCATTGTTAAAAGCTTCCGATGCAAAAACCCCTTTAAAAATAATAATAATAATAAGTGCAAAATCTAACAGCTAAACACAAGAATTTAAAAACAAAATAATGGAATAGAGGAATGATACAACTGATTGCCAAAACAAATGGAAAACATTAAAATCAAAGAATATCAGCAAAGAGAAACAGAAAAAAAAGAGGTAAATGTCACATAGGCTATAACCATACAGGAAGCAAAACAGGAGTCTTATATTGGCCTGAACAGAGTTTTCTTCCTTCTTTCTTAAAATATACTGAAATCAAAGAGACTGGTCCAGTATGACATCTTTTAAACTCGACCTCGATGAACAGCATGAAAAAGCCACTGGGGGCAGGTCTGGCTAGTGTGTATTTTAGTTATTTATTTTTGGGCACCCTCCAAACTGATTTTTGCATATTGCCAAGAGCGGGGTGCCTACACGGAGCTGGGGGGGGCACAACAAAAGAGAGAATGGCTCGAAAGAGGGTAGAGGAGGAGGTGGAGGCAGGGGCTGAGCAAGAGGGTTCCTTTGCCGGCAGCCAAGATCCATTTCCTCGCTCAAACACAGCATTTATACTCACAGCTTACAAGGGTATACCTTGACCTGCCTCCTTTTGTAGTCACATATGTGGGAGGGAGCCCCCAAACTCTTTGCTTCTTTGGAGTTCCTGGCCGAAGTATCGGTGTGTGTGTGTGTGTGTGTGTGTGTGTGTGTGTGTGTGTGTGTGTG
>JAHTLZ010000010.1:17962234-17973239 GCA_023846285.1 Phrynocephalus versicolor | reverse complement strand
TGTGTGTGTGTGTGTGTGTGTGTGTGTGTGTGTGTGTGTGTGTGTGTAAAAACCTCCTTTGGTCCACAGAATGCTGTGCGTACTGCAGGGATAACCAAGACCATCCAAAGACCTGGAGGGCCTTTTGGAACCAGATATACATACATGGCCACAGGCATGCAAAACAACGTGGGGGGAAAGCATATGGTTTGACTTAGGAAGCCTGACAAGCTAAACCAGATGCCCGGCTGGCAAGTGTTGTGTTAGTTAATGAGACTGGCTAAGGAAGAACAAACGGCTGCAATCTGCATGCATCTCTCGCGCACAGGGGCTTAATATTGATCGGTCAGCTTGATGTCCTTGGAATCCTTTGCTTGAGGAGAAGATGAAGCTGGCCTTAAGAAGGCCACTTCACATGCTTTTTCTTGTCCTGGAGCAAGGAATAATACACGTTTCACTAGAGGAAGAGCACGTCAAGATTTTTGATGGCCACTGTTTTCTTTTTGGGGGGGGCA
The DNA here is from genome assembly GCA_023846285.1 of Phrynocephalus versicolor. Lineage (NCBI taxonomy): Eukaryota > Metazoa > Chordata > Lepidosauria > Squamata > Agamidae > Phrynocephalus > Phrynocephalus versicolor. The sequence continues at coordinate 17,972,745 of JAHTLZ010000010.1, read as the reverse complement.
ACTAAAAGTGAGACACCTTCTCATTCCACACACATATATATGGGAAAGTGGCACTTGTGTTATATGGACAGGGTGTGTATGTGGGTTTTCAAACAGGCAGAAGCCAACAGGGTGGGAGCTGTCTCTCCCCAGTGAGGGTTACCCCCTCAAGGCAAGAAGAACCTGGTAGACCTGCTACACAGAATCAGAGACAACACCTTGGACATAAGTCATGCTGTTAATTCCGATTCCCTCCACTGTGCCTTGGCGGGTCAGCATCTGGGACCAGAAGAAGAAGAAGAAGAAGAAAACACACCTTGGCGCAAAACAGGTGAAGAAACAGAAGACTAAGCAATATAAAGGTGGCCGAGACATCCGCTTCCTTTGCTCCCTCCACCCACCATTTTTTCGTGTCTGCCCAGGAGACCTTGTTTTCATGCTGTTTCCAGGAAGTGATGTCAAAGGTGGACCAATCTTAATTTCGTACAGGCTTGGTTGCTATTTGCTACTGGAATGCCATGGCCCTCCCCCAGGGGGACTCAAGGGTCCTCAATGTCAAGGAACTCTTGCTTAGGTGGAGCCACTCCACGGTACCAGGCACATGAACCATCACTGCGCTTGATGCAGGCATAGTGCTTGGCCTGCCGCCCATTGATGTTCTTCTCTGTCACCCAGTCAGTCCACAGGCACTCGTCCTGAGCAGACACATAGCAGGGGATGGAGGGGCAGCGAGAGATCTGTGGAGAGAAAAGATAAGGCCATAAGTGTCAAATATTAGTTCGTGAGACTATGTATTAGACAGGTGTATTAATAAAATGGTCTGTATGTATTTAATTGATTTATAAGATGGAGTCTGCAAATGTCCAAAAGTCACAGCGATTCAATCTAAGTTTTTTTCTATTAGACTGCAGGTGTAAAGAATGGACTTAAAGGGTTTGGCTGATGCAAGGTGCTGCAATAATTTATGATACATTGTGTTACCTTATTGGACAGACAATGTATATAAGTGCGCTGTTAATCAGTGTTCAATGGGCCTTTGTGAGTAAGGCACCCATTCTTGTCTCTCTACACTATGTGCTAATTATGTATGCCATGTATGATGAAATGTCATGCTGTTGATTTGTCTACATGTAACTCATCTGTGTATACATGTAATATACCAGGGGTCCTCAAAGTTTTCAAACAGTGGGCCGGTCCACCACCACCCAGACACCACTGGGGGCTGAACCACAGTCCAAAAAAAGGCCAACATGGGGGAAAAGGTGAGAGGGAGGGGCAAGTGGGCGGAGACCCTCCCAACGATCAGCCCATGATCAGTGCATCTCCGGGGCCCAGCAATGCCTCCTGCTCTGGATTGTCACCCTGAGGTGCCACCGCTGGTGCCTCTTCCTCCTACTACAGTGGCAATGGCTGGAGTGGCTCTCCTTTCTTCCTTCATTGCATCGGGAAGGAGGTGGCAGCCCAGGCAAGCTCAGGCCCCTCATCACCTTCTAGGTGGCTGGGTGGCACCTTCCACTGAGGAAGGCAGAACCTTGGAGGGGCTGGGTGGGTGGGAAGTAGCTCCGTTTCCCCTTGATTGCCTGCTGTCCATCCCTCCATCAGTTAACTGCTGTGGCTGCTCCAGCTCGGAAGGCTGGCTGGCACTGCTTCCGCCTGCCCCCTTCCTTCCTCACAACCACAATAATGCAAGTGGTGGCCACACAAGGAAGGCAGGTGGGTGGGGTAGAGGAGCAGGAGCGGGGCCTCGGGGCCATGGACAGAGTGGGAGATCTTGCCACAGCCCTCCCATTTTAAATTGTCCCGCTTGGCTGCAGCCGGTGCCCCGACCATCTGGGTGGCAGGTGGGGGGGGAGCAGGGGACCTTGCCGTGGCCGTCCCACTTTGAACTGCCTCAGCATTAGAAGCAGCTGCAGAGGCTGGCTTGCTTGTGAAGCAGGGGGTAGGTGGGGGGGGGTTGCAATTGGTCCGGGGGGCCGGATTCAAGACCCTGGTGGGCCGCATCGGGCTCCCGTGCCTTAGGTTGAGGACCCCTGTAATATACTATTGTAGTTTTGACAGGATGTCTGTAATATGTATTTAACAGATTACAATATGGATTATGTAAATTGTGTCACGTCATGAGCTAGACAAGAATGTGTATTAGGTCTAGGGCACAGGTGTAAGGAATAATCAACACTGGAAGGTCAGGATGATTAGGCACAGGTGGTATAGCTTAATCAGCCAATCTCATGTAGTGTGTGATTGGCTTACACCATATTGCTGTATGTATAAAGGTATCAAGCAAACCAATGTAAAGGCTTTCACTCTGTTGTATTTTCTCTATATGCTGTGCTTTGTATATTGTTATTGTATATTACTCTTTGTCGTGTGTACATATGTAATATAAGTTTTGTACTAAGCTCTATTGCCTTACTCATTTGTCTCCTAGCTCCATAATCACTAAGTGCATTTATTCTTCCACAATGCTGCTAATCTCTGCTAGAAGTTTATATTTCCTTGAACATAACAAATCCCTATCTACATAATAGGGTTATATAGTTTAACAGTTTTATTTTAAGTAAGTTCTGACTTTGTCTCAATTAGTTTACGTAAGGGATAAACATACTAATGCAGCGTGTTGGCAAGCTTTGAGTGATGTTTACCTAAGAGATAATGCCAGTTCTAAACTGTCCTTGATGCGACAATTTTTCAGAACAAGGTTAAAGGAGGGTGATTCTGTTAAAAATCATGCCATGACAGATATTTTCCAGCAGCTGGAGGAAGTTGGTATGGAACATAGTGAAGAATATAAATGTCTGGTTATTCTCTCTAAGTTTACATTTTACCTTTGACTCACAAGTAATGGAGATGGAAGCTATGAAAAGTGAAGACTTAACTCTTTCATATGTTACTTCCAGATTACTTCAAGAGGACCACCACAAAATGGAAAATAATTTGAGTAAAATGTCTGTCTAAACAGCAAAGCTCAGAAACTACTCAGGTAGTCCGGAAATGTTTTCAATGTGGGAGTTCTCAACATCTTAAAAGAAATTGTGATAAGCTGCAGGAAGTTTTAAAAGGTTCAAAACGTTCACAGCCAAGGAGGAAAAGGAAGGTTTTCAAGCATCTATTATTAAAGTACAGAGTGGTAAATATTTTTCTGGCAGTGATCAGTATATAATTGACTCAGGGGCTTCTATTCACTGTTTTAAAAATAAAATGTTTTCAAAACTAACAGTTTGATTCACAGAGTGTTTTGTTGGCTGATGGTGTATTTAAAGGGGAAGGTAATTTATTTTTCAAGCCTTTGAATTGTTTTTTGTTTGAAAGAGCATTCTATGTGCCTTCTCTAAAATGGAATTTATTGTGTCTAACTTGTTGAAACAAGGTTTTGAAAATGTGTTAGCAAATGATATGTGTAGAATCATGAAAGATGGCAACGCATTTGTAACAGGTTGTTTGATAATCTTTTTGTATTACATGTTAATCAAACTTCTGTAAACACAATACATAATTTTCCTTTGCATGAGAGGTGCATACATGTATTACATCACAGAATGGGGCACATTAGTTTTCTTGTTTTACAGAAGACTCTTCAAAGTGTACAGGACACAGATCTTAAAAATTGTAAGTCTTTTCTTGATTGTAATATATGTAAATCAACCAAAAGTAAGTCTGCTCCAGTGGCAAAAGTAATAGAAAGTCCACTAAGCCTTTTCAGCTTATTCATATGTATGTAATTGGTCCACTAGCACCATCTCTTGGTGGTTCAAGGTTTTGTCTAGTAATAATTGATTATTTTCCCAGATATTCATGGATTTTCATAATGAAGCACAAAAATTAAGTGTTTACTTTCTTCAAGGAATGGACTATTATGGTGAATAGAAGACTTGAGGACCATATCAAGTCTATTCAGACAGATAGAGGATCTGAGTTTCTATCAAATGAGTTTGTAGCTTTTCTTAAAAAGAAAATCCTTCAGTTTCAGTTTCAGAGGTGCGTGGAATTTTGGAACGAAGGAATTGTGTTCTTCAAAACATTATGAATGCTATGTTGGCTGATGCTAAGTTGCCAGGGGTTACTTGACAGAGATCATGAAATGTACAAATCATGTAGCAGATAGAATATGGAATTCTTCAGTTGATAATACTCCTTATTTTCTATTACATGAGAAGCAACCAATGCTGAAATATATGAGAGCATTCGGAACTGAAGCATGGTTGCACATTCCAAGGAAGTATTGTTGGAAGAACAGCCCAAGGTCACATAAAATATTTTTGTTAGCTATCAGCCAGGATGTAAATCCTGGTGCTTTATTGATAGTCACTGGAACATATATTTAAGGTCTGTCACGTTCTGTGAACACAAAATTGGAAGGAAACACATGCAAATGATAGGTTTTCCTGCCAAACATGTCTCACACTCAGTCAAGAAGTCTCTATTCACAAGAGAGTGAAGGTTTAGGAGGGGACAGAGAGAAGAGACACGAAGAACATGAAGAAAGAGGTCATAAAGCTGAGGAGCTGGAGGAACAGGTCTTGCCAAGACGTTCCACAAGAACCAATTTTGGAGTACTACCTCAGAAGTTCTCAGTTAATTTTGTGTCTTATGAGCCTCAAACATTCCAGGAAGTACTAGATTTGCCACAACATGAGCAAAAATCGTGGGAAAAGGTAATGAAATCTGAATATAATTGACTTAAGCAGCACAATGTCTTCACTCCTGTAAAGCTTCCAGAAGGCCACAGTGCAATTGGTTGCAGATGGGTCTACAAAGTGAAGAGGACAGCAGATAATTCCGGACAGTGCAAAGTAAGATTGGTTGCACAAGTCCCCCCCCCCAGAAAAATATGTAAATTATGATGAAGTATTTGCTCCAACAGTTAAAGCTGATACATTCAGAATGGTACATCATTTTGATGTTGCCACAGCATATCTTAATGCTGATCTAGAAGAAACCATATATTTGAAGCAGATTCCTGGATCTGAGTTACAGAATCCAAACCTAGTGTTGAAATTGAATAAAGCGCTTTATGGTTTAAGTCAAGCTGGACATGCTTGGAATAAATATTTGGATGCCAAGTTAACTCAGATGGGCTTAACATGCAGTAGAGCAGATCAATGTCTCTACACCAAAGTATGTATTTGCTGCTTGCATTTGTTGATGATTTATGCTTAATTGTTCCAGATGATTGACAAGTAAAATGGTTTGTGACTGAACTAGGTGCAGCTGTTCAATTTAGACATCTGGGTGAGATTCAAAATTACTTAGGTGTGGATACACACAAAGATGCCACAGGTAATCTTTATCTGTCTCAAAGTAAAAAGATAGAAAAACTTCTGGAGAAGTGTAAAATGGAGAAGTGTAATCCAGTTTCAACTCCAGTGGAGGTAGGATTCAATAGAATTCCTGATGATGGAGAGTTTGCAAATAAGAAAGAATATCAGTCTGTTTTGGAATCCTTACTGTATTTGTCTTCCTAGACATGGCCAGATATCTCTGCAGCTGTAAAATATTCTCAATCAATATGCTGCAAGACCACTTAATAAGCATTGACAAGGAATCAAACATATTCTCAGATATCTATGTGGTACACCAAATGTTTAGTTACAAATACCCGTTTCAGAAGGATTAAATCTGAAATGTCATGCAGATACAGATTGGGCATCATGTTCAGAAACAAGAAGGTCAATTTTAAGTTATTTTTTTTTCTTGGAGGAGCTTTAATTGCTTGGAAGTCAAGAAAACAGATTTGTTTCATGCAGTACTGTAGAGTTGGAGTTTGGATCTATTAGTAGTCTTTGTAATGAAATTACTTTGTTCAATTGCTTAGAGATGCAAGTGTAAAAGTGCAATTACTTGTACAAATATTTAATGATTCTCATTCATGTCTCCAAATAGCACAAAAATAGAAAATTGGATCTAGAAGCAATAGGAAAGATTGTGTGTCACAGAAATTAGTGAAACTTAAATATTGTACCAGTGGTTGCAGTTGTGCTGATTTGTTTACAAAACCTGTGCCTACAGACAAACTGAGAGAAAAGCTTGGTCTAGTAATCAAATAGGAGGGGTGTTAGAAATTAGTTAGTGAAGTGATGTATTAGATAGCTGTATAAGTAAATGGTCTGTATGTATTTAATTGATTTATAATTTGGAGTCTGCAAATGTGCAATGTCACGGTGATTCAGTCTAAAGAATTTTTTCTATTAGACTGCAGGTGTAAAGAATGAGCTTAAATGGGTTTGGCTGATGCAAGGTGCTGCAATAATTTATGATGCATTGTGTTACCTGACTGGACAGATAAATGTATATAAGTGCTCTGTTAATCAGTGTTCAATGGGACTTTGTGAGTAAGGCACCCATTCTTGTCTCTCTACGCTATGTGGTAATTATGTATGCCCTGTATGATGAAATGATGTCATGCTGTTGATTTGTCTACATGTAACTTATCTGTGTATACAGTACATGTAATATAGCTGTTTTGTTTTAAGTAAGTTCTGACTTTGTTTCTGCTTCTGTCGATGTAACTGTTCAACAAGTATTTGTTTTCGCTTGTTGAACAAACTGCAAAACACTATGACAATAAGTGCCTCCCCTTGGCCACCTTCCTAATACGCCCAAGAGCCCTTTGTAAAAACAACAGAAGCACTTGAATCAAGGCATATCCCATCCAATAACTGCTTCTGACCACAGTCGTGTAGATGCCTCTGGGGAGTCAGTTGTCTCGGCAGAAGTCTTACTCATTCATTTATTTATTTGATTTATATACCACAGTCGTCTGGCCCAAAGGCTGCTCCAAGTAGTTTTAATCTTGACCTTCTCAAGATCTCCATAGATCTCCAGAACGGAAAGAAACCTCACTTCTTAACTGGACCAAAACAAAATTAATTATCCCCTGCGGAGAAGTAGGCAGAAAGAAGTATTCAGCAGCAGTGCCGTCAGCCCCTCTGATGGATATTTATACGCTTTGGGGACAATTGCATCAAGCCAGAGAGGGATTAAGAAAGGAAAGTCAGGGTTCGGTTAAAGGAGGAGAGAAAATGGTTAAAAGATTCAGAAAGCAGAGTCTTGATTGGAGGAGAGAAAAGTGCAGGGAAAGGAGGAGGATATAAAGGTGTTGGAGGTGGGGGAAAGAATAGCTAGACTGGGGAGAAGGATTTTGCCACCAGGATGGGGCTGGGTTTGGATAGAAAACCCAGACACCCAGAAATGGGAAAAATGATGCCTAAAAAGGAGGCAGAAAGACAGAGAAGGAAGGCGAGGAGACAGAAAAATTCATATTGGGGGGAGAGAGAAGTGAGAGTAGAAGAGGAAATTAAGACAGGAAAAAGTGAAGACTGAGCAAGAGAGATAGATTCAGGAAAGGGTGGAAGCAGAGAGGAAGTCCTGGTGGAGTGTGATTGGTCAAGGTATTAGTCCTGAACCAGATCAAAGAATCGGGTGAGGTGTGGCGGTGGAACATGGCCACCAAACCCCTTCCAGGAAGCGGGGTCGGCAAGAGAGGAGCTATTAGATCTGCTCCCAGAGCAAGCCTTGACAACTCCTTCCCATATGAGGACTGTTCCGATGGGCACCGGATTGTAGTTTGGGTTTAGAACAGTTAAAGGTTGATTCCAATGTTGATTGGGTGAAAAACCCCTTCCTTGCCCCTGTGGAGTTACATCCTGATTTAGAAGCAACCATAAATCCATCTATTTTTTTTGTGATGCTGAAGAAATAAAAACTGTTATGTTTGATACACAAGGAATTCCTTTATTGAGAGAAACTGATATGAGTGTCAGGTCTAATGTAGAACCCTCACACGCCCCTACTATTTTTTAGTTGTGTGAGATGCAGATGGAATTGCAAATTAAACAGCTGAGCAGCTTGGCTTGTTGAGTGAAAGATCAGCAGTGGAGCTTCCAATGCTTTTTTCGCTTCCTGCCAACCTAGCAGTTGGAAAGACAAAAATGTGAGTAGATAGATAGGTACCACTTTGGCGGGAAGGTGCTTGCACGTTTAGTCATGCCAACCACATGCCCATAGAAATGTGTCTATGGACAAACACCAGCTCTTGAACAACAAACGGAAATGAGCATCAGCCGCTACAGTTGGAAATGGCTGGATATAACTTTAGGGGGATCCTTCTCTAGCACTTGCTTACCATCTAGATCAAGCTTGGGCAACCTCCAGAGGTCCAGGGGCCATAGATACCTGTCTTGGAGGACCACACCTTCTGATGTGAATTCCCCATCTCAAAAAAAATATTACCAAAAGATAGTGACTTTTTTCCTGTACAGTGGTGCCTTGTATAAAGGAATTAATTTGTTCCAAATGAAATTTTGTTAAGCAAATTTTCCTTTATATAAATTTCCCATAGGAATGCATTGAAAACGGAGAAATCTCTAGTTGCAACCATTTTTATGTTGTATGGATTTGACCCATAGGCAATTCTGTTAAGCAAATTTCCCCTATCTCTGGAATTTTTTATGGTGTACAGATTTTATGTTATACAAACTGTTTGTTATACAAGGTGGCCTAATTTTAATCTTTTTAAAGGGGGCACAGGGATATTAGACTCTGATTAATACATAGCAAAACACCCCTCTTTTACCCTTACAGTGCAATTATAGTGGTGCCTCTTAAAACAAATGTAATTTGTTCTACAGGTCAATTTTGTCTTACGAAACGCGGTTTCCCATAGGAATGCATTGAAAATTGATTAACCTGTTCCGGAGGCTATGGGTTGCTTCATTTTATGAAAATTTTGTCTTACAAAATGCGGTTTCCCACAATAATGCATTGGGAATGGATTAATCTGTTCCAGAAGCTAAAATAAAGGCAAAAATAACTGGGGGGGGGGTGGTTCCTGGGTACATGTGGAATGGTGTGTTTTGCAAATCATCCCATAGGGATTTTTTTTTTTATTCTGCAAAGCATGCCTATTCCTAGAACTTTTCCTGTCCTTTGAGTTTTCTGTCTTGCAATGCATTTGTCTTAAGAGGTACCACTGTGATTTGATTTAAAATGTATAATGGATATATAGGGGCTACAGGGATGGGGGACCTGCAATTAAGCCTCACAAGCAGCCTCCAGGATTCACGTTGCCCACTCCTGCTCTATAATTCATAAAAATATCTGATACTGTGGATTCTCAAACCAGTCCAGTTTCTGGCTAAAACTTTAGCTTATGCACTTTATTTTTCCCCCCTTCACAATCAATTTATGATGGTCAACTGTTCCCTGATTATTCAGACACAGACACACAGACAGACAGACAGACAGACAGACAGACAAACAAACAAAATTAAAATTAAAGGCTCTCATTTAGACCTACTTTGCACTCACAACCCATCTGGTATCGCTGGTTTAGACTCTTCTTCTGGGTAGCACTGAGGGAGTCCCACGAAACAATGAAGTTACACAATGTGATGTGCATCTTGCCATTGCCTTCGGATCTTCCTGTCATGGCAAAACTGTGCTTAGTTGAGGGGAGAAACCATCCCCACCCACTCACACACAGACATATACCCTGAGTTCTCAAAAGCTGAGTTAACCCATTAGCAACCATCTCATCATTGCACAAAAAGTGCCAAGACAAACAAGTATGCAGTGTAATTTCAGTATCCTGGGATATTTCACAGAGAAATCAAAATACAAGCATTGATATAAATGAGTCTCGTCAATGTCCTGTTATGCTCAATACATGATCTTCCAATAATTTGCCAGTCATGCTATTGGGGAAACTCCAGCATTTATCTCCACAGGCTTTCTTACTATACTATAAATGACAGAATTATAAAGCAAAGCAAAGCAAAGCAAAGTGTTTTGCTTATATACCGCCCCACAGCACTTCAAGCACTCTCTGGGCGGTTTACAATTTAACTATGCACGCTGCACATAATTATCCTCTTATGTATTAACAGAATTCATTTTAGAATTATTTGTGCCTCAAGTCTACATTGCATGCCATTGCATCATATAGGTGATTTTTGTACTGTTGGTTATGGCCCACATCTCTTTAGGTAACTTGCCAAGCTCTTTTGAGAGAGAGAAGGTTGTTCCACATTTTTCTCTGTTGAGTCACTCTGTGTTACTTATGTCCTTTAAAAGTTTCTATCATGTTTTGGGAGTGACTACACAGGCATGTATGAGGGGTGTGGTGGCTCTGCGGGCTAGAGTACTGAAAACTGTTGGCTGCAAAGTCAGCAGCTCAGCAGTTCGAATCTCGGGTGCCATGCAGTGGAGTGAGCTCCTCCTGCTAACCCCAGCTCCTGCCAGCCTAGCCATCTGAAAGCATGTAAATGCAAGTAGATAAACAGGTACCACCATAAAAAAGTGGGAAGGTAAAACAATGTTTCCTTGCAGCCATGCTGGCCACATGGCCATGGACTTGCACAACACTGGCGCTTCAGCTTGAATACGGAGATAAGTCGGACAAGACCAGCACGCATGTGCGGTGGGGGGGACCTTTACCTTTACCTTACACAGGCATGTGTCCCACAATTTTTTACACTGATGCATTACACTACTACTACTACTACTACTACTACTACTACTACTACTACTACTAC
>JAHTLZ010000010.1:17938598-17962194 GCA_023846285.1 Phrynocephalus versicolor | reverse complement strand
AGGAATAGAAGGCAAGGAGAGGAACGTGTTCTTGTTTTCTTAAGGGAAGGGGATCAAATAGGGTCACTTGTGGTGCATATCTCATTTGAATGCAAGGACCACAGACCTCTCAGTGAACTTCAACAGCCCTGCTTAGTCTACCCCTGCCTACTCCAATTGAACCCTGGACTCAAGCCCTTTGACTCCATCACCTCACCTCACCTCCCCATCCCCCACTCTCCACCTGAGTATTCACTTCTCATGTCCACATACTTAAATTTTATCCAGACACACCATTTGAGGAATGGGGAGAGGTGCCTTCTATCAGACTGGTGCAAACTGAATGAGAACAGTGATTTTGCATACCAGTTTTTTGTTTAAGATGGAGGCTTAACAATTTTACTGAGGATGCCAGGAGATGACGGGGGGTGGGGGGGAGAGAGAAAGAAGGAATGCTATCCAGTAATAAAAAGCTCCCTGTTCACCCCTCTCTCTCTGAGAGACTCTGAGGAACGAAGGGCAAGGTTCTCATTTTCTTTACCACCCCCTCCTCCAGACCAACAGCAACAACTCCTGTTTCTCTCCATTGCCTCCTGATGTATAGGAATCACCTAATTGCCCAGGGACAGTAACACAATCATCCCCAGTGACCAAAAATGTGCCACCATCTGGAACTGTTTTTTTGTTTTTTGGGTTTTTTGGGGGGAAGAAATAAATTCCTGGGAGAATGGGTAACTACACATAAATATGCTATTAGGTGAAACAATGCATCAAGTCTTAACTGTGGAACTTTTATCCAGTAGGACCCCCATATCTGCGGGGGATTGCTTCTGGGGTCCCCTACAGATACTGAAATCTGTGCATAATAGTGAATGCTAAATATATAGTACAGTAAAACCTTGGTTTACAAGCACCTTGGTCTAAGAGTGTTTTGCAAGACAAGTCTGTAAAGATTCTCAGTCATCCAGGCAAGTTTATTTGGAAGTTGAATCATGACAACTGGACTTCTTTTTCTTGAGAGATAGAAACGTTTTGCTGCTCATCCAAACAGACTGATTCAGACTGATGAAGCTATTTGGATGAGCAACAAAACGTTTCTAATTGCAAGACAAGCAAACATTTCTTCTAAATGTTGCCTTGATCAATAAGCAATGTCTTGCAATACAAGCTCTGGAGCAGGTCACATGCTAAAAAGTGAGCCAATGGTGACACATACTCTCTCCCTGCTAGATTGTGGGTGATTGTCCAGAATGTTCCATTTCAGAGAAGCCTCTCAAGCAGAGGAGAGAAGAAGGGAGATTTCCCTTGCACCACCACGAGCGTTTTCAAAGGTGAGTGCAGGTTAGATTTTTGTTTTTGTTTTGTTTTTCTTTATATTATTATTATTATTATTATTATTATTATTATTATTATTATTATTATTATTATTATTATTATTATTATTATTATATAAAAGTATTATAATCAATTAGAACCAATCATTTGAGTTTCCATTATTTGTTGTGGAGAAATTTGCTGTGATATATGAGTGCTTTGGTTTACATGCATGTTTCCGGAACAGATTATACTCATAAACCATGGTTTTACTGTACAGTACTCCCCCATTTATTGTGGGAGTTTGGTGCGTGATCCACCCGCGATAAAGGAGAATCTGAGAAATGCATTTGCCTGAGTAAACTGACCTTGGGCTGCTCCTGCCAGCTGCACTTGCAAAGAGAGGTTTTTAAACTCTCCCCCCCACACACACACACACACCTCAGCAGACCTTGCTGCCAGGAGCTCAAGGTGTGTCTGCTGAGGTGTCAGGAGGGGGTTAAAAACCTCTCTTTGGAAACAGGAGCTGAGCAGCCCAAGGTGAGTTTGATGATATGTTAGGGGTTAGCTAAAAACCTCTCTTTGCAAATGCAGCCGGCAGGAGCAGCCCCAGCTCTGCTTGATGAGGTGTCAGGAGGAGGTTAAATACCTCTCTTTGGAAGCAAAATGCAGATGCCTCAGCATGGGCTGCTCCTGCCCTGCTTGCAAAGAAAAGTTTTTAACCCCGTCCTGACACCTCGGCAGACCTTGCTGCCAGGAGTTCAAACCCCAGGTCTGTTTGCTAAGGTGCCAGGAGGGGGTTAAAAAACTCTCTTTGGAAGCCTCCTTCTCTCAATAAAACAAACGCGATATACTGAGACCATAATATATGAACTGTGTTGTGGCGGGGGGTTGGGGGTAGAATCCAGGAAAATATTTTAACTTGCATCACCAGAACAGGCCACTAGAGTATGGCTAATACCATGCTATGTCCACTGCAGTAATCCCCCACTTATTGCGGGGGTTAGGGACCCAACCGGAATTGTGATAAAGGAAAATACATGACATGCAGATGCTGGGGTGGGTTGGGACTGGGGGACATGTCTGGGGTCTCCCACACTTTCTTCAGGCCTGGCACTGCCCTGAACGGGCCTCTGATGGGCTTCCTGGGCCTGTTGGAGGCCCCAGAAGTGGTTTCAGACACTTCCAGTTTTCGGAAGTCACTTCCAGTTCACCACTGTCTCTTTTCAGTTGTGGTCCAGTTCTCCAGAAACCACTTTTGGGGGCTCCAACAGGCCCGGGAAGCCTGCTGGGGGCCTGCTCAGGGCAGCACCAGGCCTGGGATAAGTTCAGGAGACTTCAAACAGGCCCACACAGCTTTTCCCAGGGGCCCTTGCCATCATATACTGCAGTCCCACAATATACTGGGACTGCAGTATATGAACCGCGAAATGGCGGGGTGACGACGACTGTATAGCATTTTTGGAATGTGCATAAGTGAAACCATGTATAATGAATCCATGGTTATGGGGTTCCTAATGTACAGTACAGTGAAACAGTTATTGTGGGATCATGACACTTCTCTCTCTCTTGTTGGAGAAATTGTCAGCTGCTTTGTAGTAAGCTACTACTGTACATCATCTATCTCTCTCTCTCTCTCTCTCTCTCTCTCTCTCTCTCTGTGTGTGTATGTGTGTGTGTGTGTGAACGTCAGAACCAAATTACAGTGATGACTAGAGATGAGCACGAAACGACGAAATTACCGTTACTGTTAGTCGTTAATCGTTCCGTTACGTAATGGAACGAAGAACGACAATTTAGACGGGCCAGGCTCGAACCGAACAGAACCAAGAAAATTTTCTTCGTTCTGTTTGTTTCCGTTAATGGCCGCGCGATGACCTACCTGGTGGCGGCCCGGCCCCGGAAGTCCTTCAGGGATGGCGGGATGGTGGCAAGACAGCGACCAGGAAGAGGGGAAAAAGCCTACCCCAGAAGTTTGGGTTCACTTCCGGGACAGCCCGGCTGTCGTTGCCAGCAGGGAAGACTGTCAGAGAGAGCCCCATACTTGCCTCGCAAACGGAGGCGGAACCGGGGCTCCCTCTCCAGCGATCTCCACCGCGGGTGCAAGACAGCCACCACAGCTGTCACCCCGGGCGTAGGAGATCAGCCTGAGGCTCAGCCATGGTCTTGCCTCCGTGCGCGCAGGCAGGATCACGGCTCAATCTCCTCCACCCGGGGGTGACGGCCAACACAGCTGTCACCCGGGGTGGAAGAGATAGGATCGGCCGTGGTCTCACTTCTGCGCATGGAGGCAAGACTGCGGCTTGATCTCCACCACCCCGGGTGGCGGCCGGGCAGCTGTCATCCTGGGTGGAGAAGATCGCCTGAGCCTCGTGGGGAAGGCGAGTCCCCACTTCTCCCCTCTGCGTGGATGCAGAGAGGAGAAGGGGGGGGTCTGAAAGGGATCTTCCCCGCCCGGGTCATCATGACAGCGCCCCAGGGTCCTAGTCCACCACTTTATTCAAGACACCCCACTGGGTATCAGCATATATATCTGTACATTTTATATATAAATATATTTTATTTATTTATTTATATAGCTTGTATGCCGCCCACTACCCAAAGGTCTCTGGGCGGCTCACAATCAATCAATCAATCAATCAATCTATATATATATATATATATATATATATATCTTAGAGATGGGCATGACTCAGCGAAATTTTCGTTTTCATTTTTCGGTTCCGTTACGCAACGAAAACGAAAACGAAAATTTTTCAGAAAAGAAAACGAAAACAAAAACTTTTGCCCTGTTTTTCGTTTTCGTTATGGCAGACACATTCCAACGAAAAGAATGCTAACGAAAATGAAAAATTTTCGTTTTGTTTTGTTTTTCGTTTCGTAACGAAAACGAAAAATGCGCAAAAAAAACCCGAAAAACGTAAACTAACCGAAACGGACCCCCAAAACGACAAATGAAAAACAAAAAATTATTTTTTTGAGTCGTGCCCATCTCTAATATGTATATATATATATTTGTTGTACGGAAGTAGCTTACTACTACATTTTCCTCTTTCTTTCTACATCTGTGAGTCCTTTTATGTCCAAAGTTTCAGCCCCCTCTTTGATGCTTCTGGCTTGGGTGGGAGCTTCCCCATGTACAGGGTCATTTTGAAATTCCCTCAGTGTGTGTTACCGTACAAGACACATCACTCTCAAGAGCCCTGTTGGGAACAGACTGTAAAAACATTGCTAGATCATCCTTTCAACAGATCACCACAAGATGGCGTCTGGCAGAGCTCTGCAAATATAATCTCCAAGCAAAGCAGCTCTGTTTCTGCATTGATGACACGCACTAAGGCAGTTTGTGATACATTAAAAGCAAACACACCCTCATCTATGGAAAATAACACTTTCAGATGAGAATATCTTTGATCTCAAGATAGGTAGGTAACACAGGACATACAGAACAGAACATGTTTCATTGTATCTACCCAAATGTATATTTGTATATTTATTTACTTAATCATGCTCAAATCCTACTCTTTTTCCAAAAAGATTAAAGGATGCTGCAGAATTATAACAGAAGCAACAGAACCATAAAACGGGGCAGAGGCAACTAATACGTAAGTAAATAAAGATTTATTCTAATGGCCAAAAAAAACCCTGTACTGTTAGAACACATGGGTGGTCTAAAATTTATTTATTTATTTATTTATTTTATTTTATTTATTTATATACCGCCACCATCTTCCGAGACGTAACTCAGGGTGGTGTACACTAAAAAAGAAGAACAAATCAGAGGACCACCACTAAAAAGGCCCTCTCCTTTATGCAAACATAATGTACTTTGTCAAAAACATCTGAACAGCTTCATATAGAGCTGCATGGAATGGAGAGAGGTGGCACAAACAATTATCTAGGATGGATGGTTGGATTAAAAAACAAATTTAAAACATGCTATCTAAAATCAAATGATATGAGATGAGAACGCCCATGCATAATAACAATGCACTTTAACCGATGCAGGATTTAGATATTTAGAACTCAAACTACTGGATAAACTCCAGTATCTTAAATCTGGCTTAGAAACAGGCAGCCAATGTTATTCTGTAAGAACCGATGCAATATCACTCTCTCTAGCTAGAACAGTGATGGCAAACCCTTTAGAGACCGAGTGCCCAAACTGCAATTCAAAACCCACTAATTTTTTTGCAAAGTACCAATACAGTAATTGAACCTGTATACAGGTACCTATGAATGAGTGATGTTGAGTGCCCACAGAAAGAGCTCCGAGTGTCACCTTTGGCACCCTTGCCATAGGTTCGCCATCAATGAGCTAGAACATTCACATACCCTGCTGAATTCACAGCCAAGTGAAGTTTCTGAATTGTGTTCAATGGCAGCACCCTGAGCTCTCAGGCTTGTCACATATTTGTTTCACCTTCTCTCCAAAAAGGTGAGGGCTGTGTTTTAGGTTCATAGGTCTGCCAAAGCAATGAATTATTCCAGAACGCACCCAGTAAGCTTCCAAACGGGAACAAAGATTAGAACTAGAGCCTCCCACATACTTTCAAACAATATAATATCCTATTTGCATTTCTATTTAACTTTCCAAGGGGGAGAAAAGGCCCCCCCACCCAGCCTTTTGGGTACAATTGTCTTTTGCAAGAATTATTCATTACCTGCAATGAGATATTCCCTCTTGCCACCAACATCCAATGTCACCCCACACATTGCTGAAGAAGGAGCTGTGTAGATGAATTCAATGTCCTGGTCAGGCCCTTTAAACATCTGAAAGAAAGAGGCTGAGTTTAGTCAAAGCCAGCAATGCTGTTGTGGGATAAAGAAAGCAACCAGGAGTACATAAGGTAGAACACTCAGGGATTAAACTAGATCTCTCTTCATTGTGGTAATAATTTAAATCACTGTCTGTGGCTGTACTGTGTGGCTTTTCTTTTGACTCTGTGGCTTTCTTGACGTACCTATTACAATTTATAAAATGTTGTTAGCTTTCAAGGAAATGTTAGTTTATAAATCCTTTGTTTATGCAACGTGGATAACCTGAAGTAGAACACTGCAGATGGAACAATTTTATAGAGGACTGGTGCACGCAATCCAAGGTGATTCTCACAGGTTGCTTCTGTGGGACACTAGATCCCAAAGCCCCCAATCCATGAATTATTATGGAGGATGGGAATGCCGACTCAGAACAACTCCAGGATGTACAAGAGAATGTACTTTATTTTCTCACGCTGGGATGTACTTTTGCCATAAAGCAGCCTGGGCCACATGGTGACCCACTGTGACCACCTTTTTACCACCCTGTGGGTATTTCCTACCTCTGAGTAATCTAATCCATCCTTAGACAGTGGAGGATTTGGATTGAGAAAGATTCTACCATAAACCTTTCAATTGCGTAGAACTATTTTGGACTGTGGTCATTATATGCTTTCAAATATCTGGTTGGCATAATTTGATCTTTTGCCAAACATATGCGTTACACTAAGCAGAAGAGGACCACAGTAACAGGTTTCTTCGTTCTTGTTTCTCTTCTTGAAGTGTGTATGTGTTGATGTGATTGAGAGGTATCTTCAGGAGAAAAATCCATCCAAATGGCGCGTGCACACACACACACACACACACACACGCACACACACACACACAGAGAGAGAGAGAGATTGTTACCTTTATCTGCTTGATTTCATACTGGATGCGTTTCATGGGGTTCCCATAGATGTCATTACCAGAGTCTACCTCTTTTGCAGAGACAGCCTTTGCTCTGATCACTGAAATACAAGGACACAGAGAAAATTCATACCTTTCAATACAATGAGTAGGGTACCAGCAATCAAACTCTAAAAGCTGT
This sequence comes from Phrynocephalus versicolor, assembly GCA_023846285.1. NCBI lineage: Eukaryota > Metazoa > Chordata > Lepidosauria > Squamata > Agamidae > Phrynocephalus > Phrynocephalus versicolor. Next base: position 17,955,053 of record JAHTLZ010000010.1, on the reverse strand, counting down.
TAATTCTTAAGGACAGTATGCTACAAGCAATATAGACTCTTCCTTTTATGTTTACTTCCTACAGTTTTATAATTATAGGCACAATCCACAATCATAAAAACAGCCCACAGTCCTACTGCAGACTCTGTCTTCCTCTACTTATTATAAAGATAAAGGCTACAAATCTTCACTGTCTACAAGTGGATACTGTAGATAGCACAGAACATGTTCTTAAAATAAACTCTGTTCTAAGATGCAGAGATTAATAATCATTTTACTTTTTAAACATGGTGAGCTAAATTAATTAACTGGGCATACAAGATTCCTTTGCCACCCCACCCCTTAATTGCTAGCATTTACCCTGAACTGGTGGTCAAAAAAGTTGTATTTTTAGCCCAACTTTTGTTATGCCTTCCTTTGTGGCCGCAAGAGACACTGTCAAAAGAGAACAAGAGATGGGAAGCAAGAACGACCATTCTTTTTGGCATTCTCCAGACTGATGAAGCTGCATGGACGACTAGCAAAAAGCCCCGTTGCCACGACCCAACTTCCAGATAACCTCACCTGTATGACTGAGAATCTTCACAGACATATTTTACCAGATAAAAGATGATCAGAATTCCTGTACTGGCTCAAAAACAACTAATACTCAACACTGTGTCTCCTCCTGCCATCTAAACATTATGGGAATATCCACCCATACTTAGTCCTTGACAATTATTGAAATGACCTTGGCTCAAGTCAACTCTCACCCCTATTGACCCTCCCTCCTATCCAGGTGCCATTCATCTTCCTTTTCACACCTTGTATGAACGTGCTGTGAGCCCAGTTCAGTTCTGGTATTGAAAACACACTCTCAGGATCACAATGTGCTCTGAGGTGCTCTTGTTTTTTTTATTCAGAAAAGTGGTTCCCAACCTTGGGAAACCCTGGTGTTCTTGGATGGCCTCTTCCAGGAACTCCAGCCGGCACCGCTAGTGGGGAAGGCTTCTGAGAACTGCAGCCCAAGAACACTAAGATTGGGAAACATTGATCTAGATCAATGGTTCTCAACCTGTGGGTCCCCATATGTTCCTGGACTGCAAAAAATCCTAGCCAGCTCAGCTAGTGATGAAGACTTCTGGGAGCTGCAGCCCAGGAACATCTGGGGACCCACAGCTTGAGAACCACTGATCTAGATTCTATAATATCTGCAACTGGCTCAGGTTGCTGGATTTTGGGGTTCTCATAAAAATGAAGCAGCCCCAGCATGCCTATGGCTTGCTCTCACCCCAACTGAAAGTGTAAATGCTGCTTGTTTTAAAGTTCTATCACTGTGCTTACAGTATACTGTACTTCAGCCCAGGAAATACAAAATAATGACCAAAAGGGCAAATCAGATCCATTCCAAAACTCATAATCTTCTGTATATCAGCCTTCCATTGAACAACTACATACTGAAAACTACCATCCTGCAGCACCACAACAAAGTTCAGAAATGAATACATACATGTGTGCATGTGCACAAATAAACCCTATTATAGGACATGCTTATCTTTGTAAACCACTTAGAGTAGTGTCTCATTCTAAGTCAGCGGTATATATATATATATATATATATAGAACAAATACTTTACATGTCAAGATGTAGCAATTCTTTTCTGGGTATCATTTAGAAATATGGATTACTTGGGAATGAAGGTCTTTCCCCTTATTTCTGCATCATAGACCAGAAACAAATTACTGTATTTGATCCTATGGCCTTCTAAATGTTGATGGCAACTCATACCAACCCTCATCTTGGGCTATACTGGAAAGAGCTGATGGGACCTGTAGTCCAGCTATTTATTTATTTATTTAATTTATTTATTTATTTACCTCTCCGTCTAGCAACAAAGCCACTCTGGGCAGTTTCAATGTCTAGATATTACAAGGTCACTTTGCTTTCTCATGCATATGTTAGGTTTCCCATTCTGATCGTTCTTTGTTTACTCTTTTGTTTTATTTAATTTGATTTATACTGGGCAACTGAGTCCTCCTGTTTTCATGATTCCTCCTCAAAGCTTAGAGCTAAATCAATTTGTTAGTCACAACTAAAAGAGACCCATTCTATCAATGAGACTTTTGTAAATCAGGGTATCTAAATCCCACTTATTCAACAGAACTACTCTAGTTGGGACTAGATTTACAATTTAGCCCTTTTAAAAAACAACGTAAGCTTAGACATTAAAAAACAACAACTGCAGTTTATTGTGAACACTTAACAGGACAGAGACAACATTTTAAAAAACTCTCAGCAGAATGAACAGGCCCTCAAAACATCCTGTAGCAACAAATTCCACCCATAAATTGTTCAGTATGTCTGTTTCTCCATACACATGTTGCCAATCAATCTAATTGGGTATAAATTCCAGAGGAGTAGTTTGTAGCAGGAAGAAAAAACAAAAAACAGACAAAAAAAGATTCCCACACAGCACCATAAAGACTAGGATATTTATTGTGGCATAAGCTTCCAGAAGGCTGAGCTTGCTTTTTCAGATGTGTAGGATGATCTCCATTACGTTTGTCAGTCCTTACCACACTGCAGGAGTCATCCTTGTGTGTCTTTGTTTTGTTTCTGGTTTTGGATCTTTGTGTTGAGACTGAATTATTTTTCCTTGCACTGCTAGAAGAGGCAGAAGCTTTACTCAGCTTCCTGTTTATCCAGCCAACTTCTCACATAAAGCTACCTGATCTAGAGTCAAACCACTGTTCCACCTAGTCCAAGGATGGGCCAAGTGCAGCTTGCCAAATGCCGTGGAAGTGCAATTCACACCACTCTTCATCACTGGCTATGCTGGCCAGGGCTGAGAAAAGCAGCACCCCAACAACCTCGTATTCCCACATCCTTGACCTATATACTTCCTGCTTTCATGGGCCACAAGTTACCTTCCACTACAGGGATCATTCTTCTCCTTCCCACCTGAGATTCTGTACTTTGGATAGGGGCTTTTCAGATGTCATTAAACCACATTTGCATCATCCCTCATCACTGGCTATACTGTCTAAGACCTATAGCAGTGGTGGCGAACCTTCAGCCCTCCAGATGTTTTGGACCACAACTCCCACAGTCCTTTGTCACTGGAAATCTGGGCTTAGAATTCTGGGAGTTGTGGTCCAAAATATCTGGAGTGCTGAAGGTTTGCCACCACTGACTTATAGGATTTGCTGTCCAACAATATCTGCAAGACTAGCTCCTTCCCATTACTTTAACTGGCAAAGGCCTTTGTCAAGTGATCACTACCATTTGAGATCAAAGCGGTACTCCAAACTACTTCGCCACCACAAATATTTTGTCAGGCATATTCCACCCACTCACAGTCTAGGCTGTCTTAATTTGGTAGCCTTGCTGAATGAATTTCTCATACTACATTCCCCAGCAATACCCACCGTGTGCACGGTTATACACACTTCATCAAGATGATCTGTACAGTACATATGAGGCATTTGCCTTAATGATAATACAATCAAGCATAAATTTAGCCAACAAGTTGCAGAAGCAGAGAGCAAGCAGCAAAAACATATGAAGAGACTACTCAGGCTTTATGCGTAGGATATCAGTTCGCAGTACCTCATCAACCAGAAGTATCTGGCCCTATTTTAGATGTAAAAATACCCTGCCTGGCTATACTTGACTCCTCAGTATTGCAGACTCTTGCTCAAAAGGTTGCCAGTAGGCCTCTTTTAACCAGTCTTGGCTAGGTGGCTCCTCCAGACATCCATGGTGCCCAGGTAAGTGCCCACGCTTACTAGGCCTAGCATCCCAAGGAGCCTGAGTCTCTCTGTGTTGCAAAGTACCTAATGAATATTGTCACCAGATACACTGAAGAGTATCTGGATTCAGGGCATGGCGTAGCCAGTCTGTAGACTGAACTCATTGCCACAAAGGATGGCATCTGCATTAGCAATCAGACCCATCCACACCTAAGTAGGCCACAATCTGTTCTGGCATTCAAGGAGGTGCTTCCGTTTCCCATGCCTTGTTATGAATACAGTGATACCTTATATAAAGGAATTAATTCATTCCAAATGAAATTCTGTTAAGCAAATTTTCCTTTATACAAATTTCCCATAGGAAGCATTGAAAACAGGATAATCCCTAATCGCGACCATTTTATGTTGTACGGATTCGCCCCATAGGCAATTCTGTTAAGCAAATTTCCCCTATCTCTGGAATTTTTTATGTTGTACAGATTTTATGTTATACAAACTGTTTGTTATATGAGGGTCCACTGTATTACCATTTTGCAGTATCCAGGATGCAATGCTTCAAATACTGTACAGTATACCGTGCTGAATATATTCTGTGAGGAGATGCCAGGCAAGATATCATTTAACCAGCATGAAGAATCCTATAACCCCCCCATCCCTTCTGTTCATTGCAAGCAAAGATCTTACCTTGCTTATGACCTCCAAAGTAAATTTCAAATTGACCCTTATAAGGGTCTCTTCCCCTCCCCTCCAAATCACACCTGGATTGATACTTAAGAAGCCTTTGGAGGCTCCCTAGAATGCTTTGGTGGCCCAGATGCTGCTTTTGAGCTACTCATTAGATTTCCTGGAATCACAACCAAGGGGCAACATGTTAAAGCATCCATGAAAAAGGCAGACAGGCCTTGCCTACCATTATACTGAAGAATATGTGATGTCATCAGAAGTTTGGCAGTGCCATCTGTAGTCTGATGACACTCTACTTCCCCTTGTTGATGTATTCAGTTGAGCCAATACTGGTGGTGGGTTGGATGAAGAACAAATAACCTGAAACCCAAAAGGAGAGAAGCTCTGTGCTTCAGAGGCTCCCAGGAGTAGCCTTGTAGTATGGATATTTTCCTAGTTCCCATCTGTCACTGGAAGCCCAGATGGATTCAGTAGCTCCAAGTACTGTATGTGTGGCCAGCTTCAGCACCTCCACCAGCTGCAACTACTTCTGGGTAGGGACAGTCTGCTCGTTCATGGACTGGTAACATCCAGTTTAACCTACCACAATGCACTCTGTGCGATACTGACCTTGAAGACAACACAAAGGCAGTATCGAGTGCAAAAAAGAGGCAGGCAGATCAACAGAGCACCGTTCAGAAGCCATGATACCAATTCAGAAAATAAACTGCTGGGCAGCTCGGTGGTTTTGATATGTGACTGTGAAGCCAAGAGGTTGGGAGTTCTATCCCCCCCCCCGTTTCCTTGACAGGGGCTGGACTCATTGATCCAGAAGGTCCCTTCCAGCTGCAGTTCTAAGATTATTAGACTTCACTGGCTGCCCATATGCTTCTAGTTTGAGTTCAAGGAATCAACAATGTTTTTTCAAAGCCCTGAGCAGCTTGGGATATCTGAAGGAGTTTCTCGTTCTCTCTCTGACCAATAATTATGATTTGCAGAGGCCATCTGTGGGGGGGGGGGAATGGATCTGCACTTTCACGATGATAGTGCCTCCCTTTGGAGGCCCAAATGTTGCCACCATTACCTTCATCTCATCCTCAAGTAAAAATATAGGTGACTGTTCACCTGAGTGCTTAGTAACAGAAAGAGAGAGATTATGGTTTGATCTTCTATTCTTCCATTTACTGTGGGTTTTTTTGTCTTAACTGATAATTGTTTTACAGTGTTTTCAAAACATTTTAATAGTTGTAAAGTTTATTTTCATGTGACTTGATCACTTAGTGCAGAGCACCGGAATGAAGAGCTTAAGCACGAATTCTGAGTCTGTGATAAAAATCGGGTCTGTAGCTTGCTGTAAAGAGTTTCAAGCCTCACAGAGGATGCCTCTCTGCTTGCAGGGCTCTAACCTCCTACTAGAGAGCTACACATATGGAGAATCCATCATCATCAGCCTCCGTTTCAGAGGGCTCCATGTGCATTCCATTTGCTGCAATCTGCCTGTGGCCTGGCCTGGATGCTTTTGGCCTGGCCTAGACGATTGTGTGACAACGGCTGAGATTTTTTTTAGGCCCGGCTAATAGTTATGGCTCCAGGCTTTTCCACTCACGCGCTGCTGAATCACTGACAAAAAATGTAACCTCGAAGAAGGAAGATTTTGGGTTCTGCAACAGTGTGGCTTTTGTAGAAGGGGAACTGCTGCTTTGCACTTTCTCAGCCAAGCGGCCGGCCGTTCGGTCAACCCCATGGAACAGGAAAGAAACAACAAGAGCCTGTGTGTAAACAAGCGCATGCGCGCACACATGCAGACCCAAATCTCAAGAGGAACGGTCAATGAAGGGAAATCCCATGCACTGTCTTCCTTTTGTAATCCCCAAAAAGACATTTTCCCCCCTTTAAAGTGCAAGGAGCTTTAATTCTCGACATGTAACAAAGTGAGGACTTACTGGATGAACTGCAACAGGAGGAAATTCACTCCAGACCAATTCTTTCTGTTCTTAATTGGTGATACACTGGAAGGATTTTTTTCAAACAACTTACACAAATCTAGTTCTGCCAACCATGCAGGGCACGCAAATGGCACAATATTCAAGAAGCACAAAAAGTGCATGCAGCCTTGGTGAGCATCTGGTTCCTAGAGATTTTAAATCCTTAATAAAACTCATATACAAGTTACTAGGTCTCATGAGGACAAATATAACTTTGAAAAGATCTGGACAAGCCCGCTGAAATCTGAGAAACAAAAAAAAAAAAATCCCCACTAAATGACTTGTTAAAGCAGTTCTCCCTCTTTGTCCAAAACAGAACAAATTAAGCAAAAGAACTGTGCAGTATCAGCTTAATTTATCACGTGTTGCACGATTCAGATTTTCTTGACACAGAAGACAGATAAACAAAGTGCTGAGGTGATTTTGTTCATTTGTTTGCTTGTTTTTTCTTTTACTTTATTTTAATTTTAATTTTTATACTGCCCATCTGCCAAATGCCACTCTGGGCAGTTTACAAACATAAAAAAACCAACATGAGTAAAATACTATGAACAAAACAAAGAATAAAAATAATAACATGCAAATAAATACCCTAAAACCTGCCACTTTACACTTCCAGTTGTGAGGCTTAGTACTGCTCTGAGGAGGGCATGTATTTCTTTCAAAGTAACACAGGGGATGGTCCCAAGTATATACCTTCTATAATCATAATATAATCAGAATTGCAGAGCTGGAAGGCACTTTTCCATCACTGAATCACTTGAAAGGCTTCTAATTGGTCTCAATTTTCAAACATCAGCTTATTCACAATAGCACAACGCGTAGACAGCCTGTTGAATGCAAACAGTAAACCAGAGGAATGGAACTCTGTCAACTGGCAGAGAAAATACATTATTGGCATGCAGGAAAAATAAATCTCTCCATCTCCTTGCAACACACTGAAGCAGTGCAGGTGCCTAAGGCTACATAAAAATATACATCCTTAGAGCTGAAATCATGTCAGTGTTCTAGAGACGCGATTCAAGCAGATGTCCATGCCCCAGAAATCAGATTTGCAAATAGAGAATGTTATTTTGTCCTGAAAAAGCAAGCTAATTTATAAACCACGGGAGATGAGAAAACTCTTATGACAGTCACATATAATAACCAGCACATAACAAAATTGCTAATCCATATCTCCAATACGGTATACCTTTGGCTCTGAGAGTTAAGCGCTCTGTGTGTGTGTGTGTGTGTGTGTGTGTGTGTGTGTGTGTGTGTGTTGTGTTGTGTTGTGTTGTGTTGTGTTGTTACAGTCGTGACCGACTCTTCATGACCCTATGTCCATGAAGTTTTCTTGGTCGGAATACCAGAGTGGTTTGCCAGTTCCTAATCAAGAACAGTAATTCCACCAAACTATTTGAAATAAATTTCTCCCATGCCCCCAGTGCATGCTACAAGATCCTTTCAGAGGTCTGGAGTCTTGAAAGTTGCATTGTTGACCCGGAACATTGTTGATCTCTCAGCCAGTTTTTTCCTCCCTAGCAAGCCTCTGTGTACTTGAGACCCAGATGCAAAAGGAAGGGCAAACACATACCCAACTTCCAATATATACATCTATCTCAGAACCTGAGCAGCCACGACTGTTGCACCTCTACTTCAGGGCCCCTGCTGCTGCCGCCAACTCCTAGCATGAGCTGAGCCAATCCCCAGCAAAGAGCTACGAGGCTGACAGCTCTCTTGCAACCATCTCCATGGATTTTATTAATCAGAAAAAAACTTCAGCACAAATCTTACAAGCTTGCAACTATAGCTGGTGACCTTGGCAGCAACTCTTCTGAGTAAAGGAGACATGCCATCAAAGGGTGGAGAAAAGAGACTGAATAATACAAATTTGTACAAATTTGTATTATAAGGGCATTCAAACTTGCTGTGTTTCCCTCTAATTCACTCTACACAGAGAAGACTATATCACATACACATAGCAAGGAAGGAAGGGAGGGAGGGAGGGGGGAAGGAAGGAAGGAAGGAAAAGATAGAGCTAATAATACTTGTAGCACCTCACACCAGAACAGGGCAAAGAAAAGTGCAACAGCAAAGACAGCAATAATCAACACACACGGTGTACCCATTAATAAATGAATACAGTATCACAGAAAACCAGCTCCTACACTTGGGTTTACAGAAGTGCCCCTCATCTCACCTAGATTGGACATATTTTTATTCAGGCTCTGGAGAAGGGTGGAAGGAATATGACTCAGAATGATTTGCAAAGAGATTTGGAAACACAGTGGGGTGTCCTGCTGGCTAGCAAGTCTCTCTGTGGTTCCCTGCGAATGGATTCAAGCACAAACTGGTAGGGAGGGAGAGGCTTGACTCTCTGCTTATACGGCACCACACTTACAATGTCTCCAAATCTCAAGGGGTTGCCGAAGTCTATGCTCCCCCATTCCCAGTTCAATGACAAAAAATAAAAAAATAAGGTCAGCCAAAAACAGATCCCATCGTCACAAAATATGTTTAGCATTTCAGCAAAGGACTCAAAGCATTACACAAGCGTACCTAAGAACAAAGAATGGGAACGCAGCAACTCAGGTGAAGGTACTCAAATGTGTGCTAGGAATGAAATGAAACGCTGGTGTTACATATTAGTGTAAGACAGTGTTGTTATTAATACTGTCCTTATTCTACAGACACTGGATACAAAAATGGAAAAGTCAAAGGAGTTCTTTCCCCTGCTTCATCATGCCCAAGAAGTCTAGCAGATGAATCCATACTCACCTTGGAAATCATATGGGGAAAGAGAGGATGAAGCACTAAGCCCAAGGATAAGAGCACCATATGAGAATCTGGATCTGTAGATTCTAATGTGATGTATACCACTCTATAGCCTCTTGACATGAACCCAAATATCTAAGAATTCTGCTTTTTTTTTCAAAGTGCATAAAACAATATGAAGTTTCAACCTTAAGATTCGTTGAGCCTTCTTGACCTCCAAGTACTGGCGTTTCACCTTAGGACTATGCAATCCTAACTATGTCTCCTTGGAAGGAAGCACCGTCACACTTCAATGGGATCCCAAATAAGTGCTCATAAGACTTCAGTCTAGAAAGCTCCCCCCCCCTTTACAACATATATAGTACATGACAGAAGTGAGTACACCCCCTACCATTTTGTAAATATTTTAGTACAGTATATCTTTTCATGTGACAACATTAAAGAAATGACACTTGACTACAATGTAAAGCAGTGAGTATACAGCTTGTAAAAAAGTAAAGGTAAAGGTTCCCCCTGCAACATGCGTGCTAGTCATGTCCGACTCTGGGATCGGTGCTCATCCCCATTTCTAAGCCAAAGAGATAGTGTTGTGCAAGTCCGTGGCTATGTGGGCAGCATGGCTGAACACATTTCTGAACATGGAACACTGTTTACCTTCCCACTTTTTACAGTGGTACCTATTTATCTAATTGCATTTACATGCTTCCGAACTGCTAGGTTGGCAGGAGCTGGGGATAACAGTGGGAGCTCGCTCTGCTGCGTGGCACCCGGGATTTGAGCCACCAAGCTGCCAACTTTGCAGCCGAGAGTTTTGATACTCTAGCCCGCTGAGCCACCATGCCCCTGATACAGCTTGTTGTACAGCTTGTATGACAGTGTAAAATGTGCTGTCCCCTCAAAATAACACAACACACAGCCATTAATGTCTAAACAGCTGGCAACAAAAGTGAGGACACCCCTAAGTGACAATGTCCAAATTGGGTCCAAGTAGCCATTTTCCCTCCTGGTGTCATGGGGCCTGTTAGTGTCACAAGGTCTCAGGTGTAAAGGGGGAGCAGGTGTTATAGCTCTTGCTCTCACTCTCTCATTCTAGTCACTTGAAATTCCACATGGCACCTGATGGTAATGAACTATCTAATGATCTGGGGAAAAAATGAATTGTTGCTGTACATAAAGATGGCCTAAGCCGGTGGTGGCAAACCTTTGGTACTCCAGATGTTTTGGAGCACATCTCCCACAGTCCTTTGACATTGGCAATCTAGGCTCTGAATTCTGGGAGTTGTGGTCCAAAACATCTGGAGGGCCGAAGGTTTGCCACCACTGGCCTAGGCTGTAAGTAGTTTGCCAAGGCCCTGAAACTGAGCTGCAGCACGGTGGCCAAGACCATACAGCAGTTTAACAGGACAGGTTCCACTCAGAACAGGCCTTGCCATAACGTGCTCAGCATCATAGCCAGAGGTTATATGAGTGTTGCCAGCACTGCTGCAGAGGTTGAAGGAGGTCGGGTGGGGTTCAGCCTGTCAGTGCTCAGACCATACGCTGCACACTGCATCAAACTGGTCTGCAGGGCCAAGAAGGAAGCCTCTTCTAAAGATGATGCACAAGAAAACCCACATACATTTCCATAGATTTCTGGAACCATGTCCTGTGGTCCGATGGGACCAAGATAAACGTATTAGTTCAGATGGTGGCAAGTGTGAGAGGCAGCAACCAGGTGAGTACAAAGACAAGTGTGTCATGCCTACAGTCAAGCATGGTGGTGGGGGTGTCATGGTCTGGGGCTGTATGAGTGCTGCCAGCACTGGGGAGCTACAGGAGAGAACCATGAATGCCAACATGTACTGTGACATCCTAAAGCAGAGCATGATCCCCCTTCGGAGACTGGGCTGCAGGACAGTATTCCAACATAAGGACCCCAAACACACCCCCAAAACGACCACTGCCTTGCTAATGAAGCAGAGGGTAAAGGTGATGGACTGACCAAGCATGTCTCCAGACCTAAACCCTATTGAGCATCTGTGAGGCATCCTGAAAGGGAAGGTGGCGTTGCACAAGATCTCTAACATCCACCAGATCTATCATGTCATCGTGGAGGAGTGGAAGAGGACTCCAGAGGCAACCCGTGAAGCTCTGATGAACTCTATGCTTAAGAGGGTTAATTAAGGCAGTGCTGGAAAATTGTCACTTAGATGTGTACTCTTGTTGCCAGCAATCCAGACATTAATGGCTGTGTGTTGCGTTATTTTGAGGGGACAGCACATTTACACCTTTATACAAGCTGTATACTCACTGCTTTACATTGTAACCAAATGTCATTTCTTCAGTGTTGTCACATGAAAAGATGTACAGTAGTAAAATATTTACGAAGTATGGGGGGTGTACTCACTTCTGTGATATACTGTACAGTGGAACCTTGACTTACATGCTGCTTGACTTGCATCATATTTGACTTGCAGTAAGAAGGGGCCTGTTTGACTTGAGTCGCAGGCTTTGACTTATATCTCGGAGCCCTGGCGCAAGGCACTGGAATCGGGTGGCAGCCACGACCCAGCATTGCAGCTGCTGTCTCCAAACTGCTCCTGCCTTCTTCCTCTCCTCCGGCAGCAGCAGCGGCGGCTTCGGCGAGGCCAATTCCAAGCACCTGGAGCTGGTCCTCGGCCTCACTGAAGCCGCCATTGCCACCAGAGGAGAAGAAGGGCCAGGAGCTCGGGGCTGGCCTCGCTGGTTAGACAGTCGGCTCAGTCTTGTAAAAAAACTGGCTGCAGAAGTCTGGTCCACAATAGAAGCATTTTAGTTGGGGAGCTGTACAGTTGTGGGACTCTAATGGTAAGCATAGAGTTGTTCAGAACTTGGAACGTCAGGTTAAAAATCAGTAAAACTTAAATGTTAGACATTGTTGCTATGAACATTAAAAAGTGGAGACATATAACTTGTGGACTATAATTCCACTGCCTCCTCCTCTCTTTGAAGAGACATTTCATTTACATCCCTGGAAGGAATCTCCCATCCCAGTCAAATTTGTGTTAAATTGCTGTTTTCGGGGGTCTTTTTCATCATCTGGAACGGATTAATCCACTTTCCCATTACTTTCTATGGGAAAAGTTCATTTGACTTAAGTCATGTTTGACTTAAGTCTAGACCTCTGGAACGGATTAATGACGTAAGTCAAGGTTCCACTGTATATGTACTTTTTACTTCTCATAGCACTTCCTAGTGTATCTATATAAAGACAGCCCCAACAACATACAGTACTTAAGTCTGATGGTTAAGTAACAGCACCAAGGAATCAAACATAGCATGGCTGCCACATATTTGATTATTGTCTAGATGAGAATCAAATGGTTGTAAAGAAGTGCAATGCTTTATAGTCTTATGCTACTATATGTTTTAAGAAACAGCACATGAAGATGGAAGGGCTTCAGTATAGCCAACAATATCTTGGATTTTAAAGCATCAGTTGAGCACAGACCAGGTGACTCTTTCCATTTTATGCATAATAGCTATTTGTTTGTATCTCATGCCACACCATCCTTCTTTAAATAAGCACACTGTGATTAAAGATATAATAAATGCTCATGTATTTTCTCATCCTTGACAAAAACGGCGTCTCAACACATCACAACACTCCACGGAAAAAACTTTCAACAACTCTGAGATTTTTTTTTTATTCCTACATGAGAGGAACCATAAAAGGGGGCTTTTAAAATTGTCACCAGGGTTAGTAAAGGAACTCAGTTTTTGACCAAAAAGCCATTGCAGGTTCTGCAGACCCCCACTGTATTTTACAAAATAAGTTTTAAAACAACACAAATGCAAGTTTTGTACACGTAATACAAGTTTTTTTTAAAAAAAAACAGAGACACAACTGAACCTTCTTCTTTTAAAAAACAAAAACCCTACATGTAAAAAAATGTCCCTTGCACTTTGCAGAAAACACAAGACCGTTCCATACTGAATACAACAGGGATGGGGACTTGAGCGACAGAACTCATTATCGTCTGACTTAAATCACACTGGCTACTCAATTGAGTCTCAACTTGGTTCCTCCCTCCCTCCCCCCCCATGACTTGGACTCGACTCACAACTCAGAACCACCCACCTCAGACCTATTTATTTATTTATTTATTTATTTATTTATTTATTTATTTATACAGCTTATATGCTGCCCGCTACCCAAAGGTCTCTGGAGAACCTTTTTTCTGGAGAACAAAAGGTTGATTTTAACAGGGACTCAAGACATGCAGCTTAGGACTCTGGCCTTGGAACCCAAGACCCAGATTCCGAATTTGGTATCCAAAACTAGGCTTGGGCTTGGAACACAAACCCAAAAACCTGCCAACATGCCTGGAATACGAGGTTTTGCACAAAAAAGAATGTTTTTTCGCTAAAGAACCCACAAACTGCAAAATTAAAAAAGAAATGTACGGCAGGGGGTTGGACTGGATGGCCCTTGAGGTCTCTTCCAACTCTATGATTTTATACCCAAACTCTTCGAACCTACTCACTGAGGGATGGGTTATGTTTGAAATTTTTCATTTTCGCCATCCAGAGCAAAACAAGTGAAGATTTGCAAGTTACAACCCTTGGCCATGATGCAGAACATGTCACTCCACAGCAGTTAAAGCAGCAGCCTCAGCAGGACCACAGGTATAGTCTTCAGATTTAATGCTGGCACTGAAAACAGGTCACCACAGGTAGAATAAGCAAATGAATAAATAATAAACCTCGCTTTAATAAATCCTGGAAGCTTAAGTTATGGCTATAAATCACTGAAACCAATGAACTGGATATCCCATGTGTGGGTTCATCCCTCCAAAGATCTGAAAAAGTCAAATACTCTTTTAGCATTCTGCATTCAGATAAACACTGCTGTCGTGTGCTACAAATCACATTTCAGACCTCAGCAGAGGGAAACCAGATGCACAATTAGGCCACTATTTGAGCATGCAAGTCTTTGCTGGCATTTGCTCAGGCAGGGTTTTTTTCTTTTTCTTTGGCTGAGAAGAAAATTAACATAACCCACTGGGAAGTGAAATTACTTATGCAGCAGCAATGGCTTTTGGGATGACATGATACCCTTGTGTACAGTGGTAAAAATGCATGTGTTCGGGGGGCTATAACTCTAGGAATTCCCAGGCAACACGTACAGATTCACACTGCAGACTGAAATCCCTCAGGGATCAGAACCAATGCAACAGTAGGCATGGCACTCATTTCGGTACCATTTAAGACCTTTCGTTGCACTACTGCACTGAAGACTCAAGGTAGGCAGTATTACAATAACAACTGGGTGCTGTTGAGTCCTTTCTTATTTATGGTGGCCCCTTTCAAGTTCTTCTAGATATCAAGTATTCAGGAAAGGTAACATAAGAACATAAGAAGAGCCATGCTGGATCAGGCCAAAGGCTCATCTAGTGCATCTTACCAACCCCTCCTTCTAGTGGTGTTCTGGGACTGTGTAACTTGTCCAAAGAAAGGGGTGTGGTGGCTCAACAGAGTAGAGTGCTGAAAACTGTCAGCTGCAAAGTCGGCAGCTCGGCTGTTCAAATCCAGGGTGCCACACAGCAGAATGAGCTCCCGCTGTTAACCCCAGCTCCTGCCAACCTGGCAGGTTGTAAGCATGTAAGTTCAAGTAGATAAACAGGTACTGCTGTAAAAAGCTGGAAGGTAATCAGCATTCCATGTGGAGAAATGCATCCAGCCATGCCGGCCACATGGCCACAGACTTGCACCACGCTGGCTCTTTGGCTTAAAAATGGAGATGAGCACTGCCCCTAGAGTCAGACACGACTAGCACATATTAGCAGGGAACCTTTACCTTTACCTTAAGTTGCCCAAAGCTATGTAGTCTGGCTTTTCTCCTAAGAGGCCAAGTAAGGAACCAATCTCCAACCCCCATGTTCCGATTCAGAGAGCTATCTAGGCAGCTTCAGGGTACATACCCTTTTCCCCAGTGATCAGTTATGCTCTATTATGACACATATCACATATGCACACCAAAGGAATGGATTTAGCAAGACAAGCCTGGTCAGCTCAGCCAAAACAAGCATACCACAGATGAGAGAAGGAACAATCCACCCCCAATTTATCAAATTATCACCTTCAGCATTTGAGAACTGTGAGATATCTCTAATTCGTGTAGGGAGACCTATCCTTCACAGATGATATAGAAATCTGAATGACTGATGATGTGAATAAGAATAAGAAATAGAGAATCCATAACCAAACAATAACATAGTGCTTTAAAAACAACAAACAGGAGAAGCCATAAAGTCTTTTCAGAAATTCTACAAAGACATAAAATCTAAAACATAAATAATAGTAATGCAACCGCAGCTATCGTCTACGGCTCTGTAGATCTGGCAGTGTACAACACAGCAATAGCAAGGTTTAAATGGATTCCATGGCAGATGTCCCAGAGAGATTCCCAGAATAAAACATCAGAATAAAGTGACACGTGGAAGTATAAGACACATAGTCTCCAGCCCCTGTAACGAGGAGGCCTTTTAATGGAATTTTGCTTACAAATTATTTATCCGAATAAATTTTTACCACATCCAAGTGGTAAAAAAAATTCTGCTACAAAATTCTGTGGTTTCTAGCAATGCATTTTTCTCCTTAACCTTTTCCTCTGTTTTGGTATATATATATATACGATTCTTACAACCAGCTGCTAGATCTCATGCCCCTGGACGCTGCAATAATGTTTGGCTTGTGGGTGCGGAAAGGAGGGGACGATCCATCCTGGACGGGCTCCTCTTTATATAATTTTGGGTTGGAAAAGTGGGGGTCGTCTTATACTTTGGAGAATTTTACAGATGTAAAAATATGGCAGTTAACCCTTCAAGCACCAAACCTAGTGAGAAAAAGGCCCAAGTGTGTGTGCATGTGCGTGTGCATCTGTGGTTTTTAGAGATCTTTGAGATCTGGAGGCATGTCTATGGAACTCTACAGTAAGCTGGTTCTGAATCATATAGACCCTTCTCAGCTGCCACTGTTTACTTTCCCAGAGTTCATTGGATCATTTTTCCAGGTGGCTTCAGTTCCTCTACCGGAAGAAATATAACCTCTTTTTGGGGTGTGTGGTGCATGTGTGTGTTCTGGGGGACCATGAATGGGAGAAAGAACACTGTGCAGAAGATAAGGCTTCAGAACTGGCATGAAATGATGCCGGCCATCCAGGATGGCTTTAAAGGGAGAACAGAAAAATGAATAAAGTTATCCATGTCTTCTGCACATATTAACTGTGTTTTACCTCCAGTATCAAAAGCTTTGGGAGAATATAACTGCTGAGATAGATAGATAGATAGATAGATAGATAGATAGATAGATAGATAGA
>JAHTLZ010000010.1:17925977-17938588 GCA_023846285.1 Phrynocephalus versicolor | reverse complement strand
TAGATAGATAGATAGATAGATAGATAGATAGATAGATAGATAGATAGGGAAGAGTCCTTTTATGCTCTTCCCAGAGGATGCTGTTGACTTTATGTGGAGAGAATATGGGGCTGGATAGGCTTATTTGGTCTGACTTAACCTGACTCGCCTGGTGTTTTTTGTCAGTGCAACTTTTAAAAAATGTCATAAGGACAACAAGGCTTAGATTTAAAAAAAAGATTTAAAACAATTTTAAAAATTGTTTTAAAAATCAAGACTCAAATTCTACAATTTGAGTCTTGATTTTTAAAAAAATCCATGGTGCCCATGCTGGAGAACAAAGACAAGGACCTGGTTGCAGTCAAAAGGAAAACATTTGAAAGGAATGAACCGCACACATCTCTCAGCCACAAACGCAGCAGAGGTCTAAGGAACTGATGTGGATCTCCCCAGGGAGCGATGGCATGCATTGGTCTTCTGAGATCTAGATTCAAGATTGGCACTTTCACTTCCCAAGCGCCACACCTACACAGAGAATATCCTGCTACCAATATGCCTGTGTTTTCTTTCTCACGTTTAACTAGAGAACTGGTACACCAGGGCCTCAGTAGGACCCTTGTAGCTTCCCATCCTGCCTCAATCCAAAGATCCTTCACCCATCACTCACTTTCTCCCACATGGCGTACAGCCATGAGAACTATTATTCCCTTCTTTTCCAATAAGTATGGCAACATATGCAAGGGTCTCTCTGGGTATTTGTACACAACCCCTAAACTCCGCCGCAAATGGCTCCCAGCTCCGGAGCTTAAAATTGTTTCCCCCACCAGCTCCAGAGTTTACAGAAAATTAAGTGCGACCACGCCCACCTAAGCGCATCCCAGCGCACTTTTCCGGTACCTGCTCTCGGAGGGTGAAAAATCCCAGATCCAGATGTAACCTAGAGTGCCGGGCTCTCCTCGCTTCTGTTTGTTGTTGTTTTTTTGCCTCCCGCCCCTTTAAGAGAAGGAATCAGGACGAGGACGGGGCTCGGGGCGGCTTGGACCGGCAGACGGAGGTGAGCCTGCATTCTTTTGTCCCTTTTTTCCTCCATCCCCTCACGCAGACAGGAGCAAGGAAGTGCGGATGGGTGGGGACGCAAGAAGAGCAATGAACCCCCAAGATCTCTGGTCCGAATTTAAGCGGCCAGCGGATCTTAGGGGTCGTGTGAAAAGGCCCTCAGTGATTTCTTTTCATCCGGGTTGAACATCAAAAGACATTTTGTAAGGTCTTCCAAAAGACCTTTTGATGGTCTCTCTTAAGCCCTTGCAACTAACTACTGTAGTCAGAATGTTGCTCTCACTGCGGTGGTGGTGTTTAGTCAGTATCTTGGTTACTACTGGATTGAACTCTGGTACCCATGACCCTCTTCCCCTAGAGATGTACATTGCTATTCCTGATCTTCGCCTCTGGTTAGCTTGGGCATCCCTCTTCAGGAAAAAAACAAAACAAACAACCCAATAACAACAAACAAAAACAGAAACAAACTAGAAAAACACAAGTGACTCAGGCCTGAGATGGTGCCAACTGCATTCCTACTAGTTGCCATGGTGGCAAGAGCGCTAATGATATTTCTGAATGGCCTCTTTGCTTGTTGCTCTGGAGAGGACCTAAGTCTTAACCTAAAATAGCCTACAAGTGCCAAGTACACAGCTTAAATAGCCAGGGTGGATAGAGTGTGTTAGTCAGGCACTTTGTGGGGATTAGAAATAACAGAGGTTGGAAATGAAAATAGATGAAATTAGTAACTCTGGCTACTCCTACATTTTTATGGGAGTATTTTCAGGCTCTGGAATCTTCCAAAACAAGGTAAAAGCTGCAAAATGATGTCTCATTCTTTTCGAATGCTGCTTTTTGTACAACTGCACTTCCCACCAAAGGCAATAGGTTTGAATAATCACCCCCAACCTTGAGAACTGGACGTTTCTCCCAGCACCCTCTGGTAAACCACAAGGACTGTGGCACTTAAGAGGAAGGCAACATGATAGTTAAGCTGACATTAACTCATATTTCAGGGAAGCATCCATATCTAGAATGACAGCAGAACACAGAGAAAAATCTGCCTTGTTTTACTGGCATCTTCTCCAACACTGAACCTCCCAGTCTCAGAAGGCTATCCAATCATACAGTAATTTCCTCTCCAATATTCATTCACACAGACAGCAGCTGGAATTACAGCTGTAGGTTCGCTGCTCACAGGTATGCCCCCACCCTTGTTACAAACCACTAAGCTACAGCATCTTTTTCTGTTCTTACTAAAGTCTACTTCAGTGTTAGGAGAGTGTGCACACTGTCACCGTGGGTGGGTGGTGGTGGTGGGGCTTGGCACAGGAAGGCTGTGCCCCACTCTTGCCCCCCCCCCCACCCTTTTAACTGTGTGCCTCTTTGGGTGTGAGGTTTTAAATACTGGTTTAAAAAGAAAGAAATTGATCCTCCACATGTGTGTGGACAGGCACAAAAGAAAATAAAAAGTCAAAGACTTACTGTAACTGCACTTGGTCTGAGGAGGAGGAGGAGCAAGGGAGAGTGAGGAGCAAAGGGAGGTGAGCAAAGGGGTGAGCTCAAAACTGCAGCCTATCCATAAAAAACAGGATCAGAAAGAAGCTGGACAGGGCATAATTTTTAAACACTCTAAGGCTTGGCATGTACTATACGAGTTACTATGGATTCAATCTGGATTTTCTGCAGAGTGTAGTTACAGCTGTAGATACCATGGATGTGTCTCATTCCATGCTTGGACCCCACCTCCGTTCCAGTTCGCTTCTGAGGAGTGGAAATTCATGTTAGATTAAATGCATAGGTTGATACTCTGTGATTCCTTAAATAGCAGCTACAAGGATGAGGATTCAGTCGGTGGTGATTTTTTTAAAGCCACAGCACTAAACAATACTTTTAATATCATAAATGAGATCTCAAATTTCTAGTTACTGTACTCTTATTCGACAAACTTGCTGCTTATTACTAAAGTTACTACAGATTCATTAAATGGTAGAGAAGGAATATCATATGATATAGCTTACAGAGAAGATAAGGAAAAGTCTATTTTGTACCCTATTACAATGGCTTGAACCATTCAGATTTTTTCCAATCACTAAAATGTTACTATTTTAGTTACTCTTAAATAACATGGAAGCAAATCATTAGTAGAATGGCCTGCAATTATAGTGACAGCAAACTATCTAATAGTGTTGTTAGCTTTTGTGATAGTTGCAACTAATTACTTCTAAAAAGTAACTTTTTAAACTCATGTGGGGACAAAAAGGATTGAAGAAAAGGGCATTATGCTTTATATTTCTACAGTTCCATTGTCTTTTGCTATGAGGCAAGAAGGATAACAGAGCCCAGAATCCTAAGAGCTAGGAGGGTATTATTGCAATGGTTGAACTAGCAGCAGTAAATCATTGCCACTGCCATATTTCTTTTTGCACAGGAAGCCACACAACTCGCATGCTACAAGAAACAGCTCATTAGCTAGGAGCCATCTGCTGCTGCAATTTAGGCCATCAATGACTAATACAATTCTTGCCGATGCTTAGAATGCTGGACTAGGACTTGAAAGATGTCCCGGTAGATGCAACATCTCACTCAGCCACATGAAGCTTGCTAGGTGATCATGGACCCATCATACCCTCTCAGCCCAGGTTTACTGAGAAGATTAAAAGGGGCTTTGTACATGACTTTGAGCTCCCTAGGATAAAAATGTATATAACATTGCATATTGACCAGCCTTATTGTTCTGACCCTTCTTATGACCTCCACGAGTGCCAAGGGCTGATGAACTGCTAAAACTTGACTTCTCAGCCCAATGACAGGCGATCCTCTGAAATATACTGCTGTGCTCTAGTTTTGAGAAGTGTGAGCCACCCAGCACTGGTAGTTCATTCCTAACTAGATCAAAGGAATCGTCGTACTTTTGTGAGAGCAGGATATTTTGAAATCTGTGTGTCTGCAACCACCACTTTGCAGCTGCATTATTCAACACAGTCTCCATCCCCAAATCCTACACTCTGTAAACTTTTATATTAGGGGAAAATAAATTGATCCAATTCGGCTCCAACTGTGCTGATGAAATAATCTGAACATTCTGGAAAAAGACGTGGAACACAGCTCGGAATGTTACTTCTATATGTCACGTTTTGGCTGACATTACCAACACAGTTCCTTTTTACACAATGATGTAATGACTGGTAATGTCACTGTCTATCTGTATGAATAAGTGTGTCAAGGTGTAATAATGAGTAACATTACACTTACTTGATTGCTATTCCTGAACACCTGTTTGAATTCCTACTGTTATACTTTTAAGTGTATTTTCTTTTTAAAAATATTAATTTTGCTAAGTAATTGCTTCAAGCAACAATCATAAATTGCCTTTCTAAAGTTAGTTTTTGAAAAAGAATATTGTTTTTTTAAAAAGCCAAAGCCAGAGCTGCATAAATTTAACATATACATCACTCATGTCCCTTTTAGGCCAAGCTGTGAAGTCTCTTGGCATTACTGTATTTGCTATTTGGCTATTGTAAAAAAATTTAATAGGAGAGCAGTGGAAGTAATTTCTATTAAAGTTTATTACAATTTCAGCAGCCACGGAACACTCACAACCAATCAACTAAGTGCTGAGAAACTGCTTTATGCCCCTGCCTAATACCAGCCAGCACATCCTGGTATTTCTGCAGAACTCAAGAGTCCACTGTCTAGACAGAATGACAGTAGCCCAAATGGCACACAATGTAAGTAGAGTTTAGGCACTGATGTTGTATGAGTGTGATTGTATGGGCATGCATGGACTATTTAAAAACAAAACCCAGGGAATGACAAAAGCAAAAACAAACAAACCCTCAGCTACGATGTGAGCCTTGCTTTACTTCACTTCAGTGATATGTATATATCAGCAAAATAAACTACTGGTCAGTTCTGCGCAAAAACCAAGTTTCTTTGGAGAGGAGGTGGAGGAACATAGGACTGAAGAACATGTGGCTGTCTGGATGCTGATAGACTCCTCTCCCCTCTCCACTGACTGTGCAAAAGTGTTGCAGGAGCTATCGAGAATAGCCTCTGTAGGGCCACACATTAACTCGACCGAATGAGGGCATTTATAGAAGATAAACCTCACTTCTCTAAAAATCTGCCGTGCCCTTTCATCCTATAAATTACCCAGCCTAAGATGGGAAAGGAGGTGTTCCAGACAGAGCTGCCAGACGTTCTAAAGCCTCATAGCCATGAGCTTTATCAGCTGGGAAGTGCTGCTAGAGCTCTGGAAGGATGTGGATAAAAAGCTTCCAGAAGTCCTATGCTGAATTGCCAGGACAGGCAGACAGCTGAGTGACAGCAGGGTTGTGTGGAGAGTATGCTTTGTGGCAATCAGGAGGAAATGACACAATCCCCTCTGGTGTCTAGTATTAGAGAAGGCTGCTCCTGTAGATCATAGATCACAAGTGGAGCACAATAGGTACTCAGATCACATTGACTGGTCGTCACAACCGGGCACGGTGAAAGACTGCATGGCCAATACGAAACTACAAACAACGTGGCTGCTGCTGGTGGTTTCTACAGACTTTGCTATATGCCAGTGTGATGGAATGCAAGCGGAGGAAACAGACATCTGTTGTTTCTCCCTGCTCCATGTCAGCCAAGTGGGCTTCCAAAGAGAATTTTTTAAAAAGGCACTAATGTGCATTTTTCTGCATACCAGTGTTGTGCCTGGACTCATGGAAAATGAAGAAAGAATATAAGAGCAGCTCTGCCGGTTGTAACCAAGATGCATCTGTCTAATGGCCAAGAAGATTCCTCTGAGAAGCTCACATGACTTGTTAATGATATAAGATGATTCTTCACACTCATTGTCCTTAGCTTTGTATATTGTCTCTAATGTTTCTTGGCAACAGTTTATTTATTTATTTATTTATTTAACTTATATGCCGCCCACTACCCAAAGGTCTCTGGGCGGCTTACAATCCAAAAAATAAAACAATTTAAAATAGTTAAAAGTAAAATATCAATAAATCATCAATAAAACCTTACAGTAAAATCATTATTCTAAAATTGTCATCAGCGGACCCACAATCTATATTATATCAATTAAAAACCTTCTGGAACAGGAAGGTTTTTACCTGGCGCCGGAATGTAATCAGTGTTGGCACCAGGTGGATCTCGATCGGGAGGGCATTCCATAGCTTGGTAGCAGCTGCTGAGAAGGCCCTATGTCTACAGGCCATCCCTCTCACCTCCTTGAGGGATGGCTCTTTCAAAAGGCCCCCCTGGCTCAATCTTAATTGCCGGGTAGGTTCGTATGGAAGGAGGCAGTCCTTCAGGTATCTAGGTCCTAAG
This sequence comes from Phrynocephalus versicolor, assembly GCA_023846285.1. NCBI lineage: Eukaryota > Metazoa > Chordata > Lepidosauria > Squamata > Agamidae > Phrynocephalus > Phrynocephalus versicolor. The sequence goes on along the minus strand of JAHTLZ010000010.1, from coordinate 17,932,246 downwards.
TCGTTTAGGGCTTTGTATGTCAGAACAAGCACTTTGAATTCGGCTCGGACAGCAACTGGTAACCAATAAAGGTTACGCAGAATCGGCGTGATGTGATCCCTGGCGGCCCCACCACTTACCAGCCGGGCCACACAATTCTGAACCAGTTGCAATCGCCGGACCGTCTTCAAAGGCAGCCCCACGTAAAGCACATTGCAGTAATCAATACGGGATGTTACCAGTGCATGCATAACTGTCATGAGCCTGTGCTCGTCTAGGTAGGGGCGGAACTGGTATATTTTCCACAGTTGTATACTCATTGCCTCCAACTTTATATATTGTCCTCCAATGTTGTAAGCTGCCTTGGGTCCTTTATCCACCCCTTATTGCTAGGTCTTAGAATCAAATATTCAGAGATATACAGTACTAAACTCTTGAGACAACTATTATCACATCTTGACCTACTGTTAAGTAAAGTTCAGCCACCATCCTCTGGCTGTGGTTGTTAGAGAACAGGATCACAAACCCACCTCATCACACTGCATGTCTTCATCCACATGCATATCACACCTAAGTCGTTTGGCTTCTTTTACAGAAAGTTAATAATTCTCTTAAGAAATATGAGTATTGGTGATCCACAGTGTATCTGATCCCTACTGTTTTGGTGTTTGGTTCAGGAAAAGGTACGTTCTACAATTCCTACCCCAAAATGAAAACATCTGTAAAACCTCAAGTGAATGCAGTACAAAGAGCTCATAAAACCATAGCCAAAATTCTCTTGCACAGTTATGCTGGCAAAGAGGAAATGCCGTTAACTCCAGCAAATGACTGCTAACAGAACGAGTCCCTGCTTGGGTTTCTCACTTCGTGCCAGCTGGGTGTCCTGGAATGTGATCAAGAATCCAAGCAAGGACTCATTAACTAGTGGTAATTTGCCAGTGTGGCTGATTCTGCTGCCATTTTGTCAGCATAACTAAGCAAACAGGATTTTGGCAAAAAGTATAAGGTGTATCTTTGATTGATGCACTGATGTATCAAGAATGACTTAGAAATCAGTGTTTCCCTCCAAAAAAAATTCATAGTCACTCATTTTGCTTGTCTACTAACAACCATCTTGGGAAACTAGTTATGGGCAAGAACAGCATGTAAAATTAAGGGTCCCACAAAATCAACTTTTATTAGTAGAATCAGAAATGCACATAGCAATAGGGGCCTCCTCCTGCTGCTAACACCACCAACCATTTGTGGAAATGGAGTCTGAGGTATGAAAATGGATGAAAGAAGAGATGTCAGCCAAGCTCCTTTAAAGCTAATTTTTCTTCCATAGATATAGCTGAAAGTCAATACCTGCCACTGTGGTCCAGATACCAGCTTGCCTCCTGTCTTCCCAGTTATGGCATGGAAAAGCTATTCCTCCCCCCACCCCCACCCCACATATCTGTACTGGCACTGACATAGCAAGCCCTTCCCTCCTTCTATTTAGTAATGATGTTTAATTCTTAGTTTTGTCTCACAGCAAATATTGTTTTGTTCAATATTTATTTCTCTATCATTCTTTGTTCACAATCTCTTGCTATGATTTACATGCAGCACTTATAATTCCCTTCCTCTTCTCAAGATATCAAGAAATATTAATACAGCATCTGGAACTTGTTGCTATCTGCTGTCAAATACAGTACTTTCTTACTTATTGCAAGCTTATAAACAAGTGACTTCTAAAGAGCCTGCTCAGTTCTTGCAAAATTAAGCCCATGGCTGCATTTATTAACTCAATCCATCTCATATTTGGTCTTCATTTTCCCCTGCTTCTGGCAACTTTATAAAAATATGGCTTTTATAACCTAATAAAAGGTCTAGAAAGCGCATTCCCATGAGAGGTGTAGCAAAGTATCCCTTTAACAGCTGGATCACAATACCATTTCACCCTGGCAAAGCATTCTATCATGGGAAATACTAAATGCACATTAGAAATCATTTTTGGTGATGGTATGCTGGTGGTAGTAGGGCAGAGGAAAGAAATCTCTCTCTGACTTGGACTCTACCAATGCTAGGGCCAGCTATTACGGATTTTTCTCTAAAACTTGTTTTTCCTACTAGAAATCTGACATTGGCATTTAATTTGATTTGGCAGATGCTTATTTAACTGTATATATATTAATGCTATGGTTAGTTTATTTCTGTTTTTCTTTTCTTTTCTTTGATAGCTGAACCTTTGTTATTTTGTGTTTTGTTTTTTATTGGATGTCTGTAAACCACTTTGGATAATGTAAATTTAAAAAGTGGTACACAAATCCACGGGGGGGGGGGGCTAAAAGAATACAGTACAGCACAATTCAGGATTTTATAAGTTCATGGTACCCAGGTGTTCTTCAGGCATGGCCAGGAGCTGCTTAGGACTACTGAGAGAGCACTTCTAGTATCCACATGAATGCAATCAAGAGTTTGACATACTCGTTACAGGGAGCAAAAAGGGATCCAGAGCAGTCAAAAGGACCACTACACATTTATCTCAAACAAGACCTCACTGGATCACAGGTTGAACTCCAGAGACAATGCAAATCACCCATTTCCATATCTCAGTAGTTGCTGCTCCTATGGAAGGAAAAGATGCTGGAAAGCAAAAACAGAAACCGCAGACAGCAGCTGCTCACACCAGGCACACAGTTTCTGGCCACATTACAAAATCATGGAAAGCAACTTGGGGCACATAAGAACGCCTGGAACTTCTACACGGACACAATTAGTGTAGCAGGAAACGGCCCTGCCAAACATTCCCAAATTCCATCTCCAGAGCAAGATCTGGATGCTAGGGCCTGGGCAGGTTGTTCAATATGTTAACGTTTAATAACAGGATTATTTGGTGGGGGGGGGAGGTAAGGCATTTGAGGCCTAGCCTTGCCAGGCCCAGCCGTTCAGTCACTCCCAAACTGAATACACAGAGAAGGGGAAAAGGCAACACCTACCAATAAAGAGCAACTCAACAGTGAGTGAGCCAGTGGAGAAGGACTAGTTTAAAAGGGCAATGCAGCTCCCCCTTCCCTTCAGTCCTTGGTGACCCATGACAAATATGGGGGACACACAGCAATGTCACAAAATGGAATGATCTTTGAAATCCCTGACTTCAGCTTTTAATTGAACCGGCAGAATCAAGATGGAGAGAGTCAGGGCTAACTATTCTCACACAGGCCTCAACCATGGTGGATGGGAGGTGACACCAAAATGCAAGAACCCTTAATCCACTGCTGGGGTGGGAAGAAATCTAAGGAGGGCTTCCTGTGGGCGGTTCTCCAAGTCTACTAATCTCCAGGTCTCTTACTCTTTAAAGCTAGTGTGGCGGCAGGTAAAGCAGAAAAAGGCACCCCAGCTTTCCAAAATGATGGATAACAAAGGCCATCAGTCCCACTGAGAGTAGGCCTGGACATAAGGTCTCCTTATCTTTCTGTTCTCGAAAGTTTCCACTAATTTAGATCAATTCATTTTTAAAGGAATAGCTGCTACCACGGAAGGAAGAGTGATTTCTGAAGAGATCAGTATTCGAGGCTTAAGATTCCAGCTAAACCTGGAAATCCCATTCTCTACCCCCTGTTGTGAGATGTTGAGAATCTTTTAAATGGTTGCTCAGTAGAACGGTTAAGACATACTCAGAGGCACTCTTTTCTCTACTGCCACTTCACTTACCTCCACACTTATACCCTTGGATCAAAAACACACTCTTGTGTGTTTCATGGGGAACCCTTTCTCAAATGACACCTTGAATGTCTGGAGTCCCATGACCAGGCTCCAGAGGTTTTGACGACAGGAGGAGGCTGCCCTTATTCCTTGCTTCTCACAAGTAAAGAGATTCCAGAGCATAAGGGGTTGAAAGTTGGCCCTATTCATGTATGAAGCCTCAAGGAGAAACTTTTACATGACACTAGGAGCTCTTAAGGATTAATTAGTAGTAAGGTAGTACTCCACAACTTTATGGCACACACAGGTCTCTCCCCTGGCTTGCAATCTTTAAATTGATTAGAATGACAGGCTGTGAGGGCAAACAACAACCCTTTTGCCCCAAGAAAACCCAGAAGAGGTTTGAGTCATGCAAATGAAAGGGAAAGTGTGGCTGGCACAGGTATAGCAGCCATTATGAGAGACTTCAGCTTCTCCCTGGGGAGGAACAGCTTCTTTGCTCTAACTAAGCCAAGAGCTTAAGGGACTGTGAAGATATTTATACACAGTAAGCAGACGGAAATCCAGTTTCTGCTTTGTGCTGGCCCAAGCTTCCTTATGCTCTACAGTTTCCCTGCTGATACCAGGGAAGCCAAACCCTGGTAGCTTCCTGTCCTCTCCTGCCTCCTTCCATCTGTCTCTTTGGCTTTCTCCACTTTGTAGGTCAAAAGGACCTCTAGTTATGTGATCTCTTTTGAGGTACCAGGTCAAGGGGGGTGGATAGAGAAATAGTCCTGTGCTTTGAGGGTTCCCTGCCCCCAATATTAATTCATGAAAAATTATCCTGCAGTTCTCCATATACTGAGAGCAGGCATCTGCATCTTTACTATAGGGCCGAAAAAAGACAACATTGTGCACACACTAAATTAAACTTCAGCAGTCCTAAACACTGATGTACTAGAGGGCTAAACTGTTACCTAGTTTATAGCGTTTTGGATGTCTTTAACCGCTTCTCAACCCTCACTAGCAATGCAGGGTGGTTTTTTTATCATATATTTAGAAATAGAGCCATCTATGCATCTAGATAGAGAATAAGTATTCACCTCGTCCTACCCAGTGCCTGAGAAGATGGCTCTATGCCATGTTTGCCATTATGAAGTTTCATTTTCCTCGCCGCGTCCATTCCAGTTTCCCAACCCTTGATGCCGAAGCCGTCGGCCTAGCAGCAGACCTTCTTGCAGGCAGAGAGCCACCGCCAGAAAAGAGGAATGTGAATCCGTGGCTGCGTTAGTGCTTTCCCATGAATTCCTGTGGCTCTGCCCAGAGCGAGCGTGCTCGGGCGAGAAGGAAGGAAGGAAATGAAAACGAAAAGCAGGAAGGAAAACAACGCTCTGGGGTTGTTGGGTTTTTTTTAGGGGGGGTGTCCTTCGGGTTTTGTTTTTTTAGTCGGATTGTGAGTGGAGGGAGAGGGCGGAGGGGGGTCGGTCCGCGGCATGACAATCCAACAAACGCTCCGATATCCTGGTTAACAATGGCTATCGCTGGCCGGGGCAGGAGGAGACCCACATTCCTACTCGCGGGCACACGGCGGCTCTTTCCTTACAGGATAAAGGGGTGGGGTTGTTTTGGCTGCTGAATTAAGTGAGTTTGCAGCAGTGGGAGTCAAGGCAGCTCCCGGCGGGGAGAGAAGGACAGGGTGGGATCACGCCTCGAAAGAAACCACTAGGGGAGCCGCAGAGAGAGAGGAGGGGAGGGTTGGGGAGCGAGTGGCCGTCCTTTTCTTACCTACATCTGCATTGCAAAACGCCTGTTGTGGATGCACCGGGGAGCAGCTGCAGGCGTCGGCCAGGCGGTCCATCCTTCCCAGGAACAGCACGGCCAGCGAGGCCAGGAGGCTCGGGAGCGTTGCGCTCATCTTGGCAGGCAGGAGGGACGGTCGGATCTGACGAGGAGGTTCGGCTGCTCAGCGCGCCCGCCGCTTCATTCAGAGGCGCGCCCGCGCGCACACACACAAGCACACACAGACGGAGGCACACAAGCACTCGAGCTCTTCTAGGCTCCGAGACTCCGGCCGGCCACCCCCGCGGGGACTCGCGGCGCTTCAAGCCTCAGCCAGCCTCGAAAGTTTTGCCTTCCTGTCGATCCCTCTCTCGGGGGGTGGTAGGGCGGGGTGGGGGCTGGAAGAGGGTCCCGGCGTTGGAAGACAAGAAGCCCCGCAGAGCGTAGCTATTCCTCGCGGCTGCGGCTGCTTCTGCTGCTGCCTTCTAGGGAGGTGTTTTCTCCAGCTAAGCCTGGCTTTTTAATGGGCTCTGGGGATTCGCTGCCCCTCCTCTCCGTGGCACCGGGCCAGAGCGGGCGGCTCGCCTGCTCCCGTCAGCGCTCTTGCGTGGCTCTCCCTTTTCTTCGCCTCCGGCCCCGGCTCCGCTCGGTTCCTACAACCCCCCAGCGCGGGCTTTCTTTGCTTGACAGCTCCCGCCCTTCGCCGTGCTTCAAAAACGCCAGGCAGAGGAAGCCAGCCAGCCCTCTGTGCCCTCTAAGCAGCACCACCAGCAGGCTCGGTGCTCAAGAAGTGTGCCGTGTCTTTCTTTCTTTCTTTTTCTTTCTTTCTTTCTTTCTTTCTTTCTTTCTTTCTTTCTTTCTTT
>JAHTLZ010000010.1:17851374-17925967 GCA_023846285.1 Phrynocephalus versicolor | reverse complement strand
TCTTTCTTTCTTTCTTTCTTTCTTTCTTTCTTTCTTTCTTTCTTTCTGATAACAGCAGGGATTGTGGGAAGTTGGCACTATGGGGTGATAGCGCCCTGAACTCTATATCACGCTTAAGGTTTACCACCAAATAGCTTTCTTCGGTACCAGCACACAATTTATTGTACTCAGTGACCCGTTTGTACTTTTCTTTCTCCTTAGGCCTTAGGGGTAAGGAACGGGGTGGGGAGGGCGTTTCCCAGCCCACGACAGAATTCCTGCACGGGAAGGCCCTCCGTTGCATTTCAACAGTGGGTGGGCCCACATCTTTTTTATCTTATATTATTTTTACTAGTTTTGATGGCTTCCTCACCAGCTATTCGGAAAAAGGCAGCTCAGTTCTAGCCGCACCTACTTAGAGGCAAAGCCTCAGTGTTACAGCTTCCTCAAAAAAGAAGACAAGAGCCCTCCCTTCTGTGCAACAGGTTGCCAGGCTGCCTGCACAAGCCTTGCTTCTGTGCAGCAGCTTCTGGGCTGTATAAAATCCAAGCTGTTTCCACAGAACTCAATCCCTCAAGGCTGATCAGGTTCTTATCATGACTGAAAGCAGTTTCCAAAGAGGTAGCCATGTTTGAGTCTGTTTCAGCATGTATCACAATGATGTAGACACAAGAGTTGTTGGGCCTTTAAAAGGCTAGCAGGTCTATTTCAGTGGGAGCTTTAAAATTCACTTCCCTCAGACACATGGAGTGTAATAGGCCACAGGGTTATGTAAACACAGGATATGGCTAGCAGTGGAGAGGAAATGTAATTACCAATATAAATGTCATCCTCCTTTCTCCCATCTTTCTTGCCCACCCACCCCCCTACAGAGTATCTAAACTTTGTGGCCTAATTATACTCCATGTATTTGAAGGGTGATTTGTAATCCAGAATAATTTATGATGAAGTAAATCTATTAGTCTATTGGAACCACTACTCTTCAGTTTTCAAGCAAAATTAGTTATTTGTTTTCCTACCTTCAGTCATTCCCTAATTTCAGACATCAAATCAAGCCTGAACCAAGAGTGGCTGGTTGTATTCAGAGAGCCTCCTGTTCACAAATCACTCCCTAAAAACATGGCTAATTATCAGTGATTTCCCCCTAGTTCTAACATAAGATTATCCTAATAGTGAGCAAGGATCTGCCTCTGGTTTTAGTTGGTGATGTATTGTTAAGTACAGTATCCAGTACTGACTGTCAGAAGGACTCCAGAAGTTGTTCAATTATGAAGGTGTTGAGAGAAGTATAGGGAAATGTATTATTTTTGTATCCCATCCATGTACCTGCCATATTTTGACTTCTTTACCTCATATTCTGCTTCTAAGATGCTGTAGGCAACTCTCAAGACTGCTTGATTTCTTAAATATATCTAAAGATCTATTGTAGGTATAGCATTTTGATTTTTTTTTTTTACTGCTGGTTCCCCTCAGCAGAGACCACGAGCTGTGTCTTGATGGAAAATCTGATAATTCAAGATTGGCACAGTGCTCCTGTGTTTTTATCTTTTAGGGACTCATAACTGCTCTGAACAACTCTTTAAGTTAGGGTTGAACAACATCTGCACCTCTCAGTGTTTGTGGTCTGCATTTCCCATTCAACTGAACAAGTTAAGTTAGCAGAAAACAGTTGCCTGAACAGCCACAGTCACAATGCACAGAAGGAGAACTTTCTGTGTCCTAACTTCACTGTCTTTCCATGGAAGTTCATGTGCACACCCTATCTTGCCCTCCACCTATTCCATCTTTATATCTAAACTCTGCAAAGGTTTCATTGATGTCTCTGATTTAGTCTCAGACCAACATGCTGAGAAGGATATGCAGTTACAGCATCCTCAGATTGTCCCAGGAGGTACAGAAATCTGCAATGGGCACATAGAAAGCATCTGCCTGGGTGTTTTGAGAATACTAAGGTCAAGAAGCCAGGCTAGAGGCGGGTCCTGCTGATGGCCAGGGAGTGGAGCCGGCTGAGTGCCCAGCAGTGAGTCATGGCTGTTAGAGATAAATGGAAACACATGTGCGGCCATTTGTGGGCTTTATTGCTCACAGCACAGAAAGCGTGGACAGTAAATACAGGCCAAGGGCTGGTCCACTCCTCAGATTCAGACATCTGCTGTTCCCACACCCACTTTGGAGAGATCCAGGCATAACAGGCGGAGAGCTATTCTAACCAAATCAGTGCTGGCACAAGACATTTTGCTGACTGGACTGGAGCCCAAATGCTTCCTCCCCCCCCAAACCATCGTTAGGGAAATCCTTAAATAAGCTTATTTTCACTGTTCAGACACAGATAAGTGCCTATATTAGTCTATGACATGCATGCCCATAATGCCTGGAGACAACAGCCTCACCCTGATGCACGACGCAGTTTCACCTGCAGACTCTACCAAGTGGTTTTGCACAATGAAATTCTGGGTTGACAATGGGTGAAATTAATGCTCCAGTTTGCAAGATCTGCCTTGTCTGTACTTGACTACACACACAGTAGTGCAAATTCTGAAGTAAAAACATTCTGTAAATCACAAGTAAGGGGCTTGTTGCCGCATTCATGCTTTAGACTGCAACTTCTATCGCATTTGACTGCTGGCCATGTTGGCTAGAGCCAACAGTAGCCTTATGTAGTCCAAGTAAAGCAATGGCTGGAAGACTGCAGATTCACCAGCTCAGCTATAAATATACATATCTGGCCTCCCTCTGGCCTCCCTCTGGCATAACAGGGAAAGCAACAACAAAACACTTTGCACTTTTCATGGGATAGCCTAATTAGTGGCTATTTATTTCACAAAAAAATTACATAAACATCTATCTAAGTGCTGTGGTCTTTCTAATGAAGGACAAATCTTTTCTCTTCCCTTTCCCCTGTGCCAGTGCCTAACAGACAATTGTCTATGGTGGTGATTGTGCTCTTATGCTATATTTGTCAAGAACTGGTATAGGGGAAGAGTAGTGATGATAGGTCACTCTATTGTACTGAGATGCCTTTGAAAAACTTAGTGTACAGTATGTCTGTGAAGATTCTCAGTCATCCAGGTGAGTTTTATCTAGAAGTTGAGTCATGGCTACTGGACTTCTTTTTTGAGAGATAGAGACGTTTCGCTGCTCATCCAAACAGCTTCATCAGCCTGAATACAGCTAGTGCGAGTCCTCTCTTCTTTGTGGTCTGGGAGTAGAAGTTTACAGGAAACCCACCCACACAGATCAGTACTTACTGTTTGACTCCCACCATCCATTACAGCACAAACTAGTAGTCATCAGGACCCTAAGCCACAGAGCAGAGAGCATCCCCACCTCCACAGAAGCCAAGAAGAAGGAAGAGAGGCACCTGAAGACAGCACTTAAGGCCTGCAGATATCCAAAGTGGGCCTTCAACAAAGCAGTGTGTCAACCCAGAAGAACAAGGGATCAGTCTGAGACCCAGACCCGATGGAAGAACCTGGTCATTCCTTACATGGCTAGAGTGTCTGAGAAGCTTAAAAGGATTTTTGGCAAACACCACATCCCTGTTTATTTCAAACCCACAAACACACTAAGGTAGAGACTTGTCCACCCAAAGGATCCGATAACAAAACATAAAAGGAGCAATATAGTATATGTGGTCCAATGCAGTGAGGAGTGTTCAGACCTCTACATTGGAGAAACTAAACAGCCATTAAATAGAAGGATGGCCCAACATAGGAGGGGTAACAGCTCAGGACCAGAATCAGCAGTACACCTCCATTTAAAGGACAAAGGGCACTCTTTCAAAGATGAGGATGTACGCATATTAGACAAAGAAGAGAGGTGGTTTGAGAGAGGAGACAGGGAAGCCATTCATGTGAGCATCAAAAACCCCTCCCTCAACAGAGCTGGCGGCCTCAGGCATAGTCTATCTGCTACTTATCAGGGTGTGCTTTCCAAAGTACCCAGACAAATCAAAAAGCCTTCACCACCAAGGCCATAGCTAACAACCCATTCTTGATAGGTTTCAGCACCTTAGGCCATTGTTTACCTTAAGGCCATGGATACTATTGTCTCCCTAACGAGCCAATCAGGCCATTGTTCATCTTAGGAACCTAATTCAGACCAGGGTGACAAGAGGTCAAAGCTGGCTGACTATAAGATTGAGGACTCGCACTAGCTGTATTCAGACTGATAAAGCTGTTTGGATGAGCAGCGAAATGTCTCTATCTCTCAAGAAGTCCAGTAGCCATGACTCAACTTCCAGATTAGTGTACAGTACTTGCAGCATTTGCATTTGGGAAATTCCATTGGGAAGCAGTGTGCTATTTGGGGCAGAAGAGAGAAAGACATAGCAGAAGAGGGAAGATGGCTCAAACAGAAAGAAAAGCGGACTTGCCTTCAAGACCACTGCCACACGTGGCACAGCATCTTACCCTTAAGAGAGTTTACTGATTTACAGCACTGTATTTCTTGCTACAGGAAGCCTTTGTTTGAATCTTGGCTAATTACAAAAAGACAGTACTCCAATAGTGCTAACAGGCTGTGGTGTGGTAGATAAAGCCTATAATAAGAAGTTATTGTCAGATTCTTGATTTATATATTTAATTGATTTACAATTAAACTTATTTGTGTATGTATGGCAAAAATTTATCTCAATGCCTGAAAGGAGAAAGGAGGACAAAAACCATGAACTAAGAACACTCCAAAACTTGGAGTCCTGGCATTTTGAAATAGAAGTGGGTTAGTTCCTCATCATATTGTCATAAGATGAGTACTGTATAAAGAAATTGCCTTAACAATCAATGTCCACTTGGTAACAAGGAGTAACACCTACCTGAAGCTTATCTCTTTATAAAGAGGCCTTCAAAGCCAGGCCCAGCCATTTCCCTGGTCCTGTGCGCTAAGGAAGAAAATGTCTCCAGCTATGAGAGTTGGGAGGGGAACAGAAAGTGTTCTCACGTTCTTGAACATTTGACAGAATCTAAAGACTGTGTAAAGTCTGACGGGTGGTTAATCTAGAAGGCTCAAGAATCAGACATTTCATGTTCCGTTGTTTCCTTAATTGACTAAAGCTTGACTCTTAGGAGATGCTATGCTCAGTTGTCTGTGGATGCCTCCAACTAGGCAGATTTCTGCAGTAGCCTAGGGGGTCTTAGGCCAATAGGTTTAGTCTTCCTTCTTTCATTCTTTGTGTATTCTCTTGATCACCTTAGTTTTGTTTCATAGTACTTTTTGCTTTTGAAAACTCTTTCAAACTTTTTGATTTTCCTCTGAATTTTTCCTCTTAAACTATATTTTAAGTGAGCCTACTGGTTGTTTAACCTTCTGGATCTTTAGGTCCCCTCAAAGCACTGTCAAGTCTGGAAGTTTGGGAGGTGCAAATGTTCCCTGTTCATTCTCCTAGATTCACTCACCTCAAAGCTAACAAGGTTGTGTGGCTGAGGGAGGGTCTCCTGGACACTGACATTCTTCACAATGAGAACAGCATGCAGATGCAGCTAATGTCACTAGAATATATAGCAAAAGAAACAGCTTCTGTGCTCCACTTGGGACTGGCTTGACTACTAAGATCTTAGTCCCTTCCAAGGCATTTGTGGGAATCCGGGTTTTCTTTGATGTGGTGATTCTTTCCAGTCTGAAATGCTAACAATGTTTATATAGCAGCCTCACACCTGAATAATTCAAGCCACTTTTTAAAAGGCTGGTGCTGCTGCTACTCAGGAAATGATAAATTTCTGGAATTTTATAAACAAGCTCTGAGGTTGAGAGAGAGAGAGAGAGCGAGAGAGAGAGAGAGAGAGAGAGACCTCTTTCAAGCTGGAAAGAACTAACATTGGCTCCACCAGGAGACATGGGAACCTCTAAACAAAAAAACGAGGTAAAAGATCCCAGTGACCTTAAAAACTGTTTTGTGATAGCAGAGAATCAGACTTGGCTGGGAGCTGCTGAGAGTTGTAGTTCACAACTAGAAATGAGGAGGAATAAAACAATGAATGGCAATACAGTATGTCATAATATTGCTGATTCATTAAATATGTATCCCTTGATATTCCTTGAGTCCAGAGACCCTGGCAAAAATGGAGGGACAAATAATTCATCCCTTAATCTGTCTCTCTTTTTTTAAAGAGAGCCCATGACTTGGGTTATTTTAAAAAGGCCTGATGAACCAGCAAACCTATTTGTGATTTATTGATTGGTAGGGGAGCAAAATTTCTGAATTTCATTGTTATGTGTATACTGTGTATATACACACAATGACAATAAATTATTATTATTATTTTAAAAATTATGGCTTAAACTGGGATAAGCCACCATTTTGGCAGTTGGGCCCCATCTCTACTACTGCTACTTATCAAGCGGCCCTTTCATCAATCCCCAGACAAAATAGAAGCACTTCACACCTTCACCAGCAAGGCCATAACTAGCAACCCATACTTAATGGGTGTTGGGAAAGGTTGCATAGGTAAGACTTTCACAAACCCTTATCCACCTAAGGAAGCTGTTCACATCATGGTCCACCTATGAACTAATTCAGGCTACTGTTGTCCTAACAAGCCCACTCAAAATAGGGTGATGTAAAAAATCAAGGTGAACTATAAAACAGAGGACTCACCACTAACCTTCCTCAGACTGACAAACCTGCTTGGGTGAGTAGCAAAAGTTTCAATCTCTCAAGAAAAGAAATCCAGTTACCATGACTCAACTTCCAAATAAACTCTGTTAGCAATGTACACCCCCCTCATATGCATAGACTAATCAGAGATCAAGGAGATACTCTGCAGTAATGGAACCTGGCTGTTTTATGTCAGAGAAAACTTCTATATAGCTATTGCAACTAAACTGCTGCAAACTATTGATGATCCCTTTCATGCAATTGATAATATAGGGGAAATGTCACTAACAGGCCCTTTAATATCCCCTCCAGTGGCTTCCCTTGTTCTAAAAGTTGGCTAATATTTCCTGTTTTATGGACTGGGAGTTTGACACATGTGGTTCGCATTTGAAATGTCTCAGAATCTAAACTAAACTCTTAATAAAGATCAAAGAATGGTGCTTCTTGGATACAAGATGATTTTTATGTAATGGTTGAGAAATTCAGTCAATGCAGCACTTATGTGCCGGCAATTTATGCCTCACAATGCTCTAGAACAGTGGTTCTCAACCTGTGGGTCCCCAGATGTTCATGGACTGCAACTCCCAGAAGTCTTCATCACAGCTGGCCAGGATTTATGGAAGTTGCAGTCCAGGAACATCTGGGAACCCACAGGTTGAGAACCACTGCTCTAGAAAATGGCTGAAGTCGCCCCTTCTGGTCAAAATTAGTTTAATTATTTTAACATTTTGTTTTTAATTTTACCTATATTTTACCTTTTCCATATATGTCCATCATTTTAAATTGTGCAATGCTGTGCTATGAAGAAAGAAAGAAAGAGAAATTTGTAGGCGCACAAGAGTCCTTACTGAATTTCAGCAATTTATGGCCACATCTGTGCCAAATGTGAAAAGAAATGGAATTAAATATAATGGGAACAACTTTTTCATGAGATAAGGACTGGAAGCCATTTGAGGATGTGATCAGGCAGTGAGAAAAGATCACCTTTGATCTTGCAGGAAAGGTGCAATTTGATAGGAGTGATCTCCCTTACTGTGATCCTTCTGTCTGTCAAGTATTCATTCCAGATGGGCTCACAAAGAATAGTAGTCCTGTCATTGGAATAATAATAATTTTAAAAACCCAGTTTAAGTACAGACCAGGGTCAGGCTGGAGTTGCACAATCACGAGGAAATAGCTCATACTGGAACATGCCACAAATGGTCCAAAACACAAGCTATTTCCCCATCTGATCTCCCAGCATCACAATGACTACTGTCACTGGTATTTCCTATTTTTGGTGGTTGAGACATTTTAGCTTTTAGCTGATGTTTATCAAACCTGTATAAGAAAACTAAACTGTTTAGCAATTCAGAAATAAGAAACGGCCAGCAAAATCCAAAGGGGAGGGGAAGAAATACAAAACAGAAGAAGACAAAAAGACACAAAGTGACACCTGAAAAACTAACAATTATATTTTAATGTGAGCTTCCATGGATCACGTCCACTTCTTCAGACATATGGAATAAAATTAAACATATAAGTAGAACATTCACAAGTGAAACATTCAAAACATTAATTGGCTTGAAGAGTCTTCAGCGTGTGGTTACATCTCACATGCAGTAATTTATGGCCAATGTTTGGTGTTAGGTTCTATTGTAAACATTCCTGCAGAAGTCAGAAGACAGACAAACATGCCAGAGCAAAAAAGAAGGGGGAGAAGAGGGAGGTTGGAGGGTTTGCTGAAGACTGACTGAAATAAAGGTATCATTTTTAAAACCAAAAGGGGAGGAAGCTGGGGAGGAGAAATATACAGTATATAAAGCAAAAGAAGACAGCAAAGGAACCATGTGTTCTAATATCCGGAATATTAACATTTTCTATTTTTGAGCCTTGTGAGGAAAGATGGACCTGATAATTATGAAGAAAATAGCAGTTGATAAGAGCACAAATCTTACATTTGATAATGACAAAGAAACCTAGGCTTCCAACCCTAAGTTTTGAAGTAGCACAGCACTAGATTATGCCATGGTAAAAGAGAAATAAGAAAAAAGGAAGAGTATTTGCAGTTCAAAACCCATTGTGCTTGGCACTCAAAACTTGGTTCACCAACATACACTATTTACTCCAGCAAAGGTGATCACACTTGTCAAAATGAGTGAAAAAAGTTTTACCAGAATCAATCTAAAACCCCATGTAGGTGTTCTAAAACAAAACAAAACACCCACTTCCTGGTAAAAAATGTGCTTTTAGCTATAAATTGTGTAGGTGGAGATTTTCAATTCACTTTCAGGTTTACCAAATCCAGTGCAAAAAAAGAGTATTACAACACGTATGCCCACAAAAACAAAGATACAACAGGTAGCCTAACAGACAGCTCTTGTCATGTTGCGGGCTATAGATCTGATAAACAGGAATTATTTAATTGCCATGAAACTATGCTTCACAAACTTGTGTTTGTGTCTCTACTTTCTAAATTTATTTAATTCCTGTTTTATCTTCCAAGCTATTTTATAGTAAATAACTTATTTTAAGTGTGACCTCAGAGTGATTCCTTGCTGTTTTATATTACCATGGAAGCCTGCATATTAGTCAAGTCTATCAGAATGACACTTAGAAAAGGGGATCAGATATGCTCAGTTAGTTGTCCAGTCTACAGCTGACAAAATACAATTGGCATCTATTTTGTGAATCATCATCCTATGACATAAAAAATCATCCCACTAAGGAAATGCACATTGCAGTGATTTATAGACAAAACATGAGGCTAATCAAAATGATACTCTAAGTATTCTAATATCTTCGGCTAAAAAGCATATAAAGGGCTAATTTTTTAATTAAGTAATGGGAGCGTCTTCAAGTCTCCAAATAGTGGGCAAAGGTACAATCAGATACTAGAAAAAAAAATCACAAGCCAGCCAATACATCCATAATTGCATTCAACATGACTAATTCTTTTCCACAGTGACGACTCCCATTTACTACTCAATGGTTCATGACGTTCTTGCTCCTTGTAGCTCAGTGAGAGATGGCTCAGCAAGGGAAAGTGGACACATCCTTAACAGTATAGTAAATTCTAAACAGATGTGGGTCTTAGTGTTAGTAGAGAAACTGACACAAAAAGTCAAAGAAAATGTGGGACAAAAAGAGATGTGTCACTTCAGAACAGTTTCGTTCCCATTTATTTGCTTTACACAAGAGGATATACAGAAAAATGCCCTGAACACTCATGGCAGTACATGGAACAATCTTTTCAGATCACCTTGCTTGTTTATAATTATATACAATACAGTAATATAATAGCTGGAAGAGGTTGACCCAATAAAGAACTGAAAATAATTCTAGCAGCAAGCCGTGTTAAGTGATACTTTGCCTTTTGCTTTATAAAACTTTGTTGCAATGTATTTTGTTAATACAAATTATAAAAATAAAGGAAGAGAAGGTCTTGTCTTTGTTTGTTTGAACATGTATAGCCCCCCTCCCCAATATCCCAGGGTCTCAGGGCAAATTACAAATCAGTATGAAACAATTTCAAATCATGTTTAGAACAATTTAAAATCAGTCAGCACAAAATTAAAACACTCAGCACTAAAAACCCTACTAGATGTGCCTGACCAGGATGGATTTGCATCTTTGCAGAAGCTTTAAAGCAAAGCAAAAGCAAAGTGTTCTGCTTCGATACCACTCCATAGTGTTTAAAGCACGCTCTGGGCAGTTTACAATTTATTTTATGCAGGCTACACACAGCCACTGTCCCTCCCCAGCAAGCTGAGTACTCATTTTACTGACCTCAGAAGGATGGAAGGCTGAGTCAACCATGAGCCTGCTACCAGGGATTGAACCCCAGGTTGTGAGCAGTACAGCAGCTTAGCCACGGTGCCACAAGGCTTTCCTTCCAGCTGTGAGGTTGGGTCTGCTTTTTTTATGCATCCAGCTTGTAACTGGGACGTATTACTACAATAAAGCTGGAATGACCACTTGGACATAGGAAGGAGGAGGCAGCAGCAGGGACCACAGCTGTGCCATTTGTGAAGTCAGCTACACTTGTGACATAAAATCCCTGGCAAAGGAAGAGAGCTTTGTTTTCATACTGGATGGTGTCATCGGTTGAATCCCTCTGTTCGAGATGGAGAATAGGGCAACTATCTGGGCAGCTGAGACCATCGCTTTGGTTCTTTTGAGCAGAGCTAAGGGAGGTGAAGGACCAGGATATGTTCTCTCCCTGGAAAAGGAAGCTGGGGTGCTTCATTGTTCTAAAGGATAGGGAGGGGGCAGCAGTAAAATAGTTGTTGGACACCGATTGCTGCCTCAAGAACTGATCGTTCAGGTCTTTGCTCCAAGATAATCCAGTGTAAAAGCGAGGGACATATTGATCACCTCGGAGTTCATGGAGCTTGTACTGCTCTAGGGATTTGAACGGCACTGTGTGGAACTCAAAAGCCTCCATAATCTCTCTCTGGAAGATGTTCTCATGATCCTTATAAAGAGTCAGATTGAACTTGAATTCAAACAGCTGCTCTGGGAGGAGCATGGGGAAACGAATCTTTTTTGCGAGGCCTTCCATGGTCACGTTGGTCTGGCTCTTAGCCCAGAGGTCCAGAGCTTTCAGAAGTGACCATTCACTCTCAATCACAAGGTCTGTGTGGGACAGGAGAGCCTCCATCTTCTCTGGGGTAAGGGCCTTCCAGGCTTCTGTGTGGGTCAAGGCATCGCAATTCCAAGCTAGGTGCTGCATGAGGACATTTTGCAACTGGGCATCTCCAGTGGCAAGGCTGTAATCGTAAAGATCCAGCTGAATGCGAAAGGAGGGGTCCAGTGGAGTAAGGGCAGGGAAGACCTGGGCGCAGTACGCTTGCAAAACAGGCACATAATAAGCTGAAGCCAGTTTGTGGAAACACTTCACTGAGTCTGCTGTGATGTTCAGTTGTCTTGAGTAGAAGTACCTGAGTGGGTGGAAAGAAGCAGAAAGGGAGAAAATTGTTACTAAACAACTTTGCTCTTTTAAAGCAAAGTTTGTTGTAAGGGTTTTGTGGGGAAAACTGAGGTGTCTGAGAACAGCATTTTGTGGTACCATGAGCAAAAATGACATTTTACTAAATACGGTTTCCCTGTTGTCCTGTTAATGTAGCCTAAACTGTTGTCATTTGTATTAGAACAGCTAAAATAAACAGCGGCCATAATACAGGAATATTAACACACATCTGGAAGGCCATTCGAACATCCATTCATGTTTTACACTGAGTAATAAGACCACGTGCATGGATGTGTGTGTAACAAACTTAAGCACTCAAGTGAACACATTACATGCATATACATTAAAGACCCAATAGGATTTGTACTTTGAGTTTCTTCTTAATGAAAGCAACCTTTTTATGGGGTGTAGGGGAAGTTAGCTGCTTCAGACTTTTTCTACTAGTTATGTTTCTGCTCAGAGTCACCCAGTCTGCATCTCTGTTTACAAGAGCAATTACAAGGGCATCTGGAATTCTGTATGTTGAATTGTATTTGTGGAGCTGTTTGGAATGATAGAATAGAAACTCCAGTCATTTACATTTGCATTAAAATTGTTTTCAAAGATTTAAGTAACAATAATTCAATGTTTTTAAATGATGGGCTTGAAAGAATATAAATACAACTCTGATTCTAATGTGAATCAGACAGAAGTGCTGTTAGTGGGTGCTCTTCCAGATAGGATACAGAGCCATCTCCCTGTTCTGGACAGGGTTGCACTCCCCCTAAAGGACAGGGTCCACAGCTTAGGGGTGCTCCTTGACCCCGGTGTAACTCTGGAAGCCCAGGTGGACTCGGTGGGCAGGGGTGACAACCTTCAGCTGCGGAAAATATATCAGCTATACCTGTACCTGGATGAACGGAGCCTCATGACAGTTACTCATGCACTGGTAACATCCCGTATTGAATACAGCATTGTGCTTTATGTGGGACAGCCTTTGAAGATGGTCTGGCGATTGCAACTGGCTCAGAATCGCGTGGCACAGCTGGTGAGTGGTGAGGCAGCCAGGGACCATATCACGCCAATTCTGTATAAACTTCATTGGTTACCTGTTGCTGCCCGAGCCCAATTCAAAGTGTTTGTTTTGACATCTAAAGCCCTAAATGGGTTAGGACCTAGATTCCTGAAGGACCAACTCCTTCCATATGAAACTACCCAGCAATTAAGATCTAGCCAGGGAGCGGTGCTGAAAGAGCCACCCCTCAAGAAGGTGAAAGGGGTGGATTACAGGTATAGGGCCTTTTCGACAGCTGCCCCCCAGGCTACGGAACGCCCTCCCAAGTGAGATCCGCCTGGTGCCAATGCTGATGACGTTTTGGTGCCAGCTAAAAACTTTCCTGTTTCAGAAGTTTTTTAACTGACATAACATAGATTGTGGTCTGGATGGCAATTTTAGTGTTTTGTATTTAAATTTTTTATTGTTTTTAATTGTTGATTGACATTTTAATGTTTCAATTGTTTTAACTGTTCATTTTAATTGTAAGCCACCCAGAGACCTTTGGGTAGCGGGTGGCATGTAAGTTGTATAAATAAAATAAATAAAAAATGTTAAATGCCATCAAGTTGCATACAGCTTATACCAGCTCTAACAGGGTGTTCAAGATACAGTATATGATAGATGGTTTTACCATTGCCATTTTTCAGTGAACTTCCATGGCTAGGGAGGGATTTGAACCCTGGTGTCTTGAGTCCTCATCCATAACTCTATCCAGTACACCATACATGGCTCTCTGCTATGGCTTTATTCTTCCTGAATTTATTTCCCCTATCCCTAAGAACTATGGTGGATAAAGATGCTGGTTAAATAACTTTCTGTCCATTCATGACATAAAGTTCTTCACCCATGAAGCACACACATATTAAATATAGAGAGAAATGGGTTAGTAGAAAGATTGGGGCTGGGATGGTTTTTCTAATGTTTACATGGGCCTTGTTTAACTGCAGAATGGAAACTAGCCAGCCATATGCCAGTCCTGTTGAGATACTTTCATTGCCTAAATAAATGGTTTGTTTCAGATTACCAAATGAAGGAAGAAACATTGGATAAAGAACAGTGTTCTGCTTGGGTAATTATACCCAAACAAGCAGTACTGTCGTTCATACATTGGTGATTTTGGAAATTGACTATTGCAATGTTCTGTACATGCAGCTACCCTTGAAGGAGATAAAGAAGCTGTAACAGGTTCAGCATTCGGCATTCTAGGTTCATTTCAGGTACCTTAAGATATGATCATACCTGCCTGATCTTGGCTCACTTGGACGGGTTGCCTCTATGCTCAAAAGTGGCCAATTCAAGGTGTTAAGGTAGATATATAAGGCACTTAACGGTTTGGGATCTCTTAATTTGTCCAAGCGCTTCTCCCTAATATAGTCCAGCCATTGCACTCCTTCCTCCCAGGCTCTGATGCTAGAGGTACCTACCTTGAGGGAGGCCTGGAAAATTGCGACTGGGAACCGGGCCTTCTAAGTTGTGACTGCGATATTGTGGGATGCCATGTTGGGGGAGGAGAACCTGGACCTTTTTCTTTCAGCCTTCCAAAACCTGGTAAAACTATAGCTTCTCAGAGAGGCCTTTCAGCATATCTCCTCCTGTGAGAGACATGTATGCTATTTTGTTTAAGTTTTGTTGTTTTGTTGCCATTGTCACCAGGGGTGTTGGTTCAGGAATTGTTTTACATATTGGCGCCAGCTGTGTTGGGGAATTTGAGCTATTTTATGATTTTTTTAAAAAAAAAACAGAGTAGTGGCTCACCATTAGATGGACAAAATATAAAAATCAATTGACCTATAGTCCAGTGTTGATGCACAAGTTGTATTGCAACATAACTAAGGAACACGGGTTGAACTTGCTATATTGAATCTTCATGTTTCTCACCTGAAAAAGCTGTTCACGTTTGGCAAGCACTCTTCCTCCACCTGCAACATCAGCAAATCGTTACCCGTTTGGAGTAGAAAGCTGGCCTCACTGTTGGTGCGAAGAATCAGTGTGTGTGCACACAGTCTCTTGTGTTCTCTGTTGTTTTCCCCCACCAGCACAGTGATGTTGAGGTCACAGTCCTGCTGGCTGTCATATAGCAAACCAAGGTCTTCAGAGAAACTTCCTGAGTGATCCAGAAGAAACTTTCCAGGATTAAAATCAGGTTCTGGAATGGTACAAACAAGAATATTTAGGGGGCCAGAATAGAAAAAACCCTGACCTGTGGTTTCAGCATAATGCACTGTATCAAACAGGCCTACTTGCGAGAGAGAGAGAGAAAGTATTTTGAAAGAGTCTAGAGAAGTGACCTGATTTCCAAATATAAGAGTAAACAGAATTTGTCCTGGGTTTAGGTGCAAATTCAAAGAAGACCTGAAAATTAGACGAGTGTGGGAAAATCTGCAAGAATCACCTAAGAGTTGAAATGGTAAGTGATTGTTTGGCTCCTGGTGGAGAGGAATCCTCCTCAGATGAAGTCCCAAACCTCTAGGGCCAGGTGGTGACCCATAACCCTCAAAGAGGATTCTAGGCTAGCTGTCAAGGGAGCCAGAGAGCCCAGGGCTGAAGCCTGAAGAGGAGACAAGCGATGGGCACAAAACACCAAACTGGAAGTTTGTGCTGGTTCGTTTATTTGACCAAACCAATGTTGGGTCCTTCCCAGCCCCACCTATGCCAGCAAGTCTCCAGCTTCCCTGCCCTGCCTCCTCTAGGAGCTGCCTCTGAGTGGGGCGCCCGCTAGTGGAAGCAGGGCTGAGAAGCACTGAACGCTGTCTCTAGGGGAGGCAAGTCATCTTCCCAATCCAAGACAGCAGCACAAAACAGAGGCACACGTCAGGCCAGAGGCAACCCAGGGCAGTGTGAGGCTTCATTCCATGCTGAGGAAACAAATGGGAACATCCTCTGTGAGTCACTGGAATTCTATCAAACCCTGCTCTGCTTTCTGAACCTCGGCCTGGTCTCGGTCTCCATGAACAACCCACTCTGTACTCTGTACCTCTGTTACTGCTTGTGCTTTTACTCTGGCAGGTGCCCGAAAGAATCACTGCCTGGCAACTCAGTCCAGACCCCTTACTGGCTTTTCTTATGGCTTACTAGTCTGGACTGATGGCCTTCTGTGGCTTGTACGTTGACTTCCTCTCCTGCTGGGTCTATGAACACTTTGATAGACTCTCTTGCACACGCTGACTCCAGCCTGGCTTGGCAAATTCTACTTTTCACACACACTCCAAGACTGTCCCCCAGTCTGATGTGATCTCCTGCTGTCTAGGCACTTGCAGCCTGAGGAAAGTGATAGAGATAAACTGGCTGGATGGGATACAAGTGTGGGAGAAGAATGCTCCACTGACCATCATTCATGACTCTGCTAACAAAGCATAACACAAACTGGATACATACTGCTGTGGCAGACCACGCCTGCATCCTCCCCGTGGCCACAATTGTGGTTCAACCAGCCTTGAGAACTACATTGCGCAAGATACCTCTCTGTCCCATCACAGTTGACATCATCTAGAACAATTGGTCCTGAACCTGTGAAAGAAAAATGAAAACACCAGTCACTCACACCACCAGAAACATTGAGTGGAGCAGAGAGGGATAGCGCATCCCAGTTCTCAGATGCTACAAACCGAATGATAAATTGGAAAAATAAGGACTTTGATGCATTCCAGCTATGTAAACCTCAGGGATCCTAGCAACAGAGGCCTTCTTCAGGTCACTTGACATGCAAGACCTGAGACAGGCTACATTATTATGACTGTTAATATTGTTATTAGGGTGTCACCATCAGGGAGATGGATCTTGATGGAAGAACGGTGAACCTGGTAGCTACTGAAGGATTAACCTCCAGGTCCCTGAACTAGAGCCCCCAAAGTGTGACCCTTTGGGCCACATATTGGCAATAGAACCAACCCATACGGTGACTAAGTATCTTAGGGTTCAGCTTACATATTTGAAATTGTTGGCATTCTGTCAGGATAGCAAGACTGTACCCTAGACTTGATGGCCCATAGGGTCCCTTCCAGCTCAGCAGTTCTACAATGATGAAGCCCTAGACTGCCAAATTCAGGGGGCACAACACAGCAATTTTTCTATCCTCTGGTGATCCTCCTTAGAAGCAAGAAGATCAGGACAGGAAGCTGCAGTGGGAGTGTGTGAGCAGGGCTTGGTTAGGGATAGTGACACCATTTGGCCCCTTGTTGTCTGCTACAGAGAGGTGAACTTGGGCTGCTCCCTATTGGCTTGCCACTTCTGAGGACAATTTGTGTGGAACAAGGCAATCTCCTATGACGGCACCCTCTATATTTGGTGTGTGGCATTGCTGTGTTTTATTTTTTTTACCCTGGGCATCGAAATTACTAGCTATGGTTCTGCTGGATAACATCTACAGCAGATTGATATTTCAGAAAGAAAAAAGCTTCATAATCAGTGATGCAGCATTCTAGACTCTGAACTTAATGGTTTCCCTGGTCTCTAGATGAGTATGTGTCCCACTTTAATTATGAAGCACGCAGCTACCATTTGTCTTCTTACTATTCCCTAAAGTGGCCATATGTCCTCTTCTATGGAGGACAGTTGTCCATCCAACAGGCCAATGGAGGTGGGGGAAGCCTCCTTTGGAAACTGGTCCTCCATTTGAAAGGCTGCCCAGTCCATGTCTGCTTTAAAGATACTGAACCATAAAGGAAGGGGATACGGATCAGCAAATGTGTCGTTTCTCATCCAAAACAGCCAGGTTCACAAGACACACACGTAATCTAGTGGACATCTTCCCTACTGGAGTGTGTTGCACAGTAATTCTGTGAATCATTCCCTGAATGGTGGACTACCTATTATGTGTCTTTTATAAGAATCTACCATACATGATCACTTAGACTTTGTGTTTATAACCACTTATACCCTTGTGTGATTGCATTGACACTATGTTTTCAATGTTGGTTTCCATCATTCATCACTTTTAAATGGATTAGTCTCTCTTTAACTGCTTGGAATCTCTTGTAGCTTTAATGTAATGTTGTCTTTTAATGCTGTAAAATGGCCCTCAATTCCCTCTTCTCAAACTTGAATATGTCTTAAATGTTCTGGGCTGTATATTGTCCCTCATTACTGTAAGCCACCTTGAGGCCTTTTCCAAGGAGAAAGGTGGGGTAAAATACTCTAAATAAAAAAATTAAATTATACATTTATTTATTTATTTATTTATTGCATTTCTATACTGCACTATTTCCCAATGGGACTCTAGGCGGTTTACAATAAGAACATCAATAAAACACTAAAACATCTGTAAAAACAGCAATGAGGGGGCAGCAAGAAGGTAGCAGGGCAAAGGGGGACCCCTCGACATGCAGCAGCGGGCAGGGGGAAAAATTAACCAGAAATAAGGTCGCCATAGGCCTCTTTAAACAGCATTGTTTTTAAAGCCTATTTAAAGGCTGGCAGGGACGATGTGAGGTGCAGCTCACTAGGTTCCATAATGAAGGGCCAACAACCGAGAAGGCGCAGCTACGCGTAGCCGACTTCCACGCCTCCCTCGGCGTGGCCACCCTAAGTGAGCACGCCCGCGACATTCACGTGGGTCTGGCCTCTGTTGATCTCTGGGAAATACACTCCGACAGGTATTCAGGGCACAAGCCATGGAGGGTTTTGATAACCAAAACCAGGACCTTGAACCTAATCCGGAGGGGCACGGGCAACCAATGCAGGCGGGCCAGAAAAGGGGTGATGTGGTCATATTTATGAGCACCCACCACCAGTCTGGCCACCGCATTTTGTACCCGTTGGAGCCTCCAGACAAGGGTCAAGGGCAACCCCACGTAGAGTGCATTGCAGTAGTCAATCCTTGAAATCACGAGGGCCTGTACAACTGTTCTCAGGGAGGATTCATTGAGATACGGTCGGATCTGGGCGATCCTGCAGAGCTGGAGAAAAGCAGCCCTGGACACCACCGTCACCTGGACTTCCAGGGAGAGGACTGAGTCCAGGACCACACCCAGATTCCTAGCCCTGTCCGTAGGCTGGAGGGAAATTCCCCCCAGTCTAGGGAGGGGTCCATTGTACCTAGACGAGAGCGCCCCGAAGAACAGAACCTCGGTCTTCTCCGGGTTAAGTTTGAACCTGTTATTCCTAGTCCATTCCAAGACTGCCTCCAGGCACAGATCGAGGGAGCGAACCGCCCCCACTGTAGAAGAAGAAAAGGAGAGATAGAGCTGCGTGTCATCAGCGTACTGATGACAGCGAACTCTAAATCTCCTGATGACCTCTGCCAACGGCCTCATATAAACATTGAACAGTATAGGGGAGATTGCCGACCACTGGGGCACCCCGCAAGGAAGCGTCCAAGGAGCCGACAATTCATCCCCCAACTGAACCCGCTGGAGCTGGCCGTCGAGGAAGGACCGGAGCCAGCAAAGCACTGAGCCCCCAATACCCACCCCGGCCAGCCGGTCCAGTAGGTTACCGTGGTCGACGGTATCAAAGGCAGCTGACAGATCAAGGAGAACCAACAGGGAGGAACACCCCCTGTCAGCCTCCCTGAGGAGCGACCAGGGCAGTTTCGGTTCCTCAAAACGGCCTGAAACTGGACTGGAAAGGATCAAGGATATGATTTTCCTCCAGGTATGACTGTAGCCGAACGGCGGCCGCCCTCTCGATAACCTTGCCCAGGAAGGGAACAATGGCGATCGGACGATAGCTGGCTAAATCGTCCAAAGCCAAGCCGGGCTTCTTCAATGTGGGCTTCACCACCGTCTTCTTTAAACGAGAGGAGGAAATCCC
Organism: Phrynocephalus versicolor; assembly: GCA_023846285.1. Lineage (NCBI taxonomy): Eukaryota > Metazoa > Chordata > Lepidosauria > Squamata > Agamidae > Phrynocephalus > Phrynocephalus versicolor. The sequence continues at coordinate 17,906,659 of JAHTLZ010000010.1, read as the reverse complement.
CTCCCAAAAGGAGGCGGTGGCGAAAGAAGAGGCCCACTCCGGCATGTTCCCTCCGGCGGATTTAATAAGCCAAGCTGGGCAAGGGTCGAAAGGGGAGGCCGCCGGCCGACAGTAAGCCAAAGCCCTGGAGGCCTCCGCCAATGAAACAGGCCCAAATTCGACCAAGGAAGAGGACCGAGGGGGTGAGGCCCCCCGGGATATACAGGGAGGGACCACTGCAGCTGGAGTCCAGATGGGAGCGGATGGCCTCAATCTTAGATCTAAAATAGGCTGCGAATTGCTCACTAGTGAAATCATTAGGAGGAAGCCCCGGCTGGCCAGGATTGGAGAGGTTTCGAACCACCCGGAACAACTCCGCCTGGCGGTTCGAGGCCTCACCAATTCTCAGGGAGGCGTGAGCTGTTCTTGCGTCCCTGATCGCGTGGACATAACGGCCAGTCAGCCGCTTAAGTGCAGCCATATTCACTTCCGTCCGATCCTTTCTCCAAACACACTCAATCTTCCTCCGTTCTTGCTTCATCGCCCGCAACTCAGCAGTGAACCACGGCAAGGAGCGGGCTCTACATTGGAGGAAGCGCTTGGGGGCGATCCGGTCAACAGCCCTGGTGGCGCCTACATACCACCTTTCCACCTGGGCTTCAACTGGGTCGTCAGCCAGTTCGCCGGTGAGCTCCCCAAAGGCCTCCATGAACCGAGCAGGGTCCAGGAGCCTACGGGGGTGGGCCCAGATATAGGGCCGATGCTCCCCGCGGGGCGGGGTGGTGATTGACAGGGATAATTTTAGCAGATAGTGATCTGACTGATGGGATACAATGCTCCCAACCCTGAGAACGGAATCCGAAAGCATGGAGGAAAAAAACAGGTCCAGGGTATGGCCAGCATTATTTTCAATATAGTATCTGTATGCATAAATTAGCACATGGAATTTTGTGCAAATAAGTATCTTCTTTTTTCCGCTTTTTTCCTTGAGGTATAAATGGTTACCCTAATCCTTGCTTTACAACTGCTTCTTCACTCTGATTATGTTCTAGCAAAACCAAAAGAAAATAAAACGGTTTGCTCATCATGACATTAAAAAAACAAATTCTGTCAGGATGAGGTATTTTGCTATTTAAGCTAACTTAAATTATGGCATCCCCATGACTGTAGGGATAAAATATAGTTTGTTTCTGCTGCCTGAGCACAAAACCCATTCACCTGGGCACAGGCACCATTTTATCCTACGAAGTACTGTATACTGGATTATTTCTCTAAATAAAAACTGCAACGGGAGAATCTGTAACCATCTATCTGTCAGTTAAGAAAACTGGAGTGGTCCTGTGAGCAGTCTTGGTGGGCTCCAGCATGCTGCCTGCACCAAACCCAATGCTGATCATTTGCCATTGAGCCCTTCATCTGCTGTTCTTTGGCTGGCCAGCAGGACTGGGGCAGGGCAGTAGATTATACATAGAATCTCTGGTTGCACCACTCTTTGTACCTTCACCGTACGCTGCGCCTGACTTGGCTTCTTCTGCCTTTTCAAATCCCAGGGAACGGCAGACAACGGAAGCATCAGTGATGTCCCAGTTGTCATCACACACTGTCCCCCACTGGCCCTCAAAGTAGACTTCCACACGGCCTTCATTGAGGGAGTTCCCGTTGACCAGACGCACTACTCCGTTGTACACAGCTGCAAACACAAAAGGGGAAGTGAACAGAAGCAAGCCATAAGTTGCAGGAAGAACAGTAGTCTGAGACATGAGAGAGCAATTTATAAGCACCTTGTATTACATAGGTCTGTCTCCACTCAGCCTTTCTCCTTATCTGGAAATTGCGGGCCACTTCTCTGAATGTCAGTATTGCTGGGATTTTCTAAAGCTGCTACAATGCATGCTTTTTAAGAGTTGCAGTGTTGATAAGTTTTCAAATCTTCTACAGCAGATTCTGATATCAAACTGTCCTGGCACTTGACTTTTTGAACTTGAAATCTCACCACAATTTACCCCATGGTTTTTCATCTGGCTCAAGAGGTTATACATCAGCAGATTCTACAGGACATTTGTAAGCAGATTAAAACATGTAATACTCGAGCTGGAATACTATTTCATAAGGTTTGCATAGATTGTCCTGACTAACTGCAGCTAATTGTTGAAGTGCCAGATGACACACTGCACAGAAGCAGGCACATGGCCAAGGTATATCATAGACTAGAACATTATTAACCAGCTGTAGCAGTTACAGTACACAGATCTTACATGATGACCAATTCTGGCAAACAAAATTAAAATTTAGTAATAATATCATTCCATGAATGTCTATTTAGTTTACTGTGATTAGGATTACAGTTTTAATGAAATTGCAATTGCCAGATACTGTCAGCTTGCTGTTCCAACATCAACCAGATATTATCAAATACTGACATTTGTAAAAAAAAAAAATCTTGAATATTTATAAAAAGTACTAGGATCTTATTGCTGATTTACACTTGTGTAGGGGAACTTGCATAAGTCTTGGCAGCAAATATCCACTCATTAATGGTTGCTTTTCTCGGTGTGAGTACTGTCACACTATCTGATGTGCACTCGGGAACACAATCAGCACCTTGTTAATGAGTGGCAATTTGCCACCAAGACTTCTAAAATTTTCCCTATACAGAGGTAAATTGGTTAAAGGATTCTACCCAGAAAATACTTGTGAATATTTGTAACAACCCCAGGGAATATACAGGGAATATTAATTATGTAAAACCACATGATGGATGATGATCAACATTCAGTTCAGACCTGACAAGTAATGGTCATCCCAGCAATTCCACAGAGGTAAATTTTGTCTACTCCGAAGTACGGTGCTAGTTTATTGTGTAATAAGATTGTAGCTAGGTGGGCCAGTGTTATTAGTTTGGGAAGAATCCAGGTTTGTTGGATTATTTTGTGGGATACCCACTGGATGGCTAATCTGGCAAAAGTGGATTATTTCCATCCCAAAATCCTCCTGTTAGCCCAAATTTCAAGTCTGGCACATCTTAACTGTGACATTATCTAATGTTCTTATTCCAGGCCTAACAAATCCCAGTATGAACTCTGATTTCTGTCTCTTGTGCATTGGCATACAGGATTCTTAGGGCGCTTTTACACGACCCCTAAGATCCGCTGGTCCCATAAATTTGGACCAGAGATCTTAGGGGCTTTTCGCTCTTCCTGTGTCCCCACCCTGGCTGCTGGCTGCGTGAGGGGAGGGAGAGAAAAAAAGGAAGAAAAGATCGTGGTTCACCTTTGTTCTGCCTCCGTTCTTGCGCGGCAACATTCCTGTCTCTGTAAAGGAGCTCTTAAAGGGGCGGGAGCCAAAAAAAAAAAAAAAACAGAAGCGAGGAGAGCCCCGCACTCACTATCCTTACACCGCATCAAACAATTTTCACCAGGGAAGAGCAGGTACAAGAAAAGTGCGCTGGGTCGCGCTTAGGTGGGCGGGGTCGCACTTAATTTCCTCTAAACTCTGGAGCTGGTGGGGAAACATTTTTAAGCTCCGGAGCTTGCAGCCATTTGCTGCAGAGTTTAGGGGTCGTGTATAAACGCCCTTAGTGAGCATCCGAGCACAGAAGCCAATCATCAGCATTCATTCTGTCAACCTTCTTGATCAAGAGACATCTTCTGCACACAGTTTCCATCAGAGAACCCTGCCACTTGCTCACAGCTTTGCTTCAGCCTATTTCAGAAACACTGGTTTTGCTATTGATTTATATCCATTTCTTTTCTATCATAAAGGCAGGGTTTAAGAACCTGCTTCTAAATTAATCCCATCTATGACTCTTGCTGAGCTGCCTAGATGCCCTAAGCACATCCGATTTCTCCTGATTTTGGAAGCTAAGCAGGGACGGCCCTGGTTAGTACTTGGATGGGAGACCACCAGGGAATACCAGGTGCTGTACGTGCCTAGAGTAGTAGGAACTGGCAAACCATTCCAGTACTGCTGCCAAGAAAAATCCATGAACATGGGGTCACAAATAGTTGGCCACTACTGTAATGACACAACACACACATGACTCTTACTATTCAAATTACTGCTGCTTCAGTGGGGGAATCAGAGGCCATGAGGAGCCCAGCTTACCTTCCAAGGGAGCTGAACGAGATAGTAGAATATACAGTATTAGCAGGTAGTGTGTAGCTCTGTGCAGGTAACCTGAGAGAGAAGGACAAAGCATAAATGAGTATCGAAGGCCAGGCACAAAATGGCTGACAAAAACTAAAAATACATGGAAATTTTCAGTTTAATAAACAGAGAGAACCCCAGAGTAATGTTTGGGGTATATTAAGATTACAGTAATGGCAGATGTTAAAAGTGTCTGTTTTGGGGAAGGGAGGATTTGGTGGCATTATTTAAAATATTCTCTAAAACCCTTTAGAATTTGTGTGAGAATCTGAAGTTCCCTTTCTTTTCAAATATTGTATTGTACATATACTTCTAGCCCCATACCTTTCTGTTCTCTACAGCAGCTTTCCACAGCCTAGAACCAATCGAGGTTGTTGTTTTTTAAACTTCTATAACCGGGATGATTGGGGAGATTACTGGATGTGAGGGTGAGGAATTAAATGCCATGTGCACTGACCTATCAGTGCTATATTGGTTGGTCCAAAATAAAGAGTTAAAAATAAGCACATAATTTCATATTAGACTTTTTACTGTAGCACAAGAGGGGATCTTTCATCATAAGGACCAAATTCAGTTTTGTGTAAGTTCTCAGAGATCACAACTCAGTGGCATTCACGAGACCAACAGCACTTGTATATTTTACCTTAAACTAGTAAAGGATTTATCTACATGGTTGGGATGTAGTGGGCAAAATAGGGTTGCTAAGAGATCTGGTATTGCATTTGTTGAGCAAAATGCGCCCAAATGGCATATGGACCTCAAGTGGCCCTATTTATAGTCAGCTTTTTAAAAGTATGTATTAGGTATGTGTAACTCAGTGTGGTACAGTGGATAGAGTGATGATGGACTAAAACTCAGGAGACCTGGGTTGCTCAGCACTGCAAGCACGATATCTCACATTCATAAACCAGAGGTTCTTTAAAATAATTAAGTCCCCCACACCACATTGGAAATGCTGCAGCAATAAATAGACCAGTGAAAAAAGTTTCAGCTTTCTATGCTTCTTCTCTGGTGCAGCCACAAGGAAAAGTTTAAACATTTCTACTTCTCATTATTCTGTCCAAAGGGACAAGTGTGCCCTTAATTGTAAATAGTTTGCTTGGGGGGGGGGGGAGCAAACTCCAAAGCATAAACAGGATTTCAGGTTTTGAAATTCAAGTATGGGCTTCATTCTCTGGGAACCCTCAAATAGCTGGTAGCCAAAACTGCTAGTCTAATGATTGGTTGATCTGCAGTGGCAAGGCATCTATTGGGCAGTGTGTGTCATCTAATATACCCAGGCCTTCTGAATGATTTGGAAACAAGCTGCTTCCCCAATCCCCAATATATTTTCTTGCCCTCTTTCTCTCATAGGCTTTACGTCAGATCAATTGCGCACCTGCCTCAGTGTTAAGGTTTATGCTTACCTTCGTCTGGATAAAGCTTACATTTCCTATTGTTGAAGAACAGCAGCTGAGCTAAGCAAAACTCCTGCAGCAAAAGGATATATCTCAGCAGAAAGATGAGCCATACTTTATATATGGTGTGTTACAAGATCGGATTAACAATGTTCCAGTTCTAAGAAAAGTGTGCTGCATCTATGCTGAGCACTGCTGCACTGGAACATAGAAAATTGGGCTGATAAGCAATGTGTTCCACCCTAGTAAAGCATTCACTTTCCTTTACGCCCTTCATCCAGTACAGCTGCACCATCCCAACACATAAGAGTAGAGTTTCTGCTTAGCGTGTTTGCAAGCCGCCTCCTGTATGGCTGCTGTGTCCTAAGAAACGGGCAGCAACCTGCACGGGACAAGCCCTTCAGAATAGTAATGGATGAGACAATGTAGTTTAAGAACTGCTTTGTATTCTTTCCATGTGCCAGAGAGAGAGAGAGAGAGAGGCACATTCCCACAGAAAGATTCTGCTTCACACAATTGTTTTGCTTTCAGCCCGTCCATAATGATGTTGCTAGATTGGGGGAGGAGTCTGTTTTACCATAGACACAGTTCACCTCTCATGGTGTTCTTGGTTTCCAAGGTACATCACATTTATCTGTTCAGATGTATTTGATCAGATGTGTGTGATCAAATCAAAACCAGAATATGACAAGCGCCTCCACTGGGCATCTTTCATGGTCTGTGGATTTCAGAGCATGTTGATCCAAGAGAGTGTGCACACCATGCACAGCTGGTCATCTATGGCTTTAATGATGAGAGGCTTCTACAAATAGTGCCCACGAGGGGTAATGTGTAGCCCTGCAGATAATATTGGAGTACATCCCCCATTAGCCCTAGCTAACATGGCCAATAATGAGGAAATGCAGGAGTCATGATCCTACAGTATCTGGGTGACTACAAGCTGGTACTCTAATACAATAGGATGCATCCTGAAATAAGTTTCCGTCATCTCGTACAACACCAGGTAACACAATCAACAGACTTGAAGAGCTGCTGTATTACATCCAGTAGAAGCTTCATTAGAGGCATTATTTTGACTATTTGAGATCAAATACTGTGCTTACCCTGAAAGACATTGGTAACAAGGAGATGCATCATTGGTCCTGAAGAGCTTCCAGTCAAGAGTGATGGCAGGAATGAGATTCAGCTGTTCTTCCAAAAGAAACAGGGGTTTTTATGTGTGTGAGGGGACTTTTTAGTTTCTTTTCTGAGCTGGGCTTTTTCTGGAAATGACTTCCCTTCTTGACAGCTTGCTGCATTTCCCAAAAATCTGCAGTATTCACCCACAAAGTGACCATTTTTAAAAAAAAAAATAAAAACCAACTGAATGCACAATAAAATGCCAGTTTGGCAAAAAAAACAACCCTTTTATCAACCTATTTCAGAAATCTGAACCATGGAGATGTTTGGAGTGGAGGGGAAAAAGGAAGTTGTGGAGACATTACATAATCTCACTGTGAGTCTTATATAGATGCCTATTAGAAACCCACACAGCGTGCAAGCTTTGGGTTTGAGGAATAAAAACTTGCCAACCCAGCACTATCATATACCCTGACACTGTCAGTTTATGACTGCATTGACCACCACTCAAACAACACAACTTCCAAGGCTTCTCTCAATGTGTGTGTAGCACATCTGTGTTGCAACAAATGCCTGTGCTTTTCTGGAACCCCGAAAACACAGGAAAAGCAAAGGCCTGTAACCCAACAAACATGTCTATTTATACAATGGCCAACCAGTTGACTCTGGGAAGATCATAAGCAGGACCTAGGTCTGTGTTTCAATCTGTAGTGGTAGAATATAAGATTAAAAACAAACAAAAGAGCTGTGCGAGCATAATGTAATGTACAGTAATGTGTTATAATGTTATAAGAAGAGCCAAGCTGAATCAGAGCCATATAGTCCAGTGTTCTGTTCGTGTGCACACAGATATCAATCATTTATTTGCCTCAGGGAAATTCACAAGCAGGAAGTTCACTTGAGTGTAATGGTCTCCTCCTATCAATGTTCTCTATCAACTGATCTGTACATGCATAATTTCTCTGTCGTTGCAGGGAGTAATAGCTCCATCAGAATAAGTAGCTACTGATTATGGGAATCAAACGACATCATGTGATATCTGCAAGCTGGACAAGTGGAAGAAATAAATAATATAGTGCCTTTAAACATTAGGTGGAAGTACATGAATAACCTGGGCCCCCAAACCTACTTCCGCCACTCCCAAACTCTCAGGAGTGGCAGAAAAGGTGTTAAATGTCAAGGGAGAAGGAAAAGAGAAAATTAGATGGTTCCCAATATGTTCACAGTCAAATCAATATAAGCTTCATGGTAAGGCTTGATGTTTTGTGGAGAAAATTCCATGCAAGCAGCAACTAAAGAATCCCAACAGATATTTATTTTGTGAATTTTTGTGCTCAGTAGCTAGGATAGGAGGTGCAGGACATGTCTTTAAACTCCTGGCAGCTGTTCTAGATCTGGTAGTTTGAAGCAGAGATGAGGTGCCAAGGCAAGAAATTGGCAGGAGAGAAGAAGCATATAAGAAAGAGCACAGTGCAATGTTGGACATGAGCTGAGACATTCCATATGATGCAAAGCCAAGTTTCATGTTCAAGTGTTCAGAAGTCATAATTGGTTGCGATATATGCCCAGGGTCAAGGGCATGTCTCCTTTGGAAGGTTTGGATCCAGAAACGACACCCTGGTCTCATTCGCAATGTCAAATAATCTCCATAGTTAAAGTTCAAATAACAAACTGAACGACTTCTCCACCATTGCCAGTTTTACCGTCAAGGTCATTTGTAGGGGAATCTAGTTTAGAACCAAGTGAGAGGTTAGCTTCGCCATTCTCTCACCCCTACAGTTCCTTCCACAATCACACTTTGTAGACATTCAACCTCTATTCCCTAATGAACTTTGCCATCTGGCACCAGTGCCTGAATGGTCTCTCTCTCAACCTAGTCAGCACTGCTGGGTTGGGCTAAGAACCTCCTGGGCAACCTGTTTATTTTTATTTTTCCAGGATCTCTTTAGTTTCTCACAACCTTGCCTTGGTCAGACCCCTCCTGATTGTCTAAGGCTTTACTTTTAGGTAGTCTGGGATAAAACTAATACCACTAGTAGAGGGTTGCATATAGGTCACATATCTGGTGTCTTCCCTCCTCTGCTCCAGTTGGGAACAACTACCCTGTTCCATATTTCACTCTCCCACCCACCTCTTCCTTCCTGATAGCTGTTCCTCAACTTCCCTTATGTCACCCACTTGATAGATTTGCTTGGTTGGCTGTTTCTCTTCTCACCCTGCTCTTCTGGGTCTCTTCAGCCTCCATATTCCATCCCCAAATAATGCCTGGAAGAAGAGATCCACACTGTACCTGCTGCATAACTTTATCAAGGGCCCCTTGGAAACCCAATGGATCGTGGAGGTAGACCCTATTTAAGTAGCCAAACTGACCCACTCACATGATATTTCATCTCCACTCCCTGCCCCAAGTAGACTGTTGGGCAATAGGAAGAAGCTGGCAGGAGAGAGAAAGAGAGAGAGAGAGAGAGAGAGAGAGAGAGAGAAGGGGGCAACTTGGCTTTGAAGTCTAACTTTGCCTACCATGAGCATGAAACCCCTGACAGATAATTCCTGAAATAAGATGGTCCTTGGCCAATGGCTGCCTGAGTTCTCCCACCATTGCCTATATCTTGCACCCCTCCACCCACGAAACTTGAGTAATATAATCAAAATATCCTAAGCTTTTTATATACTGAGGCCACTCTTTAACCTTGCAGAAGCACACCTCCCCCCCAAAAAGGAAGCTCCCCTGCAAATTTGGTGCCGATAAATGGCTGCAATCTGTATTTCAAGTGCATAACATAACAAAATATTTTGTACTTCAAAATATGGAACACAGTAATGTATCATCACTAAAATTGCAGGGGAGCTTCCTCAAGCACTTCCCTGTAAGCCCCCCAAATTTGGAGATGTTTGGGTTTCAGGGGGCTGAGTTATTCAACTGCAAAGAGGGTGGCAAACAGGCTGGCTTTCCTGGATTGTGCAACCATCATCAGACCGACCATGGACTGGGAGTAGACGTTTACAGGAAACCACCCACACAGATCAGTACTTATTGTTTGACTCCCACCATCCATTACAACACAAATTAGGAGTCATCAGAATCCTAAACCACAGAGCAGAGGGCATCCCACCTCCACAGAAGCCAAGAAGAAGGAAGACAGGCACCTGAAGACAGCACTTAAGGCAGGCATGTCCAAACTTCGGCCCTCCAGATGTTTTGGACCACAACTCCCAGAATTCTAAGCTTAGATTGGCAGTGACAAAGGACTGTGGGAGTTGTGTTCCAAAACACCTGGAGGGCTAAAGTTTGAACATGCCTGACTTAAGGCCTGCGGATATCCAAAGTCATTCATTCATTCATTCATTGGCATCCTTCAGTCTCAAAAGACTATGGTATCATGCCTGGAGTAGAGATCCTAAAAACAACACCTAGTGTGACTAAATAGACCAATTCGGGAATGGCAGTCTCTACCGCATTGGGGTCAGATGTATTCTGTTTCTTGCCCGGTCCTTGAGTTTCGTTCTTTCCGTGCCTGCCTCTTTTCCTCTGCCTGTTGGACAAATGCCTCTTCAAATGTATGTAGACCATGCTGTATCTCTTGCCTCCAGACAGTGCGATCGGAGGTCAGGGTTTCCCAACTGTTAAGGTCCATTCCCAAGGCCTTCAGGTCCCTCTTACAGATATCCTTATACCGCAGCTGTGGTTTCCCTCTGGGGCGCTTTCCCTGCATTAGTTCTCCGTATAGAAGATCTTTTGGGATCCGACCGTCATCCATTCTCACAACGTGTCCAAGCCAGCGTAGGTGTCGCTGTTTCAATAAAGTGTACATGCTAGGGATTCCAGCTCGATTCAGGACTATGCTATTTGGAATTTTGTCGTGCCAGGTAATGTTGAATATTCGCCTAAGACAGCGCATATGGAAGGTATTAAGCTTTCTTTCCTGTCGGGCATGGATGGTCCAAGACTCGCTGCGATACAAAAGTGTGCTCAGTACACAAGCTTTATAGACCTGTATCTTTGTATGTTCTGTCAGCTTCTTATTGAGCCATACTCTCTTTGTTAGCCTGGAAAACATAGTTGCTGCTTTACCTATACATTTATTCAGCTTAGACTCTAGTGAGAGCGTATCTGAGATAGTAGAGCCAAGATACACAAAGTCATGGACAACTTCCAGTTCTTTTGCAGAAATTGTAATGTGAGGAGGAGAGTCCACATTCTGGCCCATTATTTGTGGTTTTTTCAGACTGATTTCTAGCCCAAAATCTTTGCAAGCTTTACTAAAATGGTCCATGAGTTGTTGGAGGTCTTCGGCAGAGTGAGCAGTAATGGCGGCATCATCAGCGAAGAGGAGATCCCGCAAACATTTCACCCGTACCTTAGACTTTGCTCTCAATCTAGAGAGGTTGAAGAGTTTTCCATCTGATCTGGTCTGGAGATAGATACCCTCTGTTGAAGTTCCAAAAGCATACTTCAGCATGGTAGCAAAGAAGATCCCAAACAAGGTTGGCGCAAGAACACAGCCCTGCTTCAGTCCACTTCAGATATTGAAGGGATCTGACACCAGGCCATCAAAAACTACATCGCCCTTCATATCCTCATGAAAAGACCTAATGATGTTAAGGAGCTTGGGTGGGTATTCAACCCGGAGGAGTATTTTAAAGAGTCCGTCCATACTAACCATATCAAATGCCTTCGTAAGATCTATGAAGGCTACAAAAACTGGCTGTCCTTGTTCCCTGTGTTTCTCCTGCAACTGCCTGAGGGAGAATACCATATCAGTAGTGGACCTGTTGGTTCGAAAGCCACACTGTGATTCTGGGTAGACTCTCTCTGCAAGTATCTGGAGCCTCTTCAGTATAACACATGCAAACAGCTTCCCAACAACACTAAGAAGAGAGATACCACGATAGTTGTTACAGTCGCTCCTGTCACCTTTGTTCTTATAAAGCGTAACAATATTAGCGTCCTTCATATCCTGTGGTACTCCCCCTTCCTTTCAGCAAAGGCAGAGGATTTCGTACAGTTCAGTGGCAATGATCTCTTTGCAGCACTTCAGAACTTCAGCAGGGATGTTATCTTTTCCAGGTGCCTTGCCAGAGGCAAGTGAATCCAGAGCTACATTTAGTTATTTTAGTGTTGGTTCATTGTCAAGCTCCTCCAAAACAGACAAGCACTCAATATTATTTAGGACTTCTTCGGTTATTGTGTTTTCTCTGGAATATAGTTCAGAGTAGTGCTGCACCCAGCATGCCATCTGCTGCTCACGATCCTGGATGATCTCACCTGAAAGAGTCTTTAAGGGTGCAGTTTTCTTATGTATTGGCCCTAAGGCCTGTTTAATTCCGTCATACATCCCCTTGATGTTACCTGTATCAGCTGTCATCTGAATCCAAGAACACAGTTGCAGCCAGTAATTGTTAACACATTTCCTGGCAGTCTGCTGGACTTTGTTATGAACAGCTCGCAGGGCCTGTAGGTTGTGCTCACTGGGAAAAGCTTTATATGCAGTCAAGGCTGTCCTCTTTTCCTCAATAGCTGGCATCAGCTCTTCTGAGTGGGCTTCAAACCATTCTGCTGTCTTTCGAGTCTCCTTGCCGAATACTGATAAAGCAGTGTTATAAACAACATTCTTAAAATGTTCCCAACGTTTAGATCCATTATCTTCAGCAGGGCCAGGAAGAGCTTCCTTGAGTACATGGGAGAATTCCTCCACTTTTCCTTGGTTATAGGTCTTACTGGTATCAATTTTTGATCTTCTTTCCTTCTTCAGGTGGTGCAATCTCTTTATTTTCAGTTTTACTTTGCTGTACACCAGGGAGATTGTAACGCTAGAAATGCTGGAGCGCCTGATGAGAATCAGGTCGAGCTGATGCCAGTGCTTCGATCTTGGATGTCTCCAAGAGACTTTGTGCTGGGGCTTTGTGTTAAAGAATGTATTGCTGACACAGAGACCATAATAGCAGCAAAACTCCAGCAGGTGTTGGCCCTTTTTATTCATCTTTCCAATGCCGAACCAACCTAGGCAGGTGGGCCAGTAGTTATAATCAGCTCCAACCCTGGCATTAAAGTCACCGAGGATAGCTATTGGTCTTTTCTCAGGGATTTTCTTGATAGTGGCAGCTAGATCATCATAGAATTTGTCTTTATGTTCTGCTGGAGATGATAATGTTGGTGCGTATGCTCTGATAAGTGTAACCAACCCTGCTGTAGAGTGTAGTTGCATGGACAGAATTCTCTCACTTCCTACAGCAGGTGGGATAATGAGACCTAGTAATGTATTTCTAACAGCAAAGCCCACCCCACATTCCCTGGTCTCGTTTGATGGTTTTCCCTGCCAGAAGAACATAAAGTTCCTCTCCTTGAAAGATCCAGAGTCAGGTAGCCTTGTCTCTTGGAGAGCAACAATGTCCATCTGCAGTCTGCACAGTTCCCTGTCGATGACAGCTGTCTTTCGTATAGTGTCCATTTCTTGGAGATAGTCTGGACAGCCAGGATTCATTGTCCTTACATTCCATGTGCCCAACTTTAGGCTTGAGATTTTTTTATGTTTATTGCATGGCGCGGAGTTAACAATTTGTTTGCTGGTTTCCATCCTGATCTGCCTACACCCAGGTAGCTGCCGCTTCCTGTGTTGTTCCCCCACTATTTGCTGCAAATAGTCCTCTCCAGGGCACAAGGCCTGGGTAATTCAATATGGAGATTAGGCTGTTACCCAGGCAGCGGAACCCCCTTCTCCATGTAGCTGGAGTGGTCCAATGGAATGGCAAAGCCGATACGATTAGTTCCAGCTGCGTCGTAGGAGTTGCCAGAACATGATTGTATACAGTCATGAACTGTCTCCGGGACTCCGGCTCCGGTTTTTTTCTCGAGGTTGACTCCTGAAGCCTTTTCCAATGAGGGATATAGCCACAAGGCAGTGGAGGTTTGAAAGAGTTTCCTTCTTCTAAGGGTGGTTATTTTGCTTTTTCTGCCGTTGGGGCGATGAGAGCCCTCTTCCGCCTTCAAAACTGTTGACCGTCCTCTCCTGTAACCCCAGATGGGGGCCCTTACAAGGTACTACCAGCCGGGCCAGCCGGGCCAAGGTTTTGTAAGGAGGTATTACTCCTCTAGTTTTCATCTTGTTCCTTGGAATCCTGCCCCAGGTTGCCCATTCCCCTAAGAGCAAGTTCTACAAAGTCCCCGTAAGTGTAGAATATGCCCTCCTACTGTATTTGTTTTTCCTATTTTGCAAGTTCTGCTTCTTGGTATAAAAAGAGTAAAATAAGTAAAAGTGGGCCTTCAAAAAAGCAGTGTATTGACCCAGAAGAACAGTAGATCAGCCTGAGACCCAGACCTGATGGAAGAACCTGGTCATACCCTACATGGCTGGAGTGTCTGAGAAGCTTAAAGGGATTTGGGGCAAATACCACATCCCTGTTTATTTCAAACCCACAAACACACTAAGGCAGAGACTTCTCCACCCAAAGGATCCGATACCAAACCATAAAAGGAGCAATATAGTGTATGCAGTCCAATGCAGTGAGGAGTGTGCAGACCTCTACATTGGAGAAACTAAATAACCATTAAACAGAAGGATGGCCCAACATAGGAGGGGTAACACCTCAGGACCAGAATCAGCAGTACACCTGCACTTGAAGGACAAAGGGTGCTTATTCAAAGATACAAAACTAGAACGGACTACTGGAAAAATAACAAAAAGTTGTGGACTTTTCTAAATGTTATCCCAAGCCTGAAATGAAATACATGGGTCTTCTGCACCAGCCCTCCCCCTTTCCTGGCCAAGAAGGGACCATTAGCCTTAATGAGCCACATGGAGAGGGTGTGTGAAAGTGTGTACGTGAGCCTTGATATGTTGTTTGAAGGACTGGGACAATAAAAACACCACCCTTTACTTGTGATGCAGCCTCAGAACATCTAAGCTCTGGGCCTCAACTAAGAAACTACCTGGCATATTTTCCATCTTGCCAAGGACTTTACATCTAAGAAATAACTCCTGTCAACTTCATCTTTTGCCATGTTTTAACCTGTGTGTACAGCTCTGAAGAAGAGGCATTTTGCCCTCAAAATATTAGCAACTTTTTGTTATTTTTCTAGTAGCCTCAAGGTACCACCTGTTCTACTTTTGTATTTGTTTTTTGTGTACGGCTCCTCAAATTGTTTTGCTTCATTCAAAGATGAGGATGTACACATATTAGACAGAGAAGATAGGTGGTTTGAGAGAGGGGTCAGGGAAGCCATTCATGTGAGCATTGAAAACCCCTCTCTCAACAGAGGTGGGGGGCTCAGGCACAATCTATCTGCCACTTATCAGGCTGTGATTTCAACAATACCTAGACAAATCAAAAATACTTCATGCCTTCACCACCAAGGTCATAGCAAACAACTCATACCTTATGGGCTTCAGAACTTTAGGCCATTGTTCACCTTAAGGCTATTGAGACTGTTGTTTACCTAACAAGCCTATTCAGGCCATTGTTCATCTTAAGAGCCTATTTTTGACCAGGGTGACAAGAGGTAAAAGTGAGCTATAAAATGGAGGACTCGGAACTTGCTTTTTTCCAGACTGATGAAGCTGTTTGGATGAGCAGTGAAATGTTTCAATCTTCCAAGGAAAAGAAGTCCAGTTGCCATGACTCAACTTCCAGATAAACTTACCAGGATGATTGAGAATCTTCACAGACTCGTATGGTGGGAGGAAGTCCAGAAAATGGAAAAGAACAAATTTTTATCTTCCCATTTCTCCAGATGCCTCCCCAGTCATGATGCAGCAATAAATATTTGGGTCCAAGTTGGCAAAAGTGGGAGGAGGTTTCAAGAGGGATGGAGGTCGAAGGAAGAGGGGATCTTCCTTTCTTAATTTTTAAGTGTCCGCCTTTTCCATCACTGAATACTGCCATTGCTGCCCTGTTTCAGGTTAGCTGAAGCCTGGAACTGGACGACTTCTTTAAGTAGGTAGGAACAGATCCTGGAAGCAATAAGAGATGAACAATCGATTCCTTTGTCCAATAAAACAACATGTTACTAGATTACAAACAATTGCAACTTAACAAATGATATTTGTGCCTCTTTATTTTTGTAGTCTTTGGAGTATGCAGCCTTATTTGCTGAAATCCTAATGGTTGGTTTCATCAGTAGCAGGGACTTTTTGGAAATTAAACACTTCCCACTTCTATCCAGCCTTCTTCTTCTTCTTCTTCTTCTTCATGATGATGATGATGATGATGATGATGATGGATACTGTTTCCCTTTTTGTTTATTAGCTGACCTCACTTGTCCACTTTCACTGCACACTGAGTATCCCACATGGCTGATGGAAACTCTGGTGATTTCTTTTCTTTTTTGACCCAACAAGTTCGAGCATTCTAGAAATATCTTAATAGTAATTAATTAATCCAACACTATGCAACCCCTTCCATCCTTCAGAAGCTGTGAGAGCCACAGAAAAGAAAGAGGAAGTCTTGATCTCCTGAAAATGAAAGCCAGTATTAACAGTAATGGCAGTTTTTGATCAAAATTTCCTTTTCCTCTCCTGTGGTTCTCACAGCTTCCACATGGTGAAAAGGATTAGAGAAGGGCTGTGGAAGGGTTTAATCTATGGCAGGCACATCCAAACTTCGGCCCTCCTGATGTTTTGGATCACAACCCCCAGAATTCCACGCCTGTATTTCTAATGGCAAAGGACTGTGGGAGTTGTGTTCCAAAACATCTGGAGGGTCGAAGTTTGGACATGCCTGATCTATGGAAACTGATCCCTGCTGATGACAGGCATACTTACTCCAACAGGATTTCGGCCACTGAACGGCCGAGTCAGAATACAGTAATCCCCCACCTATTGCAGAAGTTAGGGATCCGACCCGACCTGCAATAGTGGAAAATCTGCAATATGTGGATGCTGAGTCGAGTCAGGACTAGGGGCCCTGTCTGGGCCCCCTACACTTACCTGAGGCCTGGCGCTGCCCCGAACGGGCCTCCAATAGGCTTCCCAGGCCTGTCGGAGGCCCCAGAGATGGTTTCAGATGAGCCGGAAGTCACTTCCAGTTTGTCAGAAATTATTTCTGGGGCCTCCGAAGGGCCCGGGAACCCCTTCAGAGGCCCGTTCGGGGCAGCGCCAGGCCTGGGGTAAGTGTAGGAGGCCTCAAACAGGCCCAAGCCACTTAGCCCGGGGGGCTTGCCTTTCATACACTGCAGTCCTGCGATATACTGGGACCGGAGTATATGAACCGCAAAATGGTCCACTGTACCTCATAGGTGAAAACAAAATGGGATGCTTCTATTGGTCCTCCAGCGAATTCTGTGCCTCATGCGTGCCATGGCAAGAAGGGAAACAGGAGAGTATATTTTAAGCTACACAGATGGTTTAAAAATTACTGAAACGTTAACACATTTTCATTATTTTCAGGAATGAGAGTTGATTAAAAAAACAATTTCCAACCATATTGGCAACTAACTACAATTGGGACCTTTGGAGCTATAACTAATTTAACTATTTTTTAAAAGAAACATCACATTGCCTGAGTAAGCATACACTTCCTATTGTTACACGTCTACATGTTACCATCAGACTGAAAGCAGTTAAGGGATGCAGGCCTTCTCAAGGTGTGCTATGGAATATACTGCTGTGAGCAGTTGGTGCTGCATTGATAAGAGTACAAAATGTTAATACACATTTCCCAAATGTAGATACGGATCCAGATAGGTACCTGCAATATATATGCAATCCGTGTCCTGCTAGCTGATGTCCTACTTGACTGCTCTGTGTAAGCAGTCATCAGTCTCTGTGTTCTGGCTAAACATAGAATTATTGGGACCTTTTGGAGAGGCATAACATGGACACAGCAGGCTGCCCTGTGCTTGGACAAATTAATGAGCAGTCAGGGACAAATTGTTACTTTTGAACCATTCAGGTTTTATTATACTAGATATGTATAAACTGAAACACCCCTACCTAACCCCAGCCCAGCCCCACAGGGAATGATGCATTATGCCTTTGCAATGGACCAGCAGACGATTCCCATTAGGGATAGTTTCCTCATGACAAAAAAAAAAAAAAAAAAAGGAAGCAAGAGAGAGAAGATGGTGACAGGAAGTTGTGGTTTGCCACATTAGCAAGATAGGTTCTAGAGACGTGGTGTGGCCATAAACGGGTGGGTGTCTTTACTAATTGCTGAAGGGGGATGACATAATTGGCTCCGTGTTCTATTTGGTGATAGAAAACCACTGGCCACTTTGGCCTCTCATGGTTCCAGGCTACCAATTCTCTGTGAACTACAGGGCAATCTAATTAGGCCAGAAAAACCTGGGAAGCCAATAGCCTCGTTCCCACGCATACCTAGGCTCACCAAAGCACAGAAGGGTAACAAGTGGAAGAGCCAGCCATCCTGAGGAACCACTGAGCTTCCTCCTGCCATGTGGAATGCTGCTCAGAACAGCATGTGGAATGGCAGGAGACTCCGAAGTGATGCCTTTCCCACATACCTGACTAAGATGAAGACAACACCATAAATGGAGTCGGGGGGGGGGGAGGAAATCACGGAGGGAGGGGGAGGAGAGAAGCAGAGGAAGTAAGGTGACAGACAGGCTGCCAAACACCGGACATATCTAGCTCAAGATTCAACAGATCTTTGTGGACTACTCTTGCTCCCTTACTTGGGCACTGGGAAGGTAAATCACTGAAAAATTTAACCTTTTGACATGCCCATGGCTTATTTTCTGCTGACATGTACAAACTCACCGGGCCCAAAGTGACACACTACTGAGAAAAAGGTGAGCAGAGATTGTAGCTGCCATGTTGTCGTCCCCTGATATGCTGTAGAAGTCAAACAACGCTGGCCATATTTCTAGGGGGATTTACGAGCACAGCTTAACTGTGAGTTGCAGCATCTTGTAGGCTTCCCAAGCCGTGATCTTTCATTTGAGCGCTCAAGACAGCAAGAAGATGGAAACAAAAAGTGCGCAACTCTGGCCCACCCTTTGCTGGAATGGGGTGGGGGGAATCCCCTGGATGATCTTTGAGCCAACTACCCTGACTGCAGAGCATAATAAGCCAAGATCAGTGGCTTGTCTTGGAGTACTGCACTAAGGCATGCACAGTGCTCTCTACCATTCTCACCGACATAACTCCCTATACAAAGAAAAGGTCTCCTAATTTTATTCTTGAGATAATAGTTGCCTTGCTTTGGTTCCTGCCTTGAGTGAGCTTTAGCTGGTTGACTTAGCATGACAAAAGTCAAGGAACAGACTGTAGTTCTTGGGCGGCGGGCGGGGGGGGGGGCACCCAGAATATCCAGGTGATTATTTAACTACTGTACTTCTTAAGTTGTGGACATTTAATGACTACAGAGTATTTTCTGCTAAAGCGTCAACCTAACCAGTGCATCAGTTTATCAATTGAAGTAGGGTGCTGGGAGATTCCAAATAGATAAAAGGGCAGAGAAGGCATGTTGTGTAACTGCTGGATATCTCAGTAGTTTAGGCATCTGACCGGAGAGCCAGAGGTTGGGAGTTGGATTCCCCACCATGTGCCTCCTTGACAAGGGCTGGACTTAATGATCCAATGGGTCCCTTCCAGTCCTGCTGTTCTAAGATTATTCATATTATATTGTATTTGACTGTGGAACTCACTGCCAAAGGATGTAGTGATGTATGTCCACTTGGGTATATTTGAAAAGAGACCCAATAAACAGAGAGGATAAGGTCATTGACAGCTATAAGTTAGATTGGCTATGTACTATGTGCATTATCAGAGGCAGCATCCTACGGTGTATCAGATGCTGTAGAATCCAAGGCAGAAGACACAGCTGCCCAGTTAGCAAGCGCCCCTCGAATCACCGAATTGTCACTATTAAAAGAATTCTCATTTTTTAAATTGACAAGATGGTGAGTTACAGCAAAGGATAGAGAAGTTAATCTAATTACAATAAAGCAGGTACCTAGCATACAAACCTCAAAATCCACTTGTGGACTCATGCAGTCTTTCCACAACGAAAACTACATTGGATCTTTCACTAGGATGATGCCAGCAAAATGAACAAAGCTCTCCTGACTGAGATAACTCAGTAACAACCCATTATTCAGCAGACCATTTTGCCAACTAATACTCCATATTCAGCATACTTTTTTGCCAATTAATACTTTCCAAGTACAAAAAAAAATGCTGGTGACATTACACTTCAATAGATGTGACAATGTTTTCAATACAATACTATAGGTAGTTGTCAAGTTTTGGTTTTATTTTGTGCCAAACTCACTGGTATCAATTCTGTATGCTTCTCACTCATACACAGTGGTCTGATTTTTATGTGTACTTAACAGGAAATGCTAACTCACACACTGAATTGGCTTTAACACATTTGATGTAAACACTATACAGTACCACACCCTAACAGATGGAGCTGGTCCTTTTAGAGATGATGTCAATTTTTCTTTAGTGCCTGTCACTGCAATGAGCAAATGCCGCCATCTAGTGACTACATTTTCTAAACCTCAACCATGGGTTGGAGAAGGCATGTATTAATTTAGGATATAAGCACAAAGCATTACACTTGAGGCACTCGGAAAACATTTGGGAGAAAGAAAACTCCACCAAAATTTTTCTTATCCATGAACATTTTCTGTACCTGGCAAGAGAGGCTCTAGCCCAGTAGTTCTCAACCTGTGGGTCCCCAGATGTTCCTGGACTGCAACTCCCAGAAATCCTGGCCAGCTCAGCTAGTGATGAAGACTTCTGGGAGTTGCAGTCCAGGAACATCTGTGGGCCCACAGGTTGAGACCCACTGCTCTAGCCCAAAGATGGAGCACTTGGTTGTACATGCAGTATACCCAGGATCAATCCTTAGCCTATCCAGGTAGGGCTAGGAGGGTTTTCTCCCTGAAACCTTGGATGCCTACTAGCAGTCCAGTATATTGTCTTGAACTTTTGTGGGCCAGTGGTCCGAGTTCGTATAGTGTAGCTCTGTACAGACACATATAAACACAGCACAAGTTTAAATTGTATACACGGCAGCACAGACCAAAGGCCATTGTATTTCAGTGAGGTTCTTGAAGGCTAGATTCATAAGAACCAGCTATTTCATTAAACTTATGGTTCTTGAGTACACGTATAAAAACATGCCCGACAGAAAACAGGTTCCTCATGCCTGTATTTCTTGTCTTGTTATGAATTCAAGTTCAACTCAAACAATCATTACGGCTCTTTGTCCTCTGTTCGGAGGGAAGCAAAATCAGCACAGCCTTTTGGACTAGGAAAAGTTATGGATCATTGACTCGGAGCGATACACACACCGCCAAGTCAGCCATGAACCGTCAAGAAAATGTACAGGAAAGGGGCACGGGCTCACATGCTCTTATCCTATCAGAGAGGAAGCACAGGAAGCCCTATTTCTTTTAATCCCGCAGCTGTGCTAAATTGGGACTCATTATTCCAGCAGCAATACTCTCACAGGATGGCAGCTTCCTGATACTGAATCGCACTTCTAACAAGTGACATAAAGGAAGGAAGATGGAGAACAGGTGATATAAACAACGTAGGATGGATTACTCCTGCACATACCCTCCGACTGAAGTATCAAGTAACAGGTGCCATTGTCTAGTGGTAGATAGCAAACGTGGTTTATAAAGTGATTTGAGGACCCCCTCCTCCAAGCATAGCTTATGATATGCCTTTTCATGTTTACATCCACGTGGAATATCTCAAGACTAGGGATGGCACAGAACACCTAACTTCATTTCCGTCTTAATAGGGCTGAGGGCACAACATCTCCCCCTTTTTGGTTCCACTTTCAAAGCTGTGCCCTTATTCTCTATCTGCTGTGGTCTGGCCTATTCTAAAACCTAAATGCAAATTCTGTCTCTGATGTTCTCTCCGAAGAGCACCCACTCAGCTAAACTACAGTGGAGCGAGATGTGTAGGGCCAGCGCCCCTCCTAACAATGGGATAATAACTTTGCTGCATAATCATGAGCGAAGCTTTCCCCTTGACGGCTACAAAGGCACATGTGAATCACAGTAAACGTCAGGGAGGCAGATGCAGAGGGAAGCGGAAAAGGAACCAAAACCGCTGCCTCCTTGTATATGTGCTGCCAAACTACCAGCTCCGTCGTCTAGTCAAGCACGAAGTTACGTGGAAACCATTGCGTGAGGCGCAATGAAATTAGGAACACATCTGCAGGGATACTGGCTGCCCTGCACCACTAGAGGCCAGCACAGAAACACGCCACAAGGACAGTAGCAAAAGTTCCTTTTATAAAGGTTAAAAAAAAACAACAACCAAAAATGGGTGCAGTGATTAACATTCCGCCCCTGAAGCAGAGTGAGAGACAGAAGCCCTGGGCAAAACCGCAGGCCACCCTCCTCCCAGTCCATCAGCCTCGTCTCAAAACGTCCATCTATGTCCATCAGATGAACTCGATGCCTTCATATTTGACCGAACCGAGGCGGGTCTCAGGCAGGAGGCAACGGCCGTCCAGCGTGAAAGCTGTGATGTAGGTGGCCACGTGCCCCGCGTCCTCTTCAGATTTGAGGGCCACAATGATCTGGTCGTCGGTGTCGGGGATAAACTTAAAAGAGGAGAAGCCGTGCGTGGGAATGACGTCACCCACGTGGCTCACAGTGATATCGGCAAAGTCGGGCGTCGAACTGAGCAGCAAATTGGTGCCGCGGCGCTCATCCTCCTGCTCGTTGTAACGTTCGTGACTTGCGCGGCGGGGGAGAAAGAACCAGCGCTGGAGCCTCTCGCTCCAGGAGGCAGACTCATGGATCAGGTAGCCTGGGAGGAACAAATGAGAAATGGATTAGTTATCAGCAGGTAGCATGGCAGTGACATATAGGCACAGAGGGCACAGAATTTAAAACTGATCATCTTTAAGTCGTGGGGGGGGGATGATGGGTAGAACTATTATAGGCACTAGTATCATATATTTTTGTTGTTGGGGTAGGGGGGGGAGAAGGGCAGGTAAAAAGGACTAGAATCCAACCTCAGCCCTAGTGTACTATTTTATAGCCATCCTAGTGTGCCTAAAAAGAAATCACCTATGCACTGGGAGAAAGAAGTGGCCCTTAATTCTCATCCTTCCCTCTCGAAGGGGCATATGCAGCTGACCTCCTCAGATTCTACGCCCTCCCTACCCTTCCTTTGTGCCCCCCCCATCCACTCTTTTTTTTTAAGGAGACAAAAAAAAATCATATTGGAAACAGAATTACACAACTTCCATAGGTGCATGCATTTTTATTTTATTCCAACTATTAAAATCCAAACGTGTCCCCCACTGGCTTACCTGGAGGCTTGATTCCAGCAGCAGCCCTGAGGGCGTTGTAATTGGCCACCCAGTTCTCATGACCCACGTCACCTTTGTAGCCCACCACTTTCACCCACTCGGGGTTCTCGTTCAGCACTTCCCCGGTGGTCGTTGTCCATTCCTTGCCCAGGCCTCCCACGTACAAATGCTCATCCTTCACGGCCAGCCATTCTGCCTTAAACCCTGGGCAGAAGAAGGGATAGATCAAGGCCACATAATAGTTCAGTTTAAAGATACATATCCTGCCCAGATGGGCATAAACTAGCATTGCTACTTCTAGAGCGTTGTGAGATGGGAAATGCACATCCCAGGACACTGTTCAAAGGATGACTGGACTGCTTTTAGGCAGATTATTTGAAGAAATGCCGCACACTATATAAATCTCTGCATCTCACTACATTCTTCATCCAAGACTTTATGGTCTGTACTGGAGCGCTTTCTGAAGTCAGATGAGAGGTATGCAAAGGCCTTTTCAATGGTGGAGTCACACCGTTCAAATTCTCTCCTTATCAGAATTTGAATGACCACCTCTCTTCTGAATTTATTTTCACCTTCTTCGGGTTTTATTCCTTTTGATGTGATTTAATACAATTATCCAAAGAGGAAAGTAAAATAATTGCAAAGAAACATCAGATATTGTTGCTTCTTAAGGAACATTTAAAAAAAAAACTAAGTGGTCCCTCAGCCAAGTGGCACTCGAGAAAAACAGTTTAACTTGAAGAATACTCTAAAGCAACTGGGGGACAGCAATATGTGTGGGGAAAGACATGGTTACTCTGAGATGCAGGAAAACTAGAGCTAGCCATGGTTACATCTGGAAGCTTGAGAAAATTAGGTTTGACATGGATGTTAAGCAATTAGCGTACACAAAGAAAACCCTGAACTCCAATTCATTGGGAGCTCACCTTTGTCAACAGTGCCATCTCCATCAGATAAGATCACCCATGGCACCGCCTTGGTGCCATCAATCTGGTAGACCACACCAGTGCGATCGTCCACAGCATAGAGCTTTCCATTGAAGACGATGAGTTCAGAAAGCTCCATGCCACGTCCTTTCTCAGCCAGGTGAGATTCCAACATTTCGTCCTGGGTATCCCACTCCACAGACACGCGGTCTCCACTGGATGAGAGTGTCAGGTAGCCTTTCTTCAGGTAGCTGAACCAGGTGTGCTCACCTGAACCTTTGGAGTTTGTGTCAAGATCGGCAATGAGTCCAATGCGGTAGCGCACACCTGCTGGGATCCGCTCAGGGGGCGAAAGTGGGTAGGTGTCATTGTACCGCTCACGAGCCAGTGCACTGAGCTGCCAATTATGAGCATTGGGAAGAACCGGCCTGCTTGCTGAGGGCGAACGCTGGAAACAGAGAAGCAGCAGCACAAGGACCAAGGCCAGAGAAGTTGCCACAATGGCCTTCCAACGCAAGCGGAAACGGGGGTCGGCGGCTTTGGTCATGGACGCCAGCACCGGGAGGCTGCCCACGCTGATCCGCAAGGGATTCAGAGAATCATCCCATTGCAGGCGTGGGCGCACTGGGACGGGCATGAGCCTGAGGTTCCTGGGAACCTGGGGAGGAAAGACAGAGGTCAGCAGGGGCATCAAGGGCGTGAAGAAGGTCAGCGCACCCTTGTCCTCCGATGGGCGAGAGGAGAGGAAAGCAAGGCAGAATCGCATATTGTGATAATCTGCCCATGCTTATGGGAGAAGGCCCAGTTTTGCAGCAGCAAAGGGGAAAGCCAGGCAATTGGGTCAGGAATGTTGCAATGGAAAGGAAAAAGGGCAGGGAGTGGCCTTTCCAAGGAGAATACCACTGTGCTGCTATGGTTGCTGCTGGAGCAGCAGGAAATCGCTCAAGAGAAACCAACCTGCAAACTGTGGACTGAGTAAAGCATTTCAATGGACTAATCACTTCTCCTTTTGCAGCTCCACTGCTTACTTCATCACACTATCAACAAGTTTTATAAAAGGTTCTTCTTTTACAATAGTGAAGAAAATATAAAACAGCTTTCAAGTCCTTATGCCATTATTACTTTATTTCTCCCATTCACCCTCCAAGGAGCTCAGAATAGAATTTGTGCATATACTGTATATACTCGAATATAAGCCTAGTTTTTCAGCCCTAATTTTGGGCTGAAAAAAGGGGTCCTTGGCTTATATTCGGGTCAATACTTTTAGCCACTGAGGCAAGTTTGGCTCGGTGGCTAAAAGTCATTTTAAACATTGTGCACCGCTTCTCCTGGCCCCCCATGTTTAAAATGACTTTTAGCCACCAACTCAAGCACTTGCCTCGGAGGCTAAAGGTCATTTTAAACATCACACACACACCCAGCTCACAAAGGAGGAGTTGCCAGGCCCTGCTGCATTTCCCACCCTAGGCTTATACTTGAGTCAATAAATTTTCCCAGTTTTTTTGGGTTTAAATTAGGGGCCCCGACTTATACTCGGGTCGACTTATACTCGAGTATATACGGTATTCGTATTTATTGGAAAACAAACTGTGAAGAGCTTTAGTTTGAGAAGTACTGACCCAGAGTCACCAGTAAGCTTGGTGTCTTTTCAGTTTTCTAAAAATCCATTTTTTATAATCCTTACACACATCAATAAAAAGGCCTATAATGCAAAGACCTACACAGTGTGTGTAACAGTGTACCATATATACTTGAGTATAAGTTGACCCGAGTATAAGCCGGGCCCCCTAATTTAAACCCAAAAAACTGGGAAAATTTATTGACTCAAGTATAAGCCTAGGGTGGGAAATGCAGCAGGGCCTGGCAACTCCTCCTTTGTGAGCTGGGTGTGTGTGTGATGTTTAAAATGACTTTTAGCCACCGAGGCAAGTGCTTGAGTTGGTGGCTAAAAGTCATTTTAAACATGGGGGGTCAGGAAAAGTGGTGCACAATGGTTAAAATGACTTTTAGCCACCAACCCAAACTTGCCTCAGTGGCTAAAAGTATTGACCCAAATATAAGCCGAGGACCCCTTTTTTCAGCCCAAAATTAGGGCTGAAAAACTAGGCTTATATTTGAGTATATACAGTAAATGTGCTGCCCCCTCAAAATAATGCAGCACACAGTCATTAATGTCTAAATCACTGGCAACAAAAGTGAGTAAACTCCTAAGAGGCAATGTCCAAATTAGGCACCAGGTGTCAATATTTTGTGTGGCCACCATTAGTTTTCAGCACTGCCTTAACCCTCTTGGGCATAGAGTTCACCAGAGCTTCACAGATTGCCACTGGAGTCCTCTTCCACTCCTCCATGATGACATCATAGAGCTCATAGATGTTAAAAGACCTTGAGCACCTCCACCTTCCTTTTCAGGTTGCCCCATAGATGCTCAAGAGGGTTTAGGTCTGAAGACATGCTTGTGCAGTCCATCACCTTTACTCTTAACTTCTTTAGCAAGGCAGCAGTCATTTTCAAGGTATGTTTGGGGTCGTTATCATGTTGGAATATGTCCTGCAGCCCAGTCCCTGAAGGGAGGGGATCATGCTCTGCTTCAGGATGTCATAATACATGTTGGCATTCATTGTTCCTTCCATGAACTGTAGCTCCCCAGTGCTGGCAGCACTCATGCAGGCCCAGACCATGACATTCCCGCCACCAGGTCTGTCTGTAGGCACAACACACTTGTCTTTGTATTCCTCACCTGGTTGCTGCCACACACACTTGCCACCATCTGAACCAAATACATTTATGTTGGTCTCATCGGGCCACAGGACATGGTTCCAGAAATCTGTATCCTTAGCTTGCTTGTCTGCAGCAAAACATATGCGGGCTTTCTTGTGCATCATCTTTAGAAGAGGCTTCTTTCTGGGATGACAGCCCTGCAGACCAATTTGATGCAGTGTGTGGCGTATGGTCTGAGCACTGACAGGCAGACCCACCCAACCCCTTCAACTTCTGCAGCAATGCTGGGAGCACTCATAGGTCTATTTCCCAAAGCCATCCTTGGCTATGATGCTGAGCACAGGCACACAATTTCTTTAGTTAACCATGGCAAGGCCTGTTCTGAGTGGAGCCTGTCCTGTTAAACCACTGTATGGTCTTGGTCACCGTGCTGCAGCTCAGTTTCAGGGTCTTGGCACTCTTATAGCCTAGGCCAGCGGTGGCGAACCTTTGGCACTCCAGATGTTTTGGACCACAGCTCCCACAGTCCTTTGTCATTGGCAACACAGGCTTGGAATTCTGGGAGTTGTGGACCAAAACATATGGAGTGCTGAAGGTTTGCCACAACTGCCCTAGGCCATCTTTATGTAGACCAACAATTTCTTTTTTCAGATCCCCAAATAGTTCATTACTGTACCATGAAGAGCCATGTGGAACTTCCAGTGACCAGTATGAGATAGTGAGAGCGATAACACCAAATGTGAGAGTAAGAGCGCTAACACCTGCTCCCCCTTCACACTAGAGACCAATCGATCTCATGGCACCAGGAGGGAAAACGGCTACTTGGGCTCAATTTGGGCGTTGTCACTTAGTGGTGTACTCACTTTGTGGCCAGCATTTCAGACATTAGTGGCTGTGTGTTGCGTTATTTTGAGGGGACAGCACATTTACACTGTTATACAAGCTGTATATTCACTGCTTTACATTGTAGCCAAGTATCATTTCTTCAATGTTGTCACATGAAAAGATATACTAAAATATATACAACATGTGAGTGGGTATATTCCTGTGATATACTGTACAACTCAATTATTATATAAATGCACAATAATAATCATTACTTTAGAGATGTAAAGATTTCATAAAATTTGGGGGAGGGCAAAATAAAACCAAGTTCTTTTCCTATTTTCCATTTTTCTCTGAAGTTTTTTTTTCCATTGCTTTAAAATTTCTGGAGATTTTACATCACCATGAAGCTGCAATCCATTCAAATAATCTATTAACCCAAATAATCTATTCAAATAATCTATCAAACTGCAAAGGTTGTACAACAAAAATCTAGCAAAGCCTCATTTCCTTATTTAAATCAAAATAAAAACAACAACAAAGGGTACCAAATCTTAACATTACTTTTTTATTTCCCTCTAATCAGTCTAAAGTGAACAGTCAGTTTCTCCATCACTGCTACTACCCACATCTATCCTAATCATACTGAAAATAATCCTTGAGCATTTTTCCAAACTCTATTGCCACTAATTCTTTATTAGATAAACTCTCATTCTCTGTAGGGAATAACAAGAACAAAAGCAAAGTCTCATTAGGGACTACCTTTTGCCATGCTAACTGTGCATCCAATCTATCATTTCACCATGCCAGAATGAGCTGATCTTTGTGCATGAGATCCACATATGTTCCAATGAACCTTTTGATTTACTATTTCTCCAAAATGCATCTGGTATCTCCTTATTAATGTTATGAAGTTTATATGTACTACTGCAATCTATGGACCAGACTTAACATTTCTTTGGATCTGGCCAATTCAAGCTTTGTGTATGAATGGGGATTCAAACTCTGTTCTTCCCAGCACACATCTTCTGATTGAGTAACATGACTCTTAACCTACATATGTTGCTATATACTGCTGGAATATTATGGCACCCTTAAAACTCAATGCTGGAACTAAATTAGCCCCCAAAACAGACAAAGAGGCCAGACAGCCAAAAATAAGATCTTGGCTAATAAAAAAGAAGAAAGTTGAGCAAGTGCATAAATTCACCTATCTGGGGGTGATAGTGCAAGAATCAGGGGCCAACAATGCACACTGTAATTGGAGAGCTGAGAAGGCTGAGCAGTCTGCTAATGCTATTGTGAGATTCTTCCGAACAAAGGGAGGTCTCTTTGTTCCAGCAGCATTAAGGCTCTACCAACATAAAGTCGTAGCTCAGCTCCTATATGGCACCTATACAGGAATATCTCTGGCTGATCTGGCTGTGTTAGAGAAGGTACAATCTAAGTTCTTCCGCTCTATCTTACAAGTCCCTCCAGGTGTTTCCAATGCTTTGATACGTTTAGAATTGGGTCAAATGAAACTAGAAGCTAGAATACTTATTGCCTCTGTTTATCAGTGGCTTAAGAGCTTCTCAGACCAAAAAGGCCTTCTCCCTTTAATAAACCAAGACCCTTTCCAACCTAGGTGGATACAAACTTTAAAAAGAAAATTAGAATCTATGGGGCTCTCAATAGATGACCTATTGGTTCAGAGTACTATGCAGGCCAAAGCACTTATTAAACAAAGGATCCAAGACATTGAGCGCCAACGAGATATAGCACAATCCCCTTTGTTTAGGGCTCCCATGGAGACCAGATATGTTATGAGAATGGCCAACTATCTCTTACAGCTGGAAGAGCCTGCTTACCGGAGAGCCTTTACTTTAGCCCGCTGCTCAGTTATTCCTTCAATGGTTTTAGAAGGGAGATATAAGAAAATTCCCTATGAAGATAGACGCTGCATTTGCTCCCAAAGGGAGGTGGAATCTATGGTGCATATGTTTTTTTGTTGCCCTCTTCACAACCCTTATAGAAAGAGATTCATTCACCCATGCTTAGAGAGACTTACAGTAGACCCAAACGAGATGGGTCTGGAAAGACTTTTAAGTGATGAAAATTCTTTTATTACCAAACAAATAGCCAAATTTTGCTTATACCTGATTAAATTCCATTCTAAGATGGCGGGCTAGAAAATTCTCTACTTTCTTTTACTGGTTTAGTTTCCTTTTGCGTTTTAATATTTTTATGTATATCGTTATATCCACACTGTTTATGTAACTTTACAATTTTGCTACCATGTTTTAATGATTTTAATGATTTTTATGGTTTTATACCGCAATAAAAACCTGACTGACTGACTGACTGACAAAGAGGCAATCTGTTAACCTACAGAATTTGTTATCAGCAACTGGAATTGATCCACATCAATCAATCAAGTAAAGCTTTACTAATTAAATAACGGAACAAAGTAAAGCACAGTCCAAATAAAAAGGCACCAGAAGCAGGAAGCAGGAAAAGAAAACGGAGGCCACCTGCCCTCCCTGGTGGAACACCATCCACACATCCTAGGTCCCAGATGCCCTCTCACTCCAACTCCCTTCGTGCTTGGTTCTCTAACATGAGCCTTCTAACTGCAGGCAATACAAACTAGGGAGTCATGACTGCACCCACCAAGAAAGGATCTCCCACCCCAGAAGACTGGTTCTGTGCATCATTCTGACTAGGAAATGCCAAGGTCCAAGTCCTTCCAGACCTTTTCGACTGCTCCCGGCTCATAACTTGCTGGCAGTTCTGGGGATCCAGGTCCACCTCCAGAAGGTAACAGGTGGCAGAATACCGTTCCTGAGCTCAGCTCCCGGATCCAGGAAATGAAGTCAGGAAATGACACCAGGTCAAAGATTGTAGACTTGCCCAACCAGTTCCGTATACAGACGCAAGAAGCTTTCCTTCCTGTTCTGCCTGAATACTGAATGTGGTATAGCATACCTCAGGTTTTATAAGCAACAGGGACCCCATACAATGTTGGGTCCCACCTGTACTACTTTGTAATTACCAAGCTATGAAAACTGCTTGTGGCACAGCAACAGCAGGGCTACCAAAAGCAAAGGCATACTTGTACCAATATATATGGTGGAAAACAACTACTGAGTACACCACAGCCTCGCATTCCTGGTCCAGCGCTGGTCATAACTTCCCAGATGTTGGGTTCCATAATGCTTCCATAACCTCAGCAGCATCCACCTAGCAGGCCTGGCTGAAAGCTCGTGCGCTGGGCCTTACAAACAACTGAAGAGATTTGGGCCCTGGCGATGCTCATCTGGGGCAGCTGAACAAGTGGAATCCAAAGCTTCCTGGACTAAATGTATAGGAATGCCAAAGTCCTCCAAGGATGGAAGTGCTGGGCCAGAATGTGCCCAGAAACAGCAGTGATATCTTGCTGAAAACGTCATGAGACTGCAAACATCCAGAAAACCATCTTGTCACAAGACCATTTGTAAACATGGACAGGCAGGTACAGTAAGTATAGCTGCTGTTCTGGGTGTTAGGCATCAACACAGAGAAGCGCTTAAGAGTGATTGCCCTGTCAAGACTTCCTTGACCTTGTTGCTTCTCAGTGTGCTGAAGTCCAGCAAGAGTTTACAACCCTCGGCCCTTGCTTTCCCCTGTATGGCCCCTGAAACCAGCAAGGCCCCACCCACCTTCTGTTGTATTACAGCGGACCACTCGGTTAGCTGCAAAGGAAAAAAAACACACTCCCTTGGGCTTGGTTACAAAGATCACTAGGAATGAGCTAAGCAACAGTTACCATCATCTGTCTGAGACTGAAGTTTTATTGCTCCTGGGAGCAGTGACCATACACATCAGTCTGTGTCAATTACTGAAGTGGAAGACAGAAAGCTTTGGCCCTCCAGATGTTTTGGACCATAACTCCCACAGTCCTTTCCCATTGTCACTCTAAGCTTAGAATTCTGGGAGTTGTGGTCCAACACATCAGGAAGGCTGAAGTATGGACATGCCTATGCTAGGATCCCTCCATCTCAGGGCTGAATTTCCCATCCCCACTGCACCCAACTGTCTGTAGGTGCATCCTCCTCCTCCACCACCACCCGTGTAAGTGACCCCTGGGGCATAAAAAAAATTCTGCATCCCCCCCCCCCCCCTGACCCAGCCTGGAACTGCTCAGGTAGGGGAGCCAGCAGGCAAAGCTGGCGATGGCAACGCTACAGCCCAAGTCCAACAACACTCGTGGCGGTGGGTTGGCGGCAGCAACGTTTTCCTTCTGCCGCTTCCAGGCGGGAGTGGAAGCGCATCCTTGGGAATGGGTGGCCGTGACAGGGGTTGCCATCTTCTTCTTCTTCTTCCCTGCCCAGCATTGCCCCTTTGGGCCTGCAAAAGAAAAGAGCGCTCCTCGGCACCACCACCGCTGTGCCCCAGGCATCCCAGCACGGAAGGGTTTTGGCAGGAGGAGGAGCAGCAGCAATAAACCTCTCTCTCTCTCTCTCTCTCTTTCTCTGTCTCTCTCTCCAGGGCAACCACCCAAGGCAACGCCCCGCCTCCGAGGATGGACATGAGACGGCCATACCTCTCCTAAGGCCAGCTATGGGATCGGGGCCCCTGAGACAGCAGGGAGGGGGGAGCCGGCCAAGAACCCACCACCACCACCCGCTCCCCAAAGGTTCCAGTCCTTTTCCGGACAACCCGAAACCGGTGTCCCCCCAACCCCCACTCCGCTCTCCTTCTCCTCCCCACCAACCACTCACTCACCGATCAGGCTCCTCCCCACGCCGGGAACAACCGGAGGAGGGAGGGAAGGTCCTTCCGCGGCACACACACACACACACACATACACACACACACCCGCCCTCCTTCCCTCTCTCTCTCTCTCTCTCTCTCTCTCTGTTTCTCTCGCTCGTCCTCCCTCCTTCCGAAGGGACTACGAACCCCAGCATGCCTCGCACCCAGAAGGCGACTACGAATCCCGGCATCCCCCGCGGCCTAAAGGAAAACAGGCGGCTGCTCCTGCGTCGGGAGCTTACTTAGGCTCTTTAAAGGGCAAAAACTACATTTTCCGCCATTAATGGCACTGAGGATTTGTGGTCTGGGGGCTGGCCTGGCGCCTCGTCGTCAGGGCTGCTGCCCAGTTTTTAAGGAAAGGTGTTGAAGGGTCCCTGGGTCTGTCACCGACGCTAGGCGGTGTAAGGCTGAAAGCCAGTCCCGCCTGTTCCTTGGGATGGTTGTCGCTCCTCCCGAGAGCGTTCATTTCTAGGACTGTTATCTGGAAGTTGAGTCATGGCAACTGGACGTCTTTTTCTTGAAAAACTGATCTCTCAAGAAAAAGGCCATTTGCCATGACTCAACTTCCAGATAAACTCATCTGGATGACTGAGAATCTTCACTGACATATTCAAGTACTGTACGCAGCCTTCTTGCAAATTAAGTTTTTACAAGTCTGCTGCTCAAGACTGAGGATGATGAAGGTTCACCTTGTTTATTATTTATTTATTTTAAATATTTCTAGCCTGTCTTTCTTCCGTTTATTAAAGTTATTAAAAGGCAATGTTTCAAAGCTAAACAAATAAAGAAGGCATTTTTTAAGAAATGGAAAATAAAATCAATACTAAAAATGGAAAAGCTTACCTGAAAAGAAAGGGCTTGCTGTGGAAAGATGGCAAAGATCTTCTCCTCTGGGAGGGAGTTCCAAAGTCTGAATGCAACCACAGAGAAAGCTCTCTCCCATGTCCCCATCAAATGTACCTGTGAGGGCAATAATGGGACTGAGAGAAAAGCCTCCCCTTCTTATATTAATACCTGAGCAAGCTCGCAAAGGGGGACATGGTCCTTAAAGACAGCACAGAACCAAGCCTTTTAGGGCTTGATGGGTTAAACCAGCACCAGATCATTCTGTGCACATATTCCAGATTGGCAGCCTGTGGAGCTGCTTTAACTGGGGAGTTATGTGGTACCTGTAACTAGCCCCAATTAACAATAAGGCTTCAGTGTTGTGGGTCTACTGTACCAAAGTTTCCAAATATGATCCAAAAATGGCTCCACATAGAGTGCATTACAATAATCCAAACGGGATGTAACTAAAATGTGTCACTATGCCCAGATTAAATCTCTCCAGGCACAGTGCAGCTCATTCAGTAGTTTTATCTGCAAAGTCTGCCCTAGACTTTGGAACTCCCTCCCACAAGAGACCTGGCTGCCTGTCCTTCCATAAGCAGGCAAAGACCTTTCTTTTCAGGCAAGCTTTTCCTCAGTCACTGGCTGCTTGAATGCAGTTTTTAAATAGATTACTGTGCCTTACTCCTTTGAATTAATTTTTGGT
Source organism: Phrynocephalus versicolor (assembly GCA_023846285.1). Lineage (NCBI taxonomy): Eukaryota > Metazoa > Chordata > Lepidosauria > Squamata > Agamidae > Phrynocephalus > Phrynocephalus versicolor. Next base: position 17,872,982 of record JAHTLZ010000010.1, on the reverse strand, counting down.
GTTGGTTTTGTTTACTGTTTTTCAGTGTAGCATTTGTTTGATCTTTTTTAGGCAATTTGTGTACTCATTGTTTTTAGCTTTAAATACTGTATTGTCCTTTAATGATGTGAGTTGCCTTGAGTCTTTTCAAAGGAGAAAGGCAGGGTTAAAATGTTTTAAATAAATAAATAAATAAATAAATAAATAAAAGCACTCCTGGCCACAGTAAGAACCTGGGCATCCAGGCTCCAAGATAAATCCAGGATCACACCAAAACTGCACACCTGAATTTTCTTTCAGAGGGAGCATCACTGGATCCAACACAGGCTGCATCTCATATTTCTCGTTCTGCTATTTGACTGACCAAGAGCACCTCTGTCTTGTTTGGACTGAGTTTTGGATTATTCATCCTCATTGAGTCCATTATTAATATGAGGAACACTTGATCAGGAGCCAAAGCAGATTCCTTGGATTTAGATGGGAAAGAGATATAGGGGTTGTGTGTCATTGGTGTACTGGTGGCACCCAACCCCAAAACTTAGCCTCTTTCAACAGTTTTGTGCAAATAGCATAGGGGCAAACAGAACTCCAAGAGATCCCACATGTCAACATCCAGGGGGGCAAACAGGAGTCCCCCAGCTCTACCTTCTCAGTTCTCTTCTGGAAAGAACAAAAGCAATTATAGAACCATTCCTCCAAGTGTCATCCCAGTGCGGCAGTCCAGAAGGATTCATTGGCCCATGGTATCAAAAGTTGTTGAGAAGTCCAGCAGAGACAACCATCAAGATGATGACAAAAGGTTGGGGGCTTTCCTCTCATCTCTGGCAGTGGGAGAACTCCCATCCCCTATGAATATTTTTTTACCCAGCATGTTGTTAGTCTGTGGAACTCCCTGCCAAAAAAGGTGGTGATGGCATCTAGCCTGGATGCCTTCAAAAGAGGATTGGACAGATTCCTGGAGGAGAAGTCCATCACAGGTTAGAAACCATGATGGAGATGTGTAATTTCCAGGCTTAAAACCGGGGTACTTCAAGGGCCAAATACAGGGGACTGGTATCAGGGGACAGATATCTAGTCTCATGCGCTCCCAGACACATCTGGTGGGGCAACTGTGAGATACAGGAAGCTGGACTAGACGGGCCTTTGGCCTGATCCAGCATAGCTCTTCTTATGTTCTTATGTATGTTCTTAATAGTTTCTTTTCAGTATAAGGCAGAAAATGCAGGAGATGGAACCCTTTGCTCAGGTCTTGGTTATTGCTGGTGGATGGAGAAAGTGGCCAAACATACCACAACGTGTGCAGCTGTGATCAGGGCACTGGGGTTTTCTTTTCAAAAAGAGATAAAGGGATTTATGACTTTATGTATGCTAAATGTTTAATATCTGCCTTGTGGAAGGAGGTCTTTTCAGTTCACTTCTTCACTGTGCCGCCCAGGAGAGCCTGCTTGCCTGGCCTTCAGCAAACTTCACTTTCGCAGGGCACTCCCAGATGAGAGGAATGGTAAACAATGTAGTATTTATTTATGAAAACCATGGAAAGGATAACCATAAGTCAGTATCAACTTGTGGCAGACAATTATTATTCAGGTGGAATATCAGTTGTTATGTACAGAAATATTCAGGCTTGGAGCATTCAGTGCACAGCTAGCTTAGCTCTGCCTTTATGCAATCTCAGACGGTGGTGTGCCCTGAATGCCCTGCAGTATGTTGACGGGTTTTTCTGTTTGCTTCATTCGTATCACCGCCCCAGCAAGAGAGAATCAAGTGGTGGTCCTATGCTTCCTTCCCTCCTGTCGTAAGCTGCACTGCCACGGAATGCCATCAAAAGAAGCCACCTCTGAGTATTCTCTACCTAGAAAACTCTGGAAGGGGTTGCCATAAGTCAGAATTGAGTTGATGGCACATTATTGTTGTTGTTGTTACAAATACTTTTAAAAGTCCCATATTGTTTGTTTTAATTCTACATATAAGAATATACACATGGAAGTCCTGGCAATGGAATAGCACAATCTTGTTGTGAATTCTGTAGTGACTCAGAATAAAATGTTAATTCTGGACCAAATGGCCATAACCTTAAGTAATTAAACATAACAAATCATGTTAGTAACATGGCCATTCCTATTGTTGCAAATCCAGAACATAGCTGCTAACAAGGACAATTCTTCCTTCTCTCAACGATGGTACCAAGTACTGTATATTGAAGGCAGGAGAGCAATCATTGAAGAAAGACAGTTGTCAAAGGACTAGGGCGGAAGTACGGGTATTCCAAGAGATGGCTTGGGAAAAACTTTGAATTATAGTCAGATAACTCTGAAATGATCCTGCATAAGATAAAAAGGGAGACAGATTAGAAAGAGAACAAGCAAGGCCCTTTTTAGGTCAGAAGTGAACTTTGTGAACAAAAAAGGCTTTGATCTGAAATCTGGTTTTGCTTGACTTCCTTTTAAAAGCATGGTTTTGATACAAAACCATATTACTATACTTGGATTAAATGGGTTTCTTATGTCTCTCCTCTCCCCCGCTTTTAAAATGCCATTTGGTCACTTTTGAGAAAAACGCAAGAACCCTACCCTTGTCCTTTTTTGCATGCTCAGAAATCAGGGTGTTCCCAGAAAATTCAGAATCAATTGACCAGAATTAAGTCCAAGGCTAGAAATGAAGAATTAGAGGTTCTTATGTCTATTCTCTATTGGATTTTTTTGTCATATCTTTCGCCTAATTCAGGGATCCAATACTGGTTTTCCAATAGCAATTTGTTTATTAACTAAAATATATTATTCTGAGAGAGCTTTTGGGATCTCCAGCATAGTTCACAGTGCTGGATGTCAGGGTGGGGGGGGGGGAGACAGGGGAAAGGAAAATATGGGAAAAATCCATTATCAGAGAGTTAACTTTATTAGGCCAAATTTTAATAAAGGCATAAAGTTCTGTATACAAGCTTTTACGGGCAAGACTAAATCCTCAGGCATGGTATTATAAAGGGAAAGGGGGAAGACAGATGGGGAGAAAGAAAGGACAAGAGAGCAAAACAGAGCATATCTTAAACCCTTTATGTTCATATCCTGTTCCAATCAGAAGAGAAACAGATGTTCTCATCTCTCAGAGATGACTTTACAGTCGGGGTGCTGAATTCTGGCCTGAAGTAGTCAGAGAACAAAGAGCTGAGGAAAACATAGATCTGAAGAAGTGGACCTATCCACAAAGACTCACATTCAGTTACTGGTATATCAGTTATTAGCTATCAATGAAAAAGACAAAAATGCTGTGGCAGCTTAAAGACTAAGCAACCACAACATTTTTTGTCTTCTTTATTTTAATTTTTTGCTTTTTTATGCCTGACATAGATCTCCTAGTGTTGCAAACTATGGTTTAGGGAGGATATACAGGGTGCTGTAGTGGATAGAGAGACACTAGGATTATGTAGGTTTAAATCTGAATCTATGATTGGATTTGGAAACCCAAGGGAAGGGCAAAACTGATAAAACCACTCCTTAGATACTTATCTTGTAAGTTGCTTCTACTTGACAGCAACATAATACACAGTGAATGAACTTTGCTCTGTGTTGAAGTTGATGCTCTCTTGTTAGATGGAAATACTTTATATGGGTGCATGCCAGATTTCAATGGAGCTCTAAGCATGGTATTCCTGGTTGCCCTCCTGCCACCAAATAGCTGTTCCCTTCCCCTCTCAGCACAGTTTGTTCTTAGTCAACAATGCATGTGAGGTCAAGAGCCATCTCGGCTTCTACAGGAGTGATGCCATCTGCTCGGGAAACATAAGGTTCGGGCAGTTAGAATTCTTGGCTGTTACTTGAGTAGCAGCCCTTCTGGGTAGGAATTGAGCCCCTACTTAGCTGAACATTTGCCATTTGCCCTCACATACTATCTTTGATACAGTGCCATCATGATCAACTTTGGCATTCTTGATAATATAAGATGGAAGCTGCCTGACATGGGATGGAGCCATCCTGTCTGATACAAGAAGGTCATGAAAGTCTTAGTTCAAAAAGTAACTTTTCTAGGCTCTGATTTAAGTCCCTCTGGTCATGGAATTTCCATGTAAGTATCACAACTAGATGCATGATCAGCTTGGTTCCATTAACCTGTCTAATTCTAATCTCCTTCCAAAGTCAGGTAAACCAGTGATCCACTGGCATATGTTTTGGTAAATTCCTACATTATTTATGTGATCAATGAATAAGTATTCGGTTATATCTATCCTGAATCACTCGGTAGTCTGTTTCATTGGAGGATTCCATGTTCCTTATATGGTGAGAGAAGCGAGGAAAAACATATACAGCACTAAACCCAGCACATTACTCTGATAAGAGGATAGGTTAGGGAAAATTAAACCAGCTAGAATTAAAAGTGTTTTCCTTGTTTATATGTTCCCAGTTACACAGATTGTACTTGTCTGGATTCTGTTGTTGCTGTTCAGTTCTATGCCGGAAGCACTGATTTTGTATCAGCCTTAGTTTTTCTGATTCCATCTTGGAAACATAACAATCCACTTAGGTTTATAGATACCTGTCAAGTTTTGGATTTGAAAATAAGGGAAATTTTCCGACACCCGCCGTGAGCCATCCCACCACCACAACCAAGCTCCAGTATCTCTCAAATGTTAAGATAGGTGTACAAGAAATCTAAAATAACCACTTGTAAACCACTTACTAACTTCAATTAAATGATCAGAATCTCATAGGCTTACCTTTGATGACACTGAAATGCTGTGAAAATTCTTATGTTATAATACAGTTTAAATGAAAACACAAAAGGGTATATGAAGCATATTTATTAATTTTACATTTTAGTTCATATAATAGTCAACACATTACATATTTACTGTTTATTTCACTTTGCTTGACTTCAAGTTAAACATTTACATTTTATTTTCATTACACATTTTCTTTTAATTTAACATGTTCACTCATGTGGCTCTCTAGCATTCATTAATGACATACAAATTTGTTACAGACTTTGTATCCTTTAACACTTTTCTGGAAGGAGTGAATTTGTGGGCTGGGCCAGAGTGGTTGATTTACATGAAAGTAAAGCACAAACAGTACTGTTGTCTAATGACATCCTATTCTCTGTAACAATCTTTCTCACCACACTAAACAGCCTTTCACACACTGACATTTAAGATGATGTTAATACCCAGCCCATTCTCAAATCACAGACCAGATCAGGGTGTTTAGTTTGCCACATGTGTAACACCTTTCAGTGCTAATGTTAACTGAAATAATTATCAACTGTGGCCTGGACATAACAAGCATAATAATGAGATGCCACGATTTATGAGAAACCAATTTACTCTCATCTCTGGTTTCGATGAGACATTGCAAACAAACTGTCTGAATCCAGTATGTAAGTACGTAAAGAAACCTGATGTGATATAAATTCAGCCGGCAGCTGTAACTAAATTCTGCTTTTCTCCTTACAGGGTTTACAATGTTCTTATGCCCACATTCATCATGCTATAATCTTTTATTTTTTCAGTCACAAACATATGTCCACTTCATATGTTATTTCTCTGTAATAAAATGTCTTTAGTCTCTGAGCATAGGCAGAGTTCAAATGAGATAGCCTTTGCCTAGGCAGAGGAGGCTCGATTCCTCCTGCCTTTCTAAGTCTGCCAACTGTGAATGGGCCGCCTGGTGGGTACCAGATTTTTTAAAAAAATACGGGACATTTACTGGAAAATAATCAGGAAGAGGGCGGGGAAGACGGGTAAAAAATGGGAGTTTCCCAGTCAATACGGGACACTTGACAGGTATGGGTTTATATTTTGTTCAAGGAACCACTAGCGGAATATTTTCTTTCCAGCATATAGATTGGTTCTTCTTCTAAATGAGTCACCAGTTTTATTAGGTTTCCTATGAACTATATTAGGCTTTTGCTAACAGCCATGACCTACATATGTGAGGAGACTGGGTGTTTTGCTAGGCAGAAATACGTGTTTTTAAAACAGCATGACAAACTCAGCCCACTGAGGAGTAAAGCTAGAGGGATTGGCGTTTAGCAGATTGTTCTTGCTCAGGCCTTTATTGGCTGCTTGTAGAGCAGAAATGGCACATGCTCGCATGTTTCCTCCTGAATATTGATTAATGAATATTAATAGTGAGACAAAGCATTAGGTGGGGTAAACTGGCTGTCCCAAACAGTGTGATATCAGGATGAATGACTCTCCAGCTGAAGTTTTATATCACAGTTACATTATTCCCAGTCTCCATGCCCTGTGCTTCATTCTCTTCCTTCATGTAATTTCTCTCTGATGTTGCCTGAACACCCACAGTTTATGTAAAACAGAGGCATAGTTAGGGCTTCCAGAGCCTGGGGCAATAGTCAGTTTTTGCGCCCCCCCCATTGCAAAATATAATCTGGATGGCGGGTGGGTGGGGGGTCAGTCACGGAGGGGTTGGTAGGCAATTTGGCACTCTCTAATTGCTGAGCCCTGGGCGCCCCGCCCCCTTGCCCTCCCCAAGCTACGCCTCTGATGTAAAACTCTTCATCTTTATCAAGCCAGCATGAACCAGGAGAGCTTTCTTTGGACCTATTTAATCAGGAATAGATCAGTATTTGGACCATGTTGGTATGGTTTGGTTCCAACTAAATGGCATTGTGTGCATTTGTTTCTATTTAGATTAGCCTATCCTGCCCATTTAAGAGCTGTCCTTCTCCTTTTTGGTACAGGGATAGGGGCTTTTGTGTTTTGACATGGTCCCAATTATCCTGCCTTTTAGCCTGTGCAAATAGCTACTTTGCATCCCAGTGGAGTTGTGAGCTGTGTTATCAGCCACGACAGTCCTGTGATGTAATAGATGCATTGACATTAAAGGGGAGGATGGAGAAACCCACACCTCTATTTATCTTGTCTTATTTTAATTTTTTTTAAATAACACAACCACAGTTTTACTATCATGCTATGCATTGCTCTTTTGATATGCCACTTATTTTATTTAACAACAACGACAAAGAAAACCTACTCTGGCCCACTGAATGATGGCAATGAGAAAAAGTGAGGAAGGGCCTATATAAATTTCATGGATTCCACCCCCAAATGGCAGCGTATCACCAGCGGGGCTGAGGAGAAAGATGGGGGGAAATGGGCTACCTTCCTTCCATCTCCTCAACCTTCACCATCACCTCACTTCCATCACCTCCTTATACGTGAGTAAACCAGGCAAACACACTTTTTAGTGCAATGTTTTTATTATTGTTTTAATTATTTATTGACATTTTTGGTGTTTTAACTCTTTTAATTCTTTTGATTGTAAGCTGCCCAGAGTCCTTTGGGTAGTGGGTGGCATATAAGCTGTAAAAATAAAAGAAATAAAAACAAAATAAAGTAAACCGCCAAGTCAAAGACTGGCATGAAGCCTTCTCATAGAAGAATCTCCAGTGTGAACAGAATGATCACTTTAGTGAGATAACAAAATAGGCCACACGGAAACATAACAACCTTTAAAGTGCAAACCAGATTGGGCTCCATGCAGAACAATAGGAAGAGATAGCATCAAACACTTGGAGGCGAGCTGGCAGTGGGATACTAGGCCAGGCTAACATAAACCTCAGGACGACCTGTAACCAATCCAATATTTGTTACTGTGGGCAGCAGCTGAACCTTCCTTCTTTCTTTCCCTCCCCCTTCCTTTCTTGGCGCTGAACCCCAACATCTGGAGATACTTTTCAGCAGAGGAAACCTGCGTTCTCTGTCCCAGCTGTGTGAGCGCTGGGCATACATATGGTTAATGGCAGCTGTGCTCCCATCTGGGGGAGGAGGGCCGACAGCATGCAGTGTCTGCCCCTTTATTCCCCTCTCCCTCTCCCTCTCTCTGTCTCTTTCCGTGTTTCTCTCCTTTGGCTTTCCAGAAAGCCGCTTTCTACTTGGAACTTGAGATCTCAAGGCAAGAAACGGGGTTGTTTGCTTGGAGAAGAGGGAAGGGATGTTCTAGATTGAAGACCAAAGGCAGTCAGTGGCTCTGGCAGCCTGCTATTCTCCCCCAAAGGTAGGTGCCATCCAGGTGGACAGATTTATGGGGTAAGAAACTTAGGGCTGTGGAATTGTGTGTGTGGGGGGGGGGGTTGACCTGCATAAACTTGGCGGGGGGAGTGCTTGGGTTGGGTTACAGCAGCCCAAGTGTGCTGGGGATCATGCACAAGGACTCTTCCTCCAGGAGGGACCCTGATGCTCAGACTGCTAGGATATTACATAATTTGTCTATGTCGGGGGGTGGGGGAGTGGGCATGTGAGAGAGTTGTTTCAGGATCTCCCCTGTGTGGAATCCCCCTGTTACAGCCAGATGGACAAATTATGATCTATATGCTGTTGGACTACCATTCCCATCCACTTTGGATAGCCTAGCCAACAATGAGGGATAAAAGTAGTTGCACTGCCTCTCATCATCATTCTGCCAGGCAGTCATGAGTGGAACTGACATGTACAATATCATGGTCACCCCTAGATGAAATGTTTTGCCTCTCAAATCCATTGGGATGCACGTTGTCTTCCAGTAATCCTCACCTACTCTTCTCACATGAACTCTGCTCTTGAGGAAGTGTCACTTGAGGACAAGCTTTACTGGGCAGTCTGAGAATGAGGCCCTGGCACGCGTAGGAGAGGAGAAGAGTGGCCCTTTCTTTGGCTCCGACGCCTGCTGGCAGACTTACCACTGACCGGCCAGCTTTTTAATAATTCCAGCACTTGGTTTTGAAACATAACAACCTTTAAAGTGCAAAGGGGTTGCTGTAGGGACCAATCCAGCAGTGGTCCCCTTTCCTCTATGCTTTATGCTTCTTTCCTGGAGGGTTAAAGATTGGTAGTTACAAGGGGTAAACAAAGAGAACATGGGGCTTTATTCTGCTCCTCACCCCGAACATCCTCTGGGTGAAATGGGCGCCTGGGTCTTTGGCTCTCTAAATGCTGAGGCATTTTTTTCCAGGCTATGACAGTTGTAGGATTCCAGGCATTACAGGATGGCCTATCAGGCCCATGAGAGATGGAGTGTGTCCAAAGTGAACCGGAAAAAACAAATACCATCTTGGAGCCGAGGCTGCAGACTCCATAACAAGCCTGCATTTGTCCAATTATTTGTCTCTTTGAGTGTCCTTGAACGGGGCAATATATGCTGCATTCTGGACACGTGTCAGGTTCACGGTCTAAAGGAATTGTCCTTGTATGCCTGAATTTAAATACAGTACACTAAAAATTCCATTTATCATATTGTTGTACTATTTCTTCTAGAATTCTTGGTCAATTTCATGCTTTATAAGTAATAATAGATGAGTCGGTCTCCTAGATTTCTCCTCCGCTCCCAGTGTTTTAGAAGAGGGTTTATAAACAACCAAAACAAGTAGGTTAACTCCCCAATATGGATGAAATACTGCCAGTTATCCTAATGGCAATCATATAAAGCTCATCCACACGGGCTGGGCTTGGTGATCCATAGGATCCCTTTTCGTTCTGCAATTCTAAGATGACAACAAGGACAAGAAGAACGATATTCAAAATGATTGAGCTCAAACCATGTATAATAATGCCAGACGGCTAAAATCCCCATTAGTATATGGCAGGTTTTTTTTATTATATAAGCCTGCACTTTAACAATGGAGGCAACATCCCTTTCTCATACTTTTTGAAAATCTAGTTGTGTTGGTGAACCTATGTCTCGGGTGCCAAAGGTGGCACTTGGAGCCCTTTCTGAGGTCATCCAATATCACCCTTTCACAGCCCCCTGTATTCAGGTAAAATTGCTGTATTGGCAGCACTTTGTGAATAAGTAGTGGGTTTTGGGCACTTGGTCTCTACAAGGTTCACCATGACTGATCTAGCTTCTTAGTTGCTTGTTCACCCTTTTTCAGCGGGCATCACATTTTCATGTGCAAACTGCCTGTCTGTTGTGTTTCTGCACACTGGATTTATGCCACAGTGTGAGATAAACATATGAGAAAGTAAGATTTACTTCCTACACCTACAGACAGGAGGGTGGAAGAATTACTTTTCCCAACGTCCCTCCCAAAATATCCCAGCCATTTTGGATAGGCCAGCTTGGGGGGATTCTGGGAACTGTAGTCTGCGAAATGGCTTCTCCAACTGAGCTCTGGTGCAGCGGGCAAAGTTTTTTTTTACCTGAGGGTGAAATGCCGTAAGTATCTTTCAAAATATATTGCAAATATGGGGTGGGGGAGATGCCTGCCATGAACACCAGATAAGTGTTCATGCATTCTGCAGTGAGTGAGTGGGAGTGATGTATGTTATCTGCATTATACAAGAGTCTCTTACTAATGCTTTAAAATTGGTTAACTAGTATGGCTTCTCTGCAAGAATCCTGAACATTTTAATACTATGCAAAGAATAAGGTTTCATCATCCTCAGAAAAGTCCTTGGAGGAAGACAAGTTTCAAAACAGCTTTTATCTCCAACATAGATCATGTACTGTATTTATGAATGTAGTACAGAGTGAATTGCATGTTCCTTGATTAGTGTGGGAGGGGCAACATTATGACTACAGATTAGCTGGGGTTCACCCACATCAGCTTTGGGTATCTGGTAATAGATATGGGCTGCATGAGAATGCCTCCCATTTGCACATGGCTTGTGGCTGTTTCTTTCAGTCTGTGCCTGCCTTCTCATTATGCTCTGCAAGACATATTTCTGCTCCCATTGGAAATCTTCTGGCTCTGGATTTTGACCCAGCTGACTGGTTTGTTCCTTGAGAATGTTCCCAAAGGCTCTTTGACCACAGATCTTAGGAGGCTTGCCCAGTTTTGCTAAGCACTCCATTGCATCGGCTTATTATAGAATGGGGGTGGGGCAGGGCATCCCAATGGTACATTTTTACATGTGTTTGCACATCCACGTGAACTCCGCTGTGGAACCACAGGCCTGCCCAACGAGAAAACCACAGGAGTGCTGCAACATAGCAGTCCAAAGGCACTTAGGAAGGAATGAGTCAGGGCATCTCCATCATTGCCTGCTTGCAGGACACCGTGTTTTTCTCTTCCAAAATCTTTGCCAGTCTTCAAGCACCCATTTCTGTGCTAGTTGGAGAGAATGGCAGGGAAGAGAAGTGGTTTTGGGCTTTGGGGTTTTTCCCCCTCTCAGTTCTTGTCTCTGATTTGGGTTTGCCTGTGGCAAGGGCCAAATGGGGCTGCTACTTCTCCACTGCTGTTGGAGGGTGGAGAGGAAGGAGAAGAGGTGCAGGCGCTTAATCTTCCCTCCCACTTTCCCCTTTCTGCCTGCAGTGATGATCAAGCTCTTTATTGTCCCTGATTTGGGAAGGCTAAGCTGATAATTCCCTGTTTGGTGAAAGTGGTCCATTGGTTGCACCAGATGAGATTGAGCTACGTTACTCTGTAAAGAGTGGAGAATAGGCTTTGGTGTCCCATGTTGGCTAGTTCTAATGCTTGTTGATCAGAAGACTGGCTTGCATTTTAATCAAAGGATCACCCATATAGGAAGATTGATCTCCTTTCCCCCACTAACTCCCCAATTCTCATTGGAAGAGTGAGTAAGCAGAATACTTACTCCCCATGGCCACCCTAATGCATTTCCTTGCCTGGCTCTGTTCTTCTCCAACAGGGTTCAGAGCCATGATGATGCCAAGTGCCCTTTTGCTCATCTGCCTGCTCTTCCAGGCTGAGTGCACTGAGAGTGACGTGGAAAAGAAGGATGGAGCATCCACGCAGCCACCACCCCAGCATCACTCTCCCAGGTGGGTCATGACAACGAAACCAGCAAGCAACGGGATGGCAACCAACAATAAGCCTTGCTCCCAGGGTGCCACAGTCATCAGAGGGAGCCTAATTAGAGGTACTGTATACCTGGGCATCTGCAGAAGACGGCTCTGCCTTTAGCTGGGACTGCTGATGGCAGTTAAAGAAATAACTTCATGGTGTACTTCAATGCCCAATTAACATCATTAATGTGCATCTTCAGTGCACACTTAATGCACAATTAACTCTATCACCCTGTCCCACTTTAAATGGAGCCAGAAGGGGCTGAGTGATGATGGCTGTGAAGGAGGTGTAAATGACTGCAAAAGGGGCCTTAATGGTTGCATCACAAGCATAAAATTAAGATGACTTTAACCAGAGTGAGTATTCCCTACCCATCTTCTGTACTACAAAGGACTGTGTTTTCCTAGGTTCTCCGCCCAACTCTGCAAATTGCTAAATGTTCAGGGTTCCATCCAATCATGAGCACAGGACTGAAGTGGTGCAGGAAATCTTGACCTCGTCCCAACACACCCAAGTCAAGATGCATAGTAGCCTAAGCTCACCATGTTTAATTTGGCACATGCAAGCAGAAAACCTCTCCCCTTCCCTGGTGCTAAAAATCTCAAAACAGTCTGATAAGAATAGGCGGTTCCTCAAAAATCGCCATGCAGAGAGTTAGTTCACTTAGTTTACTAGACAGACATAGAAGCCCAGAATTATAGAGAGTATACAGCAAGTATATAGCAAGCAAGTAATATACAGAACACAGGTATTAGTAGGAGTTCCAGCACAGCTTAAATTGATCCGTGCACAGATCAAACCCTGCTGGTCTGGACTCCTACTAATACTGTACCTGTGTTCTGTATATTACTTGCTTGCTATATACTTGCTGTATACTTTCTATAATTCTGGACTTCTATGTCTGTCTAATAAACTAAGTGAACTAACTCTCTGCATGACGATTTTTGAGGAACCGCCTATTCTTATCAAGTCCATTTCCAGAGGTTGGGGTAATTGTGTTAATCTGTTGGAAGGGAACTCGACTCTCCCCGCCCCCTCCGGCCTCCTCCTCTTTCCCCCTTCTCCCTTCCAGCTCCCTTGCTGCCACTGCCACTGCCACTGCTGCTGCCGACCGCAGCTCACTCACTTCCACCATGTTCGCCGCACAGCTGGGGTGGGCCGAGCCAGCAGTGGGGCAATCACATTGCCACAGTGTCACAAGGCACCTTAAAACAACAGCAGCTTTGGCATAAGCACTTGTGAGCTGCAGCTCATCTTCCCGGAGCGTCCCTCTGATGTAGCCCACAAAAGATTATGCCACGATTTAAATATACATTACTAATCTTTCTGATAGGACACATTGTTTGGAGTAACAATCAGTTGCACGTTTGCAGCCCATTCATGGGATTGAAAAATGCCACCTCACTCTCCATAATGGTGGACTTGACAATGGTTTAGTGAAAGGGGCTGTTATACAAACTACTAGAGATGGGCACGGAATGAACATTCTTTCGTTTCCGTTATTCGTTATTCGTTCCGTTATGTAACGAAACGACAAACGAAAATTGTGATGAAAATGCAACGAAACGAACAGAACCACGAAAATTGTGGTCGTTACGTTTCGTTTCCGTTAATGGCGACGCGCAATGAAATGAGCTGTTTTAAATGTTAAAAAATCGCCCTGGACATCCATAAAAACACAGCGATAATTATTTATATTGTCTGATAATACCTACCAGGGGGGTTGGGGTCCTTAAAAGGTGCATTTATGTCTTTTCTCAGATAACTGTATTTTTTCCCTTTAAGGGGAGTTAGGGGACATTGACCCAAAATGGCTCCCAGATGCCTAATATTGATTGATTTCTTGGGTATTAAAACACCCTGGACATCTGTAAAAATGCAGCGATAATGCGATAATTATTTGAAATTATTACCTACCAGGGGGTTGGGGTCCTTAAAACATTTGTTTTTGTCTTCTTCCATCGCAATGTATTTTTCTTTTCCCTTTAAAATGGATGTCGCCACCAGCCACAAAATGGAGGCAAGCCATGTGATGGGATCATGTTCAACCAATAGCATGCCCAGGTTGCAGACTGGGCAGGTCTGGCAGCCACAGAGGGTATAAAAAGCTCTGGCACCCCCCCCCCGTCCTCCTTGCAGTCTCTGGTGGGAGTTAGGGTGGGATTGCTGTCTCTGCGACTCTAGCTTCAGTCCTGCAGCCTCCCTGTGTGCGTGCGTGCTGCGTACCTCTTGGTGAGTACCCTCCCTTGCCCCGCAGTGCAGTCACTCTGCGGCTGCCTTGCACCCTGGGCAATGCCCACCACTGCCTTTGCAGCCTCCCTACGTACCTAGTCTATCCTGTGTCTCTGCCAGCATCCATTTTTTTTTAGTGTTTTCCCTCTGGTCTGGGGCGTTGGGGGACGCCTGTGCACGGAAATGCTTTAAAAATCGCACAAAAAGCGGGTAGAAACGACAAACAAAAAAACAAAAAACAGAAATGAAATTTTTCCAAAAATTCGCGACAAATGGAAACGAACCAAAACAGACCTCTCAATGACAAACGAAAAACCGAAACACCATTTTTTTGTTTCGTGCCCATCTCTACAAACTACTTCTGCTTCTGCTTCCAATAGAAAGGAGTGGAAATATCCACTTGATTTATTCAGCTAAGCTTGTCTGTGGATCATGTGGCCCTGGTGTCCTGCAATTAATGAATCTCATTTGCTGTCACCTGTGGCAAGACAAAGGAAGGCGGGTTTGGCATGACTACCCCTTTGAAGACAACTTAATTGCTGATTTATCAAGGGGTCTCATCGGTCCAGTAAACCCATTTCAAATTTGAAATACTAGAGAAATTCACCCCCGTAACAATATTTTGTATGCTGAAATTACCTTTCTTTCCTGTCTTCTTCTCAGCTAATTCAGCAAATCACCCACTCAATTTAGGATTTCAGATCAAAGCTCCCTTAGGAATTATTGGTCCCCATTCTAAAGCACAAGGGGAATTCATTGCAAATGCTTTTGCCAAATCTGGGTGCCTCCTTCCCTCATTAATGCAGTGATGGTTATTGGAACTAAGGGATTTTGGCATCTAATTCCTGGACCAGTGAAAATGTTGGTAATCTCCTGGCTAGAGTATATGCTTTTCCTGTAATATACCAAATTTGACACTGAAGCCACTGTTTGTGTCTGTAGTTATGGGAAAGTAATACAGTATACCAGGGCTGTCCAACTCTGAACACGCCAAGGTCTACTTTTTCCGGCCCAAAGTGCCTAAGGGCTACTACACTAAAACCTCTAATAACGAATTTTATCCCTTCCAAGCACATGCTCATAATTAAAAAAAAATGTTAGTAGAGCAGCGGTTTCCCAGAGGAATGCATTGAAAATCAATTAAGCCGTTCTGGAGGTAACAGATTTCAATGCATTCCTATGGGAAAGCTGACCATTCCCATGCTTCCTTTGCACCCGCTCGAGCTGGTGTGGGAGGGTGCAAGGAAGGTGCATGCATGCTTGTGCAGATTGCCCCTTCCAAGGGGTAACCCACGCGACCATGTACATGCCTCACTTGCACCCGGCTTGAGCCGGTGTAAGGGAGGTGTGTGCATAATTGTGAGCAGCCCAGGCAAGCGGCGGTAGCGGATCCATCACCGCCACTTACCTGAGCTGCTGGAAGACTTTTTTAAAAAAAGTGTGCTTTCCCTCCCAACCCACCAGGGGCCTGACTCGACTCTCCCCCCCCTCCGGCCTCCTCCTCTTCCCCCCTTCTCCCTTCCAGCTCCCTTGCTGCTGCTGCCGCTGCCGCTGCCGACCGCAGCTCACTCACCTCCACCATGTTCACTGTACAGCTGGGGCGGGCCAAGCCAGCAGCGGGGCAATCACATTGCCACGGTGGCACAAGGAGGAGAGGATGGCTCAGAAGGGAAGCAGGAGGAGTGGTGGCGGTGGGGGGGGTCACAGTCTCTGTGAGGCAGCCGTGGGGGTGGGAGGCGGAGGAAGAGGGGGAAGGGAAGTGTGGGAGGAAGGAATTATCCAGGGGGGAAGAAGAGGGAGGCGACACCAAGCAAAGGAGGTGGGCACGCTCGCACCCCACTTCTCGTTGTCCCCTCCTGTCCCTCTGCTCTGCAACAGCGACTCACCTGGTCATGAGACAGGGGTGTGCCGATCATCTGGTCGGTGGTGGTGGGGAGCAGGGTAGTGCACCATGGGCATTGAACTGCCCCACTGGGCTGAGACAGTGGACTGGCAGATCCAGAACGTTGCTGGGGCAGTGGTGGTCCTTGGGGTGGGGCAGGTAGAGGTGGAGAACTTATCCCCTCACATTTTTAATTGATGGCCAGCAAGCTACTTTTTGAACTCTTCACGGGCTACCTATTGTGCAGGCCTACTGTATACTATACATATTTAATATACCTTTTTACAATGGATGCAGCTGAAGGGCATGTCTGCCTTACTAACAGATGCCTAGCTTAGGTGGGAAACTGACACCACCCTAGTGCTGATAGGTACAATCAGTTCTTTTGGGGATTGCTACCTGGCATGCTCTGAGAGCACATTTATGGACTCATACACGTCTTAATGTACACACCTTTAAGGGATCTTTCGACCTTGGCAGTAGTGCATCTTTACACAGATTATATGCAACAACTTGGAGTGTATTGTATTAGGCACAGTTGCATTTTAATTAAAAGCTGTAATGTAACATTCAATGTGGGGAAGCCAATTGTGGAATTGTCTTTTTTAGCAGGGAATTGTCTTTTTTGGTTCAGGTGGCAGATTTGGTTTAAACTAGTCTAACAGGCTTGCTTTTGTCCATTTCCTGCCAGTGTGATCACTTCATAATGCAAAAGGTGTCCCTCGCTCCTCTCAACTGAGTGTTCCTAGATTCCACACAATGACTCTACGCATTCTCTAGTGCATTTAGGAGAACTAAATAAGCAAGGAGAGAGGTGGACATTTCCATTTAGCACCTTGTTAGCACCTCATGGCAGCTTCTGCCTTGCTAATCCCTGCAAATTATAGGCTGGTCATCTACAGTGATTTCAACTGTGGAAAACTGATTTCCATGGGTACAAATCACAATGCATCAAACGTTATTTGCCCTGCACACTCCACATAAAGCTAATATCTTACAGGGCAATTTTATTAAATGTGGAGAAAAATACTAAACTATTAGCTTAGGGAAGAGCAAATCTTGCAGTAAAGTTACATAAACAACAAACAATAATACACTTATATATTAAAATGCATATGTTTCAGAAATATTAAAGCAGAAATGCCAATAAAGAAGCAACCTTGCAGAAGGAAAAGGATATGGAGATGCAGGCTGCTGTAGCAAAGGTGGGTGAGATATAGAGCAGGGTTGTCCAACTTTGAACAGGCCGAGGCCTACTTTTTCTGGCCCAAAGTGACTGAGGGCTACTATTTATTTATTTATTTCTACAGCTTGTATACCGCACCGTCTTCCCGGAGGAACTCTGGGCGGTTCACAGCAATCAAATAACAGACAATCAAATATGACAAATAAGCAGATTAGAGATGGGCACGAAATGAACAATTTTTGTTTCCATTTTCGTTTTTTCGTTTCGTTACGTAATGAAATGACAAATGAATTTTGTCTCTAAAATGAAACGAAATGAACAGAAACACTGGAAATTTTGTCGTGCGTTTCGTTTCCGTTACTGCAATATGAGTGAATTGCTTAAAATCCTTAAAAAAAATCACAAAAAATTGAAATAAATGGTAACGAAACAGTAACGGAACGAATGAAAACGAAAACGATTTTTTTGCAAAAATTCACGAAAAACGGAAACGAACCGAAAGGGACCCTGCAAACGACAAACGACAAACAAAATGCCATTTTTTTTATTCATGCCCATCTCTAAAGCAGATAATAGAATCAATTTAAAAACATAGTAACAGGAAAAAAACACATGGGCCAGATTTGGAGCACCTGGGGACAACGTTTTTATTTATTTATTTATTTATTTATTTATTTATTTATTATTTATATAGCTTGTATGCCACCCACTACCCAAAGGTCTCTGGGTGGCTCACAATCAAAATAGACAATTAAAACATCAAGATTACAGTAAAATTAGGACAATAAAACATGTAAATACAATAAATACAATAATTAAAAACACGACTAAAATTTTGCGCCCTTCCTGCTGCCCCCATCACCCTACCCAGCAACGGGGGGCCAAACCTTGCATGTGTGTGTGTGTGCATGTGCACAGGTGTGTGTGTGTGTGTGTGCATGCCCGCCCCTTACACCTCTCCCACCAAGGCGAGGAAGAGGAGGAGGCGGGCACCAAGGCTACAAGGAGGCAAAGTGGGTGTGTGTGTGAGAGAGAGATCTGTCCTTGGCCTCACCCAAAAACTGGAGAAATAAATGGGGGAGGGCTGTCACATCCAAGGAAAATATTCCTCCAAAATAGATTTGGAGGTGACAGAAATGACCTGTCTTTAGTCCTGGTGGGTTCTCTTGACACAAACCTGGGAATGGAGGATCTCAGGCATGCGTCTTAAGAGAGGGAAGCTTAATAAGGTCATATGGCAAGGGCTTTAAGAGAGAATAATAAAGTTGTCTGACTCAATACCAGGTTGGGGAGTAGAGAAAAATGTCCTGGTGGATAATTTCAGGTAGGCATGGTCTCTTGGCTCCAGTCTCACCGTGTATTAACTGTTAAAGGACCTAGGGCTAGGCCAGCCATAGGCACAAATTCCAGCACTGCAAGCCCGTCTGAAGAAGAAAGTGGCAAGCCGGGCCTTAACCCCATAACAAATATCTCACAATCTTGGATCCCTTCTAATAGAATTCTGGTGCAAGGATCTGACCTCCTTGCCAACATCTTATTGTTATGTTTAGCTACTCCTTTTCAGTCTTCCTGGGCTTGTGTAAATGGCTCATTTCTGTTGATGGTCATGTATTGCTTAAGGGCAGGAAAGTCCTAAGAAGGGGAATGAAATGGCCAGTCAGGTCCATCTGGCCTTTCTGGGAGATACTAGACTAGAGGGTACTTTGCCTCCCCACTTTTAAGAAGGAAATAATCACCTTAGGGCAGTGATGGCAAACTTTTTAGAGACCGAGTGCCGAAACTACAATTCAGAACCCACTTTTTTTTGCAAAGTGCCAATACAGCAATTTAACCTGAATACAGGTGGCTGTGAAGGGGCGATGTCGGGTGCCCACATAAAGGGCTCCGAGTGCCACCTTTGGCACCCATGCCATAGGTTTGCCAACACTGCCTTAAGCTGATTACATAATTACAGGCATTAAAAAGCAAAACAGAAATAAATGTATCATTGAGCACGATTTCCTTCATAAAAGCTCTTTGCTTTGAATGTACCCGTGGTCAGTGTTTGATTTGATTGATATATCCCTTTAACCTTGGGGCAAATTCCATGATTATTTGCAGTGATATTTCCTGTATTTTTCCCACATTGGGCCCATTTAATTATCTGATCATCAAAGCCTCCCCCACCCCCACCCCCCTGGTTAATGGTTGTCCCTTTCTATTCTAAGGACTGTACTGGAGTCAATTTTCTTCCAAACAGTTCTAATATAACCAGAAGCTCCATGCATCACACACATAGGTCTTTGCTGGGGGCCTGCATGGACTGATGCAAGTCTAGACAGCATGGTAGCAGGGCAGTCTTCAGTCCTATAAAATCCAACCTACTTTTGTTTTACAGGGTTAAATTTCGCTTCAACTTTCTTCAACTCAGTGTCCAGTTAGATGATGAAAATGAATTGAAAGAGGGACTGGAGTTTTTAAAGTTGTTTTAAAGTGATGTGATAGTCCTGTGGTTTTGGGGTCAGTGTGAGCATCCTCTCAGGAAAATGTTTAATCTGTTTTTAAATTGTTTTGTATATCGGTTGAGGACATTATGTGGGCTTTTAAGAATCATTGCATTTGAGGTTTCTTCTGCACCTGCCTGCCCTTGTGACCCACAGGAACAATTTACATTGACAGAGGCATACACGCGTGGCAAAGCGATTCAAAATAAACCAATATGACAAACAATTTAAAATAAATAACTTGATGTGTTTGGGCTAATCCCTGAACGTTCTTGAATCAAAATAACTTTGCCAAAAATTCTAACACAAGGGAGAGCTTCCAAAAAAAAAAAAATCTGTTCGTTTATTCAGCTGAAAAAGCGACTGGAAGAAATCTCCCCCACACGCAGGAGAGGGAAAATCAAACCGAACATCCTTATGCACAATCTTAAGTACAAAACCAGTTTGCCTCTTTCACCAATCACAACATTCCACAATCATTTTGCAATGTAATGGGAGCCATTTCCACCATGGAGCCTCCCTATTGCTCTTTTATCTGTGTCCTTGGCCCATATGCACCCGCCTTTCTCCTTTCACTTTTGTGCAGGCATAAGAACATAACAAGAGCCATGCTGGATCAGGCCAAAGGCCCATCTAGTCCAGCTTCCAGTATCTCACAGTGGTCCCACCAGATGCGTTTGGGAGTGCATGAGACTAGATATCTGTCTCCTGATACCACTCTCCTGCATCTGGCCCTTGAAGTACCCTGGTTTTAAGCCTGGCAATTACACATCTCCATCATGGTTTGTAACCTGTGATGGACTTTTCCTCCAGGAATCTGTCCAATCCTCTTTTGAAGGCATCCAAGCCAGATGCCATCACCA
Source organism: Phrynocephalus versicolor (assembly GCA_023846285.1). Taxonomy (NCBI): domain Eukaryota; kingdom Metazoa; phylum Chordata; class Lepidosauria; order Squamata; family Agamidae; genus Phrynocephalus; species Phrynocephalus versicolor. The sequence goes on along the minus strand of JAHTLZ010000010.1, from coordinate 17,852,618 downwards.
CATCTTGTGGCAGGGAGTTCCATAGACTAAGCAGTTTAACAAGGCATAAATGAAATCAACATGAGTTCACTTTGGTTCATTTAGCTTTTTACTAACTCCTGACCCTACAAACTCTCTCATAGCTGAGTAAAATACCTTGCTTTCCAATCAAACAAATATATTTCTCGGGCAAAGAATGTTTTTAAAAATCCATGCACAACATATAGTTGTATTTTTAAAGTTTATTTCAAACATGCTAAACACAATTCAAAAACAGGTCTTTTTCCATGTGTAAGAGAGCCCTCAGTTGGTTAATTCCATGCTGTTTATCCATAGATTGTCCCTTTTCATCCATCTGGATGTAGTTAGGCACTGGAAACTGCCACAAGAACTTTAGATACACCAGGATGAAGGAAAGATGGAGTTGTGAGACCTGTCCTGGCTTTTTTTGTCTCCTAGGGCCTTTTCACACGACCCCTAAGATCCGCTGGCCACTTAAATTCGGACCAGCGATCTTGAGGGTTCGTTGCTCTTCCTGCGTCCCCACCCCTCCGCACTTCCTTGCTCCTGCCTGCGTGAGGGGAGGGAGAAAAAAAGGGGACAAAAGAATGCAGGCTCACCTCCGTTTGCCGGTCCAAGTCTCCCTGCCCCGTTGTCGTCCTGATTCCTTCTCTTAAAGGGGCGGGAGGCAAAAAAACAACAACAAACAGAAGCAAGGAGAGCCAGGCACTCACTCCTTTACATCCGGATCTGGGATTTATCACCCCCCAAGAACAGGTACCTGAAAAGTGCGCTGGGTTGCGCTTAGATGGGCGTGGCCGCACTTAATTTTCTGTAAGCTCCGGAGCTGGTGGGGAAACAATTTTAAGCTCCAGAGCTGGGAGCCATTTGTGGCGGAGTTTAGGGGTCGTGTACAAATACTCTATTATGTTCCACCTATCCCTCTTATAAACAAAAGTCTGTTGTTCTAGTCTTACTGTGGCATTTACCTGTGTGATGTATAATGTATACTATATTAAACTAAACGATACTATACTAAACATTATACTACTGGTAAGTATAGCTGTTTCAGAACAGTGGACCAATGGGAGAATCTGGGATGTGTGTGGGTGGCCTGAGAGGATTTAAGGCACTACTCAACATTTTTTTAGCGAGATAGGGACTGACAGAAAGACCTACACTTGGCGATAGGGTCCTACACTTTTTGAAGAAAAGTCTTGTTGGAGTATTTGGTGCTTACAGGGTTAAGACCAAGTCTGTTATCA
>JAHTLZ010000010.1:17823215-17840752 GCA_023846285.1 Phrynocephalus versicolor | reverse complement strand
GCCACACATGAGGAAACATCTGGCCTTTCCAGATGTTTTGGGGCTTGAGCCTCTCTCTTGTATCCAAGTCCTAACCAGCATAGCCCATGGTGGATGGGGGTGGGGGTGTTTAATAGGAGCGGCAATCCAAGAGCATCTGGAGAGCCATGCGTTCCCAACCCCTACGACAGGACATTTCACGGAGAAGCCCCCACCATGGGCGGACACCGCTTGGAAGAGCCATTGGCTCGCCTTCATTGGGAACAGTTATTAATGCAGGGAGGATTGGGCATTTCTCCTCTTTGATGCTGTACATAAAATGGCTTATAAAAGAGCTCTCCCTGCAAGGACCGAATATAGTGGCTTGTGCAAGATCAAGAAGTGTAGGAAACGTCACGGTCAATGTGTGCTCCGGCACACTTTGCCCCCTGTGCCCTTGGCCCCCTCCAACTCACTACCCAAGAATGAGCTGCTCCTTGAAAAACAGTTCCTGTGCAAGGCAACACTTGATGGGGATTGATACGGATTTATTTCATTTGTTTTCTTGTGCATCCCATGTTGTGAACCGCCCAGAGTTCCTTTGGGAAGTCAAGCGGTCTATGAATATAAATTGAAATAAATAAATAAATATACCTGGAGAAGCAATTGCTTGCTCCAGATTATGTTCCACAGAATGTGGTCCTCAGATATCCAGATTAAAGGGGCACCAAAGTAGGAAGCCTGGGAAGAGCCCCAAGCACCAGCTGCAAAGGCAACGGGATCTGCACCAGTCTTTCTCTCTCTGTATTTTCCTTTGGAATTTATCCTTCTTTGGTCTTTTGGAGTACTGGCAACACAACTGCCATTGAGATGTAGGTGTGTAGATTCTCTCAGAGGCATCCCAGCACCCACCCTTTTACACGGGGTGCCTGACCCCATCCCAAGTAGGCATGCTCCCCCATCCCCGCCCCCACTGACTGCTCACAAGGAAGGGGGAAGGGGTAGCTCTTACCATGGTGCCAATGCTGTAGGTTGCTGCAGGGCCGATGGTGTGATGGTAAGGATCTGCAGCTGCATAAACTCTGCCGTAACTAGGAGCGAACACAGGGGGCAGCGTTAGAAACTGGGGGATCGCTGAGTTGCCAATCCTAAATGTTCAAAAAATCATGAATCAGGCCCCAGACATCTTTTTTTTTTGTTCTTTTACAGTCACAATATACAAAACAGTAATAGCAAGATTATTTTCTGAATTTTTAGAAAACATTCTATACAATATCTGGAAGTTGAGTCATGGCAACTGGACTTCTTGAGAGACTGAAATGTTTCGCTGCTCCTCCAAACAGCTTTGTCAGTCTGAGGAAAGCTAGTTGCGAGTCCTCCATTTTATAGCTCACTTTGACCTCATGTCACCTTGGTCTGAAATAGGCTCATAAGATGAACAATGGCCTGAACAGGCTCATCAGGTAGGCAACAGACTCAACAGGCCACTAGGTTACTGTCCACCTATGAGCCTAATGAGACTACTGTCCACCTAATGAGCCTATTCAGGCCAATGTTCGTCTTATGAGCCTATTTCAGACCAGGGTGACGTGAGGTCAAAGTGAGCTACAAAATGGAGGACTTGCAACTAGCTTTCCTCAGACTAACAAAGCTGTTATAAATAAATAAATGAGCAGTTAAACATTTTGGTCTCTCAAGAAGTCCAGTTGCCATGACTCAACTTCCAGATAAACTCACCTGAATGACTGAGAATCTTCACAGACATATTCTGTACAGTATTTTAATTTTCAATTTCCCTCATGACGAGGTAGGTACATTTCCAGCATCCAACTTCCTTAAAAGACCAAGGTTTATGAGCAATGGCAGTTTTTCCTTCCCTTGGCAGGAAAAACAACTAGAGAACAGAGGAGGGAAAACCAGCACTGGGGAAAATCACCCTTGTCTAAATCAGCCCCTCTCCCTCACACATGTGAAGGGAGGCGCAGACCAAAAAACCAATTCCTCCTCACACACCACCCTATACAGTTCCTTATGCAATTTATACAATCCTGATCTAGCCTGTATTTCTTTAATATTGTGCCTATTGCTGTGGCTAATTTTTTTTGGGAGAATGGATGGTCTAAATAGCATCCAATGAAAAAAGCACTCAAGGGGTGCTTAGAGATCTGCTTTCACTATGAGCTGATCCTGCCTGCTCTAGTGCTGCCTTGTCAATGTCAGCAACAGACTATGCTGAGGAGGACTACCGGTAGTTGTATTAGAACTGCGTCTAAGCATCCACCCGCCTCCCCAAGGATTGCCCACTCACAGTGATCACAGTTCTTCAACGTTCAGGCCCAAAACAACACACAATATGGTCAGTTTGTATTCCCCAAGCCTGGATGTGTGTGGGGTACAAATACTGATACATACACTCAATGGGGCGCTGGGTGAACATTTAAGCAAGTGTTTGTCTTTTCCTGAAAAGTAAAGGGAACAGAAGTGCAGATAACCCTGAATGTCTGAACTGAGGCGGCCCAAAATTGAGTCAGTCCTAAATCTTGTAGCTATGAGGGTGTAACCCAGTATTTATTTTAAACAAGTGAGGACAAATCCAATTGGAGAATGGTATGGTGTCCAAATGGGAAAGAGGATCAGGCTGAACAGAACTGCTTTTGTAGGGTATGGTGGAAATGGAGACTGAATACCTTTGGTGTGGGATTTAGGAAACAGAGAGAAGGGGGCTAGGTTGGATTGGACCCCTTTTCAAAGTTGGATCCTAGGACCCAACAGGAGGAAAGTATAAAAGGATTTTGAGACATGGAAGGAATCAGCATGGAGTTGAAATGCAGACCTGAACACCAACAATTCCCAAGAAAAATGGGTAACGCTGATCTTCAGGAGCTGAAGTCTTAAGCCGTGAAACTGCAGGGGTTTTATGATGAGAATACTTGGTATTTGTAGCATGATTTTTCCCAAATGTTCCAACTACTTCACGTACATTATCTCAGCATTCCTTAAACAGCTCTGTAAGGCATGGCAGTATTATCAACCAAAACTGCATGCGGAATGGTGGAAGAAGGAGTAGGTCAAGATGACTCCTATGCATTCGTGGCTGCACAGAGATCCCAGCCCTTCTCCTGCCACCATTACTGACACTTTTTATAGCACTTTTCTACGAGTGAGGAAGAAACTGGTGCCAAAATGGCTTCTGCTCCATGGTTCATATTATAATCACCTGACAAACTATTATCAATGTCAATCCTGTGGGATTTGTAATCAAATTCTAAAAGGGAGTGAAACAGCAAGAGAAGTGTTAAATGTGAATAAATAATGCTGTAGAAAAGATTTTCTCCAGCTTCCCAATAAAGAATCCATGGCTGACACAATAAAGCATGCCATGGGGCCGACACATGGAGTACAAGAGAAATAGGCAGCCCTCTGGCTGTTCCCCAGCAGGAATGAACACCTAATTAATACAGCCCCACAGTACATGGCCGTGTTCTACGCTGCAGCTTCATGTCCGGCGTGTGTGTGTGTGGAGTACTGATCTCATTAGACACACAAAGGGGAGAATATCAGACTGGGGAAACAGTGCAATTTGGTCTGCTTATGGTGTGATCGATTTCCTGGTGGTCGCATGGCATACCAGGAAATGCACTCCAGCCTGATCGGGATCTGTGGCCAAGCTGGACCCTGTTGGTTGAACTGCAGGGCTACTCTGTTTCTGGGGCTGAGCTCGAGTGATTCCCCAGCACGTGACGAGGATGATTTAATGGAGATGGCTTAGTGCACATTGACCGTTGCTGGTGCAATCGGACACTTTCCTTTCCCACTGTCTGATCAGATCCTGATTCCCATGAAGAACTGGAGGACAAATTTGGTGTGGGGTAAGCCACAGAATCTATGACAGATGGTGCCCGCAGAGCAGGGCACATTTAGTTCATAGTATCCTACTGATGCTGGGACCTAGACCTTGGCTGTTTTTTTTTTTTTTTCATGTTCTGCCAGTCTGGTCAACAGCCCTTACTTATGGAATCAGATTTTTTTGTTCGTTTTTTTGCCACTTGCTGACAGCAACAGCGATCTACCTTCCTCAATTGTCCTCTATGGATTTCCTATTATGGGGCAGCAGTTCCCCTCCATGCTGAGTAGAGAGGCTGGCAGAAAAATTCATGCAGGCAAAGGTGAGTCCCAATAACAGACAAGGCTGCTTACCTGTCACTGTAAGCTGCCGCTGCCGCCGCAGGCTGAGCATATCTGTAGGCTGCGTAACCCCCCTGGACCAAAGAGGAGGAGAAAGAAAGCATGACGAGATAGGAAGATGCTTTTCTGCTTTATACGTTTTCTGCTTTAGTGCTCCAGGAAGGGGGCATCTTCTAGGCCAGGAGGTGGGTTCTTAGCAAAGAAATGGGGGGCGCAACAGGTGCTAAGCCAGCCCAGGAGGGAGGCATGTACCTGCACCCCCATAAGTCTAGTCCAACACCACTCTCATTAGCATTCCCTGGGGGTCTCACTAACATTAACCTGCAGAAATTAAACATGCTGAGGAGAGAATGTCACCTCCCTGGCGGGTGGTGGTGTTAATGAGATGTCACCTCTGATAAATCCGTCAAGAGTCTGCCTGAAATATTGCCCACAGCATTTTAAATATGGAAGGGAAATGCCGCTTATAATACAGCATGCTGACACTGGACCAGAAAATAAATCCTGCCCTTTGTGCGAGTGGACGGAGGAGGAGACGCCAGCCATCTCTTCCCCCCTTTCCACAACTCTTGCCGCACAGACTACGCTGCTCCTTCTTGCTCGTTTAGAGGAGTCTGGGTTCATTTAGAGTAGGTCTCCTTCGAACATCATCTTTGCCGTCTAAAGCTCTTTTACTTGTGGGCGACCCTTTATGGGGGTTGCTTTGGGTGGCAAACCAGGACTGACTGGGAAGATGCATCCTGTAAGACAGGCATGTCCAAACTTCGGCCCTCCAGATGTTTTGGACTACAACTCCCACAGTCCTTTGCCATTGAAAATACAGGCTTAGAATTCGGGAGTTGTGGTCCAAAACATCAGGAGGGTCGAAGTTTGGACATGCCTGCTGTAAGAAATGTCCAGACCTTTGCCACCTTTTTTCTCCTCTGCATTCCTGAGTCTAAGCACTAACTTGGCAAATTCCTCACCTCGTTCCATCACTTGAAAGGGCATAACCTATTTTTCTGGCTAGTCTACACGTCTGGCTATAGAAGGAAGCAAAGCTTGAACAAGTTACTTTTTAAGACTAGAACTCAAAAGCTGGCTGGTGGATGAAGTCTCCACTCCAACGAATGGCACAGTCCCACTGGCAATAAGAACCACAGTTAAATAAATGTTACTGTTATGTAAATTGATTCATACATTCCCAGGCACATGACACACAGGTGGAATCTGTTTCTTTGGGCTGTAAAGTGATGTTTTAAAAAATCTGGCAAGAGTTTTCTTTTAATTACTTGGCTTGTAAATAAATTTATTTGTTTGGGTTCATGGTTGTGAACGCTACTGCTGATTTTCTTTGTACCTTTGTTGATTTTGAGCACCACTGGTGCTGCAGTGTTGCTACTCCATTTTTAAATGTTCCTTTTAAAAATGTTTATTGATGCATCGCTTGTTGCACATCGTCCACAAATGGTAACTGACAACATGGGCAACCACCCCACCAGGTGTCTTTGTGAAACACAACACTTTGATGGCACTGAAATAGATACAGGCACTATACAATATCTACAGTACAGTATTTCATGACTGTCTTCTGATGTTTAGAATAATTTCTGAAATGAATGCACTCGTCTATTTGGCAAGGTATCACTTTTTTAAAGAATAAAGTCCAATAGCGTACAGTGTGCTTCTAAAACAGAAAGGAAAATGAGTCAATTTCATCTGTGTAGCTGACAAAATCGGCTTTAATTGCCATTCATGTCAGACAACATGAATGCAGCTACTGATTTATATATCATGTGACTAGAACCCTATATAAAAATATTCAGAACAGGAACGGATTCAAATTGCCAGTGGAACCACATCCTAATTTTTCTAGACTCTTGCAGGAGAGAGGGGCAGCAAGAGAAGCAACCGGGGAACTACTTAAGCCTGGGGTAGATAGTCGTTAGCTGCAAGCTCTCCAAGATCAGTCGAATGAGGTGGACTTACATAAATTTCAGCACCGTAGAATCCGTCCTGGTAGACCACACTGAAAAGGAAATGAAGAAAAAGAAGGCAGATGTGACTTCCAGTGGTGAGCGAAGCGCTCGGAAGCCTGCTCCGTACGAGTGCACACCGGTTTCCAAGGGCTGTCCCAGAACTGGCACCGCAGAGTCATTGGGGGAGAGTGGGGGGCGCTCTCATTTTCAATGCTCTTAATTGCCTTTCTCGGCCTTGACAGCAGGAGAGATGCCATCGTGCCAGTCATCAAGCTGAATGGGGTGATCTGCCTGACAGGTAAGTGGGATGACCAAGAAAGAGGAGCAGGTGCTCTTGGGGGAAATCTGGGCACAGGCAGCCATGCTCGGATAGGCTCCAAAATTTTGTGTGCTTGACCATTCACAAGGACACGATGACATCTTCAGGCTCACTGTAACGTTTGCCTTTTAAAAACAACAACGACGGGAGCAGCAAAAACAGCAAATCTCTGAGCAGAATGGCTGGACATTACAGAAGCAACCTGCTCAGCATCTGCCTATTGTGGCTTTTTCTCCCACTTCCTACATTACACTGAAGTCCTTTTTTCATGCTCGCATCCGTTGGCTGCCTCTCACACGTATGTTATTGCCAAGATGGAAAAACCTCCCAAATCTGCGCTGTACAGAATGGAGATTTACACATTTCCATTGGGAGAGTGTAAATTACATCCTCCTAATTTTATCTTGCCATGGAACCCCAGAGTTCTTGCTAGGTGAGGACCTTGAGGCCCACCAAATATTGTTGACCTGAAATTGCCACCAGCCTCTGCGAGGAGAGCTAGAGGTGAGAGAACTTAACCTCAACATCTGGAGGGCCACAAACTGCCCACCTCTGCTCCAAGGGAACACAGCCCTTCCTTGAGAGGCAATGAGCACTTTCTCCCACACAGCTGGAGATGAAGAGAACCCAAAGCAGCAATACATGGAAGGAGCTCCTCTTCCAAGGCTTGTTATTCTACGAGGATGTGGCGAGGGGGACAGTGGGGTGGGGTGGGGGATTTTCATGGCTTGCAGTTCAGTCCGAAGAGCTTCCTCAACCCCTTTCGAAGGGCCCCGTTTCTGCCAGATACTCACGCTCCGTAAGTGGGGATGGGTGGTGGTGGGGGAGCTGCCCGGAACGTGTTGTAGACTGTGCGCCCCCGTCCCCGTAAGTGTGCCCCCCGATATGCTACTGCCGTTCCTGTGGCTGGATATGGGAAACCTGTCACTGCAGAAGAGAAAGAAACGCCCATGAACACAAGATTGGAATAGCCCTCAAATGCTAATGGTTAACTCTTGGTAGGCAGGAGGTCAACTGAGGAAGCAAGTCGCTTGTGCCTCTTTGGGCCTAGAAGTGTCCTTAGACTTATTTATTCTTATGGGCAGGGAGGGGGTGGCCCATGGACTGAAACAGGAAGATGTCTCACCCCCAAATTGTGTGTGTGTGTGTGTTTGTGTGTGTGGAGAACAGCCCCTCTTGTGCCTATTTATTTATTTATTTATTTATTTATTTATTTATTTATTTATTTTGTATGGCATAGCAGAATACTGCGTTATTGCCTGTGGTTTTGCAAAGGCAATATAAAATATGTATGCAATGTAATACAATAAAAGAATAAATCCTGTGAGATTTTAAAATGTGAAATAGGAATAAATGAATGTTTAGTGAGATAGATCACGTGGGAGCAGTTACTGGAGCGAATAAGCTTAAGGCTGGATAGTTAAAATCATTTAACCATTGAACAGCAGTGCCTTCAAGAAGATGTACTTCTTGCAGGCAGCCAGGTGGTGCAATGTAGTCGAGCTTCCTTGTGGTGTGCCCCGGGTAACATGACTTATCAGGGCTTAAAAATCTGCACGTTTCAGCTGCTAGACCTGGCAAGAAGAGCCGACATGAGCACCAAAACTAAAAAACAGTGGCTCTTGCCCTACCCATTTGTTTATGGGACAGGAGAGCAACCCACTAATTGAACTCAAACCTTTCTTTCCCCTTCCCTGTTATAGCTTCCCATCTGCAAACCTTTTGTAATGACCCCAGCAATTCCATGAGAAAAAGAATGCAGGGCAGCTCTGTCATCTTATTATATTGTAGTTCTGGATCACTGAACTCATCCTTGCAACAGTAGCCACTGTACCAGGTTGGTTGTGCCCTGATGTGGGCAGACTTGTGTGTTCCAGATGAATGTTCAAGATGCCCAAATATCTATCCCTGAGAGCTAGAGTTGAGTTCATTAGAGGAATCGGAGAAGTGGTGGCCTACATGGAAGATGAATTATTTGCCCCTAGGGATCCCAACTCAATGCTTCTGTGAATCTGTTGTCCCTATTCCACCTCTGCTGTACAGTAGAATTACTTGGTTATATAGGGATGAATGTACAGCTCAATTAAGATGGATCAAGGATTTCAGAAGCTTAATTTACTGGGAGGTGAGCAATCTCTCTGTCATAACTTGCTGCGAGTCAAGAAACATTTCCGATATTTCCTAGTGGAGCCTCACCTCCTTTCTACTCATTCCCAGATTAGGCTGAGAGATACTGGCTGGCCTAAAATCACTCAGTGACCCTTATGGCTGATTGGGGGTTTGAACTTGTGTCTCCGAGTCACAATCCAGCATTCTTAACACTACCACAAAAGGGTTCATTCCTTCCCTCTTCTTCCTTTCCTCGCTGCCAGCAAAACATGGTTGCGTGTGATGAAGGAGCAAGAGCTATTTCCTACTGGGAGATTCAGCAGCCCGAAAGACAAGGCTTGCCGAAGGGCCGGGTCCAACCCAGACGTTACCTGCATAGAACTCCGGGCCATAGACGGTGCCCACCACAGGGTTCAACTTCCAGCCTGGAGAGAAAGAACAAGGAACCGTGAAAGCTTCTCCTAACCTGTAGTTGTCTTGCCAGAGGCCAAGTCAGCAACTTCTCTCTCTCTCTCTCTCTCTCTCTCTCTCTCTCTCTCTCTCTCACACACACACACACACACACACACACACACACACACACAGGAGAGGGATGGGGCATCAGACCCATTAAATATGGAGCCTGCTGCCTGAGGAATGCTTTCTTGGGATGAATGCCAGTTGTCTGTCTGAACCAACCTAAGAGGTACCACAACAACCAGGCTGCCTCCCCTCCCTTTTCCCCTCCCACTAGCATGTTGTGCACTTCTTAATTCCCTCTGTTCACTCCACACCCTCTAAATCCTGGGATGCCACATCCCCCGGACACGGTGCACGAGGGAGAGCAAACAAACCCAAGGGGCTTGTTGTTGCCCTTTCAGAGATGGCTACCCCTCCTGCCCCCATTCCACCCATTACCATTTGTGTAGGGATTGGCTGCCTTCTTGTTGGTCATGACCCGTGCGGTGGCGTTGTTCACCTGAGGAGAGAAAAGAGGAGGAGGAGTCAGTTCTCGACAGGCCTTGGAGCCAAGCACTACCCCTTTGCCCTGGAGGAGACCTAGGACTGGAGACACAAGGAAAGTTTCAGGATTCACACGGGCTGATTACAATTTGAGTCAGATGCCCCACCACAGAGCTTGCACTAAGGATCCTTAGGAGAGAATCCCTTTGCTTTGAGGGCCTTATCAGGCCTAGTGGTCTCAGGTCTCTTCATCCTGGGCTTTTGACCCACAGTGCTTCCTAAGATACAGGCCTCGGACCAGCGTGGGACGTTGAGATGAGCTATCGGTGGGGCACTTTGTAAGGAAACATTCCTGGAACTCCCCATTTCCAAGGGTCACATTCACAGCTAACATGCAGGACCTCTTGCTCAGACAGCATGCAGGTGGGAAGTGCCATTCACTGGACGGGCCATGCCATGCCGCACAAAGGAGATAGCAAAGAACTCAAATGTCGAGTGAAAGAGGAGGGAGCTCCAGCAGAAGAGGAGGCCGTGGGTCAAGAACACAGCATTATCTGTCTTCCTTATAGCTCTATCAAGGAGGGCTAAGGAGCTTTGGGCACACCTTATGTGGCAAAGCCCTTGCCAGCAAGGGACACCCTACAATCCAAAGTGCTGGTGATGACATCTCAAGCCCTGTATAACTTGCGGTCCAGGCTATCTGAAGGATCCTATGAGCCTTCACAGCCCCATAGTAAGAGCTTCAGAAAAGGCCCTTCTCTTAGCCCCATTGCCGTCAGAGGAGCGTCTGAAGGGGCCATGGAAGAGGGCCTTCTCTATGGCTGCTCCCAGGTTACGGGACGCTCTCCCTTGGGGGGGGGGTCAGGCTGGCCCCCTCCCTTTTATCCTTCTGTCAGCAGTCAAAGACCCACCTCTTCAGGCAGGCTTTTAATAACTATGACTGTGTCCCTGGATGCTGTTCTCTCTCTCTCTCTCCCCCCCCCCCCCGAGTTTCTTATTAAAGTTTTAAATGCTTTCAGTTACTTAATAGATTTTTAATTATTATTGTAGTTTAATCACTTCTTAATCTGTAATTTACCATTTTTTAGTATTACTTGTTTTAACATGGTGAGTCACCTTGGTTTCCCTCAGCAGAAGAAAGATGGCCTACAAATGATATACATTAAATAAATATATAAACTCTTAGGACTGAACAAAGACATTGTTCATTTGCATCTTAAGAGAAATTTAAACTGGGATTACTCATCACTTAAAATATTAGAGGTGAAACACTCAGGAGGTAATCAAATATTTTGGAGGGGAGGATGAGTAATGGTGTTAGTTTATTGCATAAAAATAGTGGCTTACGGGACCCTGAAGACTAATAACTTTTATCCAACACAAGCTTTTGTGAACTGCTTCCTCCTGCCCCCTCCTCCTGCTCACCATGTGGCACTCTGACTACTGAAATCTCTTCTGTAGAGCTTCTGCACATCCCAGACTTGGTATCTTCATGTGGGAAGATTTGAATGCTTAGCAGCACCACATTCCGCGTTATATCTTTTAGCTTTGTTTCACCTCCTTGCTGCTCCTAGCCTACTTTAGCTGGAGACACCCTCCCTTCCCCTCTGCATGCCCCCCCATCCCTCCAAGCTGTGGGGGATCACCAACATTGGACATGCAACATCCACTCGCCCGCTTGCTTGTTTTGGGAGGCCCCCGAGGCAGAAGTGCCCTCTTTCGCTCTTTGTCTTTAATACATGTCACTCGTGTGTGTGTGTGTGTGTGTGTGTGTGTGTGTGTGTGTGACTGAGACAGAGGAGGAAAGGACAGCCAATGCCCGACGCAGAGCAGGCAGTGCACCTGTTCGCACCTCAATTTTGCGTCCCTCTACGATGGTGCCGTTCAGCTTCTCCCGTGCCCGATCGGCATCTGCACTAGTTTCAAAAGTTACAAACCCAAAACCCTGTGAGTAGGGGAGAGAAAGGAAGGAGGAGAGAGAAAAAGAGAAAAAGAGAGAGAGAGAGAAAGAGCGAGTGATTGGGAAGGGAGAGAGGGAGGAGAAAAAGGAGGGGAGCAGAAAGGGAGGAGGAGATAAAGATGGCAAAAGAGAGAAGAAGAAGGGGTGGGTGGGTGGGAAGAAGGACAGGACAGAAAGAAGGGGTGAGTAAGGAGCAGCAGAGACAGAACCCCCCCAGGGCCTGGGGGAGGCAAAGAGACAGGATGTGACATTTCCAAGCCACCCCTAGGGCTGGGGGAGAAGGGACAAAAAGCAAGGAGAAAGGAAGGGTCAGGCTTGAAAGGGAGAGGAGAGACACTGGCTTCCCAAGAGTCAAAGGTTGCAGGACAAGGCATGGCAAGAGTGCAGTGGCATCACCCTCAGCCCAAGGGGAATGGGCCAGGGGTGGGTGGGTGGGTGGGTGGGTCGGGGGCATGAGCAGGTGGTTCTGGGACAAGCCACTGGGGCTTGCAGTGGATTTCAGCCAGTCTCTCTCTTGCCCTGAGGCTCAAACTCACACGTGGGGTGTGGGATCAGAGGTGTAGGACGCGAGGGTCCAAGTTCAATCCTCTGCACCACAAGTGATTTTCCCCACATGAATTCCGGCTGCCACCTATCTGCAAATTAGCTCTGCTGCTGCTGGTGCTGGTGTTGGTGGGGACAAGGTTATGAGCTGGGAAAATAGTGTAACGAGGGAAAGAGGTCTAAATGCTCCCTCCCTCCATGACATGCTCCTGATCCATCTTCCCACCCTCCATACCTATCCTGCACCTATCCTGCACTGTGTTTGAGCTTGTTGAGGCTGGGAAGACCTGATCACTGACTGAATATATAAAAGTTTGGTTTGGACCTGGGAGTGGACTCGGGAACTGACAGCTGATGCCTGCAAAGCTCAAGGCACGCTCCCTATCATCCTGGAAATGAAATTCCAACTATATTGGAATATAGGGTGGCCCTGTTGCTAGATGGTGCGGTATAAAAATCTAATAAATAAATGAATATTAATAAAACATTCTAGTCCTTACTTCTTACTGTATGTGAAACTTTGCCACACCTATCTCTTATTTCCTCCAAACTATTGCCCCATTGCCTTAGATGATAGATTGTCTTGGTTGTTTTCTTGGGGAGTGATTTTCAGTTTCACCATGAGAGGGTGTTCTTCTCCTGCATTAGCTACATGGTCGGGGTGGCTCCCCACTTCTATCTTCCTCAATTTTGTACTTTCTTAGACAGGCAGAGCCAGATAGTTGAGCCCTTTCGTTCAGGGCATATCCTTTTGGGGTGGCCAGGTAAAATGCCAAAATATAAACCTGTGCTCATCATTGCCATGACTAGTGTGTGTGTGTGTGGGGGGGGGGAATCAGTGGGCAGGTGACACCGACAGGTGGTGAGAAACGGGCATGAAAGTTGGCTCACAGGAAGGAAATCTCAAAGGCAGCTGGAGGGGCAGGAGGAAAGAACCGAGAAGGTAGCCTGGCCCTTGGGAAGAGGCACCTACAAAGGGGGGTGGGGGTGGTGGGGATCTGGGGTTGTACCAGAAATCAACGCGTTGCACTTACCTTCGAGCCGCGCTCATTGAAAATGATCTCAACGTCCAGGATCTTTCCAAATTGCTGGGGAAAAGGGAAAATAAAATAGGAGTTTTTGATTTGAAAAACGGGAGTGGAGTCAAGGGCCCCTCCCCATTTCTTAGTGGTTGAGGTCTCCAGCTGTGGAGCCAGAGGTTTGGGAGTTCAGTCCCCCCCCCACGGGTGGCTCCTTGACAGGGTCTGGACTCTGTGATCCATGGGGGTCCCTTCCAGCTCTGCTGTTCTAAGAGGAGAAGGAGGAGGGAGAGGAGAAAGAGGAGAAAGAGGAGAAGGAGGAGGAGGAGGAGGAAGATGGTTCAGCATAGCAAGATGACCTTGAAATGGTGCTTTAAATTGGCAAGGTCTGGGATTAGGAGGCCTTCAGGACATGTTATGTACAAATCAAGGGGGGCTGTCCCCCCCTCCCAGAGTAAGAGAGATGCTACTTTGATTCTCCAGGAGCCACTGAGATCTCTCTGTAACCCTGGGAGCCCTGTAGCAACAAAGCAGAGCAGTCCCCAAGCAGGGTTCAACCCTCTCAGTTTTCACCAAGGAGCACTGCTCGCTTTCACCCCCACTTATGCTGAGGCATAACAAACTCAAGGCCCACCCTGATGGCTGGCCTCCCACCCCGCCCCACCCCACCATGCCGCCAAGATCAAAGAACAGGTAGGCCCTGGGGTATGCTAGAGAGAGAAACCAGAAGGGAGCTAGGTCAGCCATGGGATTTCTGGACCACGGGCTCAAGGGCAAGGAAGAGAGCGAGAGGGTCATGTGAAGACCACGAAGAGATGCCACAGCAGGGGTCTGTGGAGGACCAGTGGGGCTTTGTCCCAACAGCACTGGCCCTGGCTGCCTGGCTCCTCCCAACGCCTCCCCCAGGGAGCCAGCTTGGTATTGGGCAACGAGGGAGCAGAGGGACTCACCCCAAACATTTGCCGCAGGTCAGGGTCCCGGAAGCGGAAAGGGATGTTGGACACGTGTAACCGTTTGGGCTGCTGCTTGTCAGAGCCACTCTCCGGCGGGTGTAGCGTTGTCTGGTTGTCTGTCTGTGCCGCTTCATCTGTCTGCTGCGGGGAAAGAAGTAAGAATTCGACTGACATTCCTCCTCCCTCTTTCAACTTGGACTTGTGTGTGTGTGTACGTGCAAACATGTATCTACCTGCATACCATTCTTACCCTCCACTGCAAAGGTGGGACGGTAGAGCTGTGGGATTACTACAAGTGAGTCTCCGGCAGCTGGATTTTGGTTTTGGGGGCAAACGGTTTTTGACAATGTGAGGAGAAAAAAGTATTCTGCATCCCACAATACAAACCTGTTATATATATATATATATATATATATATCAGAGATGGGGAAAGTGATCTTCATGGGCAGGAAACCCCAGCTAGCAGAGGCGCTGGAATACTCTTGACCATTATATAACTGCTTCCAGTAACCCCTCCCTCTGCCTCTGTTTCTCCCTCCCATTTCTCCCCTCTTGGCCAAAGATCTCAGCTGCTTACAGAGGGCTCCTTGCCTGCCCATCATCCCAACTGTTCCCTACCCCTCCCTCCATGCCTGGCACCCCTCCCTATTGCCCTCCCTACCTCTGGGCTCTCCATCATCTGCCGAACATGGGAGCCCACAGACCACTGGTAGCCATGGGGTTGCAGACTGCCCACCCCAGGTAGCCCAACTCACCTCTGGGAGGGAGGACCTGCACAAGGACACTGGCCCACGGGGCACTGGGAGAAGGTGGCTCAGTTGAATTCTCACTTGATCTATGAATTCACTCCCTGGCCTTTGCCAAGACTTGATTCTTTTACTCTCCAAATAAAAGAATGCCGGCCCACCTTCTACAGCGATTTCAAGGACTCTAAGGATGACTGAGCATATATGTGTGTGTGTGTGTGTGTGTGTGTGAGAGAGAGAGAGAGAGAGAGAGAGAGAGGAGGGGGAGTGAGGGGGGACAAACACTGAAGAGTGTGGGTTTGACCCTAAGCTTGCCCCTGGTCCAGCAGGTGCCCATATGCAGGGTGGCAGGGCTGCCTACCGTGCCACTCTGCATATGGGTGAGCAGCCAGCCTGGCACTCAGGGACCGAGAGGAGCAGCAGCTGGAAACTGCTCACTCAGCGCTTCCTTGCTGAGCTGCATTACAACCACATCATGGGCACAATGGCATTGGCAAGCAGCCAAGCAGGTAGATTACAAGTGATTAGGGAGGGGGGGAACCAGGAAACTTTAGCACTGAGCCGCGAAATGCCCATGGGGGGGGGCAGCAGGGCGCTGGAATTGCCTCTTGCTGCACAAGCTCTCTGCTATCATTCTGACCCTGAAGCACAATCTCCAGTCCTCATGGCTTAAGGTGGAGTAAAGCAGACATGCTGGAGGGAGGTTTGACTTCCTCTTTAAGTCTTGCCCCTAAATCTGGTATCAGTAAAGTCCTTAGACATGATTCCTTCTCTTGCCAAGATCTATCCTAAGGCTCATCTAAGTGGATGTGTGTGCCCAGCTGTATTTTCCATCAGTCCACACGCACGCACGCACACAACATCCATGGGCCAGTGCTAAGCCAGGACAGGTTGCCACGAGAGGCTGACGTCTCTGCATGGAGTCTGTTCTTACCGGGACTGTTTGTGTGCCTGCTATGGACTGCGTGCTGGCATCCGTGCCTGGCTGTTCCGGGTGGCTCTGTGCTGGCGTGTAGAGGGTCAAGGCATGCTCAGGTACTGTGCTCTGCCCTGAGTAGTCCTGTGCGGGGTGCGGGTGTGGCGGAGGTGCGTACTCGGCAGGGATGCCATTCTGTGGGGGCGGAGGGTACGTGGCTGGGGGGTAGGGCTGGGCCATCGCGTCAGGTGGAGCCGTGGCGTCCTGGTTGCCCTGCAGAGACAGAACGAGAGAGAGAGAGAGAGACATTGACTCACTGACCAATGGATGGTGGCCACACAATTCAGTCTTGGGCTGAATTGCCCAAGCTGCTTCTGAAGTACCAGAGCTGTTTCACAGAGCAACCCTGTCACTGAAAGGATGTCCCACATACCATGTAGTGACGTGTTAAACAAATAAATGAAAATTATTGTGCCAGCATTAACTGCAGGGGCATGAGGAATGATGCACATGGCAACAATCCTGGATCAGGTAACCATATCTACACATAATCACTGGTGACTCTGGTATTTCATAGGAGGTATCTATTTGCTCACATGCTTTCTTTTGGGCATTTCTGTCTGCTGTCATCTGGGAAGAGCCAATCAATTTATCCATATACACTAGTTTATTTATTTATTTATTCATTCATTCATTACATGCCTACAGCCTGCAACATAAAATACAATGTTCATTATTCTTACAACAAGTCAATCAATCAGTTTTAAACAACTGATTAGTTGACCATGCAAAGCTCAAACTCTGAATCCTCCAAGTTGCTGCATGTAACCACCAGCACCACCACCAACAGGCAGCGAAGGTGTCAGAAAATGACCAAGTCAAGACTTTGTGGGATTTCTGGATCCCAACTGATAAAGACCTTGAACATAACATGCCAGGCAACCGTAGTAGTAGAATGAAGAAATGTCTTAATCACTGACAGTGCAAATCCAAGGGATGCCAGAGATGAAAATAAAGAATTGAGAAAGCTTAGAAAATACAGAAATCTGGCAACTGAAGTATCTTGGTTTTAAATGAAAAACACTTTGGTGGGCTCCGTAATCATCAGGGCTTTGGGAACAGACATTTCACCCAGTATTATAAGCAGTGGCAGGTCTCAGAAATAACACTGTCAGAGCTACAAACCAGCATTATTAGGAACAGCGTAAATACTGTGCAGGTATTTAACAGATGCAGTACTTAAAGTTTTGGTTTAAAAACATGTCTGTTATATAATAACAGTCACTGTTTTTAAACTTTTGATTGACCGGGTCTGATGATGATGATGGTGAAGTTGATGATAATGACGACGACAACAACAACAACAACAAACAAAGAAACAAACAAACAACAACAACAACTATCATCTGCCCATAGCAAGATCATAAGCCTGAAAAAGTAATTGAAAATGAGTCTGCAAAATTACTTTGGGACTTCCAAATACAGACAGACAGGGTTTGGAGCATAATACCCTGGATATTATGATTGTGGAGAAGAAAAAAGTGTGGATCATTGATATTGCTATACTGGGTGATAGTAGAGTCACCGAGAAACAACTTGAAAAAATTACCCGATATCAGGATCTGAAAATTGAACTTCAGAGACTCTGGCATAAACTGGTACAGGTGATCCCAGTGGCAATCGACATGCTGGGTGTGCTGCCTAAACAGCTAAGCAATTATTTAGAAGAAATTGGAGTTGACAAAGTCAGCTCCAGAAAGCCATCTTATTGGGATCTACTCACATAATTGGCCAATACATCATATAGTCCTAAACGTTTGGGAAGTATTTGACTAGCGATTTGTAATACAAAATCCAGTGTAGTTATCTTGTCTGCTGTGTGATGATGATGATGATGATGATGATGATGATGATGATGATGATGATGAT
>JAHTLZ010000010.1:17745612-17813877 GCA_023846285.1 Phrynocephalus versicolor | reverse complement strand
TAATAATAATAATAATAATAATAATAATAATAATAATAAATAGACTTTGGTGGCGACAGACAGCGACTCAAAGAAAGTTCAGCTGGGTGTGAGAAGATAAGCAGGTCACAATGCTGACTTCTCCACGTTATCATCAGTGGTTCTCTTGATTAACAAATTGACATGCTTGGCTTACTAAGTACAGAGGTTTTAAAATAAAGTAGGCCTTAGTCTGAAATGAATATGTCAGTCATTTACCATATAGCCATAGTCACATTCACGATCATGACCATAATCAGTTCCATATGTTTCCTGATAGATAAGACCAAGAGCATAGAAATTTCTCCATTCTGGCATTTTCCTCTTTCCTGGCAAGGATTAAATGTAGAAGTCACGTTACCCGAAAAAGACGAATAAACTGATTGCTTCAAACCAACCACCCAGTTTGTGATGTCACAGTCAGCTCTGTTTGTTACTGGTTTTGTGTTAGGGTTAGGATTTCTTCAGACAGAGAGGAGACTTCCAGATGACACGTCCATTGTATCAGCAGTCTCAATTCTATGCACAGCCTGGATGTCACAGTTTCTCATGTTTGTCAGGAGACCTATGGTTTCCCATCACTTATTCGATCTCTTCTCTTCCCATAATGTCAGCCAAGCAGAAACTGGAATAGGAGCTGCATAGTACTTTCACAAGGCTTCCCTGCGAAGGAAATACCCTGAGAGGATCTACCATACACAGTGGTCCTTCAAATGCCATGGCTCCAGTTTTGGCTCACAATCCTTCACTTGTAGTTCAGGGAACTGCCATTCTCCAGCACAAAATTTTGAGTCTGTAAAATCCCTAAGTTTTAAAGAATGGATCAATGATAGCTAAAGTGGTTATCCCTGTGCTGCAAATGCAGATATCCTTGTAAATTGAGAAAAAGAGATCAGCATAGGCTGGAAACCCACTGCCCATTTACATATCCATAAGTGAACTAGGGTTAACCATGATGGCAAATTGTCACAAATTAATGAAGTGCTGGTTGTGTCCCTGCATGCACGCACAACCAGCACCTGATTAATAAATAAGTGCCAGTTTGCTGCTGCAGTTTATCCCACTGTATTTTCATAACTGGAAATCAGCACTTCTTGAGATCCATTTGCCAGACAGTGTGTCAATGGACCCCATAGTAATAGAAGGACAGGATAGGAATTGGGTGTGGGTTCCTTAAAATGGAAAAGCAACTTACTTTGCTTGCTTCCACATTAAAACCACTTGATGCTGCTTTTGATTATTATTATTATTTGCTGTAATCTAAAACTGAGGCTGCATATATTGGCACCCCAGCACAGCATCTTTCTGTATGACTAAGATCATTCTGTAATGTTTACGCAGAATTAAGCCATGCTCCTAAAGGGCCTTTCCAAAATTAATGAAATAATTTCTGTCCACAGGTGTTACAAAAATGCGGAGGACAGTGCCATCAAAATGATCAGCAGCCCAAGCGTACAATCCGTGGGACCCTTTTGGCTTAGAAAACAGTCAAGTAAGGGAAGGAAAGCGGAGTGACAGAGAGGTCTACAGCCATTCACAGGATCCAGAAGGAGGGCTGGGTGTTCTTGCCCCTCCACAGTACAGTACAAGTCATCCAATGAGGATAAGAGGTGGACGAGAATGGGGGGGGGATCAAGGGAAAGGCTTTGTATGGTGCATATTAAAACCAGAGAGATGGCTACCACTGAATATAGCCAAGAGTTTTTAAAAGGGAGTGGGCAAATTAATGTAGGGTAGGGATGCTGGTGGCTAATGATAGTGAGAGCTATTGGCTCCAGTATAAAGCATAAGTAAGTGTTTCTCTATGAGCCCTAAGAAATGAGAGAGGGCAGGGGCTCTTAGACGGAGAATCTCCCAGAAACATCAGGTTGGTCACTATGGGAATAAAATGTTGAACTGGATAGGCTTTGGTCTGATCCAGCCCGGCTATTTTTATGTTCTCCCTTTATTGCTATTTTTATGTTCTGTTTTATTCTCAACATAATCAAGGCTAGAGGATTAATGATGAATAGCCTGTTAATTGCCCCATGAATAGCTTCCCTTAATTGCTCCATTGTCAGTTTCTAATCCTAAAGGATGGAGGGCAGATTTCTATGCAAGAAGATCAGTAAATAAAACCACCCCTATCTCACAGGGAAAGAAACGGGCATTGGGGCAAATAAAAGAGGCTGTTCAAGGGTCACTTAATAGCCTATTTATTACTAATTCCCACTGCTATGGTCCACAAAACCAACATAATGTACTCACTAACAGAAAACTCTGTAAAAGGCATCAGGGCCCCCCAAAGTTTCAGCAGTGCTTACCTGTCCACAAAAGATTATTGCAAACACATCTCCACCCACCCCAGCTCAGGTCTGGGAAAAACTTGGGAGGAAAAATAGAAAAGTTTAAGCCACATTGCCTGGATCTTCTCTAAAAAAAAGTAAACCAGCTGTCCAAGTTCCAGAGGAGAAAGTTAGAATGGCCAGAATCTAACCACTCCTGACAATCTCTAAACATTTTTCCCGTGCCCAGAGGATTTATCACGTGAGGCTAAGCAAATATTGTAACTAAATGTACATGCTATTTTCATATCTTTATAGTGGCGATAGTATCATCATTATCAGCTACTTATCTACAGTATGTCTTATTTATGGTTTCCCCAATAAAACTTTGTTTACGATTATTGGATTATGAAAAAAAAAACACATTTGCTAGCCATAAGCCTTACATTTCATTTGGCTCTTGGGACTCAATTTCTGAGGAAGATGAATGGTGGTAAGATTAAAATGATCCTTGGCTGAAAGAAGGAAGGGGTTCACAGATGTATGTGATATCGGTTCCAACCTTAGATGCAACTTTAGGTATCTTCAATGATTCTAGGCATACAGCTGTGAATGGGTGGTGCAGTTCAACCCATTTTATGAAGTACCACGACAATATAACTTGTTTAGTATAAACCTAACCACATTTCAGAGCTGGAACTGAATGTGAGAAATGTGCTGGTGTGACTGGACAAGCCCTAAGGTCCGTAAGAGAACAGCTGCCTTGGGTGGCTAGCAGTGGCCAATCAAGATATATTGAAGCAGAAGAAGAGCTCTTGTGAATCACACCCAAGGCTTCCTAGTCCATCATTCTGTTTCTTCTAGTGGCCAACCAGATCCTTCAATGCGAAAACTGTTAGCAAGCCACAAAAGCAGCAGCACCCTTCCAGCTACTGGGAGAGGTACTGATCAATCTAGTGGAGGTAGCTCTATCAACTTCCACTTGCTTTCTCCTAAGCACAGAGGAACACATCCAATTCTTGGAAAAGCCTTCCTTCCTTCCTTCCTTCCTTCCTTCAGCTTCCTCAATCCCTGAACCAGCCTGCTGGCAGGGAGATTCTGGAATTATAGTCCACAAAGGTAACATTTCCATGTTCTCAGCAAGGGTTAGTGGGAATGTCCAGCATTTCAAAGAAAAAAAAAGGCAACTGCTGTGCTTTCCCCTATTCCAAACACACCACCTTTGGGTTGGCAGATAGACACAGACTCCCTTCACTGCATCACAGGCCATGTGCTGGGACTACTGCAAAGAACATGCTTCCAGTACCTTCTACCTGCAGGCTACTTCACCTGGATAACACCATCAGATCTTCATTGCATGTTCCACTTTTTGAGAAAGGTTGGTTGCCTGGCCATGCCATCGCAGACAATGGATGCTCGCAGAAATAATATTATGACCATATTCACCTAACAGGATCCATCGGCACAGTGAGCAGAGTATGAGCTGCCGCTGCCAAGTGGAAGCACTATACAGGATCTTTCTTCCCCTTCACCTGCTTCCTATGTACGCTCAAAACAGGCGCTTTTGCCCCCAGAATCCTCTCCCTCTTCAAGTTCATTTTTCTCCCGCTTACCCACAAAGGCACTGCTTCACACCTCCCTGCTTCCCCTCTCCCTTCCCTGCTTCACATTTGACATATCATGTCCCTTGCCTTATGCTGACAAACAGCCACGGTCCCTCTGCTAGGAGCCCAAGTTCTGCTCTCAGATGCTTTATAGCCCTCGCACAGCAGTGTTGCTCTTCCTCTCGTTCCCTCTCCCAGGATGAAATACATCTGCAGCTCCCGGAGCTGAGACAGGCCCTTTAATTGTGTGTGTGGTTAATTTATGACAAGGCAAGATCACAATGGGACAGGCTTGGGCAGGCAAGGTTTCCTCGCTTGAAGATATAAACCTTTCCACCCTCAGACCCAGCCGCTGGGCTATCTTCTTCCCAGTCATCCCCTGGAGATTGCAGGATGTGGTACGGCCTGCTCACCTGGGACACCGTGCTTAACAAAAGCCCATCTGAATCACAGAAAGCCAACGCTGAATCTGCAAACTGCTCAAGGATGTCTTGGCTCTTCCTGTGCTGCATCACCATCTGTATTCACATGGGTTCTAGCACTATAGCATAGGTCATATGCTTGCCAGTGCATAGGCAAGCAAGTTCAGTGCTATGGCAAAGAAACAAGCCCAGGAACCCAATTTAGTCATCTCTGCTGGGGCAACAGCAGCTTGGGTGCCACCAGAGAATTCCACTTCAAAATCAGTGTGTGTGTTTTTGCACACAATTTAGAGGTAGATGTGCTGAGGGCCTGACCTATACTACATTTAAGATGTCCCATAGTATAAGGGTCTACAAGTATACCGTATTATATTTTTGATTCTAATAATCCGGTTACTCTAATCATTATTTTTATAATTCTATTCAATTATAGTTTCATAGAACTGGATAGTTCAGTGGTTTAGGTATCTGGCTACAGAGCCAGAGGTTGGAAGTTCATATCCTGACCGTGCCTCCTGCAATTACAGCCATCTTGTGTGGGGGTTGGGCAAGCCGCACGGTCTCAGGGTGCCCTTAGAAGAAAGGAACGTTAGGCCATTTTTGAGGAATTTATACCTAGATAACCCTAAAACGGATCACCACAAGTCAGAACTAACTTGACGGCACATCATTATCAAACATCAACATCTAACAAAGAAACAAGGAAGGAAGAAAATGCCCTATATTTAGAGCTCTTCTCTCCCCATCTCTCTTTCCCTCTGATGCTCTCTTTCTCTCTCTTTCTCTTTGATCCCCCAACCCCAACATGGAGGCCTTAAAGTGTAGCTTTCTTAGCTTACATGCAAATAGGACACTGGAGTGTGTACTTGAATTCCTCTGCTGTATCAAAGGAATCCGTACTCAGAGACAAGCTACTAGGATTATTGGGCTGTTAAATATGCCCAATAGACAGTTTCTGTGGTTGTGAGGAGGGGTCAGTAGAGGAATAACTTTAGCAGAGAAGTAGAAGGCCAGAGGAAATGCGCCCTTCTTTGATCTCCGATGACTCTTGCCTCAAATGAGTGGCATTTAGTCTCCCATTCTGCTCAGCCTCTGGCAGGCACTCTCTTGCTTGCATGTAAATACTAAAAGGGTGATGGAGTCATGGTTGCAAATATAAGGCCCAACTCTGAATACTCCTGAGCCACTCTGGAAATATACTGATGGTATATTTGCTCAGGGGTTTATAACCACATTCAGTTAGTAAACATTCATAGTACTCCCAAGAGGAGGAGCTCTGGATCCACACCCACACCGTTCCGTGCGTGGAGGTGTCTAAGCAGAAGAGCACTCATGTTTACATCCCTTTTAGCTCCTTTGGGCTTTCAGTGAAACTGACATCTAGCCATATGCTGAAGTTTGATCTAGGATTTTGGGAGATCCCTATTGTATACTGACTCGTCATTGCTTGACTAGCAACTAGTCATACAACCACAATATGGCCCATGAACAATGGTCCTGAAAGATATTCTCTTGATGGTGACACCATCAAGCTTTGAGAAGAAACTCCTGCCCAAACAAAAATGTACTGATTGGAATTAACAAGATTTTATGCTAATTTACATGCAGTATTTGATCTGCCTATGCTTTGCATTTTACACAGATGCCAAATTGTTTCATATTTCACAGATGCCAAATTGTTTCAATACTATGTTCTACTGGAAATGCATAGGGAGGAGATATTGTGGGGCCTTATCAAACCTAAGCCATTATTTAGATTGTGAACCAGGAGTGGAGTTCTCAATGCAGCTTGTGTGGATGGAGTCTTGTCAATGGATACGGCATCTTGTTTTCCCAGACAGTAACATGGAACTTTAAAAAATGGGGGGTGGCGGGGCAGGTGGTCCATGTATACAATTCAAAATCAAGGATGAGTGATACGTTTACTAGGCCGTTTAAAAATTACAAAAATAGAGGCTAGTTTTCAATCCACAAAGAGCTTCATCAGTCTGGACACCACAGAGATATGTGTCATGCAGAAAGCAGCATTAAACACACAAATATTGATGACAATTGTTAGTTTGGAATTTTAGCTTGAAATAAACTTCACAAATGGAGTCTAAGGTGCCATGAGGATGTGTGGCAACATTAAGCCACTCCTGTTACATCACATATACCAGGGGTCCTCAACCTAAGGCCCAGGGGCCAGATACGGCGCCCAGGGTCCTGAATCCGGCCCCTGGGATCAATTGCAGACCCCTCACTTACCCCCTGCTTTGCAAGCCAGCCAGCCTCCGCAGCTACTTCTATTGCTGAGGTGGGCTATAGAAGCAGTTGATCAGCATGCTAGCTAGTGGGACAGTTCAAAGTGGGAGGGCCACGGCAAGGTCTCCCGCTCCCCCACCTGCCGCCCAGATGGTCGAGGCACTGGCTGCAGCCAAGCAGAGCAATTTAAAATGTTGGCCTTTTTTTTTTCCTTTTGGACTGTGGTCTGGCCCCCAGTGGTGTCTGGGGGTAGTGGACCGGCCCTCTGTTTGAAAACTTTGAGGACCCCTGACATATACTATAACTCAAAAAATCTTATTAGGACCACCACAAACTGGTGCAACTTTATGGAACATAGTAACATCTCTTTCCATGGCACTCAAGGGGGAAACAGAAGAAAGCTGACCAGATACACTGTAGATGGCAGGACCTTTCATACTAATGAAAGGATGGAAAAGGGAAAGGAGAGAAGCTGCAGTGACAAAACTGGAAACGAGAGGAAGAAATGTCCCGTGCTCTGTCCTGGCAAGAATGAGACCATGATGGAGTCTGGAGGAAGCAAGCAGGGTCTGGAAGGAGAGGCAAAAGCAAGGGGCCATCAGAAAGATGCTGTAGCAACTGAGCAGTTCAATAACTCAAGCCAGGGCACAACAGTGGTCAGACTCTCTTGCGCCCAGCCAAAAGAGGTCAGGGTGGAGGCAGCAGCCTCAGGGGAACCAAGGTAGGAGCTTGGCTTCTGAAGATACTGTATCTGCTTGCCGGATTCTGCCTCTCTGTTGTCAAAGTCCCTCTGTCTCCTCCCTTTGGGATGTTCTCAGCATTGTGACACCTCAGGCAGCCACACAACCTATTGGATCGAGAGTCCCTGTCTATTGACAAAAGGAGATCCTAGAAATTACCGTTTTTCCCCCGGTCTATAAGACCCCCATGTATAAGATACACTGCCTTCCAAACCCAAATTAGTTTCCCAACCACACAGTTCTCTTCTTGGCTTACTTCCGTGTATAAGACACCCGTCAATTTCCAGTCTAATAATTTTAGACAAAAATATAGTCTTATGCACAGAAAAATACTGTATCCATATGAGACAGGGTATGTGTGTATGTGTGCGTGCAGGTGGAGATATAAGGCATAACATTACCAACGTACAGAGATTTTCTCACTAGCAAACAGCACCATTGTTCTTGGATGAATCTATGTGTATCCACTGGATGCCAGATACATGTAATTGTTTTGACAACAAATAATGACATCCACTGGAATGCAAGACTTTGGCTACTTGCAGTATTCTCTCCTCTCCAGAAATGCAAATAATGGGGTTTCCCTGCCTCTGAATGTTTAGGAAATGTAGCCAAATAATTCTATAGGATTGGCATTTATAGACAGACCCTCACAACTGTCCCAAAACAGAGACAGATTCGTTCCTGGGGACATGTGCGGGGAGTATGGTGGCAACGGTGGCGGCACTGCATGTAAAGAAGATAATGGGAATGCAGGGTCACAAGTGAGGCATAGCAGATGCTTTGCATTTCCCCACAGCTGCAACATCAGCAAGCTGTTGTTCTGCAACATTCTCAAAAAGGGAAAATAAAGCAATACTTAATGCATGAGTTGGCAACTCCTTTGGCCCGACCACTCATTTTCCTACTGACTCCCACTTAACTGGGCCAAGGCAGCTGAGGAAGATGTGTTTACTGTGGCTTTCCAGATCTATGCCCACATTAGGAGACGTCTCCACTCAAAGAGAAAACAGGGTGCAGCAAAACCCATCGTGTCGCATCATGTGAACTGAGTGGGACTATACAAGGAAGAAGTAGACCTAAAAAGAGGCTGGTAGGTGACAGGGAACCACACAGTGAAAGACGAAAGGCAAAAGAAATTTCTGCACAGAAGAAACCATCAGAAGACAAATCTGGTCATGAAGTGGCCAAATTCTCACCTGAAACACACGCAAAAAAGGCCATGAAAATGGAATGGATTCCTCCAGGCCGCACTGTGACACTTTTAGTCTATCACTAAACTTGAGAAAAAATAAAATGAGCAGAAAACATTTGCTCCAATGTCTTTAAAAATTACTATATGTAACAGGTAGCTGGTACTGAGCCCTAAACTGTTATAAAAAGAATTTGGGAAAAACTGCATGCTTTCATTCATTCCTTGTACATCACATGAAGGATTGGCATTGTAAACAGTCAAACAAGTACCTGTACAGTACTTCCAATCCTCTTTCTTTATTTACATCGTGGACACATCAACCTCATTCTCATTCCCAGTAATTCTTACTGGGTGTAAATGTGTGGGTTTTTTTAAGGATTTTTGTGCTCTGTTGTTTTTAAATGATTTTGGGCATTGACTGAACTGACCATTTTTAATATAAAATTTGTTTAATTTTTTAAACATTTGTATAGTGCTTTTAGCCTTCAAATAATTGTTGTACACTGCCTTGGCACCTCTTGAGGAGAAAGCTCCCTCGCCTTAGTATGTGACATTTCGGTACAGGCACAGTGTAGCGCTGCTCCCCTGACCTAAACAGTGCTTGCTATGGTGCCTTAAAAAGAAATAAGAAAAAGTACTTTTCTCTCAGGAACAAATGAGTCATCACTTGGCCAATCAGCTCATTTGGCTATGTGACAATGTTACTGAGGGCAAATTAAGCTAATTCACACAGAAGACAATGGCCACCCTCACTCTGAATTATCTTCATTTGCCCTGCATACCAACACAGTCAAGATTTGATGGAATGAAGAAGCACAATCAATCAGGCTGTGAAAGATACAGACAATTTAGAGACTTTCAGAGAACGTTTCTTATATCTTTATTGGAAAAGAATGGGATGCAAATGTTCAGCATGGTCCTCTGCTGATGGCTAAATATGAGTTTGTTGCACCAAGAGAACTACTTTCCCGGTATGTGAGAAAATGGAGTTCAGTACCTCTTTTGTGTGCTTAATTTTCCATAGCTTGTGGAAGCCAAAATTGTTGTTGGATATCCACATTCCCAAACAAATCAAAAGGCACACTTCACCAGTTCAGTGAGCCCAGTCAAAATTGGAAGATCGGTACCGCCAAAGGCACATCTCCCATCCATTATCAATTATCATTTGGAGATCTACTTTCCCCTAATTTGCACCTTTTTTCTGTTGGGCTACAGAAGTATCTTTTACAATTCCTTCAAGATGATGAGCCAGCCCAAGAAATAACAGCATTTTCAGAGCCCTATTGGTGAGTTCACCAATACAGTACATCTACTATACATGAGCTGCTAAATAAACATAGAGAAGAGAAGTCATCTTAATCTAAAAGTAAACAAAACAATCTTATAAGGGAATTATAGTTTTAAAAACTTAGTGGCATGGTGGCTCAGTGGACTAAGGTTCCGAGAACTGCCAGCTGCAAAGTCGGCAGCTTGGCAGTTCAAATCCCGGGTGGGATAGTATGATTTAATCATTTATAGTATGATTTAATTAGGGAATATACTGCTTGGTCTCAGACAAACAACATTGAAGGAATTCCCCGACAGGCCACAAAGACTTTATATATTCAGAACTGTAGAACCCATGCACAACTTCAATACAGATTTTGGAATGTTTTGGACTGTCACATGGTAGGTGTAAGTACAGTAGTTAAATATTGGTTTCTAGAGTTGCTGGTATGAAGTAACCCAGAAAACCTTTACCACAAAGGCTAGAAGCTTACAGTACAACCCTAAACTTAGAAATGAAAAAAAAAAAGATGAATCTTTAAGATCAAACCACATATAACAGTCTACTGCTTAGTCACTGTAATACTCACAGGCCCACCCATACACCTTGATGATGATGATTTACAAATTTAAAAGCACAATATGATATCATAGAGTAAACATGTCCCAACTATCTGCAAGTGAAAGCCAATAAAGGACAAGAGAGGGGAACATTCACGTGATAACAAAGCACACTGTTTTATATTTTTACATTAACAGGAAGATACAAGGGTGGGATGTTGAGGAGAAGTAAGGGTCATTGAAACCCAGGCCTTGCATATATTTCTTTATAACCTTGTAAATGGGGTGTTAAAATGGATAGATTCAAAGTAAAAATAAATCAAAATCTAAGTGTGCAAGAAGCCAACTGGACATGAATGTTTGATACAAAGAAGATACACAGCTGGATCAAAGTTATACAGAACGAATTTCCACTACTGTACCATGTTGCACCCATATTATTTACTAAAGAAGAGAAACTATAATTAAGAGCACAATGTTCATCCTGAATCCCTTAAAGAGATGGCTGATGTGAACTAAAGAGAGTCTGAGGATGTAATCCAAGGTACACTACCCAGTGATTGATGATGATGATGATGATGATGATGATGATGTACCATCAAGTCAATTCTGACATATGGCAACCTCTTTCAGTGGTTTCTAGGTACAGATTACTCAAACTGTTTACTCGCTACCTAGAAACCACTGAAAGAGGTTGCCATATGTCAGAAATGACTTGATGGCACATCATCATCATCAACAACCAACCATTCCCTCCTCCTCCTCCTCCTCCTCCTCCCTCTCCCTCTCCCTCTCTCTCTCTCTCTCTCTCTGTGTGTGTGTGTGTGTGTGTGTGCATGCCTTGGGACTGTGCAGATTGCCCAAAGCTACACAGGCTGGTACTTTTCATAGGAGGCACAGGGGGAACCTGAAC
The DNA here is from genome assembly GCA_023846285.1 of Phrynocephalus versicolor. NCBI lineage: Eukaryota > Metazoa > Chordata > Lepidosauria > Squamata > Agamidae > Phrynocephalus > Phrynocephalus versicolor. Next base: position 17,802,650 of record JAHTLZ010000010.1, on the reverse strand, counting down.
TCCCAATCGAGGACTCTGCAGCCAGATACCTGAACCATCCAATGATTATGCCCAGTTTATTATAGTAAGAAAGACATACGATTTAGTGTATTGTTGTGCACAAGTCATCCAACATCCTGAATCTAGAATAAACTGCTGAACAGCAGATGAGAGATGTGCATCTTAAAAAACTGTTCTGCTTATATACCACCCCATACCATTTCAAGTAATCTCTGGGCAGTTTGCGGTTTTTAATTACAGTCTGCAGGCTACACATTGCCCCCACTCCAGCACGCTGGGTACTCATTTTACCGACCTCAGAAGGATGGAAGCCTGAGTCAATCATGAGTCGGCTACTTGGGATTGAACCCCAGGTCGTGAACACAGTTCTAAGTGCAGTACAGGCATTCAACTACTGCGCCACGGGGCTTTCTTATCAAGAAAGCCCAATAATCACCCCTTTCAAGTGCTGAGAAACACCTGCATCCACCTAATATTTCTCAACCCATACGCTACAGATAAGAAATTCCTCCAGATTTTGGTGATGCCCATGCACTGTTATTGTGCCAGTCATGGATTTGATGATCCATAGAGCCCCTTCCAGCTCTGCAGTTCTAAGGTGATGGTGATGATTTTTTTTTAAAAGAATAAATTTAGATTAAATTGTATTTATCTTCCATACTTTGCCATGTCAATGCATTCTTGTTCTAGTCTGTCGTTTTCAGTGCTTGGGTTCATAAGATCCCTCCTTGACAGAAAAATAAAATAAAAGGTCCTTCTACCATCTCAGCTGATGAATGGCTGTCAGATCATCTTTAGTACACACAGACACACAGACACACACACACACACAAACAGAGAGAGAGAGAGAGAGAGAAATCTGTTGAGGGAGTATGTGATGTTCTGAAATTACTGACAGAATAATCTGTGGTGTGGTGCTAACCTGGAATTACCATCAGTTGTTCTAAAGCAGGAAATGTCGCTTAAAATAATAGGCATCTGGCAATCATAATCAATGGCTTGCGAGATTGGCATCTGTCATCCATCCCCCACGTGGCAAGCTAGTCAGAAGGAGCCAGAGTTTCCAGAGAAGTAGGGCAAGATGGGCTGGGGAAGACGGCCAGGAATAGAGAAGCCAGCAGGTGGCGTCTATCTTACCTTCCTGGATGCACTTCCCTTCTTATTGTTCCCCCTCCATCTTCTACCAAGGGATTCTCGTGCCAGTCCTGTGGCGTGTGTGGGAGCCTTTCTAACCATGAAACAGATGGGGCAGCGGGGGAGGGAGGTGAGTGGGTTGCCAGACAGGACATGAAGGTGTGTGGGGAATACACAACAGAGGCACATTTACCATCTATTGACGTTACAGGTTCTAATCTCTCTTCTACGCCACAACTCTGATCATCTCTGTTATGAATTTGGTCTGTCTCAGCACTCATCATCCCAAAGACAATTCCTTTCAGGGCCCATTAGGCTCACCTGATCTCCAGAGTGTATCTCCATGACACATCTGTTCAGATCTATGCTCCGAACGACAAATCTCGAAGCAGAGGGAGATGAGCATGATCATAATGAGGCCATCTCATCAACAGAGACTGTTTGGGGCACTGGGATTTAGTTAAACACCTCTTTAATTAAACCCCCTACTTTTCTCCCCATTTTCTGTATCACAGCATACTAACTAAGTAAAGAGAGCCAGTTAAGAAATCTTTTCTGCATACCAGATCATTTCCAAAAGACAGTCTACAACCCTGCAGGCAAATGTGAAATACAAGTGTGTGTGTGGGGGGGGGAGACAACAAGATTGCAGTTTGAGATTGATAAACAAAGAGTTAAGGATGCTTTATTAGACAGGTTCCCAACCCTGGGTTCAGGACGCCCAAGAGGGCTGCAAAGTGTTTTCCATGTGTGTCACCATGATTGTTTTTAGTTGCAATTATTTTTATATTTTACATTAAATATGGTATGCAGTGCTGTTTTATTTTAATCCTCCTGGCCCACAGATACATAAATTTAATTTGAAGTGGAATTGCAGTCAATCTAGTGTTTCTCGTTATTTCAGTGCCCCTTTTATGCATGAAAACCACCCCTACCCACTCCAAAAGAGCCAATCTCAGAAGTTTCTCTTTGCACCTTTGCATCTGCCATTAGATGATGGGCACCAGGCCTTCAGACTGGAGCATTAAGCTCCATTTGAAGAGGCCTGAATGAGGTGAGTGCAGAGTATACACTGGTGACACTGATGCCCAAGATGGTGGAAGGATTGAAAGGTTGTTGCTTCCATAACCACACAACCTTTTGCTCCACTGTCTCCCGCTCTTCAAGGCGTTGTGATGGCAGTGTAGCGACGGCAGAGGGGACCTGGGCAAGGAAATGCCTCTGGGCCTCACGTGAGTCGTGGAGGAGGAAGGCAAGAGGGACAAAAAGGTGAGGATGAGGAAACAGGGAGGGGGGGTCACAGAGGGCTGTGTTTATCTGGGCTTAAAGGTGATGGGGCCTTCACTGAGGGGGCTTTATTTATTTTTTCTTTTTCTTTTTGAGGAGACATGTCATTCTCACACTCCAAAAAAGTAAATTAAACTCAAAGTGTATTTTTTCCTTTTCAATTTTTTTCTGGTAGAGATAGATTTACAGCCCCCTAAGTACATAACATTACATGAAGATTAATAGATTAAATTAGAATTACATTCTGAAAACAGAATTTTTTTAATGTGGTTTCTTTGCCCCATTAAACATGTATTTTATGCAAATATATGTTGGTGGGATTGCAGGTTACTTGGCTTTGAACACGTCCAGATTCCTAGGGCCCAATGAAATGCACCCACAAGTATTAAAGGAACTGGCTAAAGAACTCTCAGAACCACTGCCCTTTATTTTCTAAAACTAGGGAGGATGGGTGAAGTGGCAGACGATTAGAGGAGAGCTTATGTTCTCCTCATCTTCCAAAAAAAAAAAAAAAAAGGCAAAAAGAGGAATCAGGGAACTACAGACCAGTTAGCCTGACATTGCTTCCATGGAAAATTCTAGAATAAATTATAAAGTGGTCACTCTGCAAGCACCTTGGAAAAAACATTCAGTAATAACTGGAAGCCGGGATGGATTTGTCAAAAACACATCTTGCCACACTAATCATATCTCATTTTTTGATTGGGTAACCTCTCTGCTGGACAGTGGAAATGCTGTACAAGTAAGATATCTTAATTTCAGCAAAGCATTTGACCAAGTGCCCTGTCATATTCGGCTTAGCAAGCTAAGTGTGGACTTGACAGAAAAACTATCAGTTTGTCACATAATCATGCTCAGAAAGCACCCATGATTCCTTCTCAAACTGGGACGAGGTAATAAGTGGAGTACTACAAGGCTCAGTTCTGGGCCCACTGCTCTTCAACTACAGAATTAAATTTAACAGAGGTGTGCAAAGTTCTACAGCTCAGGTTGAAAAACAACTAAGCACACAGAAGATGGGGGTGCTTGGCTCAGTAACATGTAAATCACAAGCTGAATATGAGGTAACAATGCAATGTAGCAGGAACAAATATAAGTGGTATTTTAGGCTGTATTACTATAAATATAGTCTCAAAATCCCAGTTACCTTCTATTCAGCACTGGCTAGGCTCATCTTGAGTAGTTCTGGGTATGGCACTTTAAGAAGGATACAAATAAAATTGGAACAAGTTCAGAAGAGGGCAACAAGGATGATCATCAGGTACTAGAAACCAGGTTCTATGATGAAAGACTGAAAGAAATGGGCATGTTTTGCCATAAGAAAAGAAGATTTGAGAAAATATTTGACAGACTCTGATACAGAGGAGGTGCAGGATCTGCTCTCCATCATCCTAGGGTGCAGGACATTTCTTAATGGGCCCAAGTTACAGGAAGCTAGATTTTGGCTGAATAGCAGGAAAAACTTACTATTGAGCAGTACAACAGTGGAACAAATTACCTCAACAGGTGTGAACACTCCAATACTGGAGGCATTCAAGATAAAGTTAAACAACCGTTGGTCAGATGTACTTTAGCTTGGATTCCTGAATTGAACAGAGAACTGGACTGAATACTTATTATTTATTTTTATTTATATAACGTATGGTACTATGGGTGGTCTCTGGGCGGTTCACAATCAAGAAACAATTAAAACAATTAAAACAATGACCTTATAGGCCCCTTTCAACTGGTGGGATCATAAGCCTGAAAAGTAATTGAAAATGAGCATACAAAATTACTTTGGGACTTCCGAATACAGACAGAGTTTTGGAGCATAACACCCTGGATATTGTGACTGTAGAGAAGAAAAAAGTATGGATCATTGATGTTGCTATACCAGGTGATAGTAGAGTCACCGAGAAACAACTTGAAAAAATTACCCAATATCAGGATCTGAAAATTGAACGTCAGAGACTTTGGCATAAACTGGTACAGGTGGTCCCAGTGGCAATCAGCACACTGCGTGCAGTGCCTAAACAGCTAAGCAAGTATTTAGAAGAAATTAGAGTTGACAAAGTCACCATCAGTCAACTGCAGAAAGCCACTGACTGGGATCTGCTTGCATAATTCGCCGATACATCACATAGTCCTAAATGCTTGGGAAGCGTTTGACTAGTAATTTGTAATACAAAATCCAGTGTAGTTGTCTTGTATGCTGTACGACGACGACAACAACAACAACAACAACAACAACAACAACAACAACAATTTCAGCAATGACATTGCAATGGAATTCTGATTACATAAGAGTGCAACCCTCAGCATCATCAGAGGAAAGATAATAAAGACTGAAGAAATTGATATGCCTAAAATTTTATAAAAACATTGGATGAAGAAGAATCATATAAGTGTCTTGGAATACTAGAAGCAGATAACATCAGGCATAAAAAATTAAAGAATAAAGTTAGCTAAGAATACGTTAGAAGATTTCGAAAGATACAGTACTAAAAAATCAAAATTAAACGGAAAGAATACCATCGAAGCTATAAACACATGGGCTATTCCAGTCTTGTGATACACAGTAGGTGTTATAAACTGGACCCAGGCAGAATTAGAAGAATTAGATCAAAAGACAAGAAAAGCAATGACATTAAACCATGCACTACATCCACAAAGTGATATCAGTAGGCTCTACTTGCCAAGGAAAATAGGAGGCAGAGGCCTCTTGCAAGTTCATCAAACTGTTGAAGAAGAAAAAAGAGGAATATCTGACTAAATCCAGCATGGTGAAAATGCTGTGCTTTGGTAATAGTTACTGAAGGCATCCAGAAACCAAGCAAGAATTTAAAAGTCAACAAATGGAAAGCCGAATAGAGAACTGGCATAAAGGTGAAAATTGATAAATCATCGAAATATAGCAAATGTCGATTGTGCAAAGAAAAGGATGAAACTGTAGATCACAGCATCAGCTGTTGCCCCAAAATCACTCAGACTGATTATTTAGCTTGTCATACTAAAGTAGCAGCAATGCTACACTGGAACATATGTAAAAATTTCAACCTACCATTAAGCAATAACTGACTGGTGGGAACAACAGCCAGAAAAGGTTACTGAAAATGAAGTCATCAAGGTGCTCTGGGATTTCAAAATCCAATGCAACAGACACCTTGTCCACAATACTGCAGAAATTACGAGTGTACAAGCAAGAAAACAAAGTGCAAATCATTGATGTGTCAATACCAGGAGACACAAGAGTCAGTGGCAAAGAGTTAGAAAAGATAACCAAATATAGGGATTTAAAAATAGAAATTGAAAAGTTATGGAAGAAGAAAGCAAGAACAATACCAATACTAACAGGCGCCTTGGGTGCAATCCCAAAAGACCTGGATCAGCATCTGAAAACTCTCGGCATTGACAATATCAACATTGGTCAAATACAAATGGCAACAGGAACAGCATATATTCTATAAAGATATCTCCAGTCATGGACAGAGCTTGATCATTGGACAAGGCCAACTCCAGCTTAACCCCTGGGGGTTGTGTTCAGAAGATAATAATAGAGTGACCCCTACCTATTGCAGGGGTTAGAGACCGACCTAACCTGCAATAATTGAAAATCCGCGATATGCAGATGCGGGTTGGGTCGGGCCTCAGGAGGGCCTTACTGGGGGCTTGGAGGCCTCAGAAATGAAAGTGACTTCCGGTTCACAGAGAGGCCTTTTGGGGGCCTCAAGAAGGCCCGGGAAGGCCCGTTTGGAACAGCCCCGGTCCTGGGGTAAGTATGGGAGGCCTGAAACAGGCCTTTGCCCCTTACCCCAAGGGGGGCTTTTTTCATATAATGCAGTCCCACAATATAGAGGGACTGCAGTATATGAACCACAAAAGGGCGGGGGACCACTGTAATAATAATAATAATAATAATAATAATAATAATAATAATAATAATACAGTAGCATTCCCATACTCACTGAGTCACTATCTACAGATTCAGTTATCTGTGGCTGGCGATGGGGTGTGTGCTGAGGGCAAAAGCTGCACCGCACAGCCCTGTCCTTTTGCCCCCAGCACCTCAGCATCTCCTGCCCCTAGGCAGTGTGGCAGATCAGAAATCACATCAGACCAGGTGCTGCCCCACTTGGTCTGCTGCGTAGGAAGCTCAAATGCCCGGGGTGTACCAAGCCATATGAGCTTCCTGGGTCTTGGACTGGGAAGTACAGCTGTGCGCCTTTGCACCACCTGGTCCACTGTACTGACCAGTGGGGGTGGTGAGGTGTCCAGGCAAAAGCTTTCACCTCCAGCACCCCACCACCGCTGTTGCCACCCTCATCCTGTTATCCACAGATTCCAGTATCTGGGGGGCAGCCCAGAACCCATCTTCCGCAGACATGGGCGTCCTACTGTAAAGCTGAAACCAAACCTTCAAAATACACAGCTATCTTCTTTCCACTTAAAGTACAGAGAAGAAGCTCCAACTCAGCGGGAAAGGCAAGGTTTGGAACACTGCCTGCATTGCCAAAGTATTTGGGCTCCACTGTAGTGAACTCTGACATACCAAAAATGTCTGAAATCCACAAATAACATACTGTGCTTAGAAATTGGCTGGATTAGAATGGGGTGCACACTCACAAAGAATAAGAACAACAGCTTTGTCCCTGTGCTACTCCACAACAGAGGATGCTAGTACTATGTGGTACAAATTACCACACACCAAAAAGTGTTGGTACCTCTTAATGAAACATGCAGGATTATCACTGGCTACCTGAAACCTGCCCCCATTGAAAATTTCTATTATTTGGCAGGCAATTCTCCTCCAGAAGTACAAGGAAATATTTTCTGTCCATATCACTGGCATTAAATATTAAACCACGAGAGGTTAAGCTAAACATAAAAAGAAGAGCAATAGATGAATGCTGAAGAGCATATCCCACCAGGACAAAACTGTAGCTGGATCATCTGGAATTCACTCAACAGATTTGGAACTGAATATGAAAATCAAACAATAATTAAGTAAACTGGGGTTACTTGGATAGAGGACCAATTTTCTGTGACTGTGAAGAAATTCAATTAATGCAGTACTTAGGTACATGCAATTTATGCCCACCATAAGCGGAAGAATTAATAAATGACCAAGATAATGCTATTGAAGTAGCCTGCATCTGGTCAAAAATAATTTAATTATCCAAAAATTTTAATTTTAGTTTTTAAACATATTTCACATACATCCATGATTTAAAACTGTGCAGAGCTCTAATACGAATGGAGAGATAAAGATTCTATTGAGTTATGATTTTGCATCTTACTATCCTTCCGCAATGCATATAGTGCTTCCCATTCTCTGTTTCCCACAAATTAGTTACAGGTTACCCACATGTCTTTAAATCTATCATACTTGTCTCCGCCTGTGGTTTATGCTTTAATGAGAATGGGCATGCTGAGAGAAAGAACACATTATCTCACACCAACATGATGCTTCAGTATGGCCTCTGGGATAAGACCGGAGTCTCATCTCATTAGGGATAGATGAGATCAGTGCCGCCAGCGCCGCCAGGTGTGTCACGCCACTACCGCTCCTTATCCAGATACCAGAGCAAGTTTCTTCAAAACAGTTATTACTCCAGGACAACATCAGAAGTTAAGAACAGATGTTGTGGAACTGCTATGCTGGCTTACAACACACAGGGATCCCCCTCTCAAATGTGAATTAGTACTTGCTTAGCATTATTGCTCTCCGCCTGCAATTTACCATCTCATTCAGTGCATGCTCAAAATTCAATTAATATTCTCTGTACTCTCTACTCATGAAGGAATAGGAGGGAAAAGCTGGGATATATTAAAAAAAAACATGTCAGTGTTCTGTGCTATCAGTTCTGAATGGACTTATAACAACCCCAGTAGAGCTTTCAAGATAAGTGAGATATTTAAAGAGTGGTTTTTACCAGTTCCACTGCCCCAGTTACTTTCCATGGTGGAGCAGGGATTTGAACCCTGTTCTTCAGAGACCTAGTCCGCCACTCTATCCACTACACCACAATGGGAAGCGAGCACTTATATTAGAATTTCAGACCTGAAGTGTGAACAGGCATGGCATGTTCTTCCATGTCTGCTTTCAACTTTCTCATTCTGCTGAAGGGCAGGCCTTTTAGAGGGTCTCTGACAATCCCTTGAATGTTGTAGTCTCTTATCTGCTAAGCGCAACTCATACCAACCAAGCGCCAGATGCTGCCTCTGTGCTCTCAAACACAGAGACCATACATGTAGGAAATCAGAGTACAGTAGCTGGAAGAAAGCGAAACTGCTGACCAGAGGAACCAGAAGCTACACTGGGAATGAGGGGCAGAAGAGACATGGCTCATGTACCGTACCCCCCCCCCCCGGCCGAAACAACTCAACACATTTTTCTGTCTGTGATAAGGGACACCCAACCCCCTGCTCCTTTCTACATACAGGAGACAACTAGATCAACAGGCGAATTTTACTCCAGTTTATCGTCGTCGTGTCAGCAGCTGTGAGAATACAGGTGAGCCATCCTCTTCCAAAGGGTCACCTGAAAAGAAAAATGACAAACCCCAAAGGAAGGAGGTTGGGGAATCATTAGAGGGTTCTTGGGAGAAAGAAACCGAATCTCAGATTAAAACCAAAGAAAAAGGGCAAGAAACGGAAAAGGGGAATGCGACAGCATTGGGAGGCTGGGCGGTGAGGATAGAAGAAACAGAATGGGAAGTGTCAGTGGAGATAGGAAAACAGGACCCCTGGACTGGAGAATGGGGTACTTTTAAACTCCCGGAAGAGGTGGCGGAGCGGGAGTGGTGAGAAAGAAAAGTGGCACAAGCGGGAGGATGTCATCTGTCTCAACGCCTTAGAGGAGCATGGGACTGTTTGCCTGGACACACTGGGTGGAGGCCCATGACAGTGTGGAGGTAGAACCGGGCCGAGGACTAGATGGGGACCTACCTGTTTGACTCCCGGGCAAGTTGAAGAGTTTTGCTCAGAGGCAGAGCCTCTAATTCCCAAGAAAGAGGATTCAGCTATTGAAAACCATGCCTCCACTTTTATAGTTAATAAAAGTTCCAAGCAATCTCCAGAGTCTTCTCTGCCTGCGTCACACGAGACCAAGGAAGGGGGAGGTGGTAGGAGTTTTCCTCACAGCAGTGTTTCCTTCCCTAAAGCAGCAATTTCTGGAGACTTCAGCTGGCATCCTGAGATCTGGCATCTCTCCTTTAGTCTTGCTACTGGATAGCATCCTTCGCTATACCTCAGGTGGCCCTCCATTCGTTAAAAAGGGGCAAATGGAAATTAAAGGAATAAAGGACTGCATGGACTGAATGCACAAACTGAAAACATAATCTACCACATGGCATACCTATTCCATTTGGATTAATACCATGAGAAAGGAAAGTAGTGCCTCTGGTATCCAGACAGCCTCTCTGTCCTTGCAAGTGGTCCTCATCTCTGGGGAATCCCTCTCCAGCCCGGTTTGTTCACCCTGCTTGTTCTCTGGTTCCCTGCCTAGCTAGTATTAGAATCTCCCATTCTGCCATGGACACTTCTGCGGCGCCTGGCCCGTGCCACTTTGCCTGCCTCATTGGCAAGGCTGAGAGTTGGATCTAATCTTGCACTGATTAAATGTCCCTCATTAACGAGTTTCTTTAATTAATGGAGTTTTGGGGCTTGCTTGACTTGCCGCCTCCCTGCTGCTCACTGCCGCCTCAGCACAAACACAGGGCCATTCCCTTTTGAGTCATTTAGAGAGTGGGGCTGGTTCCTGCCGACATCGCACTTTGCCAATGGTGCCTGTCGCCTCATCGCTGATGGCTCCATTCTTAACATTCCCCCCCCCCATTTAAATTTATTTCTTGTGTGTGGGAGGGAGGAAGAGAATGACCTTAAATCTCAGTGAACTCAAACCTTCACAGTGCTGACACCACGGTATCCATTGGGTTTACCAGAAAACCACCATCCAGCCGAGCCTGAGGATCCTGAGACCTGGATGCTCTACGCTGAGAAGCTTCAAGTGCAAAGAGGGAAGTCTCTTTGCCCCCTTTGCCAAATTAAGAAACTGTGACATTACTTCCTGTTGGGAAGTAGGGGGCGGGGAAGCCTTTATGGCCTATATCACTGTTAGCGAACCTATGGCACGGGTGCTAAAGGTGGAGCCCTTTCTGTGGGCACCCGACATCGCTACCTCATAGCCACCTGGATTCAGGTTAAATTGGTGTATTGGCAGGCTGCAAATAATTAGTGGGTTGTGAATCACAGTTTGGGTACTCGGTCTTTAAAAGGTTCGCTGTCACTGGCCTATATGATCTCCAACGGGGTAAGGAAACTTCCTGGGAGGTGGGGCAAAATCCTGCACTGCGAAGATGACACCGTGAAGATGGATGGAGCTTCACACCTGGGACAAGAGATCCGGCATCAGATTCTGAAGTGCCCCATGAGACCAGTGACTGGCCATGAAGAACTCTGCAGCAATGGCACTTGCCACATATGCCATCATTTGTTGTTGCTCAGGCAACAGAGATCTAGTTGAATCCCAAGGCAGATGTCTTGGGAGATTCATCCTGCCCACACTGCACCCTTGTGATTCCCTAGTGTGAATTTATAAGATGTGCAGGGGCAGGGATTGGGAGCAATCAAGGCAAGATTGGCTGAAGATCAGCTCTATCCCTCACTGAAATGAGGTTTGGGGCAAGCTGGGTAACCCTCATGGAAGCAGAGGAAAAGCTTCCCAAGACCAACCATAGCTTCACCCACTTCTGCTCAGAAGTCAGCCACCTCTTAGTCCATTTTATAGGAATCACCTTGTTCTCCTCTATAAAGTTGTAGCCCCAGTATTCTGGCTTTAAAACTGATTTGCTGTCCAAGCACTATGTACTACCAGTATTTGCAATCTAGCTTCCTACCAAGGATCCAAATTTACCTGCATCTTGCACCATTAATCCCCACTGAAATTAAGCTTAGATATGGGTAACTGAATGAATCTTCCTCCTCTTGTCTATTCTTGTTCCCGTTTCCTCCACTTCCTCTGCAGCCTTCCCCGGCTCTGAATTTTAGGTTGCAATTCCTTGGGGAGGCGCCATGTCTTTCTGCTGCTAATGTTTAAGGTCTGAAGCACATTAATTGCATAATACTGCAATAATCAAAACAAAAGAGAACAACCAGCTCAGTATGCACACACGGCCCAGAGATAGCAGCACAAGGGCCACGTTATAAAATATGCATTCCCTATGCCTTCACAAGTATCAGGAGCCACTCAAGGTTCTGTGTGCATCTCACTCTTCTCTAAGCAGGGAAGAAGAATTATACGGTGTAAAATTCTCAGTGCCCACTGGCATCTTTAAACTGGTCCCTCAGCTGCTAAGTGTTTAATGTCATCATCTCTTAAGGCAGCGGTCCCCAAAGTTTTTCTTGCCAGGGACCCATATTGTGGTTGTGTGCGTGTGTGCAAATGCAAGGGCCACGCATGCACAGGCATGCAATGTCCTCCTGTGCATGCAAGCAACCCCTGCCCCATGCTGGTTCCATCACAACTGTTTTTGTTCTGGTCGCAACAGAGGCATGGGGAAGAAAACCCTGAATGGAGGGAAGGGGGGAATAGCATGCACCCTATGCTGAGGCTGGGGTGCATCCCGGTGGTGATGAGCTGTGATGGAAACCCAGGGTGGTAGCATACAATGTGGTATAGATAAGATGTTAGGTGTATGCAGTGTTGTACAGGTACCGAGTCCTTGCTCTCCGCCCCCCACCCCCTTGAGTGAAGCTGGGACAGGTGAAGGGACCGGTAGATCTCTTCATTTTCTGTGGATTAAATTACTATTTTGTTTTTCTGTCTTGCTCTCCATGGATAGCACTATTTAAAAAAATCAGATAATACTCTAGGAGCAACCCAAGCCAGTACCATCAAGTGCTTACTCAACAGTAGTGTACTTACTGTACAGATGCCAATATTTAATGTATTGCTGCATGCATGCAGTAAGCAAATATTACACAAGCTTATTCTGGTATCATCATAGTTATCTAGATGGTGAAGGGCAGGTCTCAAAAAAGAAGCTGCCCTATGCATTACAGCTCTTCTTGCTAGCCTCAGGGAGAGCAGGGGGCAGGGTCCTGAAAGCCTAGCTAGATCTGTCTCTGCCATGGTGGTGTCAGGGGTTTCATGCACGCAGTGTAGTCTCTGTCTGTGTTTCCTGGGTCTGCGCCAGAACAAAGCTAGCTGCCAGATAAAACTATGCTCAGAGTGTTATGTTCCCAGCATAAAAGCTATTAAGCAGCCAGAGCTAGGTCCAAGAAACCCCTCCACCTCCCTACCTCAACCCCCCTCAATTCCCTGCAGACACCCTACACATGCTTGTCTCAGCATATCATGAAGTCAGTGGCAGGTCTGTGATATCAGGCACTCCAATTTTCCACAGGACCATAGGAGCTTTTTTTTAGAAAAGGGAAATGCCAGCCATCTGAGGTACGAGAACCCCAAGTGCTACAACCACAAATGTGTGGCCACATACATTTCACGTGGAAGCCCATTTGAAAAGGCCTGTTATTGTGGCCTCTTTTTAATATGATTAAAATGGGTACAGATTTATATAATATTCTTATGAACCTTATAACTTCGAGATATGTAATCTCCAGGTTTAAAACCAGGGTACTTCAACGGCCAGATGCAGGAGAGTGGTATCAGGAGACAGATATCTGGTCTCGTGCACTCCCAGACACATCTGGTGGGGCTCCTGTGAGATACAGGAAGCTGGACTAGATGGGCCTTTGGCCTGATCCAGCATGGCTCTTCTTATGTTCTTATGTTCTCCCAAATAGCTATTGCTCATTCATAAAGATTGTGTTCACTTTCTTCCTTTTTATGGCACTAGGGATTAGGTCACACATCAAGTGGGGCTCAGCTCTGGGTGGCATCTCCTTCCTTCCTTCCTTCCTTCCTTCCTTCCTTCCTCCCTCCCTCCCTCCCTCCCTCCCTCCCTTCTAGCTTGGCCTCTTTTCCACACTAAAGCCTGTCGCCAAGAAGCTGAGGGTGTGCTGGGGAAGCAACTGCCTCCCTGAGAAGGAACTGACGGCTCCTGCCATCATTCAGCGAAGCACTGACCTGTGAATATTTCATTACCCTCAGCACTGCACCATCCATACAAAGCAAAGAGCCTGGCCAGTGGGAACTAGCACTAGTCACATTGACAAGAGAAGAGGAAAGCAGACCAGTGGGGCTGGGGACACGGAAAGCTGGTGGCAAAAATGAACACTCTAGCAAGAGCCCAGGGGGAACTGCCTCTCTTATCCCCAGTGGCCACAATGAAGACAACGGTGTTCTCTTGGGTTCTTCAATGAGATCCTCTCTTGCAGGGCTGTAGCTACAAGGCAACATGAGGTAGCCAAAGTTAACTGTATCACCAATGATCACCAATGCCTACTTAGGAACATGTCTCGACGGCAGGTGGGTATAGTGGCTGCCACCCACTGCTGCTATTGTTGTGATTTCAACTTCTCTGCTCCTCAATACTCCTATAGCATTCTTTGGGTAGTTTACATCCTAATTATGCAAAGAACATTATGCTATGGCACACAGAGAAGGCACTCTTCTCCCTACATGATCCCTCACTTCAACTGAGTGCAGATTCTCATCAAGACCCCCTTGGAGGCATAGCCAGTGGACTAGGCAGGCAGGGCTCAGAACCCATTATCTGTGGCATTCAGTTAATCGCTCCCAAACATGGCTAACCCAGGTGTTTTTGGATGGCAATTCCCAGAAGCCTTCACCACCCGCTCTGCTGGCTAGGGTTCTTGAGTGCCAAAGTATTCAACAATGCCTGGGTTAGCCAAGGTTGGGAAGTGCTGCATTAAGGGATACACTCCCTGCATAGGGCAGGATTTGCATATGCATTCCAGAATTTATTTTATTGTTAAGAAAAGTTGCACAAGTATTATCAAGGCATAGAGAGAGAGAAGCCAAGAGAAAGGTGGGTGATAATGTCAGTTAGAATGTTTTGGCCCAGATTATACTGTTTAGTCATTGTCTCCTATATATACCCGCAGATAGCTGAAGACTGAACACATGACAACTTAAGTGCAAGGAGGAAATTCCACTCCAATTCCTGCAATTCTTTTTTAAAAATAATTGAAACTATTTTAGCCCACCTTTCGCTACAAAAAGACCCAAAATAATTTATATCATAAAAAGAGATAAATAAAAATTATTTAAATTATTCAAATATTTTAAAAGAATTAAACATACTGTACATTAAAATGTTAACTAAAAGCATGTTAGAACAGATTAAAATAACAAAATACAAATGATCCCAATTTTAAAAGCCCCACTCAGGCAACTAGTCCCTCAAGGAAAGGCTGCTTGAAGCGAAAGGTCTTCACCTATTTGGAAAGGACAGCAAAGACGGGGCCAGTCTGGCCTTCCAATGGAGAGAGTTTCAGAGTCTGGGAGCAGTGCTGAGATGGGTTGGGGGAGAAAGATTCAAAACACAGGACATATCCACAATTTCAAAGCAGATGCATTGGGCAAGGCTGATGCCTCCACCCTGATGTCTGCCTCCTGATGATGAAGCCCAGAACGATACAGTGGACCCTTGTATAACAAACAGCTTGTATAACATAACATTTGTACAACATAAAAAATTCAGGAGATAGGGGAAATTTGCTTAACATAATCGCCTATGGGGAAGATCCGTACAAGATAAAAATGGGATCACTCTGTTTTCAATGCATTCCTATGGGAATTTGTATAAAGGAATATTTGCTTAACATAATTTCATTTGAAACAAATTAATTCCTTTATACAAGGTACCACTGTATTTTGAAATGGAACTTGCCTGCCTAACATCATTTGGAATGATAATATGGCACTTGTCTTTTCCTCAAAAGAGCTCTCTTTTTCACTGGCACCCCACTTTCCCCTCTAGTTGTTCACACACAAGACTGTCCAGCTCAACTCCCCTCAAAAACCCAGCAGACTCCCTGTCTTGTCTCCTCTTCATTTTCCACCCACACCCATGAGGCAAGCATGTTCCCGTACATTCCTTCTAGCTCCCTTTTTTTATCTTGCCTCACCACCCAAGGAAAATGGATATTCAGTGGTACAAAAATGACATCCGATATCAGTGTTGGCAAACCTATGGCACGGGTGCCAAAGGTGGCACTCGGAGCCCTTTCTGTGGGCACCCAACATCGCCCCTTCACAGCCACCTGTATTCAGGTTGAATTGCTGCATTGGCACTTTGCGAAAAATTAGTGGGTTCTGAATTGCAGGTTGTGCACTCGGTCTCTAAAAGGTTCGGCATCGCTGTCCTAGATTATGCTGGGTGTGGGAGGAAAGGCGTCAAATCAGGCAGAACCCAAACTGTAAGCACCTTTCTATTCAGAAAGTAAGTTCTGAGTGGCCCATCCTAGAGATTTGCTAGCTCATGCTTCAGGTCAGAAAAAGCTCATTGTTATCTAGAAAATAACGGTACAAAATAACTTCTCAACAATATAGGAGATTATTTTCCGGGGGGGGGGGGCTTGCATATATTTTCTCTCTGTTCCTCTGGCTGCATCCACACAGATATACGCGCACAAACATGCATGAGTGCATTGCGGGGGCAAGCACATACCTACTGTATCACGGGACCAGAAAGGACTAGATAACTTCCCACTGTATGATGGGGCGATGGTAGTGTTGATTCTTGGCTTCCTTAACCGGAAAGCAAGGAGCTGAGACAGCATGAAATATTAATGCTGTAAATGGTGCAATTTCATCTGCATTCAGCCAACTTCATGTATATTTTAGTGTGATGGGACGATAATGTTGTGTAACTGAGGAAAAATGGGGGGACAGGGTGCTGGGATATGGGGCACAGATTGAGCCTCCTGCTGTGTGACATTGAGTAGTCCTGCCAACCATGGCCTCTGTCTTGCGGGAAGAAAAAGGTTCCTTTCAGGATGTGTAGGCTGGCAGAGTGTTGATGTGTGCTTCTTCTCAACTGGCAGGGGTGAGGCAAGAGGTCAACTCCATGTATGGAGCTGCATCAGGTACAGAGTAATTTTCCAGTCCTACTCAGCATAGCACCTAGAATCCCCAGGACACAACAGACAACGCTTATACTCAGAATACCTCTAATATACCAGGACAGGGATGCTTGGCTCCCTAAAAGGTAAAGGTTTTTCCCCCCACAGATGTGTGCTATCTGTGTCCGACTCTATTCCCAAGCCAAAGAGCCTGTGTTGTGGAAGTCCGTGGCCATGCGGCGGGCATGGCTGCAAGGAAACACTGTTTTACCGTCCCAATTTTTATGGTGGTATCTATTTATGTACTTGCATTTGCGTGCTTTCGAACTGCTAGGTTGGCAGGAGCTGGGGTTAACAGCGGGAGCTCACTCTGCTGCATGGCACTTGGGATTCAAACCGCCGAGCTGCCGACTTTGCAGTCAACGGTTTCAGTGCCCTATGTCACCTCAAAATGTGGAATGTGACTCTGCCAGAGAGAGACTACAGATGAGGACAATCACTGTAATGATTCCTTCTCCTTTCTTGCTTGGAATGAGATTGTGATCACATTAAAATACTGTATATATAAACTTTGATACAGTCTTTCTTTCTTTCTTTCTTTCTTTCTTATTTACTTAGCTATAAAGCTAGGAGGGGTTCATGAAGCCAGCTGAAATTTCTGTTCTCTTACAGAAGCCAATAAATATATATATTTTAAAGCATTCAGGGCAACAGGACTTTTCAAGCTACAAAAACACATATGATAGAAGATGAATATTAATGCCATAGTCATTTCTATACTTCAGTGTAATCTTCCTAGCTTATCACGCAAGATTTCACAAACCAGTCTTGACTAAAAACCAGCCAGTTTCTGCCAAAAATGGCATTTCCATGTTGTGTTCTCTCACTCTCCCAAATGTGTGGGTTTCTCCATATTTCTCATCTGTGGCTAACAGCTGTTAAAGTTTTGTTATGTATATATAGCAGATTGGAAGGACCTGACACGGGATACCCTTCTGGTGGCACCCTTATGCTTCTTGTGACATAATGGTTTGTCTTCCCTCAAACTGTTTTCACTGCATTGGCACAAAAAAAAAATCAAGGAGGGAAGAATTATATAATTGTCCTGGGATTGTAGCACAGAGTGATTACTATCCTGAATTGATGCTGAGACATCAGAGTTCATTTCGTATGAATGCAGCTTTTGTTGGTCCTTCTTACACACAAACTTCTTTCATACACTTCAGCTGCAACCTATAGCTCTTCCACTTTCTATCATAGAGAATTCCTCAACAGTTAAGTTCTGTTCCATATTAAGAAACTAATATACTGTAACTGCCCATGGCATGAAAGTGTTGCCAAAAGCAAAACAAAACAAAACAAAACAAACAAAACTGAATGGTAATTAAAATGTTCTTGAATTTCTTTCATTCTTATGTGAAGCTCTGCACTACAAATATTCTAAGTCTTTAGCCTCCAATATAAATAAATGTTAAAAGAGTTGAAAGTCACTTTTCGAAACAAATAGAAATTAAAAGGAAAAAAATGTTCACAGACTATTTCCCCCTCACCATTTTTATGATTTTCCCCAACTGGGGTTCTCAGTTTCCTTGCAGGAATGAGATTAGCTGCACATTTGGGGACTTACAACCCTGGGAGAAGTTTCGAAGTTGCATTCTGTGCAGCATCACCTTTGACCCTGAATTGTGGGGAGAGGTCTTCCCAGAGGAAGCTCCATGGCTGTTCTCTATTTCCTTTTCTTCACGAGCAGGAGTAATTGATTAGCCATGGAGATGCGGGAAAAATGATTTTCAGTGTACAGCTGTGAATAATGACACAGGGGTTCCAATTTTAAAAGGTATACTCCTGAAGTGCCATATGTGTTTAGAACTTTAAAAAGAAGAAAGGAAAAGAAACCCAAACTAAAATGACACTCATGGGCTTCTCCCTAATGCAGCGGATTAAAGGCAAAGGACGAAACACATGTGACCTCTCAAAATCCTGTTTCTTGCTCTGCAGTTGTAACATTATTTATTTATTTTTATAAGAGTTTTATGCTGCCCACTGAGCAATGAAAGCCACTCTGTGAATTGGTGTGTGACAACTGACTGCCTTATAAACCAGTATAAAGCCAGTATGGTGTAGCCACTAGAGCAGGCATGCCCAAACTTTGGCCCTTCTGATGTTTTGGACCGCAACTCCCAGAATTCTAAGCTTAGATTGCCAATGGCAAAGGACTGTGGGAGTTGCGGTCCAAAACATCTGGAGGGCTGAAGTTTGGGCATGCCTGCACTAGAGTATTAAAAAGTGTTCTGCTTATATACCGCCCCATACCACTTCAAGCAGTCTCTGGGCGGTTCACAATTTAATTACAGTATGCAGGCTACACATTAAGCGACCAGGGTTCAAATCGCCGTTCACTTGGCCATGAAATTTACTAGCTGACCTTGAGCCAGTAACTGCCTCTCAAGTCTCTCTACCTGACAGGACCGTAGTGAGGGGGTCCGAGGGATGTAGGTGAGCTTATACCTGCCATCTTGAAAGCACTGAAGGAAATGTGGGGTGCCGTCGAAACAAGCAAATAGAAAATGCACTGTATTCATTCTCACCTGACTGAAGAGTAGCAACCTCAAGGGAAAAGCAGTGTGGTAGAGTGGTGTGTTAGCACTGAAAGTGGGTCCAATGGAGGCAGTCTCCTAGCGACCGGGTACAATAAGTTCCCTCTCTCTTTTCTTACTGTTCTCTGGCTTCCGTCACTAGAGTTGCTAATTTTTTTTAATCAGGCAGGTTTTCTGTGGCATTCAAGAGCTGTGTGACAAGCACATGTTCGTTGAGTGAAGTTTTGTTTGGCATGGAGAAGCGGTAAGAGAAAAGCTTCCTCTGCTCAATAAATGCTTGCTGGGCAGCTATGAAAGACACAGGTGACCTTGCCCGATGAAAATTTCACAAGCCTGCCAAACAGGACGAGTCCTCCCACCCACCCCCAACCCCAACCCCCGGTGTTCCAACAGCTATTGCAGCAGCATCTGCAGTTCTTCCTTTATCATCACCGTTGTTGTCCAAGTCACAGCAAAAAAGCAGGGGGAGACGGATGTTAAAATACAGAAGAGGAGAAACAAATCCAGAAAACTCTTGTTATTGGGCCTCTGGCAAATGTCCAGCGATCCTTACCCTTGAAAAACAGGTCTACTCCTGATCACACATAGGCACTGTCCTGTGCTAACCTGCTATTACCTATAGAAAATCACGGACGCACATTGGCACTGTGTTTATTCTCTCTGTGTGTCTCTGATTAATCACTTGGTTTTTCCTACTTTTATTTTATTTTATTGTTGTTGATTTATTTGGTTATACAGTAATTTGTTATATTATATTGCTTTTATTTTTGTTATTTAACTCTATTATTGTTGAGATTTTATGCTATAAACTGCCCAGAGTAGCCCTAGGGCTAGATGGGTGATAAAGAAGTCAAATAAATAGATAATAAATAAATAAATCTCTCTGTGTGTACAGAGGTCTTGCCACTTTGAAAATATGAATATTTAATTTACATTGAAAGCCTAAGAGAAATTGTGTTTGAAAAGGGTTAGAAATTATGACATCAGCTCTTCTCGCAGGGGAGCGTGTCATCTTTAAATCGGAGGATTTTGAACCTTTGTGGCTTTGGTCAATAACTAATTTAAGTAACAGTCTGAGGAGATGGGTGGTTCCAGGGGTCCACAGGAAGGAAAGAAGAAAAATGGTACTGAAATTTTTAGGAGAGAGGATAGATTTTTAGACCACTGTCCTTTCCAAGCAACAAAATACACTTGAATCTTGCTTAGATCACATCCAGGTCTCATCACAGATGCTATAAAATAGTTATAAATCAGGAAACCTGGGCCTCCATACTTCTCTGAAGATTTCAGCAAAGCTACAGTTCTTTTCTCGTTGGATCTCAGAGTCATCCTTTGCCATGATTTGATGACTTTTTGTAAGCTGCCCAGAGTAGCCTTGTTGCTAGATGGAGCAGGGTATAAATTTAATAAATAAATAAATAAATAAATAAATAAATAAATAAATAAATAACCCTAGGCTCAACGAGGACAACAACAACAACAACAACGTGCCATCAAATCAATTCAGACTTGCGGCAAGACAGTGCTATGGAAACTGAAACATTAGACTAGCACTGAGGAGATCTAAGGTCATAGACAGTCAACCGTAAAGTTCACTGGGTGACCCTGCACCAGTCAAACCTCTCCAAACAGCAGGCCTCAAAGGGCCATTGCAAGGATAAAAGAGGTCAGGGGAAAAAACTCTTAGAGCTTCTATGGGTAGTGTAATGGAAGAGCAGGATAAATAAAGTAGAAAATAAATATAGCAGGGAATCAAGAGTTCAGAGAGGGAGTGACGGTAGTTTAATGGCAAAGTGTGCTGTCTCTCAGGCCACAATCAATCTGTGCTGTGCCCAGTTTTGTTTTGTTTTAAGGATTAGGTAGTAAGCGAAATCAAATGCCTTTGTCGACCATTCTGGAAAGCTGCTGCCAGTCAAACTAGTCATACTGGAATAAATGGGTGGACGGTCTGCAGTGGTATAGAACAACTTTCTATTTTTCTCTGTGTCTGTGAGACAGAATGCAGCAAAATGACAGAGCCGACAGTTACGAGAAACTGCATTTCATGGTTTTCACATACAGTATCTATATTTCACCCCAACCTCATTCTGCATCTCTCTCAGTACTTTCTCTTGTAGTGTTATGTAGGCTTATCCCATTTTGAACAGATGAAAATAAACTAGGTTCCCTGCAAAATTAATTAATCCCAACATTTTTATGCATGTGGAAGGGATGAGGAAAGGTTTGCTTGTTGCTTGTTTCAGAGAAAATGGGTGGAGGCTGATGATGAGAAAGTTGTGATCTATTGGGGAGACTGAGGTCAACATGTTCAAAAAAGTTTAAAAGGAATTCATTTGCATCAGTTTTGGGGGAAAGAAGTGCAAGCCGGCCTCCGTCTGCTTGTCACATAAATAGGAATACTGTATAAAATATTTTCCTGCTCCTTCCATTTATATGCAGCAATGAATACTGAGGACCAGACCGATATTTTAAAGAAAATCTTACTGAACTAGATGGATGTCTCCTTTATTTTGATGGATGGATATCTGTGGATGAGCATGACGATGGCATCAGAAATGCTACTACTCCTGTATATATCTTTGACTTTTATTAACCCCACAGAATTCATAATTTTCAAAGAGAAAAAAAAATCCGCAATATGGTTTGCACTATAAACTATGCTTTGCCATACCAAACCATGCATATGCAGACTTGCTGACACATGACATTGCACACACACACATAAAATAAAGCTCAGCATTAGAGCAGTCATGTATGCATTGCTAAAAAATAAAAAATAAAAATAAAAAGGGTGGGGAGAGCTCACCAAATAAGAGGACAAAGGAGGGAACATGCTCGCATAAAAGCTGCTTATACTAATTCACACATATTGCAAAATTGAAAATAATTACTCTAATTTAAATAGATTTACACTGGCCTATACAGAGGATCTCTGGTCTATGGAACTCCCTGCCAGAAGAAGTGGTGACAGCTCTGAGCCTTGACAGCTTTAAGCAAGGATTAGACAAGTTCATGGAGAACAAGGATATCAATGGCTATGATTATGGATGTCTAAGGACAACCTCCGTGTTGGAGAGAAAGGCAGGATCTCTCTCAATTCCATTTGGGGGGAATCATAAGTAGGTGAATACCCTGAAGCAAATGGTGAGCCGCTGTGTGAGACAGAATACTGGACTGGATGGGCTGTGGCCAGTTCCAGCAAGGCTGTTCTTATGTACAATACTCTTGATATAGTTGGAAAAGCTGTGACTAGATGACCAAAGTGCCTGCTCCATCTGTTGTCCAGATACTAGCAATGACTCATGGATAACTTGCAGACCCTTATTCTCCCATCTTTGGATTCTTTTTGGATTCTTTTTAAATTTTTTTAATTTTTTCCAGGCAAAAACACTTAATTTTCAAACAACTATTTCCATAATATTCTACAAACTTAATTGCCCTTCCTCTTTATCCCCCCTTCCCCCCTCAGCAAGCAACAAAGCATGTTGGAAAAGATTAGCCCATTTTTCATTCTCAGGCTTTCCTTTTAACCATTCTATATACTTTTCCCACTCCTTCAACATCTTCGTTTTCCCTTCTGTTTTCCCTTCCTGCATTCTTTGTATCAATTAATTTTGGAAAAATTGATATACATACTCTTTCCATTTGTTGTATTTCCATTTCTCTTCATCCTTCCACCCACTTATTAAAACCATTATAGCTGCTGCTATTCCATAAAACATAATCTTTTTGATTTTTCTCCACTTGTCTTCTCTCTCTACCAATCCTAAAAATATATGATCTATTTTTAACTGGATTCCCCTTTTTGTTATTTCTGTTAACCAATTTTCTACATTAGTCCAAAATTTCTTCACTTTCTCATACTTGCAGATCATATGTTCAAAAATACCCTTTTCTTTCTTATAGTGCCAACAATGGGGTGAGGTTTTTTTTTTATCAATTCTACCTAATTTATATGGGGTGTAGTGCCATTTATGCAACATTCCCAACTTCATTTCTTTAATTTTTCCCATTCTTACTTCTTTTACCCCTTTTGACATAGCTACTGTATTTTGTTTATCTAAATCCATCTCATCTTCCCACCATCTTTGGGTTTTTTTTACCTTCAAACAGAACTTGTACCAGACAGGTCTGCTCAGAAGATACTATCAAGCAGAGGATTTCACTTTGACAGGTATTCAAATAAAGGAATGCCTTTCCTTTGTCAAGTAGGATGAATGGCAAATGACACACATTCATACCCATATGCATATTCCGATAATTTACCTACCCACCCAGACCATCATGAGACATCGAAAAACACCCACAATTCTGGACACAGTGGTAGAGGCAAACACACACACACAAATACACACACACATGGTTTTGCTCAGACACAGGCAATTGGTTACCCCCTCTCTCTCACACACACACGGCACCAAACTAATAGGAATCAGGAGCATAATTTTTCCTTCTAATTACATATTCAGCACTTCTGAGAAAATGAGATTTGGGTAATTCAATTGGACTGAGAAACAGGCCTCTAATAAAATGGAATTTGTAACAATTCCACAGCTAAATTAGTTAAATGGAGAGGAAGGAGCTCTGGCAAATTGACCCCTTGGTCTCCTAACGACTAATCAGACATTTGAACCACATCGTGCTAACAAAGCCCGTGGGCTACCACCAGAAACTGTGGAGAAGGAACAACAGCCACGGTGGGAGGGGAACAGAGCTGATTGGGGATATCCCTGTGGTGGACCCTGTGAAATCGAAAAGAGTCAAAAGATGCTGGCTGTGGTAATTTTAATAAACCTGGGTCTGCCTGAACCTGGGTGCAGAGCTAGCTGTTGAAAGCCAGAGGGGAGGCAGGTTTCATACAAGAGAAACACGTCCCTGTTTTTTGTTCATCATGGTCATGGCAGAATTATGACTTTCAAGAGAAAGGCATCTGGCAATCTGGCAAATAGGCGACTCGTACAGATTCTGTCAGCATTTCCTCCATTTTCTACATCAACTTCCTTTCATGACTTTATAAAATTTTAAAAATGACAATTGACTGAGGAAGCCTGGGGTGTCTAACAGGGTAGTGTAGTACACCAGATTATATCTGTGCTAAGTGTCCTCCGTTAGAGATGGGCACGACCAGAAAAATTTTTTTTTGAGTTGTCGTTTTTCGGGACGGGTCCGTTTTGGGTCGTTTCCGTTTTTCGCGAAATTTTTCAAAAAATTATCATTTTGTCGTGTCGTTTGTCGTTTGTCGTTACCGCTGCGATTTAGCGCGACTTGACTTCCAGTTCCCAGAGCATGGGGTTAGGGGGTAAGGGCTAGGCTTAGGGTAACGGTTAAGGTTAGGGTGGGTTAGTGGGCTGTACCTCTGGGTGCCTCTGGCCCACTAAGAACACAGTGTACTGGCGTATGGGTTAGGGTTAGGGTTAGGATTAGGATTAGGGTTGGTGGGCTTTTAATGCCCTCTCTGGCACATCCAGAAGTCTCAGCAAAACCTGGCCATGCGATTGGTGGAATGGCTCCAAAAAATTGCATGGTCCCATCCCATGGCCAGACCATCATTGCGCGTGCGCAGGTGTAAAAAAATAAAAATAAAATAAAATAAAATAAAATAAATGGAGACGTTTTGTTGCAAGAAAAACCCACTGCTGCTACTGTAAAAATTCAGGCATTTAAAATAGCTAATTTTTGCATGTTTCTGTGGTGCTTATTTCAAAAAAAATATTGCGGTCGCCATTTTGGATCCCCCCGCACCGCATGGCAAATGGAGACGCCGAGGATGCCCCCTCCCAGCCTGGTACCAGCAGCCCAGGACAGGAGGGGGGAAGGCTGGAGTGGGGACCCCCCCAGAAACCACCCCTCTGGTAGGTGCCCTCAGGCAGGCATATTTTCGCCTGCTTTTTTGGCCGGGAATCGGGTTTTTTTTAATTTTTAAAACTTTTTTTCTGTGCCGCTTGGCATCGCGCGATCGCTGCGATGCCAGGAACGACAACGACAAATCAGACCCAATTTTTCTTTTGTCGGTTCGAGTTTGAGTTCTGGGGGAGTAATTGTCGTTTCCGTTTCCGTTGCGTAACGGAAACGAGTAATGGAAACGGAAACGAGAATTTCGCCAAGTCGTGCCCATGTCTATCCTCCGTTACCTAGTTCCACTTTGTCTGCATTCTGATGTGTACCTTTATATGGATTACCATACATGATTGCATTGACTGATTTCATAAAAAAACAAGTGTTTTCCATGTTACTGTTACCTTTTAATGTTCTAAGATGCCTCTTTTAATTCCCTGTTCTTAACTTGAATGTTCTGAAATGTTCCAGGCTGTATATTGC
Source organism: Phrynocephalus versicolor (assembly GCA_023846285.1). Classification (NCBI taxonomy): domain Eukaryota; kingdom Metazoa; phylum Chordata; class Lepidosauria; order Squamata; family Agamidae; genus Phrynocephalus; species Phrynocephalus versicolor. Next base: position 17,777,340 of record JAHTLZ010000010.1, on the reverse strand, counting down.
CCCTCATTATTGTAAACCACCCTGGGTCCTTTTCCCAGAAGAAAGGTAGGGTAAAATATTCAAAATAAATAAATAAAATAAATAAAATACCTTGCTCTGAATATCTGCAGTATGTAATCCAAGTCTTCCTTCCATTCCCAAGGTCACCAAGGCAATTTGGCTGCCCTTAGGTATTAAGTGTAAGGCAACCATAAGCTGCACAGGTTTTATTTAAGGAGGACTCGGTCATCCCACTGCTTTTTCTCCTACTTGAGATGAAACACGGAAAAGTTGTGGATCCAGTTGAGACAAAGATGTCAGGGCATTTATCCTTGATTCCACAACAGGCGAACAAAGCACATAGAAGCCTCCACTAGTTCGCTCTTGTTTTGATGTAGCTACATTTAAGTGACTTTAGTTATTTTTCATCAACAAGTCTTTATCAAACAATCCTTTCTTTTCTTCCTTCTTGCCCAAAACAGGAGTGGGTAGGGTGTGGAGGAGGGGGGGGGAAGAGAAAATTTAAAAAATGTGTAAACCCAGAGTGCTCCTTTGCTTATAATTTCTTTTGTTAATTTTGGCCCCTGCCTCCCTCAAATCCACCCTCTCTCCTATTCTGCAGAACAAGGTTTGCTTCCTCACTAATGTTGGGTCAGCTCTAGCATTAAAGTGAAACAGTTGTCTCAGGCCAGGAGATTTTTGTATGTCCTGCAAGGGCACTTGGGCAGCTGGGACAAGCGAGGCATGTGCCTCAGGGCTGGGGCGTGTGTGTACCAAAATGAGCTATGGGCAGAGGCTACAGTCAGACTGGTGAGAGAGGTTGCCTAGCAGCTGAGCACCTGGGGCTGAGTGCAGGTTCCTCCTGCTGCCCTGGCCTGGTCGGTGATACCTGCAGCAGGGCTGAGGCCAACCTGGATCATCTACTCCCTACCTTCCCATCCCCCCTCCGCCATTGGCCCAGGGCAGTTTGAACACTGTGCCTCTGTAGAGGATGATCCTAGGTCACAGGGCTGGATCCCTATTGCCTTTGCTGCTCTCACTTTCATTGCCTTGCCTGGGTCTACTGGGAGTTGTCTTTTTTTATCTGCAATTATATTTTCCCCTAAGAAATGTTGCAAAACACAGAAAATGGAGGAAGGCTGAAGGTCCATCTTTCCACAGCATAACAATGGGTGGGGGTGTGGAGTTTGTACCCAATTTATTCTGTAATTCACAAAGATCTGCTTATGGGCAATCATCACAGTTACTGGAACCCACCCTCCCTTGAGAGGCATACTAAAGAAATAAGGCTTGGTAGGTGTATTTTTATTGTTTATATTCCTTTCTTTTCTTTTTCCTGCTCTTACGTCATATTACTCTGGAGCCAATCAGTTAAGATGTTTTAAGATGTACAGTATTGAATAACTGGCTTCAGAAAAATTACCATTTCTGGACCCGATCCTGAAGCCTGCATATCAATATCCTTGCCAACTGTCCCCCCACGTCCAATCCAGGGTACTTCTGGTCTGATTTTAACTTCCCTTTCTCCCCTTTTTAGGAGAGCTTGTTTTTTCATCAGACAGGCAAGTAAATTCTTCTGCTGGACAGCCGCAGCATGAATCTCCAGCTACCACAGAGCCTTCTCCGGCTGCACATGCTTTCCTGGGAGAGTCTGCCCTGTTATATAGCATGGGATTGGCTTCTGAGTAAACTGGTGCAGCAGTGCTTTTGCGCTGGGCTAGAATCAGGGTTCGAGGACACTTTCCCCTTTGGGGGGGGGTGAACCAAAGGCAGGGAGAAGAATTCAGTCTCTGCAAAGATACCCCCTCCTGGCATGAGTATAGTGCACTCCACATTCTATGGGTAATCTGGTACTCAATTATGCATCCTCCAAATGGGAGGAACTTCAACCCCCAAGCTCCCCACCTCCCTACAGTGAGGGAACCCAGCTTTGGTCTGTAGGGTGGTCTGTAGGGTTTAAGAGAAGTCCTTGATGATTTCCAGCCTTAGAGCCTGGCCAAGAGTCAATCCTGGTGAAACTGTCTGTCACCCCCACACCTTCTCTCTCACTGGCCAGAGAACTGGAATGGGGTGGGGTGGGGGGAAGCCAGCAATTAAAATTACATGCAGCCAGAGAAAGTAGGTAGATAGATAAAATATCTCCCTCTCTCTCTATCCAGAATTGGGAATAGGGTTTTTTTTAATTCCCAGATGTTTGCTGGTTCCAGTTCTGTCCAAAGTTCAAACAGAGTAGTGGAGTGGTTAGAAGAGTGTGGGCCTAGAAAATTGGGAAACCTGGGTTCGAATCCTCCCATGGTTGTCAAGCTCCTTGGGGGATCTTGGATCATGATAAAAGTGGGAGTTGGAAAAAGAGGCCAATACTGTAGACTGACTTGTGCATTCATGGGAGAAAAGGCAGGACAGAAATGCAACAAAATAACACCAGCTGGGGCGTTGGGGTCTTGTAGTCCCCCAATGCACTCATCTAACAATGCTGACTGCCATCCAAAACCACTTCTGCCAAAGGAACCTGGCTAGTCTTTTAGGTACCATTTATTTATTTTAAATATTTTTACCCCATCTTTCTCCAAGAAAAGGACCCAAGGTGCCTTGAAGGACACTATGAGAGTGTAGAACACTTATCAAGAACATTCCAGACAAAATTCAAGGCTAAGAACAAAGATTGTAAAGAGAAATCTTACATCATTAAGAAGCAATATTAAAACTAACAACAATAAGAAAGTAAAGAAAAAAATGCTGTACTACAAATTCAGTTCAAGCAGTAGTAAATAACAGTCCATCTAAAAGTCATAAACAGTGGTACCTTGTATAAAGGAATTAATTTGTTTCAAATGAAAATGTTAAACAAATTTTCCTTTATACAAATTTCTCATAGGAATGCATTGAAAACAGAGTAATCCCTAATTGCGACCATTTTTATGCTGTACGGATTTGCCCCATAGATGATTCTGTTTTAAGCAAATTTTCCCTATCTCCGGAATTTTTAACGTTGTACAGATTTTTTGTTATAAAAACCGTTTGTTATACAAGGGCCCAATGTAATGGTAACCAGTAACTCAGGGAAAGCTTGCCTGAAGAGAACGGTCTTTGCTTGCTTGTGGAAGGACAACAAAGGTGGTGCAAGTCTGGCCTCCTGCGGGAAGGACTTCCACAGTCTGGGAACAACAACAGAGAAGGCCCTCTCCTGCCTTGTCATCAAAGGCACCTGTCAAGGTGGCAAGATGGAGAGAAAGGCATCTCCTGAAGACCTTAGCACCCAAGCCAGATTTTTAGTATTGTTTTCTTGTTGCTTTTATTATTAGTTTTGTTTTGTTTTGTGGATGTATTGATATATGTGCCCAGAGTTCCTTTGGAAGATGGGCAGTATAGAAATATACAAAATAAATAAATATAAATAAATACTGTCTTTGAGATAATCTGGACCCAGACCATTTAGGGCTTTATCGGTTAAAAACTATAAGGGGTGTGGTGGCTCAGTGGACTAAGGATTCAGCAGCTCGGCGTTTCGAATCCTGGGTGCCATGCTGTGGAGCTCCTGCTAACCTAGCAGTTCAAAAGCATGTAAATGCAAGTAGATAAATAGGTATTGCCGTAAAAAGCAGGAAGGTAAAAACAGTGTTTCCTTGCAGTCATGTTGGCCACGTGGCCATGGACTTGCACAACACTGGCTCTTTGGCTTGAATACGGAAATAAGCACCGCCCCTAGAGTCGGACACAACTAGCACACATATGCGGGTGGGGGGACCTATACCTTTACATTTTTTAGGTTAAAACTGGAATTTTGAATTGTTCCCGGACACAGATTGGCAGCCAGTGGAGCTGCTGTAACGAGGGTGTGAGGCTCTTCCAACCACCAGGCTCCCATGGTACCTGCGTCCCCTCCTCCAGAAACACAGAATTTAAAGGACAACAACAGTGGGGCAGGCACAACCCAGTTCCAAGAAAGGCCTCCCTTGACAAGCAGCCAAAGACAGGAAAAGGCCTAGGTCGGACAAAGAAGGGGAAGAAGGCAGCACGGGCGCTCCAGCCCCTGCCATAGAGAGGGTGATGTGTAGTTTGCCTGAGCACAGAGTTGCTGCCTGCACCATTGGAAAAGTGAGTTGGCTGTTGGGGGTGAAGAATGAAGCAGGGGGAAAGGGAATGCCATGCAAAACCCACAAGGGAAGGATTGTGGAATTCATGTTTGCCTAGGGTGACACAGACCCAAGTTGTGGGCCTGCTCTCGGAGGTAATTTTGTTCAGGTGCCGTAATAATTTGACCTGAATACTACTACTGTATGCACATTTATCAGCACCTTGATGCGGAAGCACCATTTCCTACTCCAGGCACCAAAATGCCCTGGGCAAACCCTGTACCAGCCTTTGTTGTATTCTCTCTCTCTCTCTCTCTCAATCTCTCTCTCTCTCTTTTCAACCATTGCCACAGAGTTCACATGTTGTTGAATGGTAATTCTCCTCAGCTTCAGCCTCTGTCAGCCCAGGTAATGGTTAGGGACAGGGTGGATTTGATTTAAATCAAATTGTTTTAAATCACGTCATTTTTTAAAAAAATGTATTTTTGGATGGTGTAAAGTTTTACAAAAATATGATTTAAATCAACTTGATTTTTTTTTTAAAAAAAATCATTGATCCACCCTGATCGGGAACGATGAGAGATGTAATTCAACAATGTCTGGAGGAATATAGGCTCCCCTATATAAAGTGAACTGACAACTACGATTTTATACAGAGCTATTTAAATACTTTGAACAGTACAATACCTACTAGGGTAAAAGCCAGAATAAGGAGTATTTATATTCCAGACCACCTTGGTGCACAGATGTGCCAAACTGCTCTAGGAGAAGAATGAACACAGAGGCCTACAAGTGCTGTGGAAGTACCTTAACCGGGACCAGTCCTAATGTATATTTTCTTTTCCAGGATCAATTTCTCTAAAGAACGACAACATTGTTCTACACCAGGCATGTCCAAACTTCGGCCCTCCTGATGTTTTGGACCAGAACTCCCAGAATTCCAAGCCTGTATTTCCAATAGCAAAGGACTGTAGGAGTTGTGGTCCTAAACATCTAAAGCAGAAGCCTAGTGTGCATTATGTGATTCCCCCCCCCAAAAAAAAACCCCTCTCCCACAAGCAGTTTTTTAGTCCTGCGCTTCAAAATATAAATTCCCTTTTAAAAAGTTCCTACAGGATGAACACATCAGCACCACCTAGTTTATAAATATGCTTTTAAAAAGCAGATTGGAAACATAAAAATGGTGCAAGACTAATGAGGCAGCATTTCATTCACCATAATGATAGCAGAGCTGAAAGGTTACTTTTAGAAAATGAATTTGTTCTTATTTTTAATTACTAAGCTTTAATGAAGGGAATTTATGTTGTTGCTTGTTTTGATGACATGTCCTGACCTAAGCACATCCGATCACACCTGATTTCGGAAGCTAAGCAGGGTCTAGTACTTAGATGGGAGACCACCAGGGAATACCGGGTGCTGTAGGCACCTGGAGTAGGAACTGGTGGATCACTCCAGTATTCCTCCCAAGAAAACTCTATGGACATGAGGTCATGAAGAGTCGGTAACGACTGTAGCGATGCAACACAAACACATGTAACTTGATGCGCTGTTCATGACTTTCTCAGTTCCTTTCAATATGTAAAGAAAAATCTAAGTCATAAAACTTGAAAATTTCCTGCCAAAATTCTTCTAACAAGCTAAAATTTAAACCAACAAAATAACATCATTTGCACTCTCTGTGTTACATTCAATTTTGACTTCATTCCACTTTCATTGTCACAAGAAAGTAACCTGATAAAACTAACTTTGCTCTCTGTATAGCATTAGTTCAAAACTCTGAATGGTGGGGACACATCCTTGTTAATCAACAGACAGAAGAACTCTTTCTTAAATTTCATCTAAATTTCTCTACAGTGCCTCCCTCACAGAAGGTACACAGAGAATGCAAAGATCATATGTTCCCAAAATCTCAAAACAACAACAAACAACAAAACACTGAGTGTTTCCAGCTCAGTTCAAATAAATACTTCTTAGAAACAGAAGAATGAACACCAGCTCAAGAGTTGTAAAGATAGGTATTTTTAAAGGTTCATCAAAGAATGGAAGATTCTCAGTTGAGGTGAACCGGAAGACAGGAAACCTGAATGTCTCAAACTTTGCTGCATTCCTGACACGAGTGGTGTTGCCAGTTGAGGCTTTCATTGCATGATGCCCCTGCCTGATTCACATCATTATATGAGGGAGGATTCCAGACATTATCTCCTACGGATAACGGGTCTTTCCTAGCTGATTCTTCCGTATTTCCTTTGCTTTCCACAACAGTATCCATTACGGAGGAAAAATGGGGTAGGCGCACATAGACTGCTAGTGCCATGAAAATTAAGGGGGACCATATCCATGATCCATAGTGCTACCTTCATTCTGAGTGCAAAACATGCTCTGCAGTTCCTTCCTTCCTTCCTGATTGTGAGGAAATAATTTCACCAATCTAACTAAATATATCTACATGCACATCATTATAATGTTTGTCCCAGGATCAAACCTGCCAAAAGAAACCCAGTCTATGACAAGATGTTGTAAGAGTGCAGGCATCTCTAAGAAATCTTGGGTGTATGTTTTTAGGGGAGCAGGTTGAGCACTAAAGCTTTGGCCTGGAGGGGTGTCAGAAAATGCCTGAAGTGTTCAAAAAGCCATGCTGAGAAAACCGCACCGCTACACGACAGATTGCAAACTGCTGGGGAGCTTATGGGGCTGAGCTGGAATTTCTGGGCAGACGGCAAGCCCTGTTCTTCTTCCTCCTCTTGACTTGATCCTTCCGCAGAAGGATGAGGTAGTTCATTTGTCCCTCTAGGTTCCCACATTTTGTAGTGCATCAGCAGCGAGGGGAGAGGGGGAAGGAACGAGGGAGCACAAGGCCACAGCCTCTCTGATCCATCACCCTGGCAGCACTGATTGGAAAGGAGAGGGGGATCGATACAGAACGAGAAGGTGTCGGCGTCAGGGATTCGTGGCTGTCAGGGTGCTGCGAGTGGGCCAGTGAAGACTGGGAAAAGTGCTCTGGCTCTTCTAGGTGGGAAAGTGCTGAAGCGGCCACTTGGAAACGATTACAAGGAATCAGGTTATAGCAATAGCGCAGTAGGGGAAAGTAGGGGGGGGTGATGGGCACAGGGGGAAACAAGGTCTGTGTGTACCTGCTACAGAGGCTGGTGGCAAAAAACAAACAAACACACACCTGGCCAGTTAAAACCTAGCAAGAGAATGGGGATGGTCCCAACTAAGAGATATCTTCTAAAATATGAAAGAGGTATGTCCTAAAATGTGCACAAAAACTATGAAGGCCATCTAGCATCAGGGGATGTCTGTACCAAACAGTGCTGAGTGCCAGATATCTCTTTTCAAAAGCAAGAGCTACTGTCAGCCGCAAAGAGTGCAGGCTCACAATCTCTCGTCTATCTAATGCTAACTCACAGCCACCTGAAGATGTGTTACCGCTGCTCTACCCCTTCATAACGGCCACACATATGACTCCACAAACAACATTCCCATCCCAGCTTCCAGATGACAAATTCAAGCAAATGGCAAAAGCTGGCTGTACCACAATATCCGATCTGTTTTAAACTCCAGGCATGAACTTGTCCCTTGAGAGTGGCAATCATTACATTTCTTTTTTTCAGCGCACAATTGATATTTTTCCAGGGTTTTCTATGTAGAGAGTGCTGACAAGTGGTTTATCATTCCCTTGTTTTGCAGACATCCTGTGATTGTGCAGCTTGCCCAATATTGGATGGGCTGGCTCTTCTCTCAGGAGGCAAAGTAGAGAACTTTTGACCTCTGGTTCCATAGCCCAGTGCTTCAACTCACTGAGCTATCCAGGTAGGAAAGGACCCCAAAGGTAGTTTCTGGAATCAAAAAGTTGACAATAAAAATAAAAGCATACAACATACTGTATCTTTTAGTTGGATATGGTATATGTTACTGTTTTAGAATGTTAACTTCCAGAATAACTCCAAAGTGCTCCAGGATCAACAGTCTGGCCTATTACTGTGGTATTCTGGGTGCTGTAGTCCTTAAAAAATTAATGTTTCCAAGCTCTAGTTTTAGATGTTGAGTAATCTGGCACTGTTGTTTCAGCTTACTGGAGCACCCATTTTCCTCCTTCTTCACTAATTGTAAGGAAGTCTGTCCCTCTTTTTTAAAAATATGTAGTATAAGACTATTCTAGCCTTTATCAATCCATTTGTTCCCTACTGGCTGAAAAACAAAAGTGAAAATTTTGTAAGAAGGCGAGATATAAACTGATGTTTAGACTAACTGCACCCTGGATGTGACTTCACTCCACAGTTCTCTTTAGGAACAGTCTGAAAATATGTAGCTCGGTAGCACAAAAAAGACTCAGAAAAGATAAGTATGGTTTTCACCAAAGTTTGTGATATGGAAAGGACAGGAAGACCATTGACTACAGAGACTGGATATTAATGAGGGATGGCCATTTGTACTACTAGCAGAATGAAAAGACACTGTGAAGCTATTCTTTTTCCATCTTTAATGGGATTTCTGTGGTAAGACAAATGACAGAAATGGTAAGACCCTGAGGGGCTGGAGGTTGCCAACAACACCAACTAGACCAGACAACACCCCTTCACCTCAGGGGCGGCGCTATGTTTTTTTGCGCCGTAGGTGAGGGGCAGGGTGGTGGTGGGGCAGTGGCGGTGGCGGCAGGTGGCAGGGTGGGGCGGCAGGAGGGGCAGGGCGGCGCGGCAGGGGGGCAGCGGATGACGGGGGATGGCGATGGGCATGGGGGTGGGCGGCGGGGGTGGCAGGCGAATGGCGACGGGTGGCTGGACGGCGGCGGCCAGCGGCGGTGGGGTGGTGGTGGGGCAGCAGGCTGGCCAGCGCCCCCTCTCCATTTTGGCGCCCTAGGCAACTGCCTAGTTCGCCTTAATGGACGTGCCGGCCCTGCTTCACCTCATAAGTGAGGCAAGGTGCTAGACAGTAACAGTCTCCTCAGATAGCACCTGCCTTTAAATTCCTATTTCAGACCACAGTGAATGAAGGGTTCTTGCTGAGATGTTGTGTGAAGGAGCATCCATCAAGTCAGTCACATTTTTAACTTGTGTTGTTGTGACACAACATTCTCGGACAAGGAACAATAATATCTCAGTTTACAAGTGCCCTGGTCTATGAGCATTTTCCAAGACGAGCAAAAATTCCAGAACAGTTTTGTTCTGGTTAATGAGCTCTGTCTTGCAAAACGAGAACCAGAGCACTGATTGGTGGTGAGGAGCTGGTGGCCACAGCGGCTGCAACACTGGGTGGTTTGGAGCATACCTGTGTGATGAAGGAAAGCACTTAAAACTCTTGGTTCAATGACAAGGAGATGCAACAGAGAGGCCGCCCTCAATGAAGCCATCACCTTGTTTCTAGATCCAGGATGACTATACTGTATTGCTATGTGAATCCAGTTATGATTTTATTTAAAAAATGACCAGGAAATGCTAAGTTTCATTTGGAAGCTAATTAGTCTAATTACCTCTCATTAATTTCCCACAACATGCAGCTCCCAAATCAACATGCTGGCTCATTCTGTTTCGCCTTTTCTCTCAACTCTTCCAGAAGAATTCTTTTTTCTTTTTCTTTTTCTTTTTGCATGGAAGAAGCTACGCTAGCCACTCTTAGGGACTATCACACCACAGTTCTTTATTTTATTTATTTATTTTATTTATTTTTACAACTTATATGCCGCCCACTACCCAAAGGTCTCTGGGCGGCTTACAATCAAGGGATTAAAACAGTTAAAAAACATCAAACAACAATAAATAATTAAAACAACAATAAAACCTTATACAGTGGTACCTTGTATAAAGGAATTAATTCGTTCCAAATGAAATTGTGTTAAGCAAATTTTCCTTTATACAAATTCCCATAGGAATGCATTGAAAGCAGAGTAATCCCATTTTTATGTTGTACGGATTTTCCCCATAGGCAATTATGTTAAGCAAATTTCCCCTATCTCTGGAATTTTTTATGTTGTACAAATTTTCTGTTATACAAGTTGTCTGTTATACAAGGTACCACTGTACTAAAAACCTCTAATCAAGGTGTGTGGAGAGTCTTTAGCCTTCCACATACTGTAGGCAGAACTCCCATAGCAAGCCACCACCACTCCCCCTGGCTTTCCTGACAATGTAGTGCCCCAGGGCAGAGAGGCAGATGGGGTGCTACTCTTCAGAAAATTGAGGATTGAAGAGCAGGTTTTTGAATTTCCCATGGGCACAGTGAGGGAAATTCAAAAGCCTGCTCTTTGATCCTTGCCTTCCCGAAGGATAGCACCCGAGGCATTTGTAACCCGGGGTACTACTGTATTCATGTTAAATTGCTGTATTGCAATTTTGTGAAAAATAAGTGGGTTTTGAATTACAGTTTGGGCACTCTAAAAGGTTCACCATCACTGTTGTAGGGTTTGTTATGTGACATATCGTTCTCATTCGACCTACAGTTCTTTCATATTCTGTTTATGGCCATGGCCAAAAAAAGAAAGAAAGAAAGAAAGAAAGAAAGAAAGAAAGAAAGAAAGAAAGAAAGAAAGAAGTGTGAAGGGCAGCACTGGACTGGTACTGCTGTGGCTCAATTTACATTGGGAAAATAATGTATGCTTTTATTTGTACATAAATAATGTAAATAATGTACATGGCACATGTATGCTTCTCATTATCATTTATTTTAAAGAACTCTAAAACAGGGGCTCTCAACGTTAGTTTCTCCAGATTTTTTAAAATCAAATTTGACCATTCTGGGACCTGTGGTGCAATTTATCTGAAGGCCCAAAGGATGAGGAGCATTGTTTTGAATCATGCTCATTAAAATCTGACATTTTAATTGATCTTACTTCCCCCCAACTTTGGGTTTTTGTTCCTTTCAAGAACAATTATGTACATAGTATGTGCTGGGGAATGCAATTTAAAGTGCAATTTAAAGGATTGCTGAAACCTTCTCCTGCATATGCACTGTAGATTAGTTAGATTAGGATAGAGCTGTGTCACAATTTCTAAAAAGTTTATCCACAACTGGCTTAATTAGCAGATTAACTCATTAGAGAACTGGGTGTTTAATCTGAAAGGACACATTTTAATTAATTGGGCTGCGTGTTAAGGGTGTGCATTTTAAAACATTTTTGGTGCAAAATTCAGGACTGGCTCTATTACTAGGCAGAGCAAGAAACTGACTCTGGATGTCACAAAGGGCAGGACATTATTAGATATACTGGCATTGTATTCTGCTATGAGGGAAGCATGGTCAGCCCAAGACATTTTACTGCCTGAGGAAGAGCAACATATGGTGTCTCCCAGTCACTCAAGTCCAAGTGCCTAATACCCTAGCCAGAACAGTTATTTTGGCACAAGCAGAAAATCCTGTTAATTATCTAGCCCCAACTCTGTAAATAAAAAACCAATAACAAATGTGGGGGAATGGGAGGCTCTTTTAAGAAAATCTGCTGCCTAAGGCAGCTGCCCCACTCTACCTAAGGGTAGGGTGTGAGACAGCAAATGGAAGAGGCACCTGTGAAATTTTCTCCTTCAGGTGCTAAAATAGCCTGACTGGCCTTGAATCTTATGTACTATGACTTGGGGAAGAGTATGTGTGGGGGCAGAGGATGCCACCTACTGCTCTGTGTTCAGTCAGGAAAATCTGTGCTCCAGAAATCAATATTACAGGGAATTAAAAAGAAAATATGCTTCTTTCCTCCTAGTAATGAGCAGTAGCTTTTATTTGCTAAACTGTTATGGTATCTCATTTCCTTTGGTTTCTAAATCACACACTAATACTGATGTTCTGGAAATACGCCGTTTAAAAGGCGAGCAATGGATTAATCAGTTAAAAGTGAGATAATTAATCAAGTAAAATGATTTAAGTGGAAGACAATCCTAGAAATAATTATCTATACGCAGCATTACTGGCAGGAAAAACCCTTTGGGTACAAGAGCTATATAAATGCTGAACTATTGCGGTATATTATTTATTGTTGTCATGGAGCAGCAAAGGCATTTGACACTGGAGGCAGCCCAGTGAGGATCAGGATATAACCCTTAGCATTCTTATGCCTCCACAGGAGTATGGGTTTAGCCCCATAATTTGCTTTAAAAAGGAGAATAACCCTAATAGGTAACTGCAGACAATAGTAAAAGATGCCTGGTTTCTGGGAGGTTTTAATGGAGCTGAAAGCCAAGGTCAGGATTTGTGCTTAAGAAAACATTGCTTCCCTGAATCTTCTGCTTTAGTCAAGTCTGTCCTTTGGATTGCTTTAATCCTTTCTTATTCAAGTTGAGTTCATATATCCTCCTATGTAATACGGTGGAACCTTGTATAACAAACAGTTTGTATAACAAAATTTGTACAACATAACAAATTCCGGAGATAGGGGAAATTTGCTTAACAGAATCGCCTATGGGCCAAATCCGTATAACATAAAAATGGGATTACTCCATTTTCAATGCATTCCTATGGGAAATTTGTATAAAGGAAAATTTGCTTAACATAATTTCATTTGGAACGAATTAATTCCTTTATACAAGGTACCACTGTACATACTTTTGGATCTCTTTGAGCCTCCACTGTAGCTACCTGGTTCCTGCATGTCCCACCACTGAGATTGCCTTAGACTTGCTCTCTTTAGACTCTCTTTTTCTGCCAGGAATTGCCTCATTCCTTGTAGAAGATGCCCAAAGCCAGGGATTACATTTTTGACAGATCTGATCCAAGCTCATCCAGAAGCTTGGACTGGATCCTGCTGATTCATTGCAAACTCCATCCGTAATGGATGTACATCTCCGATATAGCAAGAAGGTTGCTCAGAGTTGGCAGTAGTTCCCCAAGATGGCATGGCCAACAGCCAGCTGGACTTCTGGATCCAGAGAGAGACCTGGCAGAGAAACGCCCAGGCTAGGACACACAGCAGTGATGGCGAACCTTTTAGACAGCGAGTGCCCAAACTGTGATTCAAAACCCACTAATTTTTCACAAAGGGTCAATAAAGTAATTTAACCTGAATACAGGTGGCTGTGACGGGGCAATATTGGGTGCCCACAGAAAGGGCTCTGAATGTCACCTTTGGCACCTATACCACTTGTTTGACAACAGTGACATAGAGGGACTGGGGTGGTGGTGGTGATAGTGTTTATGTGGCCCTAGTCATTCTCTTGAACATCATTGCCATCAGTTTCCTGACATCCTTTGCCAATTACTTATAGTAGTTACTTACATTTCCCTGACTATCTTGCAAAGACAAGGCATACAGAACAAACAAATCAAATCCTGCAACATCTACAGCATCAGACACATACCAGAAAGACTACAAATTCAAGCACCACCAGGAAGGAATGACGTCTAAGAAATGTGCATACAGTATTTTGCTATTCTGATATCGGGCAAAGAATCTAAGTGTCTTCCACAGACGAACATTTGAGTTGCAAATAGCAAGTTCCTAACATCCATGACTTTAAAAAAAGCCTGAACTACACAGTCAGTTAACAAGCATAAACACAAGTAAGGTTTTCAGGAGAAGTGGAGACCTCATCTACATAACTCAGTCTTTTTCCACAATTCTTTTGCCTTTAAATGTGACTTATGAGTGCTATCATTCCTTCACCCTCATTAGTCTAGCCTGTCAAAACGTTTGTGTTACAATCCTGCCTCTGATTTGTGACTTTCATCTCCATAATTAATTACAATAGCAGAATCGAGGTTCTTTGGTTGCAAAATTTTAATGTGGGAGTTAGAGTTTGTAGCACAATTGGAATTAAAAGGAAAAAGAGAGTCGACATCAAACAAATATGTCTATTTTCTGTTCCACTGCACCAAATAGGACAAAGTATAGAATATACCCTGATTCAAACTCTAAAGCCTGACCACAGCAGGAAAGCAATTGGAGTCCCCATCAGGAAACAGGTGCAACAAAGACGGCATATGTTCTCAGGGGAAGACTGGGAAATGATCTTATTAGAACATGGCAAGAAAAGGAAAAAGAGGAAGAGGAGGAAGGGCAGATTCCGATGTGCTAATGAGTGCTTGTTTTTACTACGTATGCTGTGCAGACTAATGTTTGTCACTAGGTGATATAGAACTCCAATGACTACCTACCTACCTACCTACCTCCAATCAGTTCTCTGGACCATTAACCATCTACATGTGGGACTGGGAAACTGTATTTTTGTTATTAATAATAATTGTGTACCATTACGCCAATTCTGACTTGTAGCAATTCTTTTCCGAGTTTTCCCGGTAGAGAAACGGTTTAATATCCTCTTCTTCCGGGGCTACCCTGGGATCGGGCAGGTTGCCCAAAGACAGGCAAGTTGGCTCCTCTGGGATGCACAGTGGAGAACTGAACTCCCAATCTGGTTAGGATCATAGATATACAGTATTTGAACCCAAACCTCCTTAGGATTCAAAGCCCCGCGCAATCTTAACCTGGGAGGCTGTTGCCTAATCCCAGTCTAGTTCTTGTATTAGTTTATATGTGAAAGAGGTAAATTTGATACTCGCTCTCCTTCTGAGACAGATCCAAGCTTCCAGTTCTTCCTAGTGATTGCCTTGAATTTGGACACTGGTGCCACCGAGGAAGTTGAATTCAGCTGAGAGGCACAGGAGACTGAAGCCTCTCCTGGCCCAAGGCCTTTACTCCTCATACCACCACGACCACCACCCACCATTCCTAAAGCAAATTGAAGCAAAAAAATAGGGTGGGTACTCCTTTTAGCTCCTCACTCTTAAACTCTGCAGTCAAAAACAGCCCCTTGTATCTGCAGTGCGGGCAAAAGATGAGGCTGGCCCTTTCTCTCCTGACTGCATGACTGCGATGGCAGCTCTCCTAGTGGGGCCCTTGGATGTGTGTTGCTGGAAGTGTGAGCAGCTCTCTAAAACGGCACATCCTGAATTCATGCTGCCTGAACTCCATGAGGCTGGCCCACTTATACAGTTGCTGCCACTGCAATGCAAGTGGAAGTATGTGTGTGAGTGCGATAATGTGCATGTGTGCATGCCTGTGTTTCTAGGGGAGAGTCCAGTCCTAGCCTGTGCACTGCTGCAGTGAAAGCCTGGCAGGGAGGAATGGGGGTGGCAGGGGGGACCCAGCCAGTGTTTCATCTTGAAGCATTTAAGACACTACTGAAGGAGCTCAGTTCGGCTTCCTAGGGTCAGCATAGGACTCCCACCCTGGCACAGCTGAGTTTACTCTAGCCACCTCTGTGCCTTTCTCTGTCTCTGTCTCTGTCTCTGTCTCTGTCTCTGTCTCTGTCTCTGTCTCTCTCTCTCTCTCTCTGTGTGTGTGTGTGTGTGTGTGTGTGTTGTATCATTACAGTTGTGACCGACCCTTCGTGACTCAGGGACTGGTTTTCTCATGTTGTCTCTTCCTATGAAGAGAGGCCCTATTTGCAAGAAAAGCCACTGCGGACTCACTGTTCGCTAGTCAGACGTGCATGTTTGGAGGAATGTAACTAGATGTCATCAGGTAAATTCTGATGTTACATGCACGCATGCATACATACACAAATCACAAGTTACACAGCCTAAAATCAAGATCTCTGATGAATGCATGATTAAGCCCACCTTCTCTCTCACTAGTGCGTTTTACTGGCATAGGTGAACAGACTGCACTGTATTTCCTGTTATGTGCCCTTCTATGGGTTGTTACTTAACTGTTCTTCTGGACTAATGCGATCAAGGCATGAAATCAAGAAAAGCCAGTCAGCAGAAACAAAATATGATATTGGAACACATAACCTGGTAGTGTTAGCAGACCTGGGATAATGCTCATAGCTATGGCACAAAATTCTGAAGATTTCTTTTGCCCCCTTTGTTTTCTTAATCAGAGGAAAAATAAAGGTACCAGTATATATATCTTAGTTACAGCAACACACCTTCACTACCAGGCAGCCTTGTCTCTCAGCCCCAAACTAAATCCCATCCCTAAAATAAATGCTTCATATAATAACGAACAATAACTGCTAGACGCCAAAGGAGAGGCTTTCTAAGTGGTGGAGTTTTATATGGGCAGGTGATCTCTAGAAGAGTGACTACACTGGTTGTTTACCCCATAATTTGCATCTGACTGGGCACTGATGAATTTGAATTAAAACATGGTGAGTGCCTGGTGTAAAATTCATTGCAGGGAAGGCCACTGTAAAAATCTGCTGTTGTTGTTTGTTGTTCAACTAGGATAGGTAGTTTAGATGTTTTAACTGGAATAACATGACATTTGTCCACTCTCTACCCATTGTGATGACCTGATATGATGCAAAGGGGGACTTGTAGGGGTGTCAGTTGCCCTTACCAGAGTGCCTCTAGACTCCTTTAAAAAAGAGGGGGGAGGGTTCAGCTCAGCACTGGAACACAAATATTATTATTAGGGCATTTAGGAGAACAGTTAAAGAGAAAGAAGTAGAAATTGCCAATTAGCATCTTTTTATCACTTTATGGCCGCTTCTATTGTTGGAGCTCCACGCAAACCTAGTTCTCTGCCTCTGTCCCTACTGACTTCTTTCAGTTGTCATCTGAACAGCTACAGCAATTCATCCAGGGAAACCTGATCTGATAAACAGTGGATCACAGTGGATCAAACCATATTTTGTCCACTATGTAGTTGCAGCTTGAATTAGTCAGTGAGTTCAAGGCTGCCTATCAGAGCTGTTTCATTCTGATCTCAAGCTTCCCTGAGTGAATGTCAGATGCAGGGTTAATAACAACTGCAATAATTCTAAATGTAAGAATGACTTATTATCTGTATTACAGTATTTGTTTAGCTGAAGATTCTGAGGCTGATTCAAAAAGTTCTGAAGAGAATGGAATCCCTAAATTGGACTGCTAGCTTATGAGTTTTGTAGGAAAATACATTGTGTGCAATCAGACGATACATGATGTGTGAATATGTATGGAGTTGGCACTATCTGTCACACACGGAGGAGTCAGGTAGCACCTGCAGGTGTAATTTTAAGTGAATGTGTGCAAACAGTATACATTTATTTTAATCTGAGTAGGATATGTTTATAAAAACACACACTACAGAATGAGCACATCATCACAATTCTTCTTTCTTCTATATAAGAAAAAAATCTTCCGGTAATTAAGCAAGATGGCCTAAATAGCTAAATAATCACCAGCTGCCATTTAATCTGCTCTCTCTCTCTCTCTCTCTCTCTCTCTCTCTCTCTCTGGTATTTCTCCTATTTCTGTATTAAGCAAAAGCTGGTTTGCAACATGAACTGAAAACACACCACGGGTAAGATCAATTCACAAAATCTGTTCTTATGTGTTAACACGTTTTCAAGAATTTGTCAAAATATTCAATGGATGGAAAACATTTGACCTAGCTGTATCTCCTAGCCAATTGTAGCTCTCCGCTTGAGAGCCTGGAGAACAGTTAGATTCCCACCTAACCTAGGGCTATTATGAGCAAAGAAATGCGGAAGGCGTTAGGAAGACGCAGCAACAGTATGGACAGGCAAATAAAAAAGGATTTTGCTTGCAATAATATGTTTAGTGAGGAAAGAACATTTATTCTCTAGAGATGCTTAACCTGATGACATTTTTCTGTCTCTCTTTTAAGCTGCCTTTAAGCTATGGCAATTTTCTGTTCCGGAAGACCCTGTCATTTTGGAAATGGACTCTGCTTGGGGTGACCCAAAAGCTGCCTTCATACTTCAAACTACGGGTGGTGTCATGTGAGTGCAAATTTAACAGGAGCTTTGACCCATTCTGTAAATTAATGGACATTCATTGTCACCCCCTTGGTGAGCCTACCATGCCTATAACCAGTATTTAGGCCATTTTGTGGCGGGGCCTCGCACCAACTGAGGAAACAAGAAGACTGGTTGCCTCAAAAACTGTTAAGGATCCCACTCACTCCCCTTAATGATGCTGAGGGAAGCTTCTAAATACCCAGCAAATCCACAGGAGAACTGCCAGTCCTACAGAGAGACTGCCCTGGGAAACCATCCTTGTACAGGTCCTCTCAGTCAGCTCTATGAAATCCTCCTTCCTCGTCAACAGCAGACTCTAAGATTCTCTCTGATGTAGCTAAACCAAAATAATTTAAATTAGCAAATTTTAGTTTGTATACAACAACAAGAACCCATTGTATAACACCGTCCCCACAGCTGTCTACTCGCAACTTATGGTAAAATGGAGCTAAATGGGTGGTTTCTGCATGTCTGGCACTATTCAGAGCTCTTGGGCCCATTAGCTGCTGAGGTATTTACTGGGAACACAGTACAGCTGCTTTGGGCAACCATAAAAAGAAAGATGCCAGCCACCTTAAAGCCCTGGAGTTTCCCAAGCACCTCAGTAATTATGGTTTCACAAATAAATTGTTCTGGAGACACCCTGTGAAATATGAAAATGCCAACTATGCCATCCCAAGAATACATGAAGGACAGTGATTTCTTTCTTAGGAAACTGAAACAGAGGCAAATACTTCCTTTCATTGTAGCCTCCCTTCTTTTCCACCACGTACTGAGGCATGTGCATGTGTGAGCGCAGGGTTTTACTGGTACTGATGTCTATCCTGGCTTCCATGGCTGAGCCCTACTCTCATGTCTGCCTTGTTAAAACAGAACACACAGGCAAAGAACAAACAACAGGTTTAAAAAAAAACCGGCTTGTCAGCATCAGTTCAACATTTACCCCTTAATTATGTCAGCAGATAATGCAAAAGGACTTGTGCAAATAATTAAGCCATGAATTTGACTGCTACAGTTTGTTGATTTGTTATTTTCAAAAATTGCACAAACACAAACATTGCTGCAGTGGAATTTGTTCTGTGGGTCACCTTGTATTATTGATGCACATCTCTTAATAATTCCACATATAAGGAATTGATTAATATTAAAAGAGTTCAACTAAAACTTCGGCTTTACCAGGAACTGAATAAATCAAACTTAATGAGCCAAATGTTCAAATGTTATTTGGGCAGTGGTAACACCCAATTTGTTTCAACCCCACCATTTACTAGTGGTGTTCACTGCCAACAGAGCTGGAAATTCACATCAGCATACAGTCTGGTCATTAGGCACACAATAATTATCTTCATATTTCGCTATAAAGTTGTACATTTTCTCTGTGCTTTTATACATGCACACCAGTGTCATACATACATTTATTTAAAACAAATTTGTATGTAATAAATGGTTATATAGACATATATGCATAGATATCCAGTATAAAAGACTCATACTGCTATTTGTTCTATGCTTGTCACTTATGCACATAGAGAGAAAAATCCCACTAGCTAAACCGTACTTTCCTAAATCTTAGTTCCTGACTCTATTCTGATTCTACTTATAAGCACAAGAATTGTACCCTTACTAATAAAATTTATGCAAATATTTTGGCCGTGTTTCTTTCCCCAAGACTACTTCCATGTTGGTTTTGTGAAGCAGTGTATTACATAAATAGGTACACAGGACCATTCAGAAGCTAACCAAGAATGTCAAGCGATTCACAAAATGATTTATTCTTTTGTTTTCAAAACTATTCTCCTATCTTGATGTTTTGGAGAAGCTCCGAACAATTAATGAGTCAGGGGATATAAAAGGTCACCACAGATGTTATCAATGATCCATCCAGGTTTTAAGCCTATACACAGTTTTAAAATTATTTTAAAAATGTGCTAATAGAACCTTGTAGCGATAGAGCATTTGTTAATATTACTGGTAAGGATGAGACTAAGTATTCCTCTTTTACTTCTGGTTAACCAATTTTTAAAAACATAATATAAATCACCTAGAGCTTAAGCTCACTGCCACGTCAGCTGCATCCTCATATCACATTTAGCCACAGTTAAAGTCAGTTATAGTTATCTTTATTTATTTTTATTTATTTATTTTATGGCTTATATACCGCCCGTCTTCCCGAAGGAACTCCAGGCAGTTCACAACAGAACAGAAAAAAACAACAAATCATGTAAACAAACAACAAACAATTTAAAACAATTTAAACAACATAACTTCATAATATAAAAGGCAAACCTTTTGGTTCCACAAACCAAACACACACACCTGCAGACTATGTGCCCTCTTTCACAGGTCTGGCTTTCTCCTACCCATACTGGAAAGTCCTGTTTCAGAATGGGTAGCTAGGAAAACAAACCAAGAACAAGCCACAATTTTGGGTTGCAATGTAACAACAAACAAGAATTCATAAAGAAGCAAAAAAAAAATCAATTCTCACTGCAGTTTGTGGCTGGCTAACAAATCACCATTTAGACACAACAAGCCAGATTCAGCGATCCTTGTGTATAAACCTGTTCACTGTGTTAGACCAATGGTCTACTTAACATTAATATCCTATCTTGGTTATTTTAAAAAAGTATTGTCTGATTCTATGGTACCCTCAGAACAAATGTGGAGTAATAGAAATGGCCATTAGGTCTGCAATACTTAGGATAATCAAATAGCAAGTGCTGTATATTTAATTATCAAAGGTCATGGGTATGAGCAGTACCCTATATGGTGGTGCTAGTGTGTGGAAAAGCAGTACATGTCATGGTCATTGGGGGATCCAGAGAAGCCAGGTTCAATCTGTAATCTTTGTTACACTGAGAGGTTTTTAAAAAGGGAGAAGATAAACTATGGATGATATATGTGGTTATGTACAGAATGAGGCATTGTACTGTTGGTATGGAAAGTGGAAGGAAAGTGTTACAAGTACACATCAAGCCCACCTCCTCCAAATAATTCCTAGACTCTAGATGTGAAGGGTACAATTTGGATTTTCTGTCCACAAAATGTCCACAACCAGCCATGAAATGGAGCGCTGTAGTTGTCCACACCTACCCTCCACCAGCCAAGAAAGCTGAGGAGATGAACAAATTGTGGCCATATTTCCTTGGTCATCTATTGACAAAAGTCTGCTGATGGATTTAATTAGCTTGAATTAGGTAATCGTTGATTACAATGCAACTTTTACCTGTTTTTTTTTAAGTTTATTTATAGGCCCTGTTCTCTAGAAAGTAGTCTTCAAGGAGCATGCTCCGTACAAAATGGAATGTAGTCTATATAATACTACATAATACTGGACAACAGTACTCAGAGACAGATTCTGCCCAGTATATGATTAAAGTTGTCTCTCTGAAATCCCAAAACTGAAAGAAGAGTTCCAGCAGATGTACCGGGGATATTTAAGTCCAATGGCATATGCAGAAAGGCCCCAAAGGAGCCAAGCACTAGTGTAAAATGGCAGCAGAGTGTGAATAATTACATTGCACCCTGCAGAGTCCCCATTGGTCTATCCTTGCATCTATAGGCACCACGCCCCTGGCTTTTTGCTTATTTAGAAGATCCTATTTTGAAATAAATAGAAATGTCAGATAAAAAGCACCGACTTCTGCTGAGCACAGAAGAAAGCAAATTTCAACTATCTTTTAAAAAAACCTAGAACAAACCACAAACAACTCACACATCAACATAAAACATATGTCTTCTCCTTTCTACCCAGTACAGTATATGAAAAATCTGCAGAAGGCTTGAGTGCAGAAGGCTTGAAAAAAAAAAGCTGAGAGGGAAAGAAGGCCAAAAAAGAACTGAGATTCCTCAGGAAAGTGGAGGGAAATTAAACTATTCTGTGAAGCAGCATTCCCCCGCCCCCCAAATTCCTCCACACTGGTGCTGTGGTCTCTAGCTGCTCATTTAATGAACTTGTTCGCAGTATTTCCTTTCCGGGGGTGTAGGGGAAAGGCAATAAGCACCAGACTAAACGTGTCCATGCAGCTTTGCTGAAGAGTTAACAGGCTGAAGTGCTACGCAGTGCGACCAAAAGCAGAAACCTAAAGGGATTCCACCAAGATATACCCTCCCTGTCTTAATCGTCTTAGCCCAGACTGTCTCCTAGTTTCAAGCAAGAGAGATTCCCTAGTGTTCTTCTCAAGCGTTGACGACTCCCACATGCATCTGATCAGAATAGAGGGACATTTCCAGAATTAATTTTCCTTTCCTCGGGGAGTCCCAACCACCAGGAAGAAGATACTGGAATTTAGAGGAAAATTACTACTGAAATCTCCCTCCTCTAAGACAGTTCTGTGATTGACACACAACTAAGATCAGAAAATACCATGTTTCAGAGAATCCCTCTTTTCTAGACAGTGCTGGAAGGAAGAAGAAACCACCTCGCTCTGAAAAACTTGAGGAACCCCAGGGTTTATCTTTGCAGATTTAATGACTTCCTTTAAAAAAAAAATTCTTTCTCTTCTTTCCGTCCCATGAATTTAATAACAATCGCCTTCCATTTTAAACACAAGAACTCATTCTGAAGCAAGCCCTCCTTCACCCAAAATATGGTTTCGACCACACAGACCACCTAGTGCCAGCGGTTAGGATGTCATTAATTTTTAAAACTCCTTCCAGCACAAATGGAAGGGGGTAGCGCATCTGGGAGGTGGGGGTTTCCGATGCTGCAAAGAGGCTCTTTTTGAAGCAACGTCTTGTCTTCCTTCCCTCTGGAGGAGATCCTAGGCAAGGAAACATGTGAGGTTCCAAGGCCACCCTGATGAAGTGAAAGGAAGTGCTGTGGTCCTGCTGGTGACAATGGTGTGGGCATGACAGGCCACCCCCTCTCCCGCCCCCATTAAAGCTCTCTGGGAGAAGTTAAGGAACTACTAGGCTTTGGTTGCAGTGAGATTCTTCAGCTAAAGGAGACACGCCTGGGATTCAGCGGGCAACACCAAACCTGGCTGGAAATTGGGTTGCAGCACTTGGGAGGGCCAAGCTGAGGCTGTTGGCTTCATATTTTAAATTACTTCACACACATGTACATACAGAAGAGTCACATCTCACTGCCCTGGGGCATAACATTCCCTTGCATTAGAACAGAGGAGAAGATTTTTAATTTTTCATAGAAAATGAAAAACCCTCCATATGATGACACACAGATGCTATTCTGGTGTGTGTGGGGGGAATCCTTGTAAAAGGACTTTCACTGCCCCCTAAATACACCTGTTCTACGTCTACCTGGTATGTCCACGTATTCCTCTCCTCCACTTCTCAAAAAGCTATTTGTCCCACTGGGAGAGGAGCTCTCTCCCTCCTCATCAAGACAGTCTCAACCCGTGTGTGTGTGTGTGTGGCGGGGGGGGGGGCATTTCCCCTTTGGACCTCCGGGTCCCTCGTGGATGCCACCACCCGCCTGGCAGGACGTCCGCGACCAGGCGGCACACAGGTGCTCCCTAGGAACATGTGACACAGCCGAGGATCACCGCTGACCCAGACGTGCCTTTGGGGGAGACGGGGCCGAGGTGATGATGATGAAAGCCCTGACCTTTATTTATTTTTTTCCGAGGGGAGGGCGGGCGGGCGAGAGAGGGAACCCATCTCGACCACGTGCGAAGCCGGAGGCACAAAAGAGGCGGAGGACTTACCTGCTGGAGGTAGAGGAAGGCCGGGGGGCAAGGCAGAGAGTGCGGGAGCAAGGCGGAGTTGGAGACCAGGAGGCAGCCCGAGTTCGCCATCGAGCAGAGCATGTGGAGTCGCCGCCGGCAAGCTCCCTGGGCGGGCGGCTCGCGCGGACCCTCGGCTTCCTCCCTTCACAGGACTTGCTTTCTCCCCTCCACTCCGTATTATTCCTCTCCGACCCCCACCCCCGACCCCCTGCTCCTCTTTTGGCAGCTCCCCCGAGCGGAGCTATTTAAGAGGGCTCCATTGGAGGAGCCGCCGCCGCATGCCGTGTGTCTGCGCGCCCTCCGCTCAAACCGGGAAGGAGCCGCGGCGGCCGCAGCAGCAGCAACAGCAGCAGCGGCACGCAGGCTGAGAGTCACTTGGTGCCATTAGTCGAAGTGGCTGAATGAATGCATGGTCCGCAAAGGGTGTGTGTACGAGCGCGCGTATGGGGTGGGGGGTGGGTGGGGGGAGGAAGAGGGAGGGCGGAGAGGCGGGGGAGTCCCCTGTGCATTCAGACATCAAACAGCTCGCTGCGAAACCCAGAAAATCCGGAACAGCTGAGCCTGCACTTAACCCCTCACTTGCTGCAGCCCTGCCGTTTGCCCTGTGATAAATAGGCCACCAAGGAAGCGGTGACACTGGCCCGGGCGCCGAGGAGGGAGGACACCCATGCCAGGCGCGCTCTGCTTCGTCTTCTATCAGCCCAGGGGGGTGGGGTGGGGGTGGGGGAAACCAGCCTGGAGTCGTGTCAGAAGCTCCGCAGGAACATCATATAGGGCGCCACACTGAGGGGGTTGGACAGGGTTCCCCGTGGCAGTTGCACTTGCATAAGGTGTCCCTCCAGCCCCCGCACGTCCCAGGGGACCAGGCAGCTTTTCAGTCACACAGCCCCAAGCACTCGGTACCCAGCGCGATAGATGCACCGTCTCCCGGTCCGTTTATCAACACACGTAGCATTCAAATATCATGAACATCTTGTTTAGATGTACTGAATGCAACCCCCCCCCCAATACAGTATATAGATATACCTATTATTCATCCAGAGAGAGAGAGAGAGAGAGAGAGAGAGAGAGAGAGAGAGAGAGAGGCAGGGAGGGAGAAAGAGATGGACAGACAACACACGCAGCTGGCTTCCCACACACGGATGCTTGCACGCAAAGGCCTTACATGCCCTGTGCCCAGACATGGACTTGCACACCTACAGGCACGCACACACTCCAGGCCTGCACAGATGGAAGCCAGCTGACCTCTCCTGAAATATGAGCAGAATTTAGCAGGAGATGCATTTGCTGGAATATTCCTGAGTGCTGGGAAGCTTGTCCCACAGGAGAATGAACAGCTCCCAGCTCACTGCACAGAGACAATTCCCAGCATTCCACACACACCCCAAATGAAGACACTGCCACCCCTTGTCCCAGTTTAAGAACTATCCCATCTATCCTACCTATTCTCTGCTTTACCAGGCCTGCCAGGAGGCAAGGTGGGGGGTATGTCTCTTATTTTGTACCCTTAGGCTGCTAGGTCTGGGAGAACAGCAATAACATCACAAATCCTTGTGATTCAGTTTGCATGTGATTTGCTTCTGCATGCCAACATCTTCAACCCACATTGTATCCAAAGAGACAAGTGTTGCCTCCACCACCGCTCAAATGTGAAATATTCCTGATTCCTCACTTGTTGGATGGCAAGGAAAAGAGACTGGGTTAGTTGTGTAACAGGACATAAACTACAACAGGCATAGAAGATTTTGCAAGTTTATACGTTTTCCTCCTTGCTTCTTAGAATTTGTATGGGATAGGAAAGAGGAACATGTAACATTCTTGGGACTCCAGTTTTTATTTATATATTTTGTTCAGCTTCTGAGCACATGTGGAGTGCCTTTATAATTTCATATTATGATTTCATAAGAACACCAGTGTTTTCCATGTTACTTTCCACCCCTCATAACGGATTTTTTTTCTTTTTGCATGCTCTTTGTAGCTTTAATATTACCTTTTAATGTTCTAAGACACCTCTTCTAATTCCCTGTTCTTAACTTGAAATGTTCTGGGCTGTATATTGTCCCTCATTATTGTAAGCCACCTTGGGAGAAAGGTGAAAGGTGGGATAAAAATATTCAAAATAAATAATAATAAATATTCAAGAGAATACAACTTCCCTTAGCCTGGCCCAGTACCTAAGGTCCAGGTTTGCTAATAACACACACCTTTTTTTTGCTTGCAAAAGGAACCAGCATCATTTTCAAAACATGATCTTGCTGAAGTAGTGTAGAAAAAGCAATGAAATCCACATGATAAGGCCTAGTACTCTGGTCTATAGTACTCAGATTCAGGATTCCTATCGTACACAAGCTTGGTGTTAGAGCTCTTCCCAGGATTGACAATACAAAGCCTGCTTGTGTTGCACCTGTTATGATCCTTTTGGAGGAAATCCTATTAGACAGGAATATTTCTGTGAAGATTCTCAGTCATGCAGGTGAGTTTATCTGGAAGATGAGTCATGGCAAATGGACTTCTTTTTATAGTGTATTTATTATTTATAATGTATTTATTAATACTGTCTTTGATACTTTAATATTGTTTTTGTTGAATTTATTGTTGTAAGCCACCTTGGGGAGAAAGGCAGCATAAAAACAAAGTTTATTTATTTATTTATTTTTCTTGAGGGATTGAAACATTTCGCTGCTCATCCAAACAGCTTCATCAGTCTGTCTGATGAAGTCTGGATGAGCAGCGAAACGTTTCAGTCTCTCAAGAAAAACTTCCAGATACTGGACAGGAATTGCACATTTTAGAATTTGTAGTGAAATGTAAAGCTTGCTCATGTACCTGTGTCTTGTGGCCATTAATATATGCGTATCTACATATCAATAAATCTGCTCCTTGCCATGTGAAAGAACATTACCAAAACAGAATTCCTAAAAGTAGTTATCTATTTTAAAATCTTTATCAATATTCATCATCTTTTTCAGTAGTGTATCCTTCGAGCATACTGTATAGTGCTTGTTCTGAAGAACCCAATCCTGAGGAAAACCTGCCACAATGAAGGTTTGGACATTTATAGCAAATGAAAGGATTTAGAAATAATATGTTAGTTCATTGTTCAAGAGAAAAGCAATTGCTGATTTCATGTCCTTTCTAAAGGCTGCTTAATACAACTACAGTAACTACATCACAGCCAAGTTTGCTTTTGGGCAACAGTTATTCTGTTTATGTGACAGGAAGATCAGGGCATTATAGTATCATGATCACACAGTCTGATCAC
This sequence comes from Phrynocephalus versicolor, assembly GCA_023846285.1. Lineage (NCBI taxonomy): Eukaryota > Metazoa > Chordata > Lepidosauria > Squamata > Agamidae > Phrynocephalus > Phrynocephalus versicolor. The sequence goes on along the minus strand of JAHTLZ010000010.1, from coordinate 17,750,666 downwards.
ATGAATAAATTTGGTTTCATGCATACATTTGCGCTTCAGGAAGGTGCTTAATGAATTCCATCTCACTGGACTCCCATCTCAAAAGGTGCATTCGAAGTAATAGCATTTACCATAACTTAGTATCACCAATGAAATAGACACACCATAGGTAGTAGACAAATTGAAATCTCATTGGCCTGAGCTTTAGCTATAGAAATTTCCACTGTAACAAGGAATTTTCCGCTTCTAACATAATGTTCCATGTTCAGACTTTGGAGAGCCCCCTGAAGAAATTCTCTGACTCATGAGAAATAGTAACAAAGGCAGTGACCTGATCTGTGGACCTGTTGCAGGGATGGTCCTGTTCAGCCCCTTCTATGGAATACATTGGGGAAGGTCCAGGCTTCTGTGGCTATTACATAGAGGTGGACACTTGCTCTGAATGAAATTACCGCCTGCCTTTAGACTAGTCCTCCAAATTTCAGGTGCGAAGGCTCCACAGAGTCCGGTTTAAATGTTCTGACCAGCTGTAAAGCCAACTTGTGCTCTGTTTTGCTGTGCAGCACAAACGTGAATCCTGTGTTCAATTTAGCCAGAGCGTGGAGTACACTGCAATTGGGCTGCCTTCCAAGGCTCAAAGGCAGAATATTCCTTGCCAGGCAGAGATGCTTCTAAGTGAGTTTTATTGGGTGATTCTTCCTGGCGCAGCAGCCATCTGAAAAATGCAGAGCATAAGATTGGGGGCTTGAATTGTTCTCAAGCCTGACTCTGCATGCAAGTGCAGGCACACAAACACAGAGAGAATACTCTTTCAGAGCTGCAGTATGATTGTAAGTCTCTCCCTGACTTTTTTTTAAATTTTAATTTTATTATGATAATTTTTTGCTATACTGTGGGATTCTGGGGAGACATAACCCTCTTCTAGCAGGGCTTTCTATAAGCACCATACGATGCTACAATATTCAATGAAAAGATGCTGGGTGTAGCTGCAGTATGTGGCTTTAGGATAAAGTGGGTGCAGATACTATTGAATAGATTTACGGTATGAATAGAAGATGCCAACGGCCTTGATACTTCTCAGCACACCTTATCAGGAAATGGTGCAGAAGAGCAGCTTCAATGGGGTGCTTTCTGAGGCTCTTTGGCAGCTTTAAGAGCAACCAAGACATTAGGCAGACTGAAGAGCTATGGATGTTGGCACAAGGCTATTGGTAAAAAGGGAGATTAGACCAGGAGGTATGAAAGACCTGAAGGTGCACTGAGGAATTTTTGTTCTGGGAACAGAGAGGGTGGGCAGAGAAAAGGTGCTGCAATGAGGACAGCTGGTTAACTTGCAGACCCCACATGCTATCCCACAGCAAAAAGGAGACTCCTAATATGCAGATGGTTCTTCCACGGACGCTGCCTGTGCTTCTGATTCCCATCTCATGCTAATTGCATATCTTCTCATCTATTCTGAACACTGATACTCAGAATGATGCAGGGATCAGGCCGACAGCAAGCAACCCAAATTTCTTAAGGAGGGAAATATATTTGTCAACATTATGAAACACGGTCCCATCCATCTTGCAGAGTAGGGATGTGTAGAAAAAGAAGAAGAAATACATAGACAGGGAGAAGGCAGGAGTCAGAGAATGACAGAACTTTAGAACTGGAAGGGACCTTAAAAATTGCACAGGCCCAACCCTCTGCCAGTACAGGCAATCCATACTTCAGGCACCCACCCACTCCAAGAGATAGCCAGCTTCTGGTTAAAACTTCCCCTAAAAAGAAAAAAAAGTATATTCTCAAGTAATTTGCTCCACTGTCAAACAATTCTTGCTATTATGAAGTTCTCCCTAAGGTTTAGTCAAAATCTCCCTGCCGGGAGTTCTGAACCACCCCATTGGATCCTATGCTTGTGGAAGAGCAGAAGACCAAGCTTGTTCCACCATCCATGCGGCATCTCCTTCAATCCTGGAAGACGTCTGTCCCATCACCCCTCAGTCTTCTTTTCTCCATGATAATAAACATAACCAAATCCCTCAACCCATTCTTTATCAGGCTTGATTTCCAGACCCTTTGCCATTTTATTTGTCCTCCTCTGTAAAGATTCCAGCTTTTTGATATCCCCCTTTAACTGTGCTATGTAGAGGCCAACAGGCTACTCCAGTTGAGATTTAATGAAAGCATAACATAGTGATATCGTTGCTTCCCTTGATCGTGACATGATACAGTCAATAAACTGCAGTCTAATACTACAGTATACTGCATTTTCTTCCCCATCCTCCATGCTGCCATACAATGCTGACTTGTGTTGAATTTGTGTTCTACTGACAACTAGAATGTTTTCACACAGGTGACACCTGCCAAGCCATGTCTTATGCACTAAATTTGTACAATTTTTCTTGCCTAAATGTAGAACCTTTCACGTTTCCCTGTTGAAACTAATTTTACTTGTTTTTGCCCAGTTCTCCCATCTGTTAGGTTCATCATGAATCCCATTTCTGTCTTCTGAAGTTAGTTCTTACTGTTCCCAATTTAGTATTGTCTGCAAATTTGATAAGTATCTTCACTCTTGCCATTTTTTAAAATAAAGAAGCTGAATAATGCCAGGCCCAGGACAGGATTCTGCAGCACTCCACTTGTAACATTTCTCCAGAATGATGTAAAACAAACCACTGGTGAACCCTCCTAAGCTGTGACCCATTGATCAGCCACAAACCCTGCAACAGCAACATTGTCTAGCCCATATTTACCAGAGTCTGCAAGATTCTAACTGAATTCAAGATACATTACACCTGCTTTCTCTGATCTACCAACTTTGTAACTCTATCAAAAAAGAAGAGAAGGAGGAAGGAGATAAGATTATTCTGGTATAACTTGTTTTTTGAGAAACCCATGCTGCCTCACAGGAATAACTGTGCTCTTCTTTCATTGCACTTCCAGACTGCCTGTTTAACCACCAGTTCTAGAAACTACTGCTGTTGAATGAAGTTGACTGGGGGTAGGATCCTCATTCTCTCTTTGGAAGGTGACATTTGTCTCCTTTGGCCACCCTCATTCTTCAGAGTCAGCACCTTCTCTCCAAGAATTCTCAGGGATATATAGAGAAAACAAAGGATATGGAGTCCTTGGATGCTGCTGCATATCATCAATGGTTCTTGAACAAAGGGGGTGTCTGTAAATTCTGCCATTCATTTGGTGTAATTTTCAAGACGTACCATGTCTCTAAAATAAGAGCCACAATCACTCACCCATGCTCTCTCTCTCTCTCTCTCTGTGTGTGTGTGTGTGTGTGTGTGTGTGTGTGTGTGTGTGTGTGTTCCCCTCCCGATAAATCTCAGGTAGTCTGGATAGTCTGCCCAAAACTTGTTGTCATGATTTTTATTTTATTTTAAATTATTTATATGTTGCCTTTCTCACAAGGGGTAATATTAGAAATTTACAAACATTGTATAAACATCACACTTAAAAACAATTAAACATACATTAAGATTAAAACACCCAAATATAAAACATTTTTAAAAAAAACATTTAGAACCTGAAAGTTAAAAGCCAACATTTCTGAGAAAGGTTACTGCTTAAAGGCTCAGGCAAAGAGGAAGGACAAGAGGAGGGGAACAACCTGGCCATGAGCTCTGTCTTCCCAAATGGAGAATGGGGACGGGGGGGGGGGCAAGGTGCTCTGACATCAAGTTGGACAAGGATATGACACGGAAGGCCATATCCTTGGCCTTTTCCACAGCCAAGGAAAGTGGTGGAAGCCTGTCCCCAATGCACGAAAGTCTCAGAGGCTAGCGCCCAAAGACATCTCCCATCTTTCCAGCTATGTCTGAGGTTCAGGAAAGATCAGAGGCATCCCCATGCTTTGGATGTCACTCTGGCAGCACAGAGATGCCCTAGGCTTATCTCGGTATCTTTCTGACTCTGTGGTCAAGCCCAAGTGGAAGAGGCACTTCCCATTGGCAGGGTGGCAGGTACATATATTTCTGGATTCCTGTTCTTGCCCCTAAGCTCTCCTCCTCTCACCTTTAATGCCTCTTTTTCACAAATCCTTCTTCTTCTTTTCTGCTGCCCCCTACCACTCCTAATGGAGGGCAAAGAGATCTGTTTTGTCCCAATAAATAGGAATCCTGTGACAGCACAAGGTTGTACAGTAGCCAGGGAACCTGCCAGGACTTGGAGTTCTAGACATCTGTACAGGTTATGATAAATATATGTTCATTTTTTCTGACACCTCTTACTAATACTAATATAAGGCAATGTCACAGGCACATAAGAGGAGTGTAATTTGGCAGCAAGTGGGTCGGTGAATCTGACACTGATACAGTCATTTTGAGAAAATACAAATTGTCAAGCCTCACTGTGTGTGTGCGTGTGTGCGTGTGTGTATATATTTATGTTTATGTTTGTGTCAGGTAGAGAAAAGATGACTAAAAAGGCCTTTTTTCATAATCTGTGTGCCAAAGCATTGAACAGTTTAAAATTATGGAAAAATATGAAATGTAAATTTCCAGCAAATTTAGAATATTAAAATAGCTAGACTATTTTTCACTAGACATGTGTTACTTCAATACCTAGCAATATCTTGGCCATGTGGGGACATGAACTGCATGCACATACTGCAAGTAATGTATTGATTTAATTTCTCCACATTCACCAGAAAATTTATCCATAACTGTATCTCAGTAGCCCATTTTATACGATTATTCTTTGCTCAACCTTGATTCAGTCTGTTAATTTGATCTCCAGATGGTCCAGCCAGAATCTTGTCCTGGTGAGAGACACTCTACACCATAAATCCATTCTGCAAGGTGTGCTGTTTTTGCTCTCTATACATTTAGCTTTCATCTCGGACAGTGGTTCCCAACCTTTTGTTCCCAAGATGTTCTTGGATTAAAACCCCCAGAAACCTTTACCACATGTACTGTAGGCCAGGATTTGTGATGGTTGTAGTCCACTAACATCTGAGGACCCATGATTGGGAACCACAGATCAAGAAGCCTGTTGCCCATGAAGTGGATCAGTTTGGTTCTGTGTTACCTGTTGTTGTTGTTGTTGTTGTTGTTGTTGTTGTTGTTGTTGTTGTTGTT
>JAHTLZ010000010.1:17731030-17745602 GCA_023846285.1 Phrynocephalus versicolor | reverse complement strand
ATATAAAAAACAGAACAAGAATAAAGGAGGATGAAGAAGGTCCAATGAGAGATAAACCAAACCAAACCAAAATGAAACAAGTGTTGCATAGTGGTAATACTCTGCCTCTTCTTGCTTTCTCTTCCAGATCATCTGTCCTCTTTCTTTTCCTTAAAATTCAAACTACTTTCTTGCTTTTTCTGAACCCAAAAGCTATTTCTTCCTAGGTCACTATAGTCTCGTTTGCTTGGCAATCAACTGGTGTTCTCATGATTCCTTTGCCAGATTCTGGATTCTCCCCATTATGTCACTCTAGTATAGTACTTCAGAAGACCACCACAATCCCTTTAGCAGTATGTACAGTTAATCCCGGTCCAAGTCCTTTTTCTCTTTTCTTCTATACTGTGTGGTCCATGAATACATCCTGGTGTCCTATCTAATCCAAAACATAGGAACATCATAGCAAAATGTTGTTCATCATCAAGATAAATACGAACTGGAATTTCCTGAATGCCTACCTATTATGTGACTTTTAGATGGATTACTATGCATTATTGCTAAGGCTGAATTAATAATATTACCTGTGTTTTCCATTTTTAGTTTTCCATCACTCATAAAAGATTTTTTCTTTTAATTGTTTGTGTACTATTAGCTATAATATTGCCTTTTTAATGAAATAAGATGCCTCTTCAAATTCATTGTTCTTAAGTTGAATATGTCTTAAATGTTGTGGGCTGTATATAGACCTTTGCCCCCCTCCAAAGGCCGGAATAAAGATGCAAGATTCTTGCATTGGGATGTCATATGGGCCAAGGCTTATTAGTTGTTTACACCAGAGCAGATTACCACAAGGAGGGGGCTGCCGTAGTGCAGAAACCAAGTGGGACCAGGACGTCTACCCCGGACCTTCCCCCACAGCATTCTTTGTTTGGGCGAGTCCATAGCCCCTCGGGCGGGGGTGCCGTTCCCCAGACGGCACCCTCTCGGCCGGCTGGTCCTATGTGGTCTTCACCCAGGTAGTAGGGTGCCATCACGTGGCCGGTCCCATTCCCCGGGGTGAGATCCCACAGCATCCTTTCCCCGTCCGCTGTAATCGCCTGATCCGCAGCGTCCAGGGGTTTGGAGGTTATACCTTGGTGTTGGTTCATACTCACCGAATGCTTAATTTATTCCGCACTACCTGCCTTTCCCCTCTGCACCCTTGACCTAGGAAACCCCTGAGCCTCAACCGGTGTGAATGGGGGATAGGCGATCTCTCTGGCCTGGGGGAGGCAAAGAGGCCCCGCTCGCATATACACATGGCGGAACTGGCCCTCAGTATTGCAAACCACTTTGGGTCCTTTTCCGAGGAGAAAGGAGGGGTTTAAAATATTCAAAGTACAGTAAATAAATAAATAAACTTCTTCAACATGGCCTCAAGGGAGAGGGGTTGGGTCACTAAACTGTCATAGGCAAGGCTAGCTCTCTCTCTCTCTCTCTCATAGGCAAGGTTAGCAAAGTGGTGCAGAAAGCGTGTTATTCCCGTGTTGAATTGCCACTGCTGCCCCTAGATAGCATCTGTCAAAGTCCACTATCTGTTCCTGTCATGCCACACAGCCAGTCTGACCCTCTCCAAACAGATCTCCTGCCCTTTCATGAGATGCAGGATGCTATTTAGTGAAGCAAAATTTTACTGGCCGTCTGGTCAACTGTTGCATACGGAGCAGGGAGAAAAACGCCACCTTTGCCCATCTCAGGTAGCAAAATTATCACGGGGTGGCCCCTAGGCCAGGAAAGCTCTCTCTCTCTCACACACACACGCACATGCACACACACACACACACACACACTGGACAATAGAGGCTATGGTTCAGCTCATATGACTTCTAACATTCCTGGCACTCGTAGTGTCTTTTTCAGTTTAGGGAGAAGTGCAGGGAAAGAACGGACGAGAGGATCCTTGCCCAACTTTGAAGGAGCACCTTGTTAAACTGTCCTGGATTTCAAAGCAAGCTCTTCAGACTTGTGACAGCCTCGGCTAAGGGTATGAAAATCTCAGCATTTCATTTGAATTTGTTGTGTTCCTCTGAGCCCCACCTGCATCTCATTTCCATGTTTTGTTCGTACTGGACTGGGCGGTGAGAGTCTGTCTTTCATTCTCACATTGAAATTTGTGCATTTTTAAAAACTAGGCATCTTTCCTAGCGCACACACTCTGTTTTATGCATTAAACAAGTTACAAAGATGTCATGGTGGGAGGGTCCAATAGTAACTTATAAAAAGAATGGACCTATTGACTCAGTGGGGATTGGGGGCGGCAAACTCTCCATATGTTCCACTGATTCAGTGGGCTTACCCTATAGTTATGATGACTTATGACTAGATTTCAGCCTTTCAGTTGTGTGCATGCATTGGCATATACTGTACCAGAATCTGAAGAAGGGGAGAAGCTCTAGTTCCCTGCATAGGCTGGGATGTGACAGTCAGCAAACATAATTGAAAAGGGTGGCCTGCTCCAGGCGAGCGACGCTGCCCACCTTATTTCTGCTCTGTTCTGTTCAGAATATGCTGTCTCTGCGGGCAGGACTCTTTTAATTTCTCTGGAAGTCAAAGTCACAGGAGATGCTGATGGCATGTGTGTGTGTGTGTGTGTGTGTGTAAGATGGTTTCATGGCAAGAGAGGTGCCTCAGGCCGTCTGTCCCACGGTAATGGCCCCTGGGACAGATGTCTCAGACTCCATACTGCTTGGATTGTTACCGTAGTCAGACTAGCCCTGTGGACAGTGCCTGAGACATGGCTGGAACTCCGATGTGCTGATATCAATAGTAAGAGCATGTCTTTGAAGATTTGCAGCAAAGCATTGCGCAACAGAGAAATCCTCCGAGAGAGGTTGTTCATTGCTAGAAATCTTTATCAAAATCTACCAGCTGCCAATCGGCACCTATGCTTTCCATGGAGGCTGTGTCCCTCTGGCTTATTTGTCTCTGCAACACATGCAGCTTCTGTATCTTTCATGTATTTAACTGAATCCTATCTTCTCCCTAACATGGTTAACTGAAATCTCTTATATTTCCGATTGTTGCCAAGTATTAAACTTGGCCAGTACTGAGGTTACTCTTTCTTTATAGTTTTTTTTTTACCTTCCCTGTGGAAAACTGCAAAGTGAGCAAGATATGATGGCATAACGGCTTTCCACATTCTTGAATATTCAGATATGCTTTATTGGCCTTCTCATGCAAGTGGCTCCCTCCCACACTCAGACTCTAAGATTATATCAATCAGCTTTTGTACCAAGTTTAGATACTGGGGTATTTTCAACAGCACTGCAGAATCAATGGAATGAGAAAAGTGCAGAGAAAAGGCACAAGCAGCTTGTATATATACATAGGCAGCTTTCCATTTGCGTTTCTGAAGAGCATATTTTGTTGCATTTGACATTATTTGAGCATGCTATTTGTTCAAACACTGTGAATTCCTAGTGGCTGAGACTGTACACATTGCACTTATTTCATAACATTTTAATTCTGATATTGTTGCCCTCAAATTTCAGAGTGGAAAATTGACGCTGCTCTTCTAAATCCTATATATAAGTTTAGAAACCTAAAACTTTAAAAATGTGCATTTAAGGGTTGTTTTTAAAAATGCTTCTTATTTCTAGTAATTTAGCATGTTGAGTAATACATTTTATTTTATTTTATTTTATTTTGCTGTTCAGCAGAGTTAATTTACAAAATGAAATCCTAGACTGTTTTAACAAAGGCTGCAAAGAAGAAGGACAATTACATGCCCCAGGACCATATATCATTCTGTCTTTCTTGATATGGGAAAAATGTAGGTCTGTAGTCCTTTCGCTAGTTAAGGCGGCATCTACCTCTAAGAGGATACTAATGGATCTCAAGAATGAATACCTTGGAATGACAAGGATGCAAGAGAGGGTGCCTTCCTTCCCCAGAAGACCATGAGGAATACAGTGTGACCTTGGCTGCAAAGGGCACTTTCAGTCACAGCTCGGGGTGGTGGTGGTGGTGGTGGTGGGGCCAGGACATATGACAGGTGGTTTCTCAGCTGGCAGATTGGCTTTCAGCACCAATTACTTCTAAGTTGGCAGCAAAGAGCATGTTTCAGAGCCTAGGACTCAGCGGGCATTAGAGCTGCTTGGAGGTGGCAAGAAGGTGGCACACACCATATCACAGACGTGATGAACCCAGGGCCTCGGAGCGTTGCAACATAATGTAGGATTTCTCTGGGATTCCTCCCTGTTTACTTGCTTGCTTGCTTGCTTGGTTGAGTGCATTGGCTTGTGTCCCTTGCACAAGGTATCTTGCAGAATGCTGCCTTCAATTTGTTAGCTCTCAACATCAAGTTATTTGTGAATTTTTTCTATCATGCCCCCCCCCCCATTTTTACTGCTAGCAGCTTGAAGAGAAACATAAACGGTTGGGGTTTCACCAATGAAGGATGCACTGGGAGTTGGGACAGACCCTTCAAACTGTGCCGGGGGAAGTACATCACGGGCTTGGGAAAAACCCAGCACACAATAGAGTCAAGAGGTGGAGAAGCAGAGAACTTGTTGCAGCTTTCTCTTGTGTCTCAGCGTCCAGGTGGGGGCAAGGAGAGCAGAAGCAAGATTAGGAAGCAGACCACAGTTATCATGCTTCAGACGCCGCAACTACTGAATACCTATTGGTGCCCCCACACACGTACAGACACAGAGCAGTTCTATCAACACAAAGGTTCCTTGCACCAATGAAGTTTCTAACCAGAATGAAATCATTGCTCTGACAACAATCCAAAACTTCAGTATCACTGTGAGGGAGAAGGTAACCCAGAAAAATAAGGGGTTCAGCATGCGTCCACTGGTACCCCAGCTCAAACTTCTCCAGACCCGGCACACAACATATAATGTTTAGGTGATTTCTTAATTTGAGGCAATTGGCCTCCCAAAGTGAAACTGTTTGCATTCTGCAGGCGTAACTGCACTAGAGGATTTTGGCCTGTGTATCAGAATCACTGACATTACCTGTAACACATCACATTGGAGGTGGGGACAAGAACTAATATTACAGCTACATTCCCCCCACCCCCCATGAAATGAATAGCCTTTTTGCTATTTAATGGTAACAGGTCACCGTTACTGGCCTTTGAAATGAGTTAAATACTGAACGACTCCTCCCCCCATGGCATTTTCCCAAGTGCAACCACTATAGCAGATCTTGACATGCTCATGCCTCTGAACCTTTTTAGGGATGGGGGAGGCAGGTGTTATTCGGAAAGTATGTAAGATTTTCACTGGATGAGACTAGAAGGTGTGTTGGCCAATCCAACTTGCTTATCGGCAGCCCCGAAACAGTAGCCATTTGTGTGCTGGTGACAGTGGTAATCCAAAGTTTTGCCAGTGCCATCTTATTTCATATTAGCCAAATATTTATTTTTGCAAGAAACCAAAATGTTTACAAAGAGACAAAAGAGAGATGGGACTGTGCCTGTTCTACATTTAAACAAAAATATTTATCTCTTTGCTAGCATTCAGACTATTAGAATCCAGCAGAAGGTTTATAACTTTGTATACTTATTAAAGCAAAAGTGTTCTGCTTATATACCGCCCCATACCACTTCAAGTAGTCTCTGGACGGTTTACAGTTTAATTACAGTATGCAGGCTACACATTGCTCCCCCAGCTAGCTGGGTACTCATTTTACCAACCTCAGAACAAATGAAGGCTGAGTCAGCCATAAGCCTGCTAACTGGGATTGAACCCCAGGTCATGAATCTGCATGTTTTTAACAAGCCAATATCATAATTTAGATTATGCACTGATGCATCTCTGTCTTTAATGCTGATGTTTTAAATGCATCTCTCCTTATTCTTCCCATCCAGAGTGTCCAGATATATCTAACATAAAACACTACAATCAAGTGGAACAAACGCTAAAGAAAAAGAAGAAAGAAATTATTCTTATTCTATTATTGTAAATTGCCCAGAGTTCTGGTTAGAGGATGGGTGGTATATAAATAAATAAATAAATAAATAAGAATGGAGTGCAAAATGAATGTTCACACAATATAGTACATTTAATATTATGCCTATTCTGAGTTAATTTTTAAAGGGTGCTATATACAGGTGAAACTTAACTTTGGTATAATTGTGATTATTATGGTGCATATCTTATGAAAACCCCAAATTCACAATCTCAGAAAATTAGAATATTTCATGACATCAATAACACAAGGATTGGAAATAGAACATTATTGGACCTCTGTAAAGTATAAGCATGCATATGTACTCAGTACTTGGTTTGGGCCCCTTTTGCATAAATTACTGCCTCAATGCGTGGCATGGATCCTATCAGCCTGTGGCACTGCTGAGGTGTTATGGAAGACCAGGATGCTTCAACAGCGGCCTTCAGCTCCGCTGCATTGTTCAGTCTCATGTCCCTCATCTTTCTCTTGGCAATGCCCCGTAGATTCTCTATGGGGTTCAAGTCAGGGAAGTTTGCTGGCCAATCAAGCACAGTAATCCCATGGTCATTGAGCCAGGTTTTGGTACTTTTGGTAGTGTGGACAGGTGCCAAGTCCTGCTGGAAAATGAAGTCAGCATCCCCATAAAGCTCATCTGCAGAAGGAAGCATGAAGTGCTCCAAAATCTGCTAGTAGACAGCTGCGTTGACGCTGGACTTAATGAAGCACAGTGGACCAACGCCAGGAGGTGACATGGCTCCCCAAATCAACACAGACTGTGGAAACGTCAAACTGGACTTCAAGCATTGTGCATTGTGTGCCTCTCCTTTCTTCCTCCAGACTCATGGGTCCTTGGTTCCCAAATGAGATGCAAAAGTTGCTCTCATCAGAAAAGAGGACTCTGGACCACTGAGCTACAGTGTTCAGGAGCGGCTCGGCAAGAGGAATGCGACATTTGAAACCCATGTTCAGGTTCCGTCTCTGTGTGGTGGCTCTTGATGCACTAATTCCAGCCTCAGTCCACTCCTTGTGGAAGTCCCCAACACTTTTGAATGGCCTTTTCCTGACAATCTTCTCCAGGTTGCGGTCATCCCTGCTGCTTGTGCACCTTTTGCTTCCACACTTTTCCCTTCCACATAACTTTCTATTAATGTGCTTTGATACAGCACTTTGGGAACATCCCACTTATTTTGCAATCTGTAACTTTTGGGGCTTTCACTACTTATGGAGGGTGTCAATTACGGTTTTCTGCCCAATTGTCAGGTCAGCAGTCTTTCCCATGATTGTGATTTCTACTGAACCAGCCTGAGAGAAAGGCTCAGAACCCCTTGGCAGGTGTTATGGATTCATTAGCTGATCAGAGTGAGACACTTTGATTGTAGAATATTGAACCTTTTCACACTATTCTAATTTTCTGAGATTGTGAATTTGGGGTTTTCATAAACTGCATGCCTTAATCATCACAATTATACCAAATTAAGGCTTGACATATCTCACTTTGCATGTCATGAGTCTATGTCATATATTAGTTTTACCCTTTGAGTTTACTTACTGAAATAAATGAACATTTGCATGATACTGTATTCTAGTTTTTCAAGTTTCACCTGTAGATATACACCAGCTGTGGCAAGTTTCCTATGGAAGCACTCACTCCCTGTTGCATTTCGGACAAACATAGCAACCATATTCTGCAGACAGAAATGATGATTAGAAGCAAACATTTGACATGTAAAATTCTGTTTGTATGAATGGGGCATGTGTGATTGGGGGGGAGGGACACACAGAGAGAAAGATAGAGGAAAGAAAAAGAGGGGTCATGGCCCTATGCCCTTTGTACTGTACTCTGGCCTATGTAATACTAGCTCTCGTGCAATAAATTATTTTTTCACCTCTGCTCTAGAATCTAGGGACACACCTAATAAAACCATCCATCCTCCCCACTTCAATACTGTCTGTGCAGTTATGCAGTGATTGTTCTCCCATCCACTGTTAAAGAGATAGAGGTATTTCCAAACCTCACACCAGGCATGTCTAAACTTCGGCCCTCTTGATGTTTTGGACCACAACTCCCAGAATTCTAAGCTTAGGTTGCCAATGGCAAAGGACTGTGGGAGTTGCAGTCCAAAACATCTGGAGGGCCGAAGTTTGGACATGCCTGCCCTACACAGACAGAGGTCTGGGATGAAATCAGTAGCCTTCTGCATATACTGTATAGTCTCCTTTCCTCCCTCCCTCCCTCCCTCCCTCCCTCCTTCCTTCCAAGTAACATTCTTTCCCTTTATGCTGGCTGGACTGACCGAGTTTTTTAATGGTTCATTTATATACTTGTGAACCAGAATATGGGAGTGCTTAGTAAAAAATAACCAATTACATTTATTAATTCATTTAACCAGTGGTGAAGTTAGAGCTACATTACATAATGACCGTAGCTTAGTAGCATCATTCCTTTTGCAAGATTACTATAAGTAAAGTTCCTTTTACAGTTACAGAACTCTGGCTCCACTGCAGATACAGAAGGAATATCATATGGTTCAAGAGGCAGCTTTTGCTTCTGTCTCACGGTTCTGCCTTATGCTATCTTTTGGCTGCTGAGATGAAAATAAGGAAGATGGGAGGAGAGTGCCTTTTGGCACATTAGACCCGAGTTTGGTAGTATTCTAAGGTTTAAAATTGAAATGAAATTATTTAGTTATATTTCAGAAACAGATAAATTAAAAGTTACATTTTAAAAGGCATAAACAGCAATGCCTAATTATGGGAGAAGGGAATTTGAAACCAATCAGTAACTCACTTTATTGTCTGAGTTTCCAGTGTGTTTGTCAATGACCTAGCTCTCGTTTTTTTAAAGGCAACTCTTGAAATCATCACAGGATTTCCCTCTATTGGCTGCTTCTCCAAAAATAAAATAAACTAAAATCCCCTGCTCACAGCATTTGTCCCAATTACTTCTGAAAATCATAAAGGACATGTGGGGGGCGGGGCAGGAAGAGAAGGGGACCACTGATCCCCCCCCCCCCAGGAACAAATGGATATGTATGTAAGAACCATGATGGATCAAGGACAGAACAGGGATAATAGGTGGTTGAGCAGACACGGACGTGCTCTCCAGAAGCAGGAAAGAATGGGACCCAGAGTAGAAGGACCCTTAGGTCATTTGGGCAGTAGCAGTGATTTGGGTGCTGACCCAAAGGGACTGGGACCAGCAGAGTCTCAGTGTCACCAATGTAGGCCCAGATGGACCAGATCTGGGCCCACATATTAAGCCTGACTCCTAGGGCACGTAACTTGTGACCATTGCTGGCATTGTTGGTAACACAACACCCCAAACATGCTAGGTGTCTTCTTTGCAATGAAAACACCTAGCACTTTGCAGTGATTAATCCTCTTACACTGCCATGAAACATTTCAGCACCCCAGAATTATGTTTAGGTACAGAATCCAGATGAAGTCAGACCTGGGATGTAGGTCTTTTATTACATTGTCACCTGCACAGTTGGGAATGATGTCCCTGCATTTTAGCCATTTGCTCTCTCTCTCTCTCTGTGTGTGTGTGTGTGTGTGTGTGTGTGTGTGTTTGTGTGTGTGTGTTTGTGTGTGTGTGTGTGCTTGTGTGCTCCTCCTTTTAACAAAGAGTAGGTGGGAAAAAGAATGTCCTAACAAATCTATTGATTTTTTAACTAGCCTCTTCCTTTTTCTTTTTGGGCCCAGCCAATGTAATAACGGTCAGGGACAGAAATGACCCCTGCTGTTATTCGGAAAACCAGGCTGCAGTAAAGAAAACAAAAAAGTCATATTCTGGTTGTTAGAAGGTTAGTAGGATTTGGTGGCAATGTAAACAGCTTTTGTAAAGAGGTGAGATTAGAGTGCAATAGGGCCAAGAAATGCAAGATACCATGGCAGGTATGTTTTATTTTGTATTGTCTGTTTTTATTTTACTCTGACTCCACCTTGTGTGTTCTTGCTGGGGTTGATTGAGTGAAATACACTTCATTGTTCACATATTTCCCCCCCAGACATGATGAATTTTTATAATCTACAATCCTGGGCATGTTGATCCTTCAGGAAAGAAGACTGAGGGGACAGAGGAGGAGCAGAATCTTTCCTAATCCTTTCAGAGTGCAGAACATGCAGTAATGGAATCTGGAAGCTAGATTTCAGTGGAATAGCACTTCCTAGCTGTTAGACCACTATAGCAATGGAACCAGTGTTCTTAGGAGTTGGTGAGTGTTCCAACACTGGAAGCATTTAAGAGCAAGTTGGACAACTATCTGTCAGGTGTACTTTAACCTAGATCCCTGCATTGAGCAGGGAGTTGGACTCAATATAGGCCCCTTTCAATTCCATCATTCTGTTTTTCCATGACTCTATCCGTCGAACCTCTAACTGGGGTCAGAAACAAAGTGTTTATACAGTAAGTTTGGAGGATTAAGGCATGCAGAAGTAAAAAAGAAATATATCTTTTTTTAAAAAATTACACCGCCATTCATGAATACGAAGAACAAAATAAAACAGAGGCAAGCAACTAGGATAATGCCAATATGTAAAAATTGGCCAGTTGCACCACCACAGGTCAGCCCACTGATTCTAAAACCCTCAAGCCAGGATTCTACAGGATAGCACCCCACCCCACAACCCCAACTGGACCCCACCACGGAAACAGCATCTTTGTCTGCGAGGCTTTGTGTGCTAAATGTACTCATCACCGCAATCAGCATGCCCAGGAAGAGATGATGGAGAATTGGCAGAGAATCTGGGTTTAATCCAGAAATTTGTGTTTTTCAATTTTTCCATTCTCCAGTCATGAGACATAGCCTAGGAGAGACGGAATGAGGGAGAGAGACTCTGGAATGATATTCTGTGGGCTAGGTGAGCACCTAATACTTGTTGCCGCAGTCGTCTCTTGCAGGACCTGCTGAGGATGGTTGTGTGGGACTTGCCTAACACACATTCCCTTTCTTGACTTTCAAGTGCATCTGCATGCAAGCACACTCCGAGTCTGTCCTGTGATCCAGCTGGGTTGTCCAAAATGCTATTTGCCTGTCTGGATTCTTTCAAATTCCACCCTGGGCAGAATCCATGTTTGCCACCAGGGGCAAACATGAATTCTGCACACACCTTACTGGGGTGGTGGTGGTGATAGAATAGTACAAAATACAAATACTATTTGTCATTTTGTTGGGGGGGGGCAGCATGAACCCTCCCCCCATTGCAGCCCTGCCCTGCCCTGGACTCCTCTTTGCCAGAGTCAGATCAGCTGGCTTCTAAGGAAAAAGAGTACCGAATTCTTTCTTACAAATGGATAGCATTCTTCCTTGCTAAGGCAGCATAAATGTTTAATTCACAAATCAAGTGGCAGCTCAGCATGGGGCAAAGTGGATTTTCCCACACATATCGGAGTCTCATTTCTCTCACAGGTTGAGCTGTGAATGGCAGCAACCATTTCACAACCTAAGGCCTTGGGAGGAAAATCTATGCAAAATTTTAGCTCCTAGTCAACCCTTTCTTTCTTGAGCTTTTGATTTGAACATATTCTTCCCTTAGCTCTTAAAAGGCTCCTAGGCTTGAGATTAGAGTCTCTCTGCTGTACCCACAGACAAACAGTGCCAGGGAAAAGTCTGTAGGGAGCAAGGGACAAACTGTCACTAGAGAAGCATAGAATTAACCCTTACAACTCACGGGTGCCAGGAGGAACGTCAAGAGCAGAGGTATAATAGCAAGACAATGCAGGTCTAGAGCTGAACAAACAAGACAAATAAACGTTCCACTGCAGCAAATCAAAGTCTATCTGCACCTTGATCCTAAGCATTTTTCCCAGGAGTAAGTCCCAATCCATTTAATGGGTTACTCTCACGTCAGTGGCCACATATTGCAATTTAGCATTGCAATACGTAACCACTGCCTATCAGAAATGCTGAATTATTGGTATGTGTTTGTGTAGGGTCTAATAAAGCTCTTATGGTTTAATATCCTTTAGCTGTGGCTAACCAGCCTGTTGATAATGAGGGCCAAATGATAGATTAGGGCAGTGTCAGATGTTCCATTTGATTTAAACAAGTGGACAGCAGTCTTGTGTCATCTAATTTTAATTTGGAAATCAGTTCAGAGGGAAATGTAGGGTGGGTGTTTTGTGTGTGGAGGAAGAAACCTCCCTCCGGTTGCCTTCCCTAACCCCATGCTATTATGTCTGTGAAGATTCTCAGCCATCCAGGTGGGTTTATCTGGAAGTTGAGTCATGGCTACTGGACCGGTCTGAATACAGCTAGTGCAAGTCCTCTATCTTATAGTCAGCTTTGACCTCTTGTCACCCTGGCCTGAATTAGGCTCATAAGATGAACAATGGCCTGAATAAGCTCGTTAGGGAGACAATAGTATCCATAGCCTTAAGGTAAACAATGGCCTAAGGTGCTGAAACCTATCCCATGCTATTATTCAGCTTTTAAAAACCAAAAGTCGGATCATCATGACAAACAAGCCTTATTAAGGTAGTGGAAGGCTTGTTGAGGCTTATAGGATTCTTGAACTAAGGCTGCTTTGCTCTGCTCCATTTAGAACACATTCTGCATGCTGTATGGGATGTGCAGGCATGACGTTATAGGGTCCATGTGGTTCTCTTCAGCTTGAAAGGCTAGAAAGTGCTGACAAAATGTATAAGGAAATCAGGTTAATATAAGCAAACTCTGAAGGAGGATATAAATCTTTTCCTTGCAGTCATGGGGCTGTTTGGACAAGTGCTTCCTGGAGTAGATGATTCCCCCATCTGCCCGATACACAGGAAGCCTGGCATCAAGCTTGGAAGCAATCAGGTGCTGCCACTGTTGGAAACAGGATAATTGGTTGGATGAGCTTTTGGGAATGAACCAGGCAGGTAATTCCTACCTTCCTAATTGCACGATCCCAAGCAGGATTCCAAAGAGGAGGGTGCCAAATGGCTGCCTCTCATGTAGCTCAAACATCTAGGAATCCTAGCACTGAAAACCACTGATTTGCTTTAAAGCATTGTGACCTGAAATAATGCTGTGTGTGTGTGTGTGTGTGTGTGTGTGTGTGAGTGAGTGAGTAAGTGAGTGAGTGAGTGAGAGAGAGAGAGAGAGAGAGACTATCTTAGAAGCCTTACCTGTACACCCCTGCCTCCCACATGCTGCTTCTTATAAGGAGCTCTTTCACCTTTCTTACATAATGGTTTTATTTCTCACAGCTCGACTTTTCACCAGATGCCACTCTAGTCGGGCAGACTTTTGACAGTTCCTTTTCTCCTAAGAGGCTGATTCAAGCAGAGCGGATGCAAACAGTCAGAATACCCAAACTCAATGTTGTCATAGGTTGTGTGTGTGTGGGGGGGGGATGAGGGAGTAAACAAAGAAAAGTCTGAGGAAAAAAACTTGGATCAGTAGGGCAAGCCCTGTTCTTAGACAAAATGGGCCAGCGGTGGAAGGCAGCAAGCGCTGGGTCCGGCCACAGCCTTCTGGCTCTCATCCTGGGGGCTCACCGGACATTTCTCTCTCTTGGAAGATACTGCTGTGGGTGCTAACATGCCTGTCGCCAGCAGTTGGAGAGGCGGGCCCTCTCCCACTGCCAACACTTTGCTTAAATGTGGAAGCAAAATTGAATGTTTAGGTTGCTTCTGTAGATGCAGTGCTCTCTCTCTCTCTCTCTCTCTCTCTGTGTGTGTGTGTGAGTGAGTGAGTGAGTGAGTGAGTGAGAGAGAGAGAGAGAGAGAGAGAGAGAGAGAGAGAGAGAGAGAGAGAGAGAGAGAGGATTGAGATAAAACCTCAGTTCTGTAGGCAAATGCAGAGTGATATGGACTATCTCCCAATGGCTCTCTTTCTCTCTTTTTCCTCTCCTCCTCCTCCCCTTGCTCTCTCTTTTCCTTTTCTCTCTCTCTTTCTCGTTCGCAGCATACATTAGAACTGCCCCTGCAAAATGCTGGCTGGAAGAGAACCACCATAGCTCCCTGAAGCCAGGTTTAATCGTACGGTTCAATAACCCTTTCCTCCCTCTCTGTATAAATCATTTTTACCTTCTCTGCAGTTCTTCTTTTTCTCCTACACAGTCCTCTTGCAGGTCTTTAGAATGAGGAACAGACCTGGAACTCTAGGAAGAAGCGGAAAGAGGAGGGATCCCTTTCTCTCATTTCTACTTCTTAAAAAATTGTGCAACTTTCATTTCTACTACACAAAGCACAGAAGAGTAATTAGCAATGCTCTGGGGGGCATTATTGATTGTGGTGGAGTGCACCACACCCGAGGGCGTGGTGGCTCAGCAGACTGAAACTGTCGGCTTCAAAGTCGGCAGCTCGAATCCCAGGTGCCCAACTGATAACCCCAGTTCCTGCCAACCTAGCAGTTTGAAAGCATGTAAATGCAAGTAGATAAATAGATACCACAGCAAAAAGCGGGAAGGTAAAACAGTGTTTCCTTGCAGCCATACCAGCCACATGGCCACAGACTTGCACAACACTGGCTCTTTGGCTTGAATACAGAGATGAACACCGCCCCTAGAGTCGGACACGACTAGCACTCTTCTGCAGTGGGAACCTTTATCTTTACCTTTTAGTGTATAGGATAATAATAATAATAATAATAATAATAATAATAATAATAATAATAATAATAATAATAATAATAATAATAATAATAATAATAATAATAATAATAAT
>JAHTLZ010000010.1:17686692-17731020 GCA_023846285.1 Phrynocephalus versicolor | reverse complement strand
ATAATAATAATAATAATAATAATAATAATAATAATAATAATAATAATGGTCTTAGACCTGCAGAGCTGGAAGGGAATCTACAGATCTTCGAGTCCACCCTTGTCCTGGAGGAACAGTGGGGAACTGAACTCCCAATCTCTGGCTCTGCAGAGGGAGACCTCAACCACTGAGCTATCCAGCCGATGGCCATCTAGATTCAGGACACCTGTGTTTAAATCCTACTTGGCCATGGAAACACAATGGGGAAGGCACTGGTAAAATCACCGCTTAAATAGCTCAGATACGTTGGAAACCTTGTCACCGTTGCCATACGTTGGATGCTGTTAAGATTGTTAGTCTACTACACAATGGGTACAGAATATTTAGATTAAAAAGAGGAGCAAGAAGGAGCCTACTATAGAATGGGCAGAACTCTGTTCCAGAAGAATATATATTAATTGGCACGTTTCTGGATGTTTAGAGCCATATTCACATAAACACCTACACGGAAACAGCCCCCCCCCACATTAACTTTAGAATTAAGTGTAGTGTTGCTTGAATTGCCCTATAAGGGGAACAGGAGTGCTCTTTAGGATCACTACTATAATGCAGAGGATGACTTGGCTTCTTAGGATGCAGTGGCAAGGACAGTGACAGCAGTAACATGTAGGATGCGATAGATATGGGGGAGAGATGTGTGAAAGACAGACTTTTCAGAAGACAGAAATCACTAGTGGTAGGGAAGGTGGGATTTCCCAAGCAATTGTCAAAGGTTGGGCTTTTCCCCATGGTATGATAAAGGCATGGCATCACTATTAACCAGCTTGTGTCTGTGCAGAAGAAGAGTCTGCAAAGGCTGGCCTGAGACACATTTTTCTTCCTGATCTAGAGAAGCAAATGGCACGCTTGCCATCCAGGTCAAAGTCCGCCAGGTTGTTTTGGCATATGTGGCAGGAAAATCCCACAAACACCTCTTCCCCTTCCTGGCTGCAAAATTAAAATTAAATGAGAAATATGCTGCTCTTCCATGACTCACAACATCTGCCGCCTGCGGCAGATGCCTCCCTCTGCTTAGACCAGCCTTCAGCATATATATGGAGTATGTGCTAGTATGTGTATGAGAGCATGGACAGATGTATCAGTTCAGACTGATGCCACCATACACCACTGGGGTGGCATGCAAGGAGTTACTGCTTAGACGTTCACATCAGCTTTTTGGCTTGGCATTCCTCCCCCCCCCCAGCTCACTCAATTTTAAAGAGAAGCCAGAAGACACCATTGATAAGTTGATAATCCATTGGATTCTAGTGTTTTCTGGCTTGTCTTCCATTGTTTTTCCAGTTCTGATTTGTGGTGACATTTTGAGTAATAAAACACATTGTGTGCTAGCCAGTCTAGACTGCCAACACACTGCTGAGTTGTTTTTTCTGTATGGTGCCTAAAAACCTAAGACAGGAATCTCCAGATTTTTTTTGGGGGGGTGAGGATGAGGCCGACTCAGAGGTATTCAGTGTGCTTCTGAATGTGACTCAGGGTTAGATAATCTGTTAAGGCAAAATGTATTTCTTCCTTGTCCTTCTAAGCAACTCAACCCTTTCGGTGCTAAGTGTCTTTAAGTTTCCAGATACTACATGTAGGCTGTTCCTAGGGACATTTAGATATGTCTTGCAGATTCATGAGGAAGTTTTGCTTTTACTTTTTCGCACTTATTTGATACATGTTTAAAGGTCTCATAAGCATCTGACTGCTTAACATTTAATCATTCTGGGCAGTTTTTGCAATTGAGTCCACACTAAACTTCAAGTTGCTATAAGTCTCATTGGAAACCCAGGTCACCCTCCTCTGTCATTAACATTACCCTTTCCTATGTCTCTACTTTAAAAATGTTTTGGCCAGTGTCATAGTGCTGAATTGACATAAAACCATATGAAACAGCAGACCTTCTTTGACACAGTGCTATCCTGGAAAAGTGTAATAAGAAAGAATTGTTTGAAGGAGAGAAAATACTCTTTTTGGTGGGTGGGTGTTCCTCCTGTAATGGCATACTGTGTCCCTCAGAAGGGATGCCAACAGAGTGGGAACATTCCCCAAGTAACTGGCTCTTGTCTCTCCTCCAAATAAACAATTATTATATCTTTTCAAGATAGCACTATGCCAGTTAAAGAGCTGCCTAGATGCCCTAAGCACATCCGATCTCGCTTGATTTCGGAAGCTAAGCAGGGTCAGCCGTGGTTAGTACTTGGATGGGCGACCACCAGGGAATACCAGGTGCTGTAGGCGCCTGGAGTAGGAACTGGCAAGCCACTCCGGTACTCCTGCCAAGAAAATTCCATGGACATGGAGTCACGTAGAGTTGGTCACGACTGTAACGTCACAACACACAACACATGACAGTTAAGCACTACAGTTTCACAAAGTGTTATCTCAATTTAGTGCTACATCACTTGCCAGGTTTATTTTGAATGCCACCCCACTGTGAACATTCCCATAAGACATGTCTACCACTGCCCCTTTGGAATGATATAGGTGACCATGCATGTCACAAACAAACAAAGGGGGATGAGAGAAGAATTTTTATTTTTATTTAAACACCACCAATTGTGCTTGCTGAACAAAAAAAGAAATAAAAGCTCATTTAAAAAAGACCAGTCTTACACATGATTAGCTGGACATTTATTAGTTGATGGGAAATATATCAAGTTTATCTGTGCCTACTCTGGCGATCTCGCCTGATTTTGGAAGCTAAGCAAGTTTGGACCTGGTTAGTACTTGGATGGGTGACCACCAGGGAATACCAGGAGCTGTAGGCACCTGGAGTAGGAACTGGCAAGCCACTCCAGTATTCCTGCCAAGAAAACTCCATGGACATGGGGTCACGAAGAGTCGGTCACGACTGTAACGACACAACACAACACACGCTGGCACAAACTGCAGTGTAGCCACACACTTACTCCATTTTAAGAAGTACTATGTGGGAACAACTTAATTTGATATAACTTTGAGATGAATTAATACAATTTTGAGAAGATTATGGACAAACAATGCCTCTTCTTAGAGAGTTAAAGGAGCCTAATGTGAAATTAATCAGTGACTGATAATATAGAATAGAACTCGCCCAGTTTAAAGCATTGCTGATAGCAAGCTGTTTCTCAAAAACATGTTCTTTAGATCTAACCAGGGAAAGAGCATCCAAATGCATTAGGATGGAACTGAACAAACCCTGCAGAAATGTAAGAATGCAAAAGACAGGGAATACCGTGCCTTTTGTGATCAAGTAGATAGGGAAGGCAGTATGTTACATCATCCAGAGACAGAAGGTGATACATGGACAAGTCGTGATAGGAGCAGTTATACATAGCCATCACCTAGCACTTGGCTGTTCAGAGGTATTTTGGTTCCAAAGGCAAGAGAGAACCACATGGGCCTGAAACTCAGGACAACATTTTGCTGCACTTCATCCCCTTCAGCACAACACCTTTGTAAGCCCCTTTAATCTATTCTGTCTTTACACCTTGCTATTCTATCTTCACAGCCATGGGAGGGGGCGCCACCACTGCTGTCGTGGACAGGATGTCTGCCCTCGCGCTGCAGCCCCAGAGGAGCCCGAAGAGACCTGGCTGGCGAGAGGGAAGGGAAGACAGGTGTCTGCTGAGGAGCCAGTTGAGGGGAGGCACCTGCAGAGGGTGGAGGAGGAAGCAGTGGTGGGGATAAAAGGGGGAAAAATGGAGGGTGATGTGGAAACTTCATGGGAAGAAGAGACTTGGGAAGAGGCCGCAGAGGCTTAGGATCCTCTCTTTTGTGCCTCTGGTGAGAGAGAGAGAGAGAGAGAGAGAGAACATTTGGGAGGAGGTTCCCAGGGACGAAGCCCCCTGAGTTCTGCTAGGCAGGCAGTGGAAGGGGCTGTGCTTGAGGGTGCTTTTGTACAGTATGTCTCTTGAAGTCCCATGCACTGCCAATGAAACACTAGCATCCGCTACAGCTGATGGGAGCAGCAGCACCCGTTCCAGCACCGGTGATAAAAGCACCAATGCAAGAGGCAGAGGAGACTCCAGGAGAACCGAGAAGCAGAGCCTCTCCTGGTTATACTGGCCATCACTGTAAAGACTGTGGCCGGACTGTGGAATCACCTTCCCTTTCACTTCTCAGGCCCAGGGCTCTAGCGGCCATTTCTGATGCTAACAGGGACCCCTCTTGGAAAAGCAAAGCAAAGCAAAGTGTTCTGCTTATATACCGTCTCAAAGCACTTCAAGTACCCTCTGGGCGGTTTACAGATTAATTATGCATTATTACACATTCCCCCCTCCCCCACAAGCTGGGTACTCATTTTACTGACCTCGGAAGGATGGAAGGCTGAGTCAACCATGAGCCGGCTACCTGGGACTGAAGCCCGGGTCGTGAGCACAGTTTTACCTGCAGTGCAGCAGGCATTGAACCACTCGCACCATGAGGCTCTTCTTGGAATGATATCCCCTGGTGGATTAGTACAGGGAACTCAATTCCCACTCCCCACTCTGAGCCTCTGCCTTTGTAGAGGCCTCTGCCTGTGGGTAAATAAAGTATCTTACTGATTATTCTTATAAATTGGAACCCATAGAGGTAGTGGAAAAAAGGTGCCTGAGGGGGGATATGATTGATAAGTACAAAATAATGCAGGGCATGAGTCAAGTGGATAGAGGGACACTCTTCTCCCTCTCAAAAAATACCAAAACTAGGGGACATCTACTCAAACTGTGGGTTGGGAGAGTGAGAACAGACAAAAGAAAATATTTTTTTACCCAGCGTGTTGTTTGTCTGTGGAACTCCCTGCCACAAGAGGTGGTGATGGCATCTAGCCTGGATGCCTTCAAAAGAGGATTGGACAGATTCCTGGAGGAGAAGTCCATCACGGGTTACAAACAATGATGGAGATGTGTAATCTCCAGGTTTACAACCAGGGTACTTCAAGGGCCAGATGCAGGGGAGTGGTTGCAGGAGACAGATATCTAGTCTCATGCGCTCCCATAGGCATTTGGTGGGGCCACTGTGAGATACAGGAAGCTGGACTAGATGGGCCTTTGGCCTGATCCAGCATGGCTCTTCTTATGTTTGTTTGTTTGTTTGTTTGTTTGTTTGTTTGTTTGTTTGTTTGTTTGTTTGTTTATTTATTTATTTGTTTATTTATTTATTTATTTATTTATTTATTTATTAGGATTGTATGCCGCCTGTCTTCCTGAAGGAACTCCGGGCGGTTCACAACACAGATTACAACAATAAAACAATAAGTGAATCAATATAAAAACAAATTAAACAGCAATAAGACCAAACAGTCAGCAAGTAGCAGATGGCGGCGGCCGGGGGGGGGGGAATCAGCCACCAAATGCCTCTTGGAAAAGCCAGGTTTTTAAAGCTTTCTGAAAGGCTTGCGGGGACTGTGCAAGGCGCACATCGCTGGGGAGGTGGTTCCAGAGAACTGGGCCAGCCACAGAGAAAGCCCGGGAATGGGTAGATGTTTTCCGGGCCTCCCTGGGCGTGGCCACCCACAGTGTGTGCGCCCGCGACAACCGAGTCGGTCGAGCCGATGTTGACCGCTGGGCGATCTGCTCCGCCAGGTAGTCAGGTCCCAGGCCATGGAGGGTTTTATAAATTAAAACCAAGACCTTGAATCTGATTCGGGACGCAACGGGCAACCAATGCAGACGGGCCAAGACTGGGGTGATATGGTCAAACCGGCGCAAACCCACCACAAGTCTGGCAGCCGCATTCTGTACCCATTCTTATGTTCTTAGTGATAGGGAACCTGTCAGTACAGTATATCTGGTGGGAAAACCAGCAGAGGACACAGTACTTTGTAGCTTTTGTTTCATCAGGGGAACAAATGGCTCTTATTTGAAGGTGTTAGGATCCCAGCTGTTAAGATAAAAACGGGGCCAGTTCTTTATCTGTTTGCTTACAGCTGTGCTGTCTGTGTAGTGCCTATGGGACTATCAGTGCGATAGGCATCTGGCACAGTTCTCCACTGTGCCTCCCAGAAAAGCCAGCCTGTGTGGCCTTGGGCAGCCTGCACGGTCCTGGGATGCTCACAGAAGAAGGGATTGATAAACCACTTCTGAGCACTCTCCAACTCGAAAACCCTGAAAAGGACTGCTCTCAGTCAGAACTGACTTGACAGCACCCAATTATTATAAGCTGCCCAGATGGCTCAGTGGTTTTTGGTACCTGGCTGTGGGAACCAGAGATTGGGAGTTCAAAGCTCCACTGTGTCTCCTGGGAGGAAAAATAGCCTGTGAGGCCTTGGGTGAACTGTACAGTCCCATGGTGCTCCTGGAAGAAGGGAATGAATGGTAAACCACTTCTGTGTATTCTCTACTTAGAAAACCACGGAACACTACGAAACAGCAGCCAAAACAGTTAGTGTCATTAGTGGTCTAGAATCAAATAGTCAGTTATACAGTACAAGTTCTTAGGCATCACTCAGTCTGGCTAACAAAAACCAAGCATGAGATAAAAGATTGAGATAAAAACATTGCAGTAAAAAGAGGAAGGTGCAGCAGGTAAAACAACTGTATCAGATAAAATAGACTCCTTCCATAAAACAAATGCCTGCCTAAACTGAAATATCTTTGCCATACAACATGCTGTCAAAGAAAGCGCCCATCGTGCCTTCCAGGGCTGAGAGTTACACAGTTCAGAGGCAGCTACCCAAAAGGACCTGCCAGAGAAATAACTGTTTTTGTGAGCAGTTTACAGAAACATGGAGTGTAATGTCAGAGGAGGAAGTTCATGGAAGACAGCATGTCATTGTCTCTGATTATGGGGAGAAATGCATGTGATTTGCTAATCACAAAAGGGGAAAAAATTACTTTCAGTGAAAATGCCTTCTACACATACAGGACTTCCTTTCTATGTAAGCCATTAATATAGTAGGGCACTTGTATCATATAATCACAGGATAATTAAGTTGAAACAGGGCCTATAAAGCCATTGAGTCTAATCCCCCTCCTGATCAAGACAGGAATCCCAAGTCAAAGCAGACCTGACTGATGGCGGTCCAATTTTCTCTTGAATACTTCCAGCCCTGGAACGCTCACCACCTCCCAAGGGAACTGGTTCCATTCTTGTACTGCTCTAACAGTGTATGTTTGCCAACAGTCCTGGGATGCTAGCAGGATTCTTGGGGAACTGCTATGCCTCTCCAAGCCCGTAGTGAGGAGCCACCACTCAAAGTGAGTGTTGCTGAAAGAAGAGAAAGTTTGATGTCCTATATTCAATTCTGGGCGTCCATCTCTAGACAGCCCAGTGGTTTAGGTGTCTGATGGCAGTGTCAGATATTAGGAGTCCGGTTCATCACAATGTCTTCTTGACAGGAGCTGGACTCAGTGATCCATAGGGTCCCTCCTGGCTCTGCAGTTCTAAGACGTTGATGAGGATCACCTATTCCCAGGTGCCAGTAGAGATCAGTATCTCAGTACAACGGTGCTCATAATTATATTGCTTCAAATGGCACCATGAGCTCAAGTTCATGACTTGCTGGCTCTCTCCTCACACACCCCTTCCCCTTTCCCCAGCTTTTTGGTGTGTTCATATTTGGCCCGCCATGCCATTTTAGCAAGGCAAGGAGTGGAGAACTAGCATCACGATTCATGACACTTCTTGTTGCACACATTCTGGCAGCACTGAAGAAAAGCCTGGTTGGGGTGGGGGGTGGGGAGGATCCCACCCCTCAACTCTGGCCTGTCCTGCTTCTGTGATATCACAAGAGTTTGGCCCTGGCCTCAGATTTGGACCCTGGTATCACAGGAAACAGGAGCTGTTGACATGGCAACTCACAGGTCTTGTTAGCAACCTAGCTGCAATAATAGCTACAGTACTTTAGAAGAAATATTAGTACACATAGTTACAGAATAATTCTAGTCCATGGCCTTTACTCAGCCAGTCCCCAAGAGATTAACCAAGCACAGGAATCGAACACAGTTGAAACAACCACACATGCTGTAGCTCTGACCTGTAGCTTTCACAGGAAAGGTTTCAGCCACAGAGAAAGACAGCTCTGGATTCTGGTTCCAATTATCCTGTAGTTCACCATAGGTATTCATGAAGCTCAGACATCCATCCAATTATTAAAAGTATTTATTTACCATTGCATTTTCCTGCCAAGGCAATCTAAGCAATGCACTAAAGCCTTCTTTTAAAAACCAGATGTCAAAGTGTCTTCGCTTGCACTTTCAAACTTCATTTCATCAGGAATGGAGGGCATCAAATCCTAATCACAGATAGGAATGTGAACATTATTAGCCCCCTTTTTTGCCAGATCTCATGTAGATTCTGTATTGGCTTCTGATAGCCACCCCTCCCCAGTTTTGTAACCAAATCTGTGTGCAATATCTGGCATATCCCACCCACCCCCTGCCCAAAGTATGCATTCTTCTAATACTGTAGTTATATGGTGTACACCATATACCCCCCCCCCCGGACTAAAGACTGCATTTCCCCCAATGAGCTCATTTCTAAAATATACATATGGTTTTATTGGCATCCCCCCCGCTGACCCCAGCCCTTTGACTCTCACTATGGGACATGCAGAACTATGCATGTCTCATATCAAGTATCATTGAAAATGGCTGCATGTACAACCAGCTATTCTATAAAATTCAGAAGTTTTGGACGGGCTTCTTCGTCTCCGCTTTTAAGACCAGTGTTAAATGTTACATAACCAAATGTGTGAATAACATGTAAAAATCAGAATAATCTTTGACAGACATCTTGCAATCTTTCTTAGCAGGCAGATGCTTTCTTTTGCCTTCCAGGCTACTCTCAACCCCACCACCACCATTAAGTTCCAGTCGTGGCTGGCTCGCACCCTGCCATGCTCGTGAGACGAGTCTGCCATATAGTAGGGAGGAAAATTAGAAGGGACATTGCTGTGGTCCAGAATAATCACCAGCAGTGATTGCCAGTGGTCATTTCTGCGATAGTCTGAGCTTCTGCAGTGGTAAGAAGCAGTTTGCCAGACATAACTGTGTTTGCCTGGATTATATACAAGATTAGTCTATTCAAGTTCATATTTGTGGAAAGAAGCACAGGGCGATTCATACGGGGCAAGTAAAAAGAATACCCGGGTTGGGACTTCGGTCATCAGTTTTTCCTTACTAAAAAGTTAGTTCTTCACACACATGAATATGTGTTTTGTAAGTGCATACAAGTCAACGCCGGTCTAGGAGAGATTGTTCTTCCAGTGCTCTTCCAGTACGCATGTACCAGGATTATTTTTGCATTTTTACTTACAGTTACTGTTTCGAGTGTCCATTCAAGAAAAGTGGTAAGCCAACCTTTAAGGAATACACAGCCACAGCAATGGTTACTCTTGCAGATGGCAGAGACAGTTCAAGTGGCAGAGCACAGTGCTTCCTCAAATAAATACATATTTAAACAAGGAAACAAATATTTGGCATATGATCAGGTTGGCACATCAAAATGTTTCTCTGGGCATACTAGCTCCATTCAGGTTTGTCCTTTCCCAAGTTGTATACACTTAAGGGTTATCACTTGACCTCACAAAAATCTCTGCCAGTTTTCTGTCTAACCACTGTCCACATAATGATAATTAATATAAACCTGTATGTTTAGAATGTGCCATGGATTATTAGCCTTGATGCCAGACTGGTTGGGAGACAAATGAAGCAAAGACTAAACCATTCTTCCTTTCTGCTCCAAAAGCACTAGACTACCTCCGCTCACAGCTCTGCTCTCTTCAGGGTGATCCGGCTACATCTCCTGGAGTTTCATTTCATGCTTTGAACAAGGAGTCCTGTGATATTGTAAGACGAGGGCGGTGGTGATGATGCAGACAGCTATTGTAAGAAACAGAAGGGTTACTGCTTCTCACCTGCCGTCACTATCCACGCATCTCCCAAACTGGGAATTAGTATGTGTGAGGTTTGCTGATATTGCTAACTGGTTTGGGACAAAGCTCCCTCTCGTAGATATTTAGCCATTGCCTCCAAAGCTAGAGCAGGTTGTGCTTCAAGTACCCCTCTTTCCTACCCTGAATGCCTCCCCCACACCCCCTGAAGCAGCCATGAAGAAAACACAAAAGGGTGTGACGGGCTGGTTGGGACAGAACCAGGCAATTCACAAGAACATTAAGAAGAGCCCTGATGGATCAGACCAAGGGCCCATCTAGTCCAGCTTCCTGTATCCCATAGTAGCCCCACCAGATTCCTCTGGGAGCACATGAGGCAACTAAATACCCGTCCCCTGATGCCACTCCAATGCATCTGGCACTTTGAAGTACCTTTCTTTTAAGCCTGGAAATAACATGTACTGTATCCCCACCATGGCTTGTACCCTGCAAGGGACTTTTCCTCCAGAAATCTGTCTGATCCCTTTTTAAAGGGATCTAGGCCAGACGCTATCGCCATATCCTGTGGCAAGGAGTTCTATAGACTAACAACATGGTGGGTAAATAATTATTTTCCTTTATCTCAGGCACGTCCAAAGTCAGGCCCGGGGGCCAAATGCAGTCCGTTTTCAAATTTCAAGTGACCCACGCCTCTTCTCCTCACCGGCTAAGCTTGTCATGCATCCCCGCCAGCTGGCCCTTCCCCATACCGGATGGAGGCATCAGCTTGCAGTTTTATGTTTTGCCTGCCCTCCCTGCCTCTGTCCACCACCACCCAGCCACCTTCCCAGCCTACCCACCCCCGGCTCCGTTGCTGCAGCATCCTCCCTTCCTCCTGGCATGTTATAGAGACTTGTCGAAAGTCCCGCATAGGGGGCCAAATGTGGCTGAATGTTCAGCCCTCACACATTTTCACCTCGCCAAATCTGGCCCTCCTTGCAAAAAGTTTGGACACCCCTGCTTTATCTGTTCTAACTGGGATGCAGTCCATTGAAACAGCATCCCCTATGGCTGGGCTACACATAGAACTGCGTATCTGTTCTACACCCAGGCAACTGCCAGCTCCTTCCCATGTGGAGCAGCTGGAGCATACCCTGCATTTATCAGGAAAGAAACAATGAAGCAAGGCCCTCCTGCTAAGAAATAAAGAAAGCCTCTTCTCAGAAATTCTCCTATGTTTTCTTCTGAGGATCCCGTTGGCTGCAGTCTGCTTTCTGATGAAAGAAACTCCAAATTTAAACCAAGGCTGGAAAACTTGATGGTGCCCGAAAATAGCGGCATGGTCTTCTCATGGCTCAGGTGGCCAAGGAACCACCCCATACCTACAAAGCAGTCTTAAGCTTCAGTGTGGCTCACCTTGGCCTGCCCATTCTGGTCGCTGTGCCTATTTCACTGCTGTCCCTCCTGCGGACCGCCAAAGGTTATCTGGTCCCTAACATGAGTTGAGAAAACCTAAAACAACGCTAGGAACAGCAAGGTAAATTGGGAGACATATACTTTGGGGAGAAAGGAGGGGCAAGATGCCACACAAGATGCCAACCTGGGTGCTCCAGGGTTGAAGCGGATTCTTGGTTCCCAGAATTGCTTCCTTCTTCAACCGCGTGAGTTCTTCTCACTAATGTCCTATAGATTTAAAACCCAGATGCCGAAGTCCACAAGAACTGAGACTCAAAGCATCATTTCCTTATGAAATCCAGTGGTAGAAGCTTTTCTTTTGGGGACAGCTCCCTGTCCACTGTTTCATAGAGACAGCGGTAGAGAAAAGGCAAGCCAGATAAAGCTGGGTTCAGAACGGCAAACACACACACACACACACACACACAGAGAGAGAGAGAGAGAGAGAGAGAGAGAGAGAGAGAGAGCGAGCTAAGGACTTTGCTGTCCCAATTCCCTGTGAATTAATCTGTGAGTGAACTCTGACATGGTGATAACCAAAGGTAAAGAGAAGGAAGTCATAAGGGCTGTCTCAGTCTCTATTAACAGTGTGTACTTCCACGACACTTGATAACGGTTTGCTTGTAACCCCAGCATATTCAGGTTGCTTCTTTTCCTGCCCTTGGCTGCCATCAGGGGTGAGCCAAGTGAGCCCATGGTGGAAAGACAAGGTGGCTGAGAAGCCTACAGAGACACACACCTTCAGCTGAAACCAATGGCCTAGTGATGCATGGACCTTAGTATAAAACCAAGAGGTCTTCTCTCTCCAGTCATGACCTAGAATGATCTTTTCTGGACTGTGTAAAACTGAAAGTATTGCAACAAGATATTCAATCAGGCATATATGCATCTGTGGAGCGGCATGAAGCCTAACATCTAAGACCACAGAAATTGACATTTCTAGACTGGTCCCCTAGCCCGCTGGGCAACAAAGTAGAGAAAAAACCCATACCTGACACTACCCACCAACACACTCTGGAAACCAACACCAACATACAATATGAGCCAAACTTGATTTCCCAACACAGAGACCTCGAAAGCAGGGACCTACCCAGAAGTACATCATCATGCTGGCAGCCAGGATGTCCACAGAGCAACGGAGAGGTTATCTGGCCCAGGTTGCTGACTTCCCCGACCCCAGGTTCTTTCTCTCCTGTGATGCCGAAGGTGGTTCCCCCCTTTCAGAAGCGCAGCCAAGTTGACCTCAGACGCAGGCCGCCATGCGCCTCAGAGCGGCATGCCATGGGTATCCAACGTCTCAGCCTGGTGCAGGAAAAGCAGGTGTTTGTGTGTGTGTGGGGGGGGGGGGAGCTTGGCGAGGGGAGGAAGGCTTCCAGATGGGCAGAGGAAAGGCAGGAGCAAGACTCCAACAACAGGCGGTTGGGGTTGGGGGGCTGGCCACAATAAAAGGCCCCAGCCCCTCAGAGGGGGAGGCAAGAGAAGCAGAGCCAGCTCAGAAGCCTGGACTTGTTCTTCCCTGCAGAGCTGGAGCAGGGCTGCCTCCCAGCAGAAGGGGAGGCTGCCTGGATGGACGGCTCCAGTCAGAGAGGAATTGGTGCCTGTGCAATCTAGATCCACGGACTAACTTGGCAGGTTTGCTGTTGACGGGATGGGTGGGTGGCAGGTGGAAGGGCTCCGTTGTGGGGGATGTGTGTGTGTGTGTCTGTGTGTGTGAGAAAAAGCCAGAGAGAGAGGGAAGAAGAGTGTGTGTGAAAGAATGAGAGAATGAGAGAGGGAGGAGAGAGAGAGAGAGAGAGAGAGAGAGAGGCAGCTGGGAGCGGAGGCTCCCGCCGCTCTGACACTCTGCAGTGTATGTCCTGCCTCAGCATTTTCCAAGCTACCCTGTCAATAAGGGAACTGGCCGCTCATGTAATTAACCTGTGAGGTGCCAGCTTTCTGCCTACGACTGAGGCTGAGCTTCCAGGCATTTTTCTCTCCACTCTGCCCTTGCCCTGGGACTAGAAAACGTTCTTGCCGTGCCTGCAGGAGACCAAGGGGCAGCAGAGAGAGGTCCGCTTTTACAGGGCACTCCCCCTTCAGGCTGGCAAGGGGGGGGGGTCCGGATTCATTCATCTCTCAATATCAAGCCTAGAGGAAAGAGACGTGACTATAAGGAGGCTCTCACCGTGGCAACTGTGGCAGGAAGTTAATGGGTTCCAACCCCAAAACTTGCTAAGCATTTAGGAGCAGTGTTGTCTCTAATTGTGCTAGCACTGCTCAGAGTGGATGAAGAGTTTCCAATCTCTCTCTCTCTCTCTCTCCCAAAGATGGAGCTTTTGTGTGTTTGTGTGTGTGTCTGTGCGTGCATGTGCATGTGTCTCTGTGTCTGTGCGGGCTGGGCTGGGCTGGTGCGATGGCCACAAGGGAAAGACTAGGGTTCAAGTGGATAGTCAAGCGGGAGCAGCATGTCAGGCAACACTCCCATGCTCCCTCTTCAGCCTACTGTATATTGTCCAGTCGGGGCTAACTCCAACGATACACCACTTTGAGTCTCAGGTGGGGAATCTGGCCAATGGCAAGTGCCTTGGATGCTGCCATGATGGGAGTGTATCTGTTCCTCTTTCGTTGCACTTCCTCCATCACAAATGTGGCAGAAGGCACCCCAGCCGCACCAGCATTGAGGGTTAGCTGGAACCCACACCTCCTTCTATACCACGGATGTTCCTGCCCCAGACACACCTTCAGATCAGAAGGCAGACACAGTGCACCCTTGGGTTGCCTTAGTAACCTTCACTCTCTTGGCAAAACATTCACAGTCTGTTGGAGCCCAATCTTTCTGCTTTTGGCAGGCCTTTTTTTTCAGCAGGAAACTCCCTGTGCATTTTAAGGGAGAGCTTATGTGATTGCCCAGGGGAACCTCTTCAAGTGATTTAAGTGTTTGTGTGTTGAGCTGGGGGTGGTGTCAGAGGCACCAGAAACCCTCTGAAGAGTCAAGAAAGCCTGATTTCCGGCTTCACCCAATGGTTCTTGCAAGAGGCCCCAATGCCCTTTCCTCCCCTTTCACTTTCTGGGAAGGCCTGGTGCAGCCAGTGTCTGGAAAAAAATATTTCTTTAGTCCATAATTTCCAGAATACCCCAGTCAAAACTTCAGTGAGTAAGAGTTCAAAAAGTAACATTTCCAAACTCTGAAATACAATGCATGATGTGACACTGTGCTGTGCATTGCTCACAACACTTCACATTGGCGGTTACTGGTGTTGGAGGAATGCAGAACACAAGAACATCATAATGTGCATCATCTCCAAGAGCACAGGGGTGGGGGGTGGGGATGGGGAATGGAGCAGCATCATTTGGGCCTGTCACACAGCATCCACCTCCATCCTGACAGTGAGCGGACACTGGGGCCCATAGAACACTGGCGACACCACCACTCTAGACTGACATCTGGATATCAAATGATTTTAACAGCTAACCATGTTAACCGTGTTAATTATTATCTCAGCCACCAGGAAGAGAAAGGGCAAAGAGATAAGGGGGCAAACTGTGTTAAGGGACAAAGGCGGAGTCCTACTGAAACAGCCTTGTGGCACAGTGGTTAAATTTCTGTACTGCAGCTAACACTGTGCTCACGACCTCAGGTTAAATCCCAGGTTGCAGACTCATGGTTGACTCAGCCTTTTATCCTTCCGAGGTTTGTTAAACGAGTAACTTGAGTATCTATCTTGCTGGGGGGAAGAGGGGGACAATGTGTAGCCTACATAATTAAATTGTAAACTGCCCAGAGAGTGCTTTAAGCACTATGGGGTGGTATATAAGCAGAACACATTGCTTTACTCACCAGTCACCGTTGTTATGCCCTGTAGGAGATGTGGAGCCCTCCAGATATTCTGCGCCAATTCTGTCCCATAGCCCACCATCCCCATGCTGGCTGCAGTTTTTGGAACTTGGCATCTGAACTGTCCAGGGTAGCCAGATGTCACCCACCCTGTGGCACAGGAGACACACTCTGTCTCCTTCAGGTACACCACGTGTTAGAGGGCACAGGTCTCCTGTGACAACAGAGGTACAACCTGCCTCTTACGTTCCTTTGAGGAGGGATCCATTTGTGTGCTTGAGAAATTCACAAACCTCACAACCAGCCTGCAGCCCAAGGGTACGTCTGGGTGATATTACAAAACAGCAAATTGCCTCCATCCCCTTAGCAACTCACGTGTTTTACCAGCATGGCTTCCCCGATAGCATGATGGGGAATAGGGGACTTGCACCTGTTAAATGCTGCTCCCTCTTCCTCCTCCTTCATAGCTCTCAAAGGGAGAGAGGGCTTGTCCTTTGGGGAATATGATCATCAAGCCAAGTGCTTTGCTGGGCGCCCTTTGATTTGCTTCTTGGTTAATTCATACCGTGCTTCTATTGGTCTATGGCACAGCTGCTGTTTTGCATTGTGGGATTATACCCCAGTGTGCAATTCTCCTGAGTTCAGCACTGTGCATAGCTATTCTTGCCCGTCCTGAATTACGGTTCAGGGAGTGACATTAACCCCTCCATCAGCTACAGTGTCAGAAGGAAGTTGGAGCGGCTGCACGGGAGACAAGGCATTCAGCCATCAATCATGCTCCTGACAGCAGGATGTTTTTGAAGCCAAGGCCCTGACTCTGCTCAGTGAGGAGGACTGGCCCAAGGAGATGGGAGCCTGAGTCTCCTCTCCTCCCTCCCTCCTGTGGCCTTGGGGCCAGCCTTGTCACACCCCGTGCAGAGAGACTTCAAGGCATGACTAGCTCCAGCAAGCATGTGGCAGCCGTCACCCACGACTTTTGCCCAATCAGAGCATGCACTATCCATCTGCAATGAACACGCTGGGGAATCACACACACCTGCTTGGCACCAAGGATGGATGGTCATTTTGGTTAATGAGGCTGAATGACGGCGCTCAAAAGCTCAGGCAAGAGGCTCCCATAAAACAAGCAAACAAATCAACTTGAGCTTCAAACGGCTTGGGATAGCCTCAGCCCAATCTGGTGCCCTCAAGATGGGTTGGGACTTCAACTCCCGATGCTGGCTGTCCAAGGGTGATAGGAGTTTTAGCTCCACAAATTGGCATGCACAAATCCTGCCCTGCTTGTCCTGTATTAATGGGTGACTTTCAGCTCCTACAGCCGGATGATGTGGTCAGGAGGACCCTTGGGGAGATGAGGGCCACCACATGTCTGTTGGATCCTTGCCCCTCATGGATCATAAAAGCTGCCAGAGAAGGTATGGTAGACCACTTAAGAAGAGTAGTGAATGCCTCCTTACAACAGGGCAGGATTCTGGCATGTTTAAAGGAGGCAATAGTAAAACCACTGTTAAAAAAAGCCCTCCTTAGACCTAGCGATACCGAACAATTATTGACTGGTATCGAACATCCCATTCTTGGGGAAAGTCCTAGAGCGGGTTGTGGCTTCACAGGTCCAGAGGTTTTTGGATGAGATAAACTACCTGGATCCATTTCAATCCGGCTCAGGCCTGGCTATGGGACTGAGATGGCGCTGGATGCATTGGTAGATAACTTACAGAGGGAAATTGATAGGAGATCAGTGTCCCTTTTGGTTTTGCTGGACCTCTTAGCTGCTTTTGACGCTATAGACCATGGCATCCTCCTGACTTGTCTCTCTGAAATGGGAATAGGGGCCCCTGCATTAAAGTGGCTCTGGCCCTTTCTGCAGGAAAGAACACAGAAAGTGGTATTAGATTATTCATGTTTGACACCATGGCTGCTGACCTGTTGACTCCCCCAGGGTTTTGTTCTGCCTCCTATGTTATTTAACATCTATATGAAACCACTGGGGGAGATTATCAGGCCTTTTGGGGTTAGGTGTCACCAATATGCTGATGATACCCAGCTCTATCTCTCGTCATCTCCAGACTCTAAGGGAGCACTATCTCAACTTTACATGAGTGTTTAGCTGCAGTAATGAACTGGATTAGGATGAACAAAATGAAACTAAACCCAGACAAGACAGAGGTGCTTCCGGTCAGTCAAAAGGGAGAACAAGAGATAGGGATACAACATGTACTGGATGGGGTCACCATCCAACTGAAAAAAGAGATGCACAGCTTGAGGTCCTCTTGGACTCATCCTTGATCTTGGATGCCCAGGTCACGGCTGTGACCAGGAGCACATTTGCACAATTAAGGCTAGTACACAAGTTATGCCCGTTTCTTGCGAAACCAGCTCTGGCCACAGTGACACATGCCCTAGTAATGTCCTGGCTAGACTACTGTAATGCGCTCTATGTGGGGCTACCGACGAAAAGTCTCAGGAAACTTCAACAGGTTGAAAATGCAGCAATCAGGTTGCTGACTGCGGTGGGATACAGAGATCACATTACATCCCTATTAAAGCAGCTCTACTGGCTGCCGATCTGCTATCGGGCACAATTCAAGGTGCTGACCTTGACCTACAAAGCACTGTACAACCTGGGTCCAAGCTACCTCAAAGATCAAATCTCACAGTATGAACTGGCTTGGGGAATTAAGGTCATCAGAGAGGCCTTTCTCTCCATCTCGCCACCCTCACAAGTATGTTTCGTGGGAACACATGAAAGGGCCTTCTTGGCTGTGGCGCCCAAACTCTGGAACTCCCTTCCACTAGAGGCCAGGACTGCACATCTCTAATGTCTTTCCAGAAACAGGCAAAGACCTTTCTCTTCAGGCAAGGTTTCCTTGAATGATGTGTCTTTCATATGAATCTATAGGATCACATAGACTTTGTGTTTATAACCTTGTGTGATTGCATTGACAGTTTGACACTATGTTTTCAATGCTAATTTCCAGCATACATAACTTTACATGGAATTTTACTCTCCTTTTAACTGCTCGCGTTCCCTTGTAGCTTTAATGTAATGTTGTCTTTTAATGCCGTAAGATGTTCCTCAATTCCCTGTTCTCAGTACTTGAGCATGTTCTAATTGTACTGGACTGTATATTATCCCTCATTATTGTACGCCACCTTGGGTCCTTTTTGAAGGAGAAAGGCAGGGTAAAAATACTCTAAAAAATAAAATAAAATAAAATAAAAAATAAAAAATTCTCACCTTCTTTACAATACAATACTTTTGACTGACCATAAATGTCTAGACCACTGGTCCATTAAGCCCAGCATTGACAAGTTCAATCCTGAACAACAGTCAACAACTCAGCATTTCTGTTAGATCTTTTTTTCTGGCCATACTTAAGAGATGTCAGAGGCTGAACAATTATGGGTAAACAAAAAGCACCCACAAGCTTCTCCCAGTTTGTAAGAAAAGGATGGAAGTACATCAACCCAAAAAGACAAACACATGCAACAGCTTCTGTCAGACACAATCTCTCTCTCTCTCTCTCTCTCTCTCTCTCTCTCTCACACACACACACACACACACACACACACACATACACATTTAAAATTTGCTTTGGCTTTATCAAGAGAATAACCACCAATTAATTTCTTCTGTGAAATGGATGGCATTTATAAAAGAAGCTATTCCTTTTGAGGGAACCAGTTGCCCAGTTTCAGAAGAAGACATTTTGTGCAACAGCATAATTTATCAAAAGGCAGGGTTTAACAACCACTTACTGTATTCTCAAAGGCTTTCATGGCCGGGATCTGATAACTGTTGTGAGTTTTTCGGGCTGTTTGGCCGCATTCTGGAAGTTTCAGAACATGGACAAACAGCCCCAAAAACTCACAACAGCTATCAAACTATTATTCTTCCTCTATTTTTTTTGCACACAGTTGTGAAATTTACGTATGTAGAAAACCTGAAATATTTCAAAAGATTCATGTGTGATATTTTTGGGTGTGGGAAAGGGGTGTTCAGGACTGGGCTACATACAAGATCCTCTTCCCTGTCTCAGAAGAATCTGTGTAGGGCATAAGGGGATTATGATGAACGTGACTTTCGATTTCCCCCACCCTGTTTATTTATTTATTTTATGATCAATTGGCACGAACATCATGGAAAATATAATAGGAGAGGAGTGGATGGTGGCTCTGGAGAATACAGTCCGCAGCCAAAGACGTGATCAGCCAGCATTTCCCAAGCCTGGAAATACATATCCCCCTCCCCTCCCACATCCTGCACTGGAACACTTTTAACTCTTCTATTTCTAGGTATGGCTAGTGAGGAACACTGAATGCTGGCCATGTCCTGTCACATATCATCCCAGCATCTCATTCCAAAGCACTTTCGGTCTGCTTTGCAGGGGAACCACTTGACTTGGATCTTAAATCCTGAATCTGGCCAAAACAATTGATACTGAAGGACAACTACAGGGCACTGGGAGTCAAGTCTTCCTAGGTGTTTGTATTTTATTCACTTTTTGAAAGAATAACCAGGGCTTTGAGGGGCTTCAAGGTAAAGTTTCTTCACTTATGGGAAGCAGGCAAAGACGTGACATTGAAAGTTAGCAGCGGAAACAACAGCAAGTGCTACAGAGTCCCACAATTAATTAATAAGGTTAATATGCCAGCAAAATTATCACAAGAATTCCTGGAGAAAACAACACATGTAATGTACTCTCTCACCAATGAAGAGCTACTGGAAGAACCAATAAGTGGGAGGAAAAGAGACATTTGTTAAGGCTTGTACAAAGTGACAGCTGCTGTACTCTCTTTTTCTTGCTAATATTGTCTAGTGGCCAGAGCTGAGCATCACACCTTCTCTGTGGTGTTTAATGTCTAAAAAGTGAGTCTGTTGCCCCAAAACCTGAATCTTCTTCATTCATAGGCGTACAGAATGCTATCTCATCCCAGGGAAGGCTCTTTTGTCCATCCAGGTTCCTACAGCGTAGTCTGACAAGCAGCAGTTGTCCAGAATATGAGACAGAATACTACAATGTATAGCCTGCATAATTAAAAATTGTAAACCACCCAGAGAGTGCTTGAAGTGCTATGGGGTGGTAGATGAGCAGAACACTTTGCTTGCCTTATCATCTGAGTGGACAAGCTCTGGGAGCTTGGGAGTACCGGGGGGGGGGGGGGATTTTTTTACCCAATCCTCCCTTTAGCTGTCAGCATTGGCTTTTATGCTATTTTTTAAAAAGGTCAACTAGGAGCTCCTAGATGGGAACTTGTAGATTTGTTCTATTTATTTATTTATTTTCATTTGAGGGGGTTAGAGGGCCCAAGAAGTAAGAACTCACTGAAGCATCCAGGAGTTGGGAGAAAATTTATAATAGTTTCAAAACCTCAATTTTTCATGTCATTCTTTTAAAATTGGGAGGCTGTTGTAGACCACAATTGGCCCAGTGGTAGATCAAACATGGGACCTTTAGCACTTCTTTGGCTCTTCCCAATCAGCTGAAACCATAGCTATTTATGTAAGCACCTGCCTAGGTATCCCCAGCTTTAAATTTCAGCAGCTACCCACAGTTAACACAATGGGTTGCTCTGGCCTTTGACATCACTCTACCTAGGAAGACAGGTACGTAGGTAGACCAGAGAGACAGATAGTGATACATATGACCAAGGTTGTCATACAGAGGACGGGCAGGACCTATTCCCAGTTACTCCAGAGTTCAGGACATGTAAGAGCAGGCCCAAGTTACAGAAAGCCAGATTTCAGCTGCATATCAGGAAAAAACATCCTAAATAATTGTTAGATCTGTGTGACAGTGGAACCAATGACCGCAGGAGGTGATGAGTGCTCCAACATTGGAGGTACTGGAGAGGTTAGATAGCCATCTATCAGATACATTTTGATTTGGCTTCCTGCATTTAACATGAGGTTGGACTCTGTGGCCTTATAGGTGTCTTCCAACTCCACAAGTCTATGATTCTGTGATAGATGCCCTAGCTGGCTCTTTCTCAGCCTGCATCTGCAACACAGAGATAATAGAAATAGGAACACCACCAGTCTACCTTACAGGGTTGTTGTAAGGCTTGGTGAGAAAATGTACGTGAAGCATTTGGAAAATTCCCCATGTGCTCTACAACTGTGCTAAATGTTATTATTACTTACGCCTGCTTTTTCAATCATCACCTTCACTGCCAGATTCTGGGAGGCTCGCATTATAGATAAGATTCATCAGATGGCACCAGACCAAAAGGTCTTGTCTTTTGAGATTAAAAATGAACCTACATGGAATTTCTTCCTGGGTGAATCTAATGGGTGTGTGTGTGTCTCTCTCTGTGTGTGTTTGATTTTGTCAGCTATTTTTTACATCTTCCCTAAGTAACTGCCACTCCCTTTCAACCCTCTGGGAAAGAAAAAAAAGGAAAAGATTGTTGTACCCTTGAAATCAGCCAAGCTTCCCCCGTGGTGTTCACTCACGTTGGGCTCTGGAAGAAAGGAAACAGAGAGAAGAAAGAATTAAAATCAATTATTGTTATAGCTAAAGCACCCACGGTCGATGCCATTTGCTCACTGACTGGCAACATTCTTTCCAAATATGCCTTATTATCTTCCTTGGAGTTTCCGGAAACCCACCCAGGCTTCAGAAACAGAGCAGCAATAGGAGCCTCCTTCCTGCTTTTGCCTGAGCAAACGAAGGCGGCAGCCACAAGTCAAATGGGTTTAATTAAAACATGCAGTAATCTGGCTTTATTTATTTATAACACTCCTCTCTCTTTGCCACCTCCAAGTGACAATCGAGTTTCACCACTGCCCTGTTGCAAAGCTAGACCGTAGCCTGCCATCCAGATCCCCACCACCAACAGTGTCCCATGACATTTTTACATTAAAGGGTCTCCTCTCCCAGGTGCTCCTTCTGACTACAGGGGGTTCTGCCTCCTTTAGAGGCATGTTGTGGTTCCCTCTGCCTTCCTGTGCAATAACTCCAGTGCTGGCATGCCACACAAACACACTAATTCTCGCCC
Organism: Phrynocephalus versicolor; assembly: GCA_023846285.1. NCBI lineage: Eukaryota > Metazoa > Chordata > Lepidosauria > Squamata > Agamidae > Phrynocephalus > Phrynocephalus versicolor. The sequence goes on along the minus strand of JAHTLZ010000010.1, from coordinate 17,708,953 downwards.
ATCTAATACAGTATATATTTTTTTTGAGTAAGGTCTCAAACCTATCCAGGGTGGACAAAAGGCTTGGGCAATTAGGGAGCTTAAAGACTTGCAGGAAGATGTAGAGACATTATGACCAAGATATACTAACAGAGAATTCTGCACATCTGGTGTATCATGTGACCCATGAAATGTCTATAAACTCTATTTCCGAAGTGAAGGGGTGAATTTTTATAACTTTCACTCCAACTGAAGCATACAACTAAGGCCCAGGAATTAATTAACGAATTCTTTCCCTTTTGTCTGTTGTTTAGTGCCTGGTTGACTGGAGATTTTATTCCCCAACGTCAGCATTGTTTTGGGAGAGAGTCTTCTTGGCAAATTGCTGTGGAGGCTATCTCTGCTTTTAAGTTGTGACTCTTATCTCATTCCTTGCATTCACAGCCTATGGCACCGTTCAAGGACTCCTGGGTGTTCTGGCCGTGTGACACATCCAGTATGGAGATCAATTATGGAAATTCCTACCTCCATGAACCCAATTTAGGGAGAATCATAGCTCATTAGGCCAGGGCTCACTTCCATTAATGCTATGATTATCTCCACCCCCACCACTGGTGGCTCTTCTCTGTAATTTGGCATCACAGCAACATGACTACCAGAAACTCAGCAAAGAAAATCTGTGCTCAGCCTCCAGAAAATACTATCTGCCCTCATCCTGCAAAAGCTCAGGCTCAGTGAATACCCAAGGGCACCCAAGGCTGAGATACAGAACTCAAATCAATCCCAAGGGCATGAATTGGCATCAGATGACAATGGCTTCCCTGGGTGCCAATCGTGGATCCTGACAGAGGAAGCACAAAGGGACCCAGACACATTGACAAGACTCTTGAGAAATAAATAATGAAAGAAGGTTGAGATGGTAGTGCTAGAAATGATTTTATTACCATGTTATCATATCTGCCAAGAGAAGTGCCTTGCTAATTCAAGGCCTAGCTTAACACTGAGGATCTTTCAGACCAGAAAAAGTTTGTGTGTGTGGCATTTGGTAACTTGTGAGTGCTGCACCATCACAACAAGGAAATCTGGGTGGAGCACTGAGCAGTTTCTTGAATTCACTGCTCAAGAAACCAGTAGCAAAGAGACTGAAGGGCTCATAAGACAGCTGTGAGATAACATATGTAGTTATTAACTCAAGTCATTTCTGACCCTATGATTTAAAGATCTTGAAAAGGTATCATGAAGTATTATAAGTGAAAGCCTGCACTTTCTTTTCCTCGGGCAATCCACCTCATTTTAGGTTTTCCTCTTTTCCCATTCTCTTTTCAAGATATAGCAGCTCTCACAGCAGCATATGAGAGAGAAAGGAGAAAAGGATATTGGTTGCCCCTAAGCTGTAACGAAACTTAAATAATGTGAATAGCCTTTTGGTGACAGGGCCCCTGGGTGGAGCCTGCTGCTGCTCAGTGCCACCTCGGTCAATGGCAAAACAACAGCCATCCAGGACTCATCATCCTGGATGAGCAGGCCAATCGGGTTTGAATCCCAGAAACCTGTCAGAGGACATGTGTACAATGAAACTGACTGAGCCTCCCACATCCACCCCACCCCCAACAGTGTGAATCCCACTAACAATCACACAGTCTACACCTTGTAAAACTTGTCGCACAGCATGCTAGCCCCACAATACGACCAATCATGGGCTAGGGCCCATTGGAAGGCCTATTCCGTGGCAGTGACGGCAAAGAAGACACTTTTTGCTGCCACCATTGTGTCTGCACACGGCCACCCAGCAGAACTCTTCCAAATTGTCAATGACTTTCTAGTAATGGCCAACAGGAAGATTGTGCTGACCACTCAGTAGCTCACCGTGAGCAGTACTTCGCAGGCCAAGTCACTAAGATCTGCTCTGACTTGGATGCTATAGCTGATAGAGCTACTATAGATGTTAACTATGGCTCCTGCTTGTTCTGTTTTGATGGATAAGGTTCAATTTCTGCAGCCGAATGATGTGAACAGAACACCCCTAGAGAGGTTGAAGGCCATCACTTGTTTGCTAGGCCCTTGCCCGTCCTGGATGATAAAAGCTGCCAGAGAGGGACTGGCCAAGTGGGTCTAAAGGGGTAGTGAATGCCTCTTTGCAGTAGGGTAGGATCCCTGTTTGATATTAAAGGAGGCACTAATAGAACCATTATTGGGGGGATCTCTCTTTGGACCCCAGAGTACTGGATAATTACCAGCCAGTCTTGAATCTCCCATTTTTGGGGAAGGTGTTAGAGCAGGTTGTGGCTTCCCAGCTCCAGGAGCTCCTGGATGAATTGGATTATCTATATATAGTTCAATCTGCCTTCAGGACTGGTTATGGGAAGAGAGAGCTTTGGTCGCCTTGGTGGACAATTTGCTCCTGGAACCGGACAAAGGGGAGTGTGTCTCTGTTAGTTCTGCTGGACCTGTCAGAGGCTTTTGATACCACTGACCATGATAGCCCTCTGGGATAGGACTTGGAGGCACTTTTTGACAGTGGCTTCGGTCCTTTCTAGCAAGGAAATCCCACCCCCGACAACCTGGCTCTCAGGGTTCCATTCTGTCCTTTAAGCTATTTAAATTTACATGAAACTGCTGGGAGAGGTTGTTCAGAGTTTGAAGTTCAGTGTCACCAGTATGCTGACGACATCGAACTCTATTTCTCTTTTCCATCTAATGCACGTCTACAGACTGAAATTGTTGCATAGTAAAAAAAAAATGGGGGAAGCCCCAATAAAGCTAATCCTTTGGTTACCAATGAGATTTACTGATGGGCAACATTAAAAACACAAGATGGAAAACTGTAGATCAGTACTCCACAACTTAAGTTTTAAAACAGTCTTGTGGTGAGTGAATAGCTGCTCGTGGCCCAGTGGTAAAACTGCAGATCATGGGCCCAGGTAGCTGGCTCGAGGCTGATTCAGCCTTCCATCTTTCGGAGTTCGGTAAATAGCTTGCTGGCAGTGGAGCAACGTGGAACCGGCTGAATTAAATTGAAAACCACCCAGAGAGAGCTTTAAAAACTATGTCGCAGTATACAGTATAAGCAGCATACTTTGGTTTACCACTCTCTTCTCATGCTCCAATGTCTGGGTTAGCAACCCAAGCATTCATCAGGGAACTACTGTCTATGTAAAAGACTTCCATCTTTCCAGCCAGCTGGTTCAGCTGCTGTCAAAGGTGCAGTCACACTTAGCCTTTAACAGGTATAAACCCTAAAGTATTTAAGATATACCTCCTTTATCCTACTCTGCGGAAATGTTATATTACCAAATGGAATGGAAAGGAAAACCTATGCTCGGGATCCAAATGTACATGATTAAAAAAACCCCTACAGTGTTAATATAATATTCAGAAATATAATAAAACATACAAATGTTTTACATATAAACTAGCAATAAAACATTTAATGTCATAATCCTTGGCTGTAAGGCAAATGCAAATTTTGTTTGCATTATAGCTTTCTTTCTTCATGATTTTCTACTACTGTATGTCTCAACCCCTCCATATTCTCCAATAGTTCTAGCTTTTTGTTTTGTTTTTATGGATGAAAGCACAGTCAATTATTGCATATAGAAGATCATTCTCTCTTGAAATACCCCAGTTTTCTCTCTCTCAAAAATAGGAAATAATCTGCTATCTTTCCACAAACCGTTGCACTGCTTTATACAGGAGGAGTTCTCCATGTCTACATGTCTGTGGCAGAGTTAAAAACTGAACTCCTACACGCAAGATCACCAATACCCATGATACTCATCAAGCACAAGGGCAGTCTTGGTCTTTTGTAGATTGACTAATTTATTTCTTCTAATTTTAACCGTTTATGCTCGCACACCTCCAATAATGCCTTCAAGGCAGCTAGCAAATTCCATGGATTTTTAAAAAAAATATTTTTTGTTGTTGTATAAATGCACATCATAAGACCCGTACTAACAAGGCACAGGGAGCAGCCTCTCTAAGCCTAGGATGAGAACAACAGAGTCCAAATACTGTAAATCATGCAGCCCTTTTCTCCTCCATCCACCCATTTTAGCCCCTTTGCTACTCCTGTTATGCACTGCATGTTGTCCCCTCCTCCTTTACAATTCCTAAATTAATGCTGCTGTTTAATTAAATTCATTAGCTCAGATTATATGGCTACATAACCACCACCACCACCCCCTATTTTCTGTCCCTCTCTGTATGCAAGCAAGAGTTAAGAGTTTCTTTATGGGCCATTAAAAGCATAATGTTTAATTTATCAGTGCATTCTCAGGTGGGTGGGTTGGTTGGTCCCAATGTCAACACTTTTAATTAAACGGGAAGAGCTTTTGCACAGGAAAGGGACCACGTTTCCAGTAACTAATCAGCGAACCACTGGGTTTGAGGGCTTTGCGGAGACAATCTAGGTAAACATTGCTCTTATTGAGTCGCGTTGTGACAAAATGAGTGAAAAAAGACAACAGGGCAAAAGCAAGACCGCTTGCTGAACTCCAAGCTTGAGTGGCAGCACTTAACAGGTTGTTTGTTCAGAGCGGTCGTCCAACTTTCCTACAAAAAGCGAATTACGAGATGCAAGTTTTCTCTGTGTGGGACCTGTCTGACCATGATTCGTGACTCATGTCCCTCTCTCATGCTTCAATCTCTTGCGGTGTATTCTTCACAGCAGTCACAAACTATAATTGCTGGACACATTCCAAAATACAGTATGTGGCACCCTTTACTGAAAACCAGAGGTCCTTAAAAAACTTCCCAGAATATACCTGGAAGAATGGGATGTAGTGTCTCCTTTTTGAGCAGCTGGTTTGGCCAGCCATGAGGGATTTCTATTCAACTTTGTGGCCAAAAAATCAGAGGGTCTGCACTGGCACCACAGAGCATGGAACAGACCAAGCACAGAGATAGTATGGTATATATCAGCCCTGCCCAACAGGTAGACTGCGGGCTACCGGTAGCCTGTGAAAGGTTCAGAAGTAGCCCTCCGGCCACCAATAAAAAAAGTGAGGGGATAAGTTCTCCACTCCTCCCTCCCCCATCCCAAGGACCACCACTGCCCCAGTAAAGTTCTGGGTCTGACAGCCCACTGTCTCAGCCGTGCGGGACAGTTCAAGGGCCATGGCGTGGTCCCCTGCTGCCCCCCCACTGGCCAGATGATCGAGCGGGTGCAAGGGAAGCATGTGCATGGTCAGTCTTCCCATACGAATGCACTGAAAATCAATCCGTTCCAGAGGGAACTGATTTCAATGCATGCCTATGGGAAATCACTGCTCTACTTACAATTTTTTTTTACTTACTAGCATGTGCTTGAAATGGATAAAATTCGTAAGTAGAGGTATTAGTGTAGTAGCCCTCAGGCACTTTGGGCCAGAAAAAGTAGATCTTGGCCTGTTCAAAGTTGGACAGCCCTGGTATATATATTTTCCCACTTTGGTGAGATCCTGCTTTTGACTACTGATGTGCATTGTAAACGTGGTTCTTCTTTGAGGGAGCGCAGAGGGTTTAGCCTGGGGAAGAGAAGTTTGAAAGGAGACACTATACCCATCTTCTGATATTTGAAGGGGCATCGTGTACAAGATGGAACAAGCTTGCTTTCTGCAGCTTCAGTGGGGTAGGACCTGAACAAATTGATTCCAATGACAAGACAGGAGACTTGGACTCAACATTAGGAAGAACTCCCTGACAGTAAGAGCAACGGAGTAGACTAATTCATGACTTGGTGGACTCTCCTTTCTTGGATATTTCTAAACAGCAGTTGGAAAACTTTTGGTAGGGAATTGGACATGATAACCCCGGAGGCCTAATTGTCCTGATGTACAACTGCATGATTCTCTTTGAGCGCATCTGCACTAGGCCGTCACAAGGTTTTGATATCACTTTAACAGTTTTGGCTCTGTGCTACAGAATCCTAAGATGTGTAGTTTGGGGAAAGACATAGACTTTTCTGCTGAAGAGCTCTGATGTTTTTCCCACACCCAGCTTGTAACTGAGAATTCAAAGTCTCTCACCAAATGACAATCCCACGATCCCATAGGATGCAGCTTATGGTAGCTAAATTGGCACCAAACTGTGTTATAACCAAACAGTCTCTAGATACACTCTATGACAGTCTGAAAATTACAGTTCATGAAGAACATAAGCACTGATTGTGACTTCACACATAGAATTTATCGTGCCAGTGTTGAAAACAAATCAAAAACCACATTGGCTCCTGTTCCATTATTGGATTTAATTAAAGATGTTGGTTGGTTCTCACTGTTAAGGCCCAAACAGTTTAGTTACCAGGGTAGCTTAAGGAATGTTTTCTTCCATAAAAACCTGCCCGGTTATTAAAATCTTCCTTAGGGCCCTGCTGTGAGTCCTTCTGGTCTTTCAGATTTATTAGTTGCTATTGCCTGTTTTAACCTGACTTAAGTTTTCTTTCTACCAACTGCTGCTTCAGTATTTTTGTATTCCCTTGATTGGCTTATTCTAAACCACAAAGAGACAAAAGTGCAGCCTCCCAGATGCTGGCAAAGGCTGATGTGAGCTACTGTCCAATGACAGCCGTAAGGCTAAACTTAGTCAAACCCCATTTTAAACAGCTATTTGCCATTCTGAAAAATATATCTGAAGACTAATTTACATACATAAACTGACAGATAACTTCATTTATTTATTATTTTAATGAATCTCACAGCAGCTGTAATCCAACAATAAAAAGGTAAAGGTAAAGGTTCCCCCCGCACATGTGTGCTAGTCGTGTCCAACTCTAGGGGCGGTTCTCATCTCCATATTCAAGCCGAAGAGCCAGTGTTGTGCAAGTCCATGGCCACGTGGCCGGCATGGCCGCAAGGAAACACTGTTTTACCTTCCCACTTTTTATGGCAGTACCTATTTATCTACTTGCATTTACATGCTTTTGAACTACTAGGTTGGCAGGAGCTGGAGTTATCAGCGGGAGATTGCTCCGCTGCGTGGCACCTGGGACTCGAACCACCAAGCTGCCGACTTTGCAGCTGACAGTTTTCAGAGCCTTAGTCCACTGAACCACTACGACCCATGCCAACAACAACTAAAGCAGGCCTATTGAATCAGTGGGGATTTGGTGAGTCAGCTTCTCTATAAGTTCCAGATGGATCTACTCTAGTTGTATCTTACTATTGAATTTAGTCAGTGAGTGCCTCTTTTTTCTTTCTGGAAAGAGATAGAATGCAAACTAACTGAGTGAGTAAGTGAAGCTTCTAATCTAGAAGACTGTAACCTGCCAAAAATACTACGATGTTCCACTTTCTTAATTCTGTGATATAAAGGACTAGAAAAAGTTTCCATTTTGGACCACAGGTCCAGAATTGCCTACTGGCCAGGAGACTGAAAGTTCCAAAAATAACTTTCCAGGCACTGGAAAGGATTAATATATTTGAAGCATCACCATGCTATAAATCTGGTAGCTGTGTGCAGCAGATTTTCTGTACTGACTGGAGGCAGGACTAGATGACCTTTGGATCCTGTCCAGTTCTACAACTCTTTGATCCTACTGTTAGGGCAAGACAAATAGTCTCTTAACAATATGATAAACCACTCAGCTGGGAACATGTGGCTTGGCCCAGATACTGTACCTCCTTAGCCTCATACTTTGGTTCATCAATGTGAATTTTAGCTGTCAGGCTTAGACAACTTTGCCATAATGCTTTCAAATGGGTGTAAATGTACATTTTCACAAATGGGTGAAAGTGTACATTTTTGCTTGAGTTTCACAGATGCCACCTTTTCACCTTTTCTGCTGTTGTTTTCCACTGAATGGGTGGATCCCTGACATTTTTGCAAGCACTCCAGGAAATGGCTGGCAGAAAGATCCAGGCAGAGCTGTGCTGGTAGTCTCTGGCAGGGATTGCTCCCCGGCATACTAGGCCACTGGGACGTGCTCCCAAATAAAATGTGAGTGCCCTACCCAGAGAATGGGGCTTCCTTAACTTTGCCACAACTCCGCTGCTTGCTTTCAAAGCTAATCTCAGACCCTTCCAATCCTTTGACGTCTCCCTGCCTGACATGGATCCACTTTAATTACAAAGCTAAATAACAAGGAGGAAATATTAGAAATGCAGGGCAGGGAGAGGGGTTAGAGTTGGAAAGAAAGAGAGGAAAAAAGAAAAAGAAAAAAAAGAAAAAACCACACACAAAGCAAGTTTGCTGGGGCTGGCCGTTGGCTTGCCAAGCTGGAGAACAGAGCAGTGATGGCACTGTGCCGCTCACTAAAAGCATGAGTGTCACTAAATCAATAATTCATTTACTTTAATGAGATAAGTACTTTGAAAACTAATTGCAAACCTGCTCCATTTACTCCAACCCCGGTTATAGGCCTTAATGTAAATCGCACAAGTGCTGCTAGAGGAAAGAGCTGAGGGAATCATGTGTCATCTTTCTCCCCTCTTCTAAGAAAGAGAAATATCCGTCATACACAAGCCTGAGACTCTAAGACACCACTTCAATCCATCAAGGCATCAGTCAGACCCAACCATCCCATCCACACCGCAGTGCCTCACCCCATAGCCTTCAGAAGCACCGAAATGCTCACTAGAAGCAAGATGGAGCCAGAGAGATCTTCATCCATTCATGGCTCTTTTGGTGGGACAGCAGGGGGAAGATTTCCATCGGAGGCCACCTCCCTTAGAATCCCCCAGCCAGCATTTCTGGCACCCTGGGTGGCTGGGGGACTCTGAGAGTTGGTTGTCCAAGAAAGAAAATGTTTCTCTGCTGAGATCTACTACATGAGTCATCCACGAGCAAAGGAGCATTTCACTTGAAAGGGTGGCGGGATAGTGTTGCTTTAAGCCAGTGGTGCCCAAACTTCAGCCCTCCAGATGTTTTGGACCACAACTCCCACAGTCCTTTGTCACTGGCAATACAGGCTTGGAATTTTGGGAGTTGTGGTTCAAAATACATGGAGGACTGGAATTTGGATACCCCTGCTTTAAGCTCACCCTTTCTGCAACACCTTGCTAAGGCAAGGCTATACCAACAGGCATGGCTTGCTGCCATGCCCAGATGGCTGGAAGACGGCAAAGAGAGGAAGCAGGCATCACATGTCCCCGAGCCACAAACCAATGGCAACTCAAGGTGTGTTCACATGACCTTCTTGTCCCTGGACAGCTGTGGTTTCCAGTCGGTTTTTGCAGGCTTCCATGCCTATCAAAAGGCCACAAGCATGGTGCTGGCTGCATGCTCAAAAGACCAGTTTTCTTAATAAGTGAGAAAAGATCCTTTTGGGGGAGGGGGATGATGATGATGATGATGATGATGATGATGATAGTCAAAGTACAACATGTGTACAATGAGATTAGCTACGCGTCCTTCATGCACCCCTCCACACACATAATGAATCCCACTACCAACTATACAGCTTTGTTGCACCTTGTGCTACTATTCCCTAAACAAGAGATAACTGCGGGTTCTAATTTAAAAATAAATATATGATTCCCAGCTCTGGTGTATTACTACAACGCAGTCATCCGCAGAAAGGTAATCCAGGTTGCGTGTAAAATAGAGGTGTGTCCATAACACCCCTACATCATCCTGGGGTAACTGGGCATTTTACTGGAGGTGCTATGGGCTATAGATGCTATGAGAAGGGTCATGAGAATGGGGGTGGGGAAAGAAAGGGGCGGCGGTGGAGGGGGGGGAAGAGGAAGACCCAGCGCATGAACATTTGCTGTCAAAGTTCTCAATAGTGACTGGGTACCTGGTATAGCAAAGGAAGGCAGATGCTGGGGGAAAATGACCACTCTCAGTGCAAGTAGCTACCTTGGAAAGTTCAAAGTCCGGCAAGTTCTGGCAATGGACAATTTATTAGTATCTTGCTAAAGAGCCTAATAAATTTCATACAGCCTGCATGCCATTTTTAGAATATGAAGAGAGAGAGAGAGAGAGGGAGAGAGAGAAGAATGGATGATGTAGCAAAAAGGTTAGCCAGAGAGAAATGGTTTTGTTTGACAAAGGATCATGTGAAGGATGAATATGTGCTTTAATTTGAATTATGATTCTTAAAGTTTACACATTACATTAATTATAGATCAAATCCTCACAGAATTCTGTTAGCAAAAACCTCATTTTAATCTAATGAGACTTGTGCTTTTAGATTATGTGGCATTTTTGCTGTGTGTGTGTGTGTGTGTGTGTGTGTGTGTGTGTGTGTCCGTCCATGCATGCACACACACACAGACACATTTAAAGAAGCACAGTGCTGGGATAGTCATGAAGGGAACTTTGCAGCCACAATACACATCAACATGAATTTTGCATGTTCATTTTGGTTCCAGGTGCGTGTAAAGCGCTTGACCCCCATGCATTGAGACAGTGGGTCAGAGCCAGTGGGGAAGTCTTATCTTAGCCACTGCCTACGTAAATGTCTGCCTTACTTAAAGGGAGAGGCCAAGGGTTGCATGCCCTCTTTCTTCCTTTGTTGAGCCAGCGCATGAAATAATGACAGTGTAGGGCGCTAATAGACAGTTGGACTGGGGCTTGGGAATGCCATCGTCCTTTCTGCGTTAAGTGCCACAAAAGCTCCCTGGGATGACCTTGGGCCATCCTTCCCTTTTGGTCTACCCCACAAGACTAATGTGCGGGTAATGTGGGGAAGTGGAAACTAGTAGGAATGCTGTCTTGAGCTATTAGGGGAAAGGCAGATATAAACATAACAAATAAACAAATGAAGAGTAAATACCCAGAAAGGTCTCCCTGAATTCTGAGACAACCCTGCCTTCCCACATGTGGAGGGAAATTTGTGTTTACAGAAGTGTTAAGCATGCCCAGTGGAGACAAAGGGTCACCAATGGGCTGGGCATTAAGCATTTTCATTCCTCTTGTTTCTGAATACCAGAAGCTATTGCACTTACACTGCCCAATGAGACTCATGCACATGCAAGAGTAACCTATCAGCCGAGTTAGGGGAAAGCTGAAGGACCCAAATCCCAAGATTGTGTGACCACCAGAATAGTGGGCCAATGAGGACCGAGCACACTCAGTGCACACAGAATGAGGATCAGCACAGAAACATGGAAGGGGAACACTTCACCTGGCATCAGTCTGTTGCAAGTTCCACTCATTATTTCAGATAACGATTCTACCACATTGTGAGATAAGGAGAGCAGACACGCCCTACACCAGGAACAGTGGGATTTCAACAGGGGCTTGTTTGTTACAAATTCATGTGTTTTGTTGCAGAACTTTACACAACAAGGTCAGATCCTTTGATCACAACTAATAGAAAATCAGGAGGCATATCCGTGGACGTATATACAGTATATTTTAACCAGAAATTCAAAACTCCCTAACATTGAGTCACCATATTATCTGGTTAGCTAGATTTTACTCAGATTCTGGGGCCAGTTTACCTGGATTCATTATGTATGCATTTCCAGAATCACAGAAGTGGAGTGGGAGGGATAACTGAGAAAGAACTGGGGACAGACATCAATGCTGGGGATTAGAAAGGTTGTTGGAAGCAATGACCAGGAGAATAGGCATAGGTTGGTAAATATTCATTTATTTAAGAGAATTGTGTAATACCCTTAAACAAGTGTCCTGGGAAAGTTTCCACAAAATTTAAAGTACAGTAAAAACAAACTAAAACAAAAATATTTAAATGAGGTGATTAGGAAGTTTTCTAAACGCTGTAAGCAGAAATAAAACAACACAGCACAAACTTATACATGGAGATAAAATGAAACAGGTGCTTGAAGCTATAGGTAGCAGTGCCAAGGTCTCTCAAAACAGTCTTTAGAGTGACAGATACACAATAGTGGCTAAACCTTGGGCTGTGGCTAGGATTTTATCCACACTTCCTTCTTTGCTGATGAATATGCCGTTCCTCTTATTGCCGGCAACATGCTCAGAGAAGCAATGCCGCACCTCTCCGTTCTGGCTATAAGATGCAAGTTGTTCCAAAAGCAGGCACCAGTTCTCCATAGATCTGTTTGCTAGTACTGCTCTTTTCCAAAGAAGGGAGGAAAGGACTGGGGGTGGTGGTGGGAAAATCAATGGGTAACAACTCAATTAATCACATGGGGAGGGGGTTGGCAGCCGATGGGGATAGGGTAATTGTTTAGGATCCTCAATAAGGTCGGTGTGGCTGTCTACTCAGGGGGCAAGGCCTTTCATCGTCACTTTATCTGCAAGAGGTTTTGATGGGTGAAGGGCTCAGATTTCCGTGCTATCTGCAGTTACGATACTGGGGGAACACAGGTTGTGGCAGAAAGAAGGGAAATCCCAATTTCAGCACTCCCTCATGGCAGGGAGTGGGAGGGGGGCACACTCAGGCCAGTAAGTACCCAATATTTCCTCTGTATGTGAGGTAGGTGGTGAGATCATAAGGCTTGAGTCTTTGTCCAACATGCTCTCTTGTGCATACGAATATGTTGTTGTCATATATAACAAAAGGCAGTGAAGGGATGCCTCTGTGTGTGTGTGTGTGCGTGCATGTGCGCATGCGTGCATTTTGTTTGTTTGGCTTACTGTGACCTGTGTGTGCCCGGAGCCAGAGTTTTCATCAGCTTCATCATTCACTTTCCCACAGAGACTGATAGGTTCAGAACACTCAGCCCCTGCTGACAGCTTTGAATGTGTTCGTGTTTGCAAGAACTGGCTTATGTGTGTATATATATTCAGCAGTACAATAAACGATAGGAGGATAATATTGCAAAGCTGTATCGTAGAACACTCAAGTCATAACATTTTGCAGCTAAGAGACTTGTGAGTCTGAGGCGGCTAAAACAATTCCGAGAAGTGCTGAGAAGGCAAAAGTGATTAGGGAAAACCATATTAAGGAATGTGCATTTCAGAAAAAGGCAGATTATAAAAATCCATGATAAAAGGCAGCCGGCAAGAATGCTTTGCGCAAGAGTGCTCCCAAGAAGGCTAGGAAAATAAGAACATTTCCCCAAAATAATTTTTATATACCATAGATATAGGAAGTACTGTTTCACAGTCAAAGCAGAGTTTTTAAATACCAGCAGACCACAAAAGATAGAAAATTCCAAGAAATTATCTAGCATTAGCCTTAAAACAAATCTTGGCATGATGGGTCATTAGTTCTAAGCAGGCTTGGCTGTTGTTATGTAACTAGTGTAAAACTAGAAAGAATATAAAACCGCAGCTAGAAAATCCAGATTCTGATGTTCCATGAAATTAGGTGGAATGGATTGTTAATATCTATGTATATGAAATTACTTGTTCATGCTGGAGGTACACGACAAGGGCTAAGAAAGCTCAAGTGTTTCTAATCTAAAGAAAGCCAATATTTTGTTTCAAATGTACTGTTTCTGCCTGTTTTAACCAGAGCTGTGTATATCTGTGATTCTTCAAAAGAACTGCAAATGCAGCATTGAATACTGAATGCAAATTTTAGCATTGTGTACACCTCAGGTTCTAACCTTCTTAATTTTTCTACTCCTAATGTTTCTACTCCCTGCGGCTGTGAAGATAAGGTTGAATGGGGCTGAAACCTGGTGAAATACTAGAGGCTGTATAGGCGGATAGATAGCGTTACAAATGCTAAGAGATGGACCTTGAGTTGACTGCAGCCACTTGCTTTCCTCCATTACAAGCAGGAAAAAGGACACAGGTATGCAATATTTGCACATATTTGCATAATTTATATAAAAATCAGGAATTAATTTACATTGGTATACCATTTTGATAGAAAAATTGTGCTGTGCTGGCTAGTTTTTTAAAAGATATTTAGGGACTATGTTTTCTGGATCTCTAGAACAAGAAACGCTACATCATAACTGTCTGGCTGAAAATAGAAACCACATTTCTCATTATTTTGTTATTTTAATCAGACAGAAGTGTTTTCCCTTATTTGCTATATCACAGTATTTTTGGCAATAAGAAGAGAGGAACCTGAGATTTAGGGATTTATTATAAGAAGGAGTCTGATCTCAGCAGGCTGCTATGGTCTCACTGCCCAGACAAGGTTTGCTGCCTGTCACATCTATATGCAGCAGAGAAGACTAAGTAATCTGTGACTGGGGCAGAATCTTGGCATCGCCACCACTTACAATTTCTTCTATGCAGAGGTTGCTAAGTGGCCAAAATAATCGAAGAGTTATACATGCACATACACTGAGTAACTGAGGTGTGTTCCTTTGCATTCAATTCCTTTTAATTTTTAATAACACCAGTCTATTACACCAACAGACCATGCCAAGTGTTTTAGGGAACAAGATATAATTTCCCAATTTCCAGAAAACTGAAGGCTATCAAAATATTGCTGCCAAAACAATACTGTATCTTTTTTTTAAACAAGTAAGTTGCTGCTGACACTGTATTTATAGAAAGGGCATTACTTAAAACAAAAGTCCTCCAGGGCTCATAGACCTCAGATCCACAGGCCAAACTAGACATGGCACTAGAGAATGTAAATAATCACCCAGTGCGTTAAAAGCAGCTTCACCGTTTGTCTGCATCAAGATTGGTGGAGGAACTGCTTGTATTTCCTGCCATTTGTCTGCTGAAAAATCAATGGATTCCATTGCCGCCACCTCCCTGTATAGCTGACTCCCAAGCTGTTCTTGTAACAGGTGGAAGTCTTGCACCAATTTGGTTAGGGGCAGGAGAGTGCCCTCCTGCTGATGTACAGTACGTCTTTCTTAAGGGCATTGGTGAGTACTGTTGGGAAGCATGAAAGTTTCCTTCCGTGCAGCAAGCCACACAGCAAGTCTAGGGGTTTTTATATCTCTGACAAGAATGATGTGGGTGACAGTAATAGCATTACTGAGGCACTATCTATGGCACTATACCAGGTGCTGTAGGTGCCTGGAGTAAGAACTAGCAAGCCACTCCAGTATTCCTGCCAAGGAAAACTCCATGGACATGGGGGTCACAAAGAGTCGGTCACGACTCTAACCACACAACAACAACACTACATCAGCCTTAAACGAAGACCTTGGAGAGCAAGGATGATCGCAAGCCACAGATTATGTACCACTTTGCTCCCAGCAGGGGAGCAACACATATAGTCAGGGACTGGGTGAAATGGCTGTCCTGAAACCAAAAGAGAAATAAATAAATACTGTACTGTTTGAAAGAGTCAGTTGTGGTAATATCACTGGCTAATCCTCCAGTCTCCACTGCAAACAACCTCTCTACTGCTTGTAGTTTTTTTTGTTTTTGTTCAGGAATTCCATCTAGGTATGCTCAGTCGCTGGAGCTGTTTACGGCTGTGTAAATGTCCTTGACTAGTCATAAATAATAACGATAAGCACGGGCTGTTAACTTGATTCTGACTAATGGTAATGCCTTCCAGGGTTTTCTAGGTATAAAGATTTTAGAAGCAGATTCTCAGTGCCTTCTTCCAGGGGTGTTTTGGGATCATGCAGCTTACCCAAGGCCATGCAGCTGGCACGGCGCATCACTCGCATAGCCACAGGTGCTCTGGGTGATCTCAGGCTCATCTCTCCCTCCCCCCTCTCAATAAGAACCCGAGCGTGCCAGCCTACTGAGCTATAACCACAGGGTTCCAGGCTGGCTGTGCAGAAGCAAAATGTGGAGCTTTATTGTTGGGTGGGAGAAGACAGAAATCAAGGATTGGTGATTCCAGGTTAAAAGTTCCAGTATTTGCCATACTTAGGTTCCTGAAATATCACTGCTAAATGGATATGCTTAGCACCCTTTTACAGAACCTTTTTACTCTTATTTGAAAAATACATTATAACTAGTAATAATGTGGCTATATCGTTCTGTCTCTGCTGATCCCTGCAAAAGTAATCATGGCAATTCTTTTCATATAACTTTTGTCTCCGACTGTCCCAATATTAATGGATGCATATGCTGCACAAATGCTTAGTCTTCCTAAAATTATATGTTCTGCTTTTATTCTTATTATGCTTTCAAATATTGGAATGATAACCACAGCCACCCCAATAAATCCGATGAAACGTACAGTACAGAAGAGATGGGGTGAAATCTTAACATGCAATCCTGAACTGGGCTTTTGTGTTGTCTGCATTTGTGAGCAAAGGAAATTAGCAAAATCTGTGGGTGAATGCATGTGCAGTTGCAAATCCACCGTATTAAAGAAGTGTAAGAGAGGGAAGGGGAGAAAAAATCAAAAGCTTTGCTAATGGGGGAGGGGGAAGGACAATAGGTAGGAATATAAACAGTGTGGGTGCAGAATTATGTAGATGAACTGTGCTTTGAGAAGACCCAGGAAATGAATATACATGCACAATCAACAATCTGAGATCAAAGAATTTGTTTTTGCCCACGCTCCCATTTTGCACAAATAATAAGGACAGAGTGTTCAAAGTATGCATGCAAGCAAGCAAGCAAGCGAAGAAAACCTGCCAGTCTGGACACCAGTCTATAATCATTGTCTTTCTGATTTTGTTCCCTGAGCTCGTATCAACAAGGGATTCTCAGCCTCTTACTGGCATACACAGCATGACAGAGCAGGAGTAGCTGGGGATGGGAAAGGGCTTTTATCAGAAATACAAATCCATTGCAAAATTGATTGGAAACAATAGTTTAAAAACCCAACAGCCCAGTGCGTGCAGGGATTTGGCGAGGAGCGAGGATTCTGAAAGTGCTGCGGGACCCAAGACACAAAGGATGAATAAAATACGAGTACAAGGAAAAGTTCCACACCAAAATCTTTCACCTCTAAGGGATTCACTGATGCATTACTTTAGAAGGGGGGGGGAGGGAGGAATGAAAGCAATATTTCCTACCTCTTGGTAGCTTAATTTCATTTCAGAATGGACAAAAGCAAATCCAGAAAGCTCTTTCTGCTCAATAACTGTGGCTGCCTTGAAACCAGCATTAGGTCTGCTTCACAGGAGGTCCTCCTGCCTTGTGTGTTTTAAACAGTTTGACACATCACCACAAGAGTATTTATTCTTTTTTACTTGTCTGTTGGTGGGTGACCACATTCCTCTTTTGTTGGACGGTATTTATGTGAAGATCCAGTCTTGCTCCATCATTTTTGGTCCTTGTTGTACAAACGTTAAGGCACAACACACTTCCATTTCTGTACTTTAACAAGAAGAAGTGCAACGTGGTAGAAGTGAAAGGTGATGACTTGTGACATCTACAGTGGGGATCACTATAAAGCTAACATCTGGTTGAAGATCTTTGTACAAGTATAAAATATCAGTCACCTCTTGGGGTCTTTGGAGAACTGAATTTCCTGTCCATAATGTAAAACTGCAGAGATAAAATATCCCAAAGACCCCACTTTTCCACGATAGGAATGTTCATTTCGTTTAGGCTGTAACTCCCAAAATATCACAACTAGAATGGCCAGTGGATATGCAGGAATTCTGGTCCAAAAATATTAATGTGCCTATTACAGTCTCTTCTTTGGAGATATAAACAGTCCCGTTTATATCGCAGTTAACATGACGGCAGCAGTCAATCATCATGTGTAGTGCTTAGTCTCCTGAAATCTACTATCTGGCAATCTTTTTTACTGCTGCGCTGAACTTGTCTGAGCCATCTGGGTATTATTTTGTTAAACCTCCTCCATACGCTGCACATATCTTTTTGCATACCCATCCATGGCTTGCTTCTTGTCTGGCACTTAAACCTAGAGATGTATATCATTGCTTCTTTTGTTCTGACATGCAACATTGAAAAACTGCAAAACCTCCCTACCCTGACACTGGCTGAATACAAAAGCAAAAGGTTTTGAGCATTTTTCACATTGGGAGGCATTGGTTATTTTTGTTGTTGTTGAAATTTCACAAAAAGTTGTTTTTGCACAGAAAAGGAGCCAAGCGTCCTTTAAAAAACACCGTTCTGGGGGACAGAGTAACAGTTCTCCACACAAAACGATCATGTTTGTTCCACAGAAATGCAATATTTTCCACACAAAGTGCAGCAAACACCCAGCAGGATAAAATAAAATAAAATAAAATAAAATATAAAATGGTGGGACCAGTCCCAATCCCCCTGCCGATGAAAGTGTGTTCTCTGCTTCCCCAGGAGTCAGGGTGAGATTCCCAAATGACAGCTCACCTAAGGACTGGGGCGTTGGCAGCAGGGACACAGATGATGCCCTTGAGGACACAGATGTAGTGATGGTTGGGAGGGGATTTAAGGAGGACAGTGAGGCAGGAGAGGAGGAGGAAGAGGAGCTGGGCTGACACTGTGAGCTGAGAGTGTTCAAGGCCCAGGAGGTAATGCCATTACCTGAGTTTTTGACAGACGGCGAGGAGAGCACCAGCCACTAACAAGGAGGCTGCCCGAGTTCCCGGACACAAGGCCAGGTGCCAAGAGGCTCAGAGACTTGTAAACCAGGGACAGGCACACCACTGGCAGCTGCAGCAGCATGGGTCGCAGAGGCAAGTAGCCCTGTAGCAGAGACCTCCAACCTACTCGTAGCCAGCTGTGTGGCACCCTTAGTTAGGAGTGGGTAGAGCTCAGTTGTGCCTCCTGAGAGGATTACCACATCTTTGTGACAGCTGCCTTCGGTGGAGACTTTGGAGGCATAGCAGGAGAAGCAGTTTCTGCAACACCTCCTCCAAGGACACCTGACAGACTGCATACATCACCCCTGTTGTAGCACTCCGTGCCTGACTCACCTGAGAGGTATCCCCAAGGCAGGGCACCGCTCTTCCCAGTGGAAGAATGGTAAAGGGTTTCTCTTCACCCAAAGATTTTGGGAGTCACGTTGACTCACTGGTGCCCTCAAGTTGCTAAGTTTCGTTGCTTGCCCTTGTTGGCTCTTTAAGGAGTTCCCGTTGCTCCAATAAAGATGTGGTTTCTGCATTGTGTCATCATGGAAGCAGGTGAGGGGCTGTTCACAAAAACCAAAACATTGAAGCAGACAGGTGGAATGCTGATAATCTGATGGAATGTTGTCAGACACGTAAATCATTCGGTCTAGTACTGTCAAGGATTAAAGGTAAGATTCTGCTGGCGTGGTGGCTCAGTGGACTAAGGCTTCTGAAAACTGTCAGCTGCAAAGCTGGCAGCTCGGCAGTTCAAATCCTGGGTGCCACGCAGCTCCTGATAACCTCAGCTCCTGCCAACCTAGCCGTTCAAAAGCATGTAAGTGCAAGTAGATAAATAGGTGCCCCCATAAAAAGCGGGAAGGTAAAACAGTGTTCCCTTGCAGCCATGCCAGCCACGTGGCCACAGACTTGCACAACACTGGCTCCTTGGCTTGAATACGGAGATGAGCACCGCCCCTAGAGTCGGACACAACTAGCATGCAAATGCGGCGGGGGGGGGGACCTTTACCTTTACCTTCTGTTGTAGTCCTCCTACCTAGAGGTACTAGGAATTAACCTTGGGGCCCTTCCACAGACAAAGCAGGTACTCTATCACAAACTTCCCCGACTGAGAGAATGTAACAGCTCTGGGAGCATTAGATAATGGTGACCCTCTCGTATCACCTTCCTTCCCTTGCCAGGAGACGTACTGGCCCAGGTGTTAACAAGAAAGTCAGAACTGTATGAAATTCCATTCTCTAACCCAGATTACAGGGAGGCTGTGTTCATTCCTCGGACTCCAGCAACATCTGGCAATTCTACTGTGCTTGTTGCCAACTTCATTCCACTTGGTACAGGTTAATCTCATAGCAGTGTCCACATGCAAGAAAAACAGCTTCAGTGGAGGAAGAGAGATTATGGGAACTTTAGACAATGCCTCATTCTCTCTGCAGAAAACCAGACGCCATTCAGCAAGTGTAAACGTAGAACAGAGATGTAAGATTCTACTGCAAATCAGCCAAAGAGTCTGAACCCAACCAGCACACCTATCAAACACTGGACATGGTGGGATGCATGGCCTTCCAAAGTGATTGTTTTCTTTTAAAATATTATTGCCCCCATCAGCGAGATCCCTTCATCCTTTTGAAGAATGCTGGAAAAAAGAAACGGCTGGTGGAAAATGATTTGCCCCTGAATATCTGAGATATAAAAATCTTTCACATCTGTATCTATTTTGTTGTTATGGACCATCAAGTTGAAACCAACTTATAGTGACTGTGATAGGGCTTTCAAGGAAAGTGAGGATATTTAAGGAGTAGTTTTACCAGTTCCACTCCGCTAGTGAGTTTCCATGGCTGAACCCAGAGCTCCTGAATCCCAGTCTGTCACTCTATTCACTACATCACACTGGGTATCTATATATACCTCTAGACATGGGCACTTCGTATTTGTATCCCTGAGTCATTTGAAGTGCAGCAGCACAGGGGCCAAGGAGGTGCATTCCCTCTCTCCACAATTGGCCGGTCCACTTGGTTGACGAGCTGTGCATGCCTGTCCTTGTCACAAATGCTGCAACCACGGACGCAGTCCAGCTGGGGCACTTCCCATGCTTTCCAGCACAGCTGACCACTCAACAGCTGAGTAGGGAGACTCTTCATTCTGCCTCCTTGCGGGAGTGGTTGAATGCGCGAGCAAGTGCTAGCAGGGGTACTTCTGCAGTTGGGGCAGGTATGTGTGCTACCCGCTGACCGGTAAGAGGACCAGCTGGTTCTTGGGGGAGGGAATGGATCTCCTTGGCACCTGTGGGGCACATGTCTTATTCGTATCCCCGCAGATACAAATATGAAGTGCTCATGTGTATCTATAATAACATATCTATGGGAGCAGGTGCAGTCTTCCAGTCACCGGGAATGGCTACCCATCCAATTTCACAAATGCCCAGAGGCTTGTCAATTTTCAGGAGCCTGGGATTTTTCCAGCATTTTCCAGATGGACGGACGGACGGACAGACAGACAGACAGACAGACAGACAGACAGACCCTTACTTAATAACATGGGGGAAAAGATGAAATATAATAAAAAAAGCTGTGTCTAGGAACTTGCTTTGTCCTTGGACTAGGACCAACTCTTATCACCACTGCATGCCCACCTATGTAAGCTGCAGAGATCCTAAGCAAGGATGAGAATCTCCAGAGAGGAAGGGAGCTTCACAATCCTTCCTGGACCTCGGAGGGCTGTATCTGCTCCCATCCAACACCTTTCTCAGTTCCACATGCCCCCCGCTTACATAAATGAGGATTTTACTGAAAAAGCTCCATTTGTCTCTGTAATAGCCAATCTTTTTTTTTAATGGAAGTGTGGGTGCTGATGTTTTAGGCACCACATTTTGGTCTCCAGGGGTCAAATGTAGCCTGTGCACTACAAGGTTCCTATTCCTGCCTCAAGGGATCTGGAGATTGGGGATGAAAAACCATCTTTCCTTCAAGATCCACACATTAGGAAATGAAAATAAATTTTCCCCGGGACTTCAGGGAAAAGAAAGGGAGATGGCAGAGTTTCAAAGGCATAAGAAGAAAATGTTGTCTCTGCCATAATCTGTTGCAAGCTGCCCCAAGCACAAGAGGAGGAGGGACAGAAATGTCTGAAATGAAATGGAAATAAATACATTGACCTATTTGGGTAAGGCCTTTTACTGGGGAGGCTGTTCAGGCTACGATATACAGCTATGATTTCCCAAGGCTTGTTAGAAGCAGGAACATAATTGACTGTCCTTCGTGAACAAGAGAGAGTTGCCCTAAGTAACAGAGAAGCAAATTTAAATTAACAGTTGGAAACAATTATTCAAACCTATAAGAATAGCTGAGCAGATGAATAAAATTCCCAAGAGATATCGTGGTATTTTTTTAAAATAATGGAGGTTTAGAGGAGAAGGAGGGGAGTATGCAATGAATATTGTCCAGAGATGGTCTGGAGTTTTATTAATCCTGTTCCTGTTCAGGCAGAGGAACTAAGTGGTTTCTGAAGCTGTTCTTAAAGGAATGCTTTACCATAACTCCCACCTGCCCCTTCTCCACCCACCCATCCACTTCCCACAGTCAATATGTATCTGACAGCATCCACTTGACAGGGGTCTCTAAACAGACCTGTGACATACTTTGATCAGGGATGGGAAAGTGTGACCAGGGGAACAGATGGTTGTTAGACAATAAAGCCCATAACCCCTGGCCATGCTGGCTGAAACTGGGTAGGAGACGGAAATTCCAAGAACACCCAGAAGGCTGCCTCTTCTGTATCTCTCCATAAACACATCCCATTGGACAGAGTAAGAACATATTTGCCACTCTCTCACTGAGGGCTGTGCTTCTTCCACGCATAGGGACAGACCCGTCTCTAAGCCATGCTGCCTTCATCCATCACTGGTCCTCTTCTGAGTGCAGTTCAACATGGGGGCATCACTTGGGTTATGGATGCCATGTCACTGCTTCAGGAGAGGTTATTGTTGAGAACAGCCAAGGTGCCGGGTGTAAGGAGGCAAAGCACATTTCCGTGTGTGTGTGTGTGTGTGTGTGTGTGTGTGTGTGTGTGTGTGTGTG
>JAHTLZ010000010.1:17675390-17686682 GCA_023846285.1 Phrynocephalus versicolor | reverse complement strand
TGTGTGTGTGTGTGTGTGTGTGTGTGTGTGTGTGTGTGTGTGTGTGTCTCTCTCTCTCTCTCTCTCTCTCTCTCTCTCTCTCTCTCTCTGTGTCTGTGTGTGTGTGTGTGTGTGTGTGTGTGCGCACGCGCGTCCAGGAGTGGGTGGGTGAGCTTCCTTCTGCATAGCAAAATTGGTAACCATCCCTTGGAACCGCACAGATCAAGGAGTTAAGGAGGTTAACATGGACAACCCCCTCTCTGAGATTAGGTTTCTATTGAATGTGGGGGCCAGAGTGGCAGAAATATTTGCCTTCCCATTCGTTCCAGGATGGATTTCCTTTACGTGTTCATTTGCAACTGCCTCCCCCACCTTTCTTCAAAATGGGAAGGCTTAATTCTTATAGGGGCACCTGTGAGAATAAAGGGAACCTGCCAATCTGGTGCCAGAACATCAGGATGGAAATGCATCATATGAAAAATGATACACACACACACACAAACCTACTCTCCCTGGAGAATTCCCTGGCACTGGGGCCCAGCCTGCCCAGCTGGAGTTACAGCACTATTGCAAAGTGGCATATTTTATCTTGATGTGTCAGGATTTATATAAAAAGGGGATAGTTCAGCTCTAAATGTAATGAGTTAGAAGAACAGCCCTCCAGTGGCTTCCTCCAGCGAGCATGGCGTCAATAACATTGATTGCTAAAAATAACTAATAACCCAGGCTTGGCCCTGGCTGGGAGCTGTTCAGAGCAGGATCATAAAAATCACGGTATGCATTTGCTGCAAACAGGTGTGTCCCTAGGCAGCCATGAAAGCATGGCGCACAGGTTGCCGCACCAGAGGGTGTGTGTGCTCTGTATTCCAAAACAAGGCGGCAGCACCACTGATGTAAAAGTATCCAAAGTGGGCCGCTCATACCTTTCCAGGATACTGCCAAAGACAGCAAAGGGGATGATATGGGGAATCTGTATGCACAAAACGATAACTTTTGGACTGTGCCACTGTTTGCAAGCATGGATGCAAGTGAAAGACAAAAGCAGAGAGCTTCGGTGGGCAAACATTGTTGGAAATCCCACTCATCGATGGGAATATGTTACAGGAGTGTAGCAAATATACTTGTTGCGTGCATTAATGGTTGCAGATAGAATTGCGTTTTTTTTTAACCAACTTGCAGTTCCCATGCTGGTTGGGCATAATGGGCTGACAAAATGATGGGTGCTAGATTGTGGAAGAGTAGGCTACAGGTTCCTCGGATGTGGCAGATTGGGAAAAGCTGATCTAGGAAGCTACCAGCACAAATGCCTATACTGACAATGTTCTGCTTTGGGAAAATCATGAAAAAGTAGACCTCATTAGGGGGGGGAACAATAGGAAAGGTTGAAGGCCACAGGAAAAGTGTTGGACTAAATAATAAAAGAACTGACTCAATAAAGGAAATCATAATGATGAGCCTTCAAAGGTTGAGTGGGCTGTTGATAATAGGGTTTTACGGAGGTTGTGAATACATAAGATCACTGCATGTTGGAAGGGGCTTCAATACACATAAAAACAGCAGCTGTGGCAAGCAAATCACAGTGAGAAAGCCAGAAGGGAAAGGAAGATATAAGGAGATATATCTCTGCAAATATAAGGAGGTGAGAGGTATACTCTGGGAGCCCAGCTCATCCCGGTCTTGGTTGGACAAGGCATGCTCTACAGTCTAGAGCAGTGTTGGTGAACTTATGGCACGGGTGCCAAAGGTGGCACTTGGAGCCCTTTCTGTGGGCATCCGACATCGCCCCTTCACAGCCACCTGTATTCAGATTAAATGGCTGTATTGGCAAAAAATTAGTGGGCTCTGAATCATAGTTTGGGCACTCGGTCTCTAAAAGGTTCACCATCACTGGTCTAGAGAGTGTGATCCCCTCAATGACAGATTTGGAACTCTGGAAACTCGGACAGAAATGCTTTGGCAATTCATGATGTCACCTGCTGGATGGGTGAATAAGGCAGGAAACAAGCAAGGCACGGCCGTAAACCTTTGTCCATGCACACCAAACAAATGTCAATTAATGCATGTTGATTTTTTGTCAGTCACTTTCTTATACCCAGCACTCTGCATTAGGGTTTTTACAATGGCTCGGTACCTTGTTTTTTACAATACTGTATAGACTAATTACTCCGAGAAGTCTTGCTGTGTGAAGAATTCTGAAACACACTCTGAAAATGTGCTCTGAAAACATGATGAAGTAGTTGCACGACTGGGATACAGGTAAATCACACAACTGTGAAGTAGTCATGAATAGCACCATACAGTGGGTGGAAACATATGAACCTATCCTATGTTATTGAATAAATAGGATCCATTTAGTACAGATTGATTGATGTAACAATGCAATACCCAGTGTAGCGCAGCAGACAAAGTGATGGACTAGGACTCAAGAGGACTGGGTTCAAATCAGCCATAGAAAATCAATGGAACTGGTAGGGGGGAAAAACCTCAAGTATCTCACATACCTTGAAAGCCCTGTTGGGGTTGCTGCTATAATTTGGTTCCAACTTGACCACATACAACAATAACACAACCATGAATGTTCAGTAACAAACTTGGTCTGGTGGTTGGAAAACGGAAAATGGGCATTCCGGGTAAGTGCCCTTCTACTGGGACAGGAAAGGAATGTGATGGGGTTGGGGGAATACCAGAGACAAAATTATTTGTTTGCCCATGTCTCAAATGTTTGCCCATATTAAAACATCAATAAATTGTGGCTGAGAGCTTCCATGTCAAGGCCATTATCACGTTCCACTAGACACCTTATAAACCTGCAAAACAAGTCAAACTGACTCAGAACAGACAGGGCCTAAGTTTGTGATTAATGTAGAGTAGATGCTTTAATTCCAACTTTTAGGAGAAGGCATCCTCGCTGCTTTGACCAGGGGTTGCCTTTGCAAATTAGAAAACCTCCCAAACTTACATCAATTTTCTCTCTTAGCTCATATTTTCCATAAAGAAAACATGATTTCTGCAACCTGGGGGGGGGGGGACACCCTGGTCTAAATTACACATTTGTTTATACTCTGGAAGTTGAGTCATGGCTACTGGACATCTGTTTCTTGAGAGACAGAAATGTTTTGCTGCTCATCCAAACAGCTTCATCAGTCTGAATACAGCTAGTGTGAGTCCTCCGTCTTATAGTCAGCTTTGACTTCTTGTCACCCTGATCTGAAATAGGCTCATAAGATGAACAATGGCTTGAATAGGCTTGTTAGGTAAACAACAGTCTCAATAGTATCCATAGTCTTAAGGTCAACAATGGCCCAAGGTGCTGAAACCTATAAAGTATGGGTCCTTAGCTATGGCCTTGGTGGTGAAGGCGTTTTGATTTGTCTGGGTACTGTTGAAAGCACAGCCTGATAAGTAGCAGATAGACTATGCCTGAGGCCACCACCTCTGTTGAGGGAGGGGGTTTCAATGCTCACATGAATGGCTTCCCTGACTCCTCTCTCAAACCACCTATCTTCTCTGTCTAATATGTGTACATCCTCATCTTTGTACTTAGGGCACTCATTCAAAGATGAGGATGTACAAATATTAGACAAAGAAGATAGGCTTCTATCTTTCAAGAAAAAGTCCAGTAACCATGACTCAGCTTCCAGATAAACCCACCTGGATGACTGAGAATCTTCACAGACATTTGTTTATACTGTTTCTGCTGGTCTTTTTAAGGACACGAAAAAGGGATTCTGGAGGAGGGTGGAAACACTGACCATTGGAAATCTCATCCAATATCCCTTTGACATGAAAGATTTACTAGGCACTGCCCACGTACTCTCACTGATAATTGCAGCAACAGTATCTACAACACTGGCCTTTTTTTTTAAAGGTAACAGAATGTTCAGGAAGATGAAATCAAGGCCTTTTCCGCCTGGAATTTTTTGGAGCAGGCTGGGGTAGGCTAAACTGATGGGTGGATATAGGTGTGATGTGCCATTTGGTGCAATCCTAACATTTGATCTGATATTGTGAAGTGGCACTGTGTGTGTGTGTGTGTGTGTGTGTGTGTGTTTCCCCTAAGGAATAAACCAAACTACAGAGCTTTCTGCACCAAAGAGAGAGAGAGAGAAGATCTCAGAAAGTTGTGTGTAGGACCAACCTGGAGCTGGGCTTCTTAGCTCCAGCAAACATGCCCAATCACTGTCCTGAGGTGTGAACTAGCCTACTCTTGGAGTGCACTGAACATCAAGCTTAATTTCCTTGTGGTCCTTCCCTAGGTCTCAATCCTACATTGTGCATACTTTATTTTCCTTTTGGGGTTTTAAAAGCGAGGAATTGCCCCAAATCCTGCCCCAAACCCTCTGCTGAACCTCTTGATTCCCAGTGGTTCAGAACATTTAAATGTTCATTAGCATACATGACAGTGAACTTTTTGCCTAGTGACTCAGTTTGCTTTGGAAGACAGAGGACAGTACTGTGGTCCTGGTGCATTTTCTTCCACTCAGTCAGTATGCTTGGGGGCGACATGTCTATCTGATTGGCACCACAAAGGGGAAGGAGAGAGAGAAAAACATCAAAGGAGAGAGAGAGGGAGGGAGGGAAGGAGGAGAAGGAGAAATCTAGTGGCAATAAAACATTAGGCTGCCGCTAGAAGCTCAGTTATTTGGTTTGCTGAAAATGAGACTAGCTTAATAGAGAAAGAATAAAGTGTTTTAAATTAACAACATAAATGTCAGCTCTGATGGTAAGGACATTAAACTATACAGCTATTTGAGTACCTTTTGCAAAAATCACCTCTCTTGAAAGCTGAGATGCAATGGCAAAGGAAACGGAGAGGGAGATCATACACACACACACACACACAGAGAGAGAGAGAGAGAGAGAGAGAGAAAGAGAGAGAGAGAGAGAGAGAGAGAGAGAGATGTGTCCAAATGGTGAGAGCCACCTACCATCTATATCAACCCTGTCCCCACAAAGTCACTAAGCCTGAATTAGCTACCACCACAAATATACAGTATATGGCCCATGGTTTTATCCATGCCATGACCTTTGCATGGAGTCACCACCACGTTGCAGAATATATCTGTGGCATGGCATGTGGCTGCTCTAACTAATGATCTGGCCCTTAGCCAACAGCTGTAACTGAGTCTCTCTTTCTACAAATGGAAGAGTCATACCATGCAATTACGTAATGTGTGTTAGGAACATCCACACATGTCTTCATTTATTTTGATTAGTTCATTGGGGATATTTGCAGAACTAAGAATTTGATCCAGGGTGGAGGGAGAGGAGGAACCCTGGTTGGTTAGATATGGAAAATAACTATGAACATATGAAGTATTTATACAGGGAATGAAAAAAGCAGAGAGACAGCAAGATGGTAAAGAGCAAAGTCTCCACCATTCCAGAGAATTTGCTGCTAGTCTTACTATCACTGATATTTTTTCCCAGACAGGGAGCTGAGATGCTTTGCTTTAAATCTCAGCTTTAAAAATTATTTTCAATGCAACATGTTTCAATGGTTTTATTAAATATATTTCATTTACATGGTTACTGTTTTATTTTTTATTGTTTCACTTTACATTCATTTTGATTCACCACGTTGGCTTCTTTTGTCAGAAAGAATAGTAGACTGGTTACAGAAATATTAACCATAAATAAACAGCAGTAGATAAACTCTGATGCAAAAACATTATTCCTATTCATTTCAAAGACTTGAAGAGGTCAATTATCTCGCTACAGCACAAACGGCTTTCCTATTTATTAATTCTCTGTGGAGCAGGGCTGTCATTTTCCTTGCTACAACATCTGGAAAGCTGAGGTTCCAGTAATGCTAGGGTGGAGGAACTGTACTTAAGGAAACTGTACTTTGATCAAGTGCCGTACATGAGCAATTCCTGGACATGAAAGTGTCAGTCTAGGACACTCCCTCACTATGTATGATTCTACGATTCTATGTATTGTTGACCAAACTCTTGACTGTTCATGGATGTCATGACACGGACTATCAAGGATGTGAAATGGTGGTGGTCTTGCTATCACCATCTGTTAGAGGCAATCAAGTAATGGGGGATTATTTGGCTGAATTCAAACCAAGTCAAGACAGTGGGTGACAGAAGAAGCAAGACCCAGTGGCAGGTGGAGCACATGGCCACTATGCCCTGCCAAGGCTGGTGGTGAACATTTGGACCACTGTCTAAATGCAGACAATGGGTGTTAAATGGATTTCAAATATTTCACAATTTATAGGAGGTCATGAGGAGCATCCATGGTGACAGTATGTGTCAGTGCTTGGGGCATTATGCCATGTCCTATAGCAAAGGCGAAGAAATCTCAGCCCCTCTGATATTGATGAGCTGTCACTTCCATTATCCTTTACCAGAGACAAGTTCTCCACCCTAGCTTCCAGAACTGGAGTTCATCAGCCCAATCCTAAGGTAGAGTCCTCTGTAACGGAAGCAAAGGGAACTCCCCACCCCCTTGTGATGACCATACTATTCTTATCCCCTGCACATGAAACCAAGACTAGTAGTGAGTCTGCATGGAAATATTGCACTTAGGTATGTCCCTGTATATGAAACTATTGCACTTGTGTATATACCTGTACATTTATTTCTGCAGAAATAAAGTGCAAAGCAGAAAACGTTCTCTGTTTTTCCAGAAGAGGGGACATTTGTATGTGGATGTAACCCACGTTATGTACAACATGGTGTCTCTGTGTCTGAGAACAAAGATGCCGTGATATGCATATGCAGCATGAAGGAAGCACAGGGCATCGGAAGCAAATCACAGTCATTTGTAAGTAATCCCTAATTAACGAGCCTCCCTGACTCAGAAGGCTCTGGTTATTCCACGCAGGAACTACAGAACTCTCCATTTCACCCCTCCCTTTCAGCTTCAGTTTCATGGGGTGGTGGGTGGGTTGGGGAGGGTACCCCAGCGAATTAGAAGAGACTTTTGTTGCATTTAATATCAATTTATTTTGCACACTTGCTGACACAGCAGGATTGTGCAGCTTGGAATTTATGATCCTTTGGGAAGCGCAGGCGCAGAAAGCCTATTGGGGGTGTAAAAAATAAAACAAAATAAATCCCCTGCTATCAGCAGAAAAATATCAAGAGACCAAGGAAAGGGGAGTGGTATTGCTTTTTTTTTTTTTTTTGAAGAGGCTGACAGGGGAAATACCCTTATAAGTGGGACTGAGCAGATGATGCCTGAGTAGAGAGATCTCATTTGTGTCTGATTTCCAGGCTGCTGCTTTTCTTTTTTAAAATGAATAAATCCAAGGGACTAGTTGCCCCTGCTGAGCACAGTACAGTATTCCCTCTTCCTCTGGGGATAAATAGATGCTCTTCTGTGTGGTGATTGGTATCAGTTCCCGTTTGTGTTTGTAGGGAGGAACTTAGGTATTAGGGACCGGGTTCCTGGAAGCCTCAGTCTCCACAAGTGATGGTGGAAAGGCTCCTGGCAGGGCTGGGGGGCTGTTATAGACTGCATTGCCCACCCCACCGTTTCTCCAAGACACTATTTAAAGGGCTAGATTAAACCACATCTTCTCACCTTTCAAGGACACTCTGGGCTCATGTTCTCTCTCTCTCTCTCTCTCTTTAATTTTAATAACCTTTATTAAATTTATACAACAAGCATCCAATATCTCATTTTAGTCGTGACACTTAACAATGAGGTACTCTTTAACCTATTTACATCCACATACATATGCAGAATCATCATTTTGACCCTCTTCTATCCTCTAACTGGGTATAGAATGAGCTCCAGTACTGAGCAAATATATACTGTACACCCACCTTTACATCCATTAACAGGCAATAATTCTACTCAAAGTGAACAGGATAGTATACAGGATAGCCCAAGAAACAACAAAGGATCTTGACTGGTTCGAATTGTATGGAATCAGATTGTGAGGTTTTGCAGAGGTAGCAGGGTTTAGAAAGCAAGTCCTAGATTCCAGTGGGTGGTTCAAAAGACGGGAATCTGCCTGCAGGCTCTTTAGAAGCCTCAAGCAACTCCGGAGAACTGGGATATTCTTTAGGGCTGGCTGTCAGGCACCACCAAAATCAGCCACTAAAATGGGGATAACATTCCACAGCACCAGTGGCCATCTGGTAATACGATACTGGTGTAAGCCTAATACATTGTTCAGTTCTCAGCAGGATGAAATCAGACAGACCCTTAGTGCAGTCTTTGATCACACCCTTTGCTGGCATGGTTTCTCAGCTAAAGTAATTAAAAATAAAGATAGAAACTGAGGTTACAATCATGACAGTGGTGGATTTTTTTGGCAGGGTTTTTTTTGACACATATGCAGCACGGTCAGTTACAGAAGCTTGTATGAGCACCCTAGTCTTCTCTCCCTGTCCCATACACAGCTCAGCTACCAACTCCTGCCTCTCTTGTCCGCCCTACTGACTGGGGTTGTTTTAACAGTTATCTAGTTGACTGCCAATTCTCTGCACCTCACACCCACCCTTGCTGCAGAATGCTCTGGCTTTCTGTAGCACAATCCAACATGTTGTATGCAAACTTACTTTGTGGCTTGGTGCTGCTTTGCACATGCACACAAGCACAGCGCATAATTTAAGCTTTGGGGGTAGGGAGGAAGCACTATAGCTCCCTAATCATTGGCTGGGAGAATAGGCAGCTTAGGGATCCGCTTGAGTTGTCTACCTTCCCCCTTCCCAAGTTAGCAAACAAACGGGTTGATACTTAGGTGATGGCTGCCTATGACTCCCACCTGCCTAAGAAAGCCCCAGTGCTGCTCCCGACTCCTCTCTCCAGCCAGAAAGCCGCTAATGATTAGTGACTAATCAAAGAGCGATTATTACATATCCCCTAAAGGGCTTTATAGAAAGTGATGTGTAACCCAAATGGCTGCAGTAAACAGTGTTGTTTTTTTAAAGGCAGTCTGCAAATTGGAGCCTCCCCAAGGGTAAAGGAAATTATCTCTCTATTTCCCTACCCCACAACCTTGGTGCTCTATTAATTATTATCTATTACCTGTTACTTGCTGGGTGTGCTGTTCACAGACCTCTTAGCAGTGCTCTGTGAGCCAGCCCTACTATAGGAAGGGGGGACTTTATGGAGAGAAATACACAGAATTTGCATAGGAGGGGGGAAATCCTTAGCATTTCAAAAGCCAAACAGCAGCTCCAGCACTTGCATGATTACAGAGCTAATTACCCAAACACAAAGAGAAATGCTGCAGGCAGAAAGATGGGTGGCATGCATAGGTTTTGTGTATGTGTACTGTGTGCGAGCAAGTCAGAACAGACTCCTAGTGACCCTAACAAGGTTTTCATTGATCAGTTACAAGCTGCTGGATGTTTTGTCTTTTTTCTAGTTTGTTGTCAATTGCAACTTCCCCAAAATACAATGAATTTTCTAAAAAGGTAAGTAAGATATGAATTTTCTAAAAAGGTAATGAATTTTCTAAAAAGGTAAGAGAAGCCCCTCCCCCGCCCCGTCTTTCTTTTGGGAATCCATTTGTCATTTAACATTTGATTTTATATTTTGTACTGTGTTTTGTATTTACGTCTCCTCCCACCAAGTAAAGCCAAACTGGCCACCTAGTTTATCGCAAGACGTGAATCTAACCAAACACAAGCTAGGGCCCACTGGAAGGCCTCTTTTGTGGCTGTGGAAGCAACAAAGAAGGCATACTTCTTTGACACCATTGTGTCCATATGAAGTAGTCCAAAGTGCTGATTCCGACCTATAAAGCCGTAAATAGCTTGAGTCCAAGCTATCTCCCATTATGAGCCTGCTTGAATATTAAGGTCGTGAAGAGAGTCTTTTCTCTTGATCCCAACACTGTCACATTTGGTGGGGACATGGAGGGGGGGGGCTTCTCTGTTGCTGCTCTCAGACTTTGGTACTCCCTCCCACAGGATGTCAGACTGGCCCCACCTTTGATTTCTTTCCACAAGCAGGAAAAGATCTTTCCTTTCGGACAAGCTTTCCCTGAGGGACTGACTGTCTAAGTGAGATTGTAAATGGATTTTCATGCCTTACTGCTTTGAATGTGCTTTGAATATTGCTTTTATTTACCATTTCTCAGAGTAGTATTTGTTTGATCCTTTAAAATATTTGTATTCTAATTGTTTTTGTCTTTAACTATTGTCTTTCAGTGATGTAAGCTGCTCTGGGTTCTTTTTCAGAAGAAAGTTGTAGTAGAGATATTATAGATAAATAAATAAATATTGTTTAATTATATCTATTATTATTTTAAAAATAGTAATTATTACATTAAAATATGCCTCTTTATGACTTTTGTCTCTGCAATTAGCTTGATAGGCTGTTGTCATTTAGAGATTTGGTAGAGCAAAGAAAAATGAATGAGCATTTGCATTTAGCCTGGTGGAAAGTCAGAAGAAACTGATTTCAAGAATAAAAACAAAGAATGTTAACTAGGGAAAACTCACACTGTTCTGCATTTCATCCTAAAAACTATGGGTTCTCAAAAGGTTTGAATATAAAAGAAAAACTTATGGCAGGAAACAGCAGCATTGCTCTTGGGTCTGATGGGAAAATCAGAAAACTGCTTTTCAAAGTTAGTTTCATGGCTACAAATGGAGGAGGCTTAAAAAGTAAAATATGTGTGATTATCCTCTAACATAGTTGAAGTTTTGGAAGAGGTATTCATATTAGTTTGTGCAAGAATTCCAGCGGCCCCTTAACCCCCCCCAAAAAAAAAACAAAATAAAACAAAAGACAAAAACATGTGGCACGTTAAAAACTATTATATAATTTTGTGTTTTTTAAATCTTTGCCTGGTGTCCCCTAAGAGCTTCCATTGTGGAAGTTGAAGGTCTACTGTAGATCATATTATGCGATTGTCCAGCGATCGACCTCGGCCCGACCTGTTCGGCAGGCGCGAGCGCACTCGCTTCGGGTTGCCACCCCTCGAGAGGCCCGGAAGACGCTCACACGTAACTGGGCCTTCTCGGTGGCAGCCCCCTCACTCTGGAACACCCTTCCTAGCGAAGTGCGCTCTGCAGAGTCCCTGCTGGCCTTTCGCAAAGCCTTAAAAACGCTTCTTTTTCGCGAGGCCTTTGGCGAGCATTAATCCACTTTTTATTCTTTTTTCTTTTCTTTTTTTCTTTTCTTTTCTTCTCCCTTTATCCCGCCATCAGTATTCGCCGCTAGGGCGCTAATGTGTTTTAAAATTGTTTTAATTATTATTGTTGTAATTTTGTATTTTGATAGCGCTCTGTCGCTACCCTGTAAGCCGCCCAGAGTTCCCTCGGGAAGATGGGCGGGATATAAATGCAATAAATAAATAAATAAATAAATAAATAAATAAATAAATAAATAAAT
>JAHTLZ010000010.1:17622971-17675380 GCA_023846285.1 Phrynocephalus versicolor | reverse complement strand
AATAAATAAATAAATAAATAAATAAATAAATAAATAAATAAATAAATAAGAACCGCCCAGTGGGTGTTTCCAAGTCCCATTCTCCCCCCCTGCCCCCGCTGTCTGGTCCACTTATGAGGCTCATGATGATGTGGTACTTCTTGCTCGGTGGTGCTCCAATCCTGCCTCCTCAGGTAGCCGATCACTTGTTCACTGTGCAGGGAGACTGCTCCCTCCCACCTCCTCACTGGAGCAGTCGGCTGCCTTAGGACAGTGGTGTCCAAACTTCGTCCCTCCAGGTGTTCTGAACCACAACTCCCAGAATTCCAAGCCTCTATTGCCAAAGAAAAAGGACTGTGGGAGCTGTGGTCCAAAGCATCTGGAGGGCTGAAGTTTGGACAACACTGCCTTAGGAGGAGGGGAAAGAACCAGCTAGACTGCCCTGTGGAATGATGTGCTGCTACTGAAAGAAGGATCCCAGTGGCGCAAGGAGACCCATGAGTGGACCAGGCAGCTGGTGTGTCTGTGTGTCAGGGGAATGGGACTTGTTGGAAACACCTGCGGGATGGCGGTCCATGCACAAAGCACCCAACTCTAATTTGCTTGTTTGTTTTGGCAGGCTCTGTTCATATGCTGCTCTTGCAAACATGGCAGCTAGGAAAATATGTCTGTTGGCAGTGGTTCCCAACCTTGGGCAACCCAGATGTTCTTGGACTGCAACTCCCAGAAACCCTAGCCAGAACAGCTAGTGATGAAGGCTTCTGGGAGATGTAGTGCAAGACTACCAGGGCTGCTCAAGGGTGGGAGCCAATGTTGTAGAGGTATTAGACTGTTTTCTTTCCTATTCTTTGGGGGGGGGGGAGGGGAGGACTTGAAGGAGCCTAGAAATAGGCGCTTAATAGAGAAAGTTACTGCAAAAATCGCACCTATCGAGGTGCAAGGTAGATATTACCAGTTATGCATAATGCTTATACCAGAGGTATCATGTTAAGTGCAGTTGGTATTTGTGTTCTTATTTCGCTTTGCTGTGTAACTTGTCCCACATTTTCCTTTTAGTTTTTTAAAAAGCTCTTCTATGAATTGAGTTGTGCACCTTTTTGGGAGCAAGTGTAAAATAGCTTAGTGGGGCTGATCTTTGTGTAAACATGTATAGATTTACATTGTCATTCTATGACCCTGAACAATGATGATGATTTCAGTCAGTCAGAGCTCTTATTGCTGCACCGTTCAATGCAAAGCGTCATATTGGCAGAAGAAAGGTAACAGGGAGCTAAATGCTCCCAGAAACCCTTTCAGTATGTACATGCTTTCCCGCATATAAGCTCCCTGGGGATAAGTATCCCCCTTAGAATTTTCATGCAGAATTACAGGATTGGGACAGCCCAGCCTCCATCTCTACTTTACAGGAAATCAGCCAGTTTCCAGCTCCATGAGTGCCTGAAGGGACCTTGACAATGCTCCAGGCAACACTGAGGAAGTGCTGAATGGACCCCACTCAGCTGATCTTACACAGGAGCTTGCCGGACCCCCCTTTATCCAGTAGATGTCAGTATCCATAATGTCCAGTCAAAACTCCCATCTGTCTTCCCATTTCCATCTTCAGCTGTACCCAACACCCTCAGCAGTACATACCAGTTCACCATTCAGGGTAATCCAGACACATTCCAGTCTGCTGGTATATTAAGCACATCAAAGCTGGATGCTCAAAATCCAGGTCACTCTTCAAAGAGGGAGGCCCTTGCTTGCTGCCCTTTCTTACATCTTTTGCTGCCCATGGTATATCTCTGCCACCCCAAAAACAGGCATTACCATGGAAACGGTCCAAGGTCTCAACAGCAGGATTAATCTTATGGCCTCCCCGTCTGATAAGGTCCTATCCCCTGCCTGCCTAGTCCTGTAAGACTGTTCTGTCATTCACCTACACACTCACACACCTGGTAGAGGGAAGAGTGGTTTGTATGCTAAAATGGGGGCTCAAAGGACGGAGCGAGGTAGAGTTTAAAGATCATTTAATGCTCCTCAAAGATACCGGGTGAATAGTTGCCACCAAACTTTTCCTAAATAGACAGCAGCTAGTACATACATGTGCATCCAACATAAAGGTATTAATGGTTCTATTATGCTGATAGGTGACTTAAATTCAACCCTACTCAGATTCAAATACTGTACTGTATGTGTTTTTCATATGAAAAACAAGCAGGCAATTCAGAAGCTTCAGGTTATTTGGAAGGTTGTCCAACTAGGTCATTGTTTCTCCCCCTAAATACTTAGGTGTTTCTTTGGATCATATACTGATATATTAGAAACACTGTCAAGAAACAAAACAAAACAAACAAACAAACAAACAACAAAGCAAACACAACCAACAATATTATTTGAAAGCTATCAGGAGCCAGTTGGGGCATACCATCTCAGAGGAAATACTGTATTACAGTCTTGGCCCTATGTTACTCTTCAAGCAAATAAGTGGACCTGGTGTGTTCTAGTCCAGCCCATGCAAAACGGATAGATGTAGCAGTCCGTGAAAGCTGCCGAATCATTACTGGATGCCTGAAACTAATCCTTATTGATGAAATCAATTACCTAGCAGGCTTTGCACCCAGTGATATACAGAGGGAGCAGGCCCAAAGTATCCACAACTAATGTGAATCTAACTCTTCAGTTATCATCCTGTCCTTCTCAAATTAAAATACTGTAATGGGAAAGTTTTTTTTCCCAAATACTTGTGAATCCTGAAGGAGCAACAGAGAATGCCAAGTAGTGTGTGTAGGCTGTGCCCACTCCTGGAGAGGTTTCAATTGGGCACAGTGACATATCCCTTAGTTGCATCCCGGCTGTAACATGATCTGCATGCAGTTCCCTTTGGAAATGGCTTGAAAACTTCAGCAGGTTCAAACCTCTGTAGCTAGATTGTTAACTGAGACTGGTTACAGGGATCACATACACACACACCCATCCTGGTTACAGCAACCCCACTGGCTGTTGCTCTGGTTCTGTGCCCAATTGAAAGTGCTGGTTTTAACCTATAAAGCCCTAAATGGCTTCAGTCCAAGCTACCTCAACAACTGCACTTCCCTTTATGTGCCTCCTTGATTCTTAAGATCGGTAGGAGAGGCCTTTCTCCCAGTCCCACCACCCTCACAGGTGTGTTTGTTGGGGACACAGGAGAAGGCCTTCTCTGCTGCTGCTCCTAGACTCTGTAATTCCCTCCCACAGAAAGTCCGTCTGGCCCATCTTTACTATCCTTCCACAAGCCAGCCAAAACCTTCCTCCTCTGGCAACCTTTCCCTGAGAGATTGACGGCCTAGGAGCAGGCTGAAAATAGGATGGTTTGTATCTTGTTACTTCTAAATTGGTTTTTTTAAAGTAATGCTTTAATCAAATATTTAAATACAATATTTTTAAAAAATATGTGAATAATTTACTGTTCCCAGCGTTTGTGTTTCTAATGAGGTAAGATGCCTTGGGTCCTTTTTTTAAGGAGAAAGGCAGAGTAAGAATATTTTAAATAAACAAATAATAAATTATTATGGTGTTGCTTCTCTAGTTACAGCGATGGCCTAGTACCTGAGGTGAATGCTCACATGCCTTGTTATATGTATGTGAGAGAGGGACAGGGGAGCAAGGTGCTGTTACAACAGGAAAATGTTTGACCCAACTGCCTTCTCCTACAACTCTTCTCCCATCCACCTCAACTTCCGCCATCATCACTCTTGTGGGCTCAAGCCTTTCTGGAAGAGGCACACCAGAACCCTGGCTGGCTTTCCCAAATTAACTTTCAGTAGTACCTTACCTAAGATTGGGTGATATGGGTAATATGGCAGATACTGTGAAGCTCCACTTACCTGGACTGACTGACTGAGCTTCGCAGTGGAATTTTTCAGGTTTTTTAGGATAAAAATCACAGGCATGTCCCACTATCTCATGGATATTTTCCCTGGGACAGGATCCTTTTCTGTGGAGATTGTTCTGCATCCAATTGTGCCAACTGTATTTATCTCTAGTTTTGTTATGTAATTTCTCATTTGACTCAATTATACTATCTCCACATCCTCCGTGAACTTTGGGAGACATACTATATTTTAGATACAGCTGGGTTAGGTACTTAACTGGCAACACAAGAAGCAACCAGCTAGGGGGGAACTCCATTTGCAATCCTTCTTTCACATAAAAAACAGCAAACACTCTAGTTGTTCCCTTGGGAACAGAGGTGAGTTAATTAAAGCAATCAAAGGAATGTTATCACTTTCGCAGTCAGCTTCTTACCCTGAAGCAAAACTTGGATTTGATAGAAGATGGGGAATACCCTGTCCTGAAGTGGCCCAGGAAGGCTATAAGGTAAGAATGGAAGGAAGTGACTCATCCAATTCTCCACCTTTTGTCACTGAGAGCCAACGTTCTGTGTGTGTAGTCAGAACAGCAGATCAGAGTTTCGAGCGAGGCACAGTAATGGACAGAGAGACCTGAACTGAGGTACTGCAAGATGTCTCCCTAGAGGTCTTATGTGGGAGCAGGACATGTGGCGTGCCTATTGAATTGTTTTGGTTGTGCTTCCACCAATACTAACCACTGGCCTAGGTGTAAAATAAACTCAGATATCACTAAATGCCAAGAAGCCCCCAGTGACCTCTTCCCAGAGACTGCCAAATGATGTTGAGGAAGTACTGCAGGCACTGCTGAGGTGAGATTGGTGTGCAGAGGGAGCAGCTCGTTCCTGGTTCTGAGCAACTGGAACAAAAAATGTTGTCATCCATCATAAAGTTTTGCTCATTTTGACTCAAGGGTGCTGAAGGAGGCATAACACAGTTTATACAACTAGTTGCCAAGGTAGCATTTCCACCAGCTCTTTCCGCCCACCTAATGGGAATGAGCATCAGCCGGCCCATCCCCCGCCGTTCAGTGAGACAAGAAAGGATGAAAAATGTCAACTGAACAATTTAGAGTTTATGCCGGAAGATCATTTTTTAGTAAACAGTGGAAACGGGAAAGGCAAGAAGCAAAAGACTCATAGGTTTTGCCTCCAAATCTGACAATTAAATGCAGACAAAATAAAAAAGTGTTGCAGTGGGGTTAGAAGAGGCAAATGTCTCTCCTGTCACTGTGAGGGCCACATGGCCTTGCTGTTTACAGTCACCCACTGGCCAGTTTAGGGACCATCTGTGCAATAAGAGCAGAAGGAAGAAGAAGTGTGTGTGTGTGTGTGTGTGTGTGTGTGTGTGTGTGTCAGGAATGAGCATCTCAATCTGGGAAATATAGTAAGAAGGGGGATGGGGTGGCTGGCACATCTTGCTGCCTTGTAGATAAAGATGACTTCACTTTAGAGAAAAATCCAAATGTGACTCAGAGGACAACTTCTTATTGCACGGAATGACCTCAGCATGAGCCAGCAGGAATGTGCTTTGGCCAGGAGTGCTAATACAATCCATGGATGTCTCTGAAGGAAGCTTCCAAATTCTGACTACACAAAATCTCTCCAAAATCCTTGCAAAGCCAATATATCTAGTCTGGTACATTTCCCCTAACAAAGAAACACCTCCCCCAAATGCTAAAGTATTGTGGCATGAGAGTGCAGCAATAGATATACTACAACAGCCTAATTCAGCATTCCATAAGCCAACTCAGAAAATAGGGGGTTTCCTCAAAAAGCATTAAAACTGAACCTCAGATCAGAACCAAATTTGCCACAGACGAATCAGACAGTCTACCCTTGCTCTGTGCCAAATCTGGACAAAGGCTTTTTGAGTTAAGACTTTTAAAAAGTGGACTGTTTTACCTCCTCATGCAGACACAAGTGATCTCTTCTGTCTGCAGATTTAAAATAGACCAAATACTTTGAAAAGGCCACACTTGCTTACCTTGAAAGAGAATAGTTAATCCCAGCACCTATCATTTAATTTGGATGGAATCCAGGCTTCATGGGGGGGGGTTGTAATACTGATTTTGAAAAAAGTCACTTGAAAGGCAAAAAAATAATAATAATCCAAAACAAACAAAAACAAACAAACAAAAACCTTCTAACTTGCTAGCTTTCTTAGCAGCACAAATATTCTAAATGTAAATATTCTTAAATGCTTTTTCATAGTGGTTGAAAAATATTCCTGACATTTGCTTTGTGTTTGGGTGAGAAGTGGTTAACTGATGAGAATGATGAAGAGGCAACTTCTGTGATTCTCCCTTGTGTGGTGTCACTTTGTGAATGATAGCGAGCAGAAGAGGGTATCCCGTAGATTGGGATGGGCACGAAACAGAAAAATTGTGTTTCATTTCGTTCCATTTCATCCCTCTGCGGTTTGTTTCGTTTTGTAAGTAACAACATTTTTCAAAAAAAAAAAAATCATTACTTATGAAACAAAATGAATCCTCCACGGCACCAGTGCTCTAGCTGGTGCCCTGGGGGATTCAAAAGCCTCCTAGCAACCCCCCCAGCTGATTTTGACAGCTCAATCTCAGCTGGGAGGCAGGCAGGTAGAAGGAAAGAAGGAGCCAGGCAGAAGTAAATTCTCTGCTTGACTGCTCCTTTCTCCCCTGCCACCCCCTTCTCCTAGGGGGGTGCTTTGGACAGGGAATACTGTGGGTAGTGGGGCCAGCCCCCACTGCCCACAACTCTCCCTGTCCAGAAAACCTCTCTGGAAGGAGGGGGGAGCACAGGAGAAGAAAGGAGGCAACAGTAAATTCATACAGAGCTTCACTTTACCGCTGCTTCCTTCCTTCTTCCTTGCAATCCCTGCCTACCAGCTGGGGCTTTTTGATAAGTTGGGGTTTGGAGAGGGGACACCCCTCTCCCCACATCCCAACCTGTCAAAAAGCCCCAGCTGATATGCAGGGGGAGGGGTGAAAGGCAGAAGGGAGCAGGTTTTTCTGCCTCACTGCTCCATTCTGCCTTTTGACCCTCCCCTGCCTCCCAGCTGGGGCTTTTAGACAGTTTGGGGTGTGGGGGCAAAGGGGGCCTTCCATCTCCAAACGCTGACCTGTCAAAAAGGCACCAGCTGGTAGACAGGGGGGAAAAACTGCTCCGTTCTGCCTTTCACTCCTCCCTGTGCATACCAGCAGGGGCTTTTTGACAGGTCAGTGTGTGTGTGTGTGTGTGTGTGGATTTTAGGGAACCCCCTGAAATCTGGAAAGATTTGGGGGTAAAGGGACTTAGGTATGAAGCTCTAAAGGAGCTGGGGGCAGTAAATTGGCATGGAGCGTGGAGGCAATTGGGGAGTTAACACCATAAACTCCCTGATTTACCTCCATGCTCCAAGCACACTTCGCCAATTAACGACCCCCAGCCCCTTTAGAGCTTCATAACTAAGTCCCCCTGACCCCAGTGGTCGGGACGCCTTTGGGTCAGGACCCCTTTGGGGGTCGATCAACCCTTTCACAGGGGTTGCTGTGAGCCGGTGAAGAAGCTGGGTTAACAAACTTCTGACTAGGGGCAGCACTCATCCTGAAAGAAGCAAGGGCACCATGTGGTGATATGGGACATGACTTTGTTGGCTGTAGCCCTTGAAGACGCAAGTGGGGTGGGGTGAAAGGGCCTGCTTTATAGCAAGGTGTCCCGGCCTGCGTGGCCTCTGTTCTCTTTGGCCAGCAGCAAGGAAGGGATGGTCCAAGCATGGGCCCTTAGCGAGCAGGCCCAAGGTGTCCACGTGGACAGCCTAACTCCTGCTACGGTCTGGAACCAGACCAGCAGCTTTCCCTGGGATCGCAGCTGGCCTGCATGAGATGGCCGATGGATGGTTGACACCACATGAGGAGCAGAGCACATCTGCGCCAGGCCAGGTTGAAGATTTCGCCAGCGTAAACAATCCATGGGGGTTGTCCTGGAAAGCTCGCCCATTTAACTTGGGCCACTGAGGTGAAGGAGGCATCACACCACCTCTCCATGACTCCATTTCCTTCACAGTGACTGGCGGGCTACCCACGGCATTGCGCCACCTCCCGCATGCCTCCTTTATCTGCCCACTGGTTGGGCCACCGGTGCAGCCTAACGTGGCCTCGTGCCGCATCCCCCAACCCCCTGGTGCCTTGTGGGGACCTACTGTGGCATCGCACCACTTCTCCCATTCGGCCGGGCATCCTACTGCGACATTGTGCCACTTCCCACCACCACCACGTGCCTCATGTGGTCTAGTGCAACGTTGCGCTGGTGCCCGCCCACTTTGTTTACCCGCAGCCTCCCTCAAGGCATCTGGCAGGCCCATAGGGCCTAGCACAGCATTGCGGAGCCTCTCCTGACAGTAGCAGAGGGCCTAGCATGGCAGTGCAACCCCCCGCACCTTGTTTGGCCGCCACTGGCCTCACCACACTGGGTGGGCCTCACTGGGCATCATGCCGTCACTCCCTCGCAGCTCAATCGTGTCACCTTTCCCACCCACCAGCAACTGCGGCCTGGGCCGGTGGGCCCAGGTCGGTACCCACCCTCGGCTTGGCTGCACAGCACACGAGGCCCTGGTGAACGGGCCCACGTGGGTCTCCTGGGGCCCTTCAATCCCAGAGTGCATGAGTGGGGCCCTCGTGCTATAGGAGAGCCCACCCATCGCAAGTGCCTGTCAACCGTTGCCAGGCCTTCAGCGGGCCACAGATAGCTCAAGTGGTTTAGGTATTTAGGTTTGGGGTCACCACAACATGAGGAATTGCATTAAAGT
Source organism: Phrynocephalus versicolor (assembly GCA_023846285.1). NCBI lineage: Eukaryota > Metazoa > Chordata > Lepidosauria > Squamata > Agamidae > Phrynocephalus > Phrynocephalus versicolor. Next base: position 17,666,768 of record JAHTLZ010000010.1, on the reverse strand, counting down.
GTTGCGGCATTAGGAAGGTTGAGAACCACTGTCTTACCCCCAAATCTTTCCAGATTTCAGGCGGTTCCCTAAAATTGCTTCAGGAAGGTACCCCTGCTATTCTGCTGCCAACAAGTAGGCTGTCCTTTGTTAAAGCTTGGCATCCGTTTTCCTGGTGGCAATAAGGTCACCATATTCTGCAGTGATATCAGGCCAATTCCTGGTTTTTGGATCATGGAACAGAGGCACAATACCTCATATTAATAAATTGGAGATTGTTTTTTTAAAGAACTGAATGTTAAGTGTGTGTGTGTGTGTGTGTGTGTGACCGACTCTTCGTGACCCCATGTTCATGGAGTTTTCTTGGCAAGGTATACTGGAGTGGCTTGCCAGTTCCTACTGCAGGCGCCTACAGCACCTGGTATTCCCTGGTGGTCACCCATCCAAGTACTAACCAGGGCTGACCCAACTTAGCTTCCAAAATCAGGCGAGATCGGAGGTGCTTAGGGCATCTAGGCAATCAATCAATTAATCAATTAATTTAATTAATAAATTAATAAATTGGAGGTTGGTTTTTTTTAAAGAACTGAATGTTAAATATGTAAACTGGATCATCTTTTATCTTGCCTGGTTGATCTCACTAAGGCTATATGCATGCACAAGCCAGCGTGGCTCCAATGAAACATGTGGACCTCCAGATGTTGCTGGTTTAAAGCTTTCTTCCTCCTCCACCAGTGGTTATGCTAGCTAGAAGGAAGATACAATCTGGCAACATCTTGAAGGGTCCATGATGCCCTTCCCTGGATCGCAGAGTCAAATCAGGTTTGGGAAGACTTTAAATTCTCAATCCCACACAGATGTGAGAGCTCACTAAGTGACTCTGGTCCATAAACGCGTACCTCATCTATTCTGAAGGGTTTTGTGGAAAATGAAATGGTGTGGGGAAACCATGTACTCTGCCTTGAGTCCCTGCAGGTACAGTATGTGTGTGTGGAGGGGATGATATGTAATAAAATAAAATTTCACATGTTCTTTTTTTGGTCCTTGAGCCTTTCAAGTCATCCTGAAGAAATAATGCAAGGGGTGCAATGATATTTGTGGTTGTTGGATGCAATCTACTTGCAGATGTCTGAAGGCCGCACTAGCCGTAGCCATAACATGGGCGGTGGCGGCTGTATTTTGCTATTCCCACATCCATAAATACAGAGATGTAATTCGTAATGGATCCATTATCATAAAGGGCTGCCCTTGCAGCTTCTAAGAGCATTGCAAGGCTGCAGGAAGGTCTCATAGGCTCTTGCCAGAGCATTCACTGGCGATTTACACCATTACACTTTTGCTGGTGTAAATAACTTGGAGGACTGTGGACACTGAAATTAAACATTCCCTGGGGCTAAGCAAGCTCTTGTATTGGTTATCATGTCTACAATCCATGGTAATCGGGCAGTTTTTCACATGGACATAACCTTCTTATCCAGTGTAATAAGATTTTTTTTAAAAAATTATCAAGAGCTTTTCTTTTGTTAAACTTTAGAAACCATGAGGACCAAGCACGTTGAAAACCATATAGGAGAGAAACACCAGCCCTGCTATATTCACCAGTCTTCCCACCTCCTGGGATTTCCCTGGTCTCTGCTTTGCATAGGTAAAAGTAATAGATATCTCATATTCACCACCAAGGCAGCAGCTTGACTGAAGGAGCTGCCTTCACTTACCATTTACTGCAAGCACATTGCAGCCTGTAGCTCCCGTGCTGGCACTGCCTTGGCCTCCGCTCCCCCTTCCCCCAGTTTGCTTCCAGCCTCCAAGCTATTTAATGCACATGCCTATCTAAATCATGGCTGAAGGCTGGCCTGCTCATTCGCCTGTGCTCCATTACAGACAGAGCCCTGCATGGCTGCGATGCAGTTCCGTTTAGTTTGCAGAAAAAAAGCAGCCTCTCTGGAGAAACCCACCCAGGAGCTGTCCAGTGCTCAACTCTGGGATGATGGACGATTATGGACCATCTGCACTTTCAGAGTGGGATAGATTTATGAGCCATACAGACAGCTCAAAGAGTGTCCATTACTATAACTCACTAGGAAAGATTCTAATCAGGCCTTTTCTGCCACCACTGCAACGTCCAGGTTAAGAACTGGCAAGAAGGAAAATCAATTATGTTTTTTTAATATGCTCTTGGCAAGTACACAGGGCAAGGGGTGTGGGTGCGTGAGGATGAGTAGAACTTGACCTGGGATATCCCCATAGCACAAGCATCCACCTGTGGGTTTAAAACACTATTTGGGAACACAAACTCTGCATGGCACAGCTCAGCCCCTTGTAAAAGCTTGGCTGCTCCTCTGCCACACCCCACATAGAGGGGAGCCTCTGAGCAAGCAGGGGGCGCAGCCTAGAGGCTAGTGCCTCTGTGTGCAAAAAAGACATTGCAGTCAATATAAACAAACGGGTCTCTACCTTCCACTCTGAATGATGGCTAGGATTCTAAATGTTGAGGACAGGCCTATAAGTACTGAACCGAGCCAGTGTCTTTTTTAAAGTTGGTTTTGACTCTTGAGTTGAGCCCAAGGCAGCGGCTTCCTCAGGCTAAACATATATTCGAGGGAGGAAAGCAAATTCTTACAGCTAAGAATTTAAGTCACTTTGCACCTAAGAAGGCAGTCCTTTCACATCCTTTCCTGGGACACACACCATAAAGTGCTGCTGGTGGTGATGGAGTTCAATGTGTTAAGGAAGTCGAGAGCAAAGCCATCAGAAGGCTAGACTCCATTTGAAGAGCATGCTTTCTCTAAGCACAGAGATTTGAAAACCCAGTTGGAGAGTACAAGATTTCTCTCTCTCTCTCTCTCTCTCTCTTTCTCTCTCTCTCTCTCACACACACACAGACACACACAGACACACACACACACACACACACACACACACACACACACACACACACACACACACACATGCACACCTTCTGCAATATTCCTGGTCCAGCTCTCTTTTCTTTCTCCTCTCACCTTGTCACAAAAGGCCAAAGCCTCCGAATGGTAGAGGTATATGAAAGAATAACAATGACCATTTCCTTACACTTCTGCTGGTGTTTTTAGCCATGGATTACAGCTGTCAAGCGGCAATTAAAAAGGTGTCATAAAATGCCGAGTGTTCATATTTCATGGCTGTAAGTCTCTTCTGCTGCAGGAAGGAGGCTGTAGTAATGGTGGTGGTGGATGAATAATTTTTTTTTCCAGGGGAAATTTTGTGCAAAGAGTTCCTCTTTGAGGCAGGAGGAAGAGGAAAGAATGCATCTCTGCGCAGGCCTTTAAGTAGTTTCCTTCAGAGACACATTTTCTTCGTTCGTTGGCGGCCTGTGGATTCCTACTGGAGACCTAGCTTCTCTTCTGCAGGGTGTGTGCTTTGCGTTTTTTTAAAAAACAAGATCAGGGAGAAAAATGAGGTGGGTACATGGAATTTAAAAAGGTTGAGATGCTGCCATAAGCTGTGCAACATTCATCAGTAATGGCCGAAGACCTCATACCTCAAACTACATACTTCCCGTGTCTTCATAACTTCCCAGATCAGAGTGCCTCTGCATCAGTGCTGATGGAACATGTTTCTCTTGTTCACAAAAGTACTTCCAGTACCACAATTGTAACCCACCTTGAGACAGTAGTTGCTCTGCATGTCAGTAACACAACTGTGCTGGCTCTTTCCTTGCTATTGTACACTATTTGGAGAAACGTGGGACCACAGCTTCAACTCAAGAAAAACAAGACGGCAATAAAGGCAGTTTTCAGAACACAGTTCAATTTCTTCCTTCAGTTCAACTCCAAAGTCGAGACCAGGGAAGAGTACTGCATTTCACAGTTGAACACAGGGAGTATAAACTTCTTGAATCAAGTCCTGCTTCCATTATAAACTTCTAAGAGGGCTGGCAAAGGGGGCTGGCTACAATCCTACTGGCATCTTACACTTGACACAACTTGCCTCCAATCATTAGATGTTATTTGTGTCATACTTGTGGGTGTAATTAACCAGATTTTGGCCATAGGCTGAACTATTACACTTGGTGTAGTGTGAAGTTCAAGGAGATCACCCTGCGTGTTTAACTGTGCAATGAATTATGCCACTGACCATATAATTAACCACACATCTGTGTCTGCAGAACTGCTTTCAGGATTAGACTTCTGCCTCAGTGCACGTTTCACAATATCAGTTTTGTAGGCACAGGCCAGCTATACAACAGGATCTCACACACTGTCTCTAAGTCTGAGCACAGACCCTCAAAGTGCTATAGAGGGATGGGAAAGAGAGAGAGGAAGAGAGAACACACACACACACACACACAAATACACACTCAACCACCAAGGTTTGTCAAAAGGGGTGTGGAATATTTGTTATTGCAGTTTTTGGAAGGGGGTGATTTTTGATGGAGGAAATAGGCAAGTTTCTCTTCTGACTCTTGTTCTTCTGATCAATACAGGTTTCTACTGGGATGCTAAGAGTCCAGAGGAAGATGCCTCCTAAATTTGTTGCCTGCTGCATATGTCACTTGCGGACTTCCAGTATTGAAACATCCAGAGGGACATGGTTTCCCCAACCTTTATGCAAGAGGGGTGTTACTGAGGTTATGTATGTGAAACATATGCTTTGAACAAACAAATAACCCATACATTCCAGTCATTTTTAAAAATTACAGCTGCTTTTATGCCTAATGAGATAATAAAAAGATGAATATTACTTCTAAGAAAGCCACACAGTCTGGAAGTCTAATTTAGCCTGACTTCTAAAGAAAATATTTGGAGATTTGACAATGGGTTTTCATTGGACGGGTGGAAAAGAGGAATAAGCCAGTGAGGTTCCCACTACATGAGAAGCTGAAGTTAAGGACACATTGTCTGCATGATGATGCAGAGTATGTACTATGCAGCTGGTAGCAAAGTCCCTGTTTTATGTAATGCTGCTACTAGTTGAGAACTTGTGTCCTGCCTATTCTTTCCTGAGCTGAAGAAACAGGTCCATGAAGAGCAGAGGCTTGTGCACATGTTTCAGAAGCAACTGGACTCAAGAGTCAAGTCTTACACACAGTTGTGTCTCACCCTTGTCTAGGTCCAGGACCGTGAGAGTGGCCTCCAAACTAAGCAACTCCATTCAGGTCAGCCTGAGGGGCTGGGCTGGGCTGGGCTGACAGTCGAGAGAGTGAGGCAATCATATCTGACAACAGGGGCTGGATGAGACCGAGGTGGAAGCCTGATTGCTGTTCTTTGTGGGCTCCACAGTGGTTGTGCTCTGCCACATAGCCTGCCTTGGCCCTCCACACTAACCTGCACTGCTGGATGCTCTTCCATAACCATGTGAAGTAGGGCTCAACTATGGGTCCAGCCACCATCTTATACATGAAAGGAGGAGTTGCATTTTTGCCTAAGGCAGCAAAATGTCTTCGTTTTAACATCTCTTTGGTTTATAAATCTAGGCAGCAAGCCATTTCCAGAGGACTGAACTATTCCACTAAACTCTGTCCCTTTCCACCATAGGCACACTTAAAGGCTAGAATAAAAACAAAACAAAATGAGGGAAAAGCGAATTTCAGTAGGAGCAGAAGTTGACGCTGTACAGTCTGAGCATGAATTATAGAACAGGTGGGAAAATGCATTTCTTTTCACACTAGTAAAATGTGATTTGGGGAGGAGCTGAAATGGAAATATTCCCAAATGTTCAACATTTTCAAGAACACAGAATTTCCACTTGCCATATTGGAGTTGGGGGTGGGGGGAGTGAGTAATATAGAAAAAGGCATTTTGATTTAATGATTTGTCAGAATGCAATATGATTGATTTGGAGCACTGGATTTATTTCATTTCCTGTTTTAGAACCCAGTATCTGAAGCAGCCATCTCAAGATGAAGCAAGTTCTACCCAAATTAGTTCCTTACAGAAACACATTTCCCTTCCTTGGACATTTGAGTCAAGAATCTGCATGGAGCTAAACTGAGCTCACTTCGTACACAAACCAAATCATAAAAAAGCCTTGATTTTGCCAGCCTAGTTTCCGCAATGGATCCGGCACATAATGCTGTCAGTGGTGAATGAGATTATAGACTGCATCTGTCTATGGTGTTGAACCAAGCTGTGAATAATTGTTTATTAGCTTAGGAGAAAAGGCTCAACATTTCCTTTTATACTATGTTGAATTTCAGAAAAAGCTGTGGAGAGAAAAAGGCAGACAAACCATGGAGCACCATGTTAAGGCAGGTATTCCATTCCCCTTCAGGCACCCCTCTCTCACACATCTGATACTTCCAAAATTGACAAGTGGTTCTGTTGCTAAACAATAAACACAAGAGAGTATTCTCCCTCTATTGAACACAGTTATTCCATATGGTAGCAGACTGGTTTACAAATGGCCTGATAGCAACTCCACTTCCTTGATGAGGAGAAATGAAAACAAAAAACAAAACAAACAAAAAGCAAGCCTCTGAGAGAGCTATATGAGATCTTGTTGGAGAAATTAGGCAGCTTATTTTTGTACAAACTAAGATGACTGTCTCTTGCCACCAGCCAATTAGCAATGCGCCTTTTCCCGGGCTTGAAGCAAACCCTCACTCAATCCTCTTGTCTGCTTGCATCCGGTTGTTTTGTTTGCTCTCTCTTTTCCTCTCTAAATTTCAACCAGAGCAGACCTACTTCCTGACCTCAGGTAGTTGCATGGACTGATCCCACTTCAAGACGGGTGAGAGATCTATCCCCCCCCCCTTTAAATCTCTCTCTACTTTTCTGACTGTAACAGAAGATCAAATGTGAGTAAAGATGTTTTCCTTTATTCTACTTCAGCTACTTGTAGAGTGGTTTCATATGTGAAGGGCTAGTTTCAATGTGGAAGCAAGCAACCTGGGTGGACAGGGAATTTTAGCTATTTTCTACCACATTTTCCTTGTGCTATAGCTGTTTATTTTATTTTATTTTTTGTACTTTATGATCTGTTATCCTAAAGGGAATTAACCAGAATTTCTGCAATAAGGTCTGTGTAAAAATGGCTTGTTTTGTGCCTTCTTCTGCTTGGAAAGCTTTGGAAAGGTAGGTTCATATTATGGTTCATAAATACCACCAGTGAGGTTCACATCCTTCCAGCAACACATTTCTGTGCCCTGTAGATGTTGTTGTAGTTGCCCTAGTCTGATTATATTTCTCTCTTCTGCAGAGCAAACTGTAGACAAAAGTCAACCACACAATTTTCTGCACAGCGCACATCTTCTACAACAGTGATGGTGAACCTATGGCACGGGTGCCAAAGATGGCACTCAGAACCCTTTCTGTGGGCACCTGACATTGCCCCTTCATAGCCACCTGTATACAGGTTAAATTACTGTATTGGCACTTTGCAAAAAAAATTAGTGGGTTTTGAATTGCAGTTTGGGCACTCGGTCTCTAAAAGGTTCGCCATCACTGTTCTACAAGATGCCAGATAGCAGCTAGATAGTCATTAGAGAGAAGCAAACTCCAAACTAAGTTGGAGCAATACAGACAGGGCATTTATGCTTGGTTGTTTGCTTTGAAGAGGGAAGAATGGAGACAGGGATGGCTAGTCCAAAACAACATGTTCTGCTGACAGACACCCATAACTGAGAATTTTTCTTATGACTAATTCAGGCATGTCCAAACTTCAGCACTCCTGATGTCTTGGACCACAACTCCCAGAATTCCAAGTCCGTATTTCCAATGGCAAAGGACTGTGGGAGTTGTTGTCCAAAACATCTGGAGGGCTGAAGTTTGGACATGCCTGGACTGATTGCTCTATCACCAGATAAAACTGATTGTACATTAGGGCTGGAAACAGCTATTCAAGCAATCATAGGCTTTAGGCTTCTACTTCCAGCACCCAGTGTCCTAGGTTTGCTTCACGCAACTGATATTAGGAATTCCTGCTCTCTTTCAGCTTAGGGGGCATCTCTGAAGCACTGAGGTGATGGTCACAAGTGTGAAGAAGTAACATAAGCATTGCCATCTGATTGGCTTCTGCTCCAGGTGACCTCTGGCATGACCAGGCGGGCGGGTGTGGGTGGAATAAGCTCAATACCAGGGCTTGCTGCCTTTTTGTTAGGGACAAAAGTCTCTGCTTTTCTAATGGCATACAGACAGAAACATGGCAGACTGTAATACCAACCATGCCCATCTCTCTGGGAAGAAAAGGTAAAAGGGGGGAGGTAAAAAAAAAACCCTCTAGTAAATTCCTTCTTATATTCCCTTATCAAACCCATCAAATACAATGACATGCAAGGAAAGCCATATCCCTCTCTAGGCCCATTGTGCCGTGCTCAAGTAGAACCGTACTCGATCGCTTCTTATTTTGTGTAATATTCATCATGCTGGTTTATTTATGGGCCCCCTTATTCAGGAAGGTATTTTTTCAGGCCTGGTGAATAAAACATAAGCCTCTGCAGTTTGTCAGAATGCATGCAGCCTTTCTGAAGTTGGCCTGACAAACGGTCTTTGGTTTTCTCTGACGACTGCACTTTGAGAGGAATACATTTGTATTTGGATTCTTGGCACTCAGGGGAGGTACAAAAACTTTCCCCCGCGGAATAAGGGGGAATAATACAGCCTTCTGGCAAATGGCGATAAAAACCATTGTGGATCATTGTAGGCTGCAAAGCAAAACAAAACAAAAAAGGCAAGGCGCGTGTACCAGAGACAACTGCACATTGCTGGGCTGGGTGTATATGCTACTTAAGGAGATGTGTTGGGGGGGGGGGGAGGAAGAGAAGACATGGGATTCTATATAAAAGGAATTCTGTAACCCACAGGCAGAAGAAGCTGTCCTGGAGAGCTTCAGTGCCCTTTCTCCAACTTCAGCTGACCTGTGCTGTCCCCACACTAGTTCACCTTGCAGGCGTCTGGTTTCCATCAAATTTCTACTTCCTGTCCCTAAACCAGGTGCCTGCAGAAATAATAAAAGCAGTGTGGAAATAATAAATGCAATAGGCATGCTACCTTCCAAACCAACTCTTAGTCTTCTTAGTCCATCAGATTTCAACTAGCAGTATTTCAAAGCGAATTAAATTACAGAGGGGAGGGGAGTGTCTAGGCTACTACCCCAGAGGCATGATGCCTCACACTATGCCACCTTTTGGACAGCGGTGTCTCTACCCACCTAGTCAATACTGTTTCAGCCCACATGGTTTCCATTCTAGCGGGAAGACCCTGACTCAGCCATGAAGTGTTGGCTACACTCCCCTCTCCTTTTCTGCATTGTTTCCTCTGTCCATTCACAGTTTGCCTCCTGAGGCCTTTGCTTCCCCCATTTCCAGTATGCTCCTGCTTATAGACTCAATGTCTCATTGTCTTTTCCTACTTTTGCCCTATTACATATTCCATCCCTTAGCGGAGTGGAACCAAACAGATTATTAGCTGTTTCATTGGCATGCTCAGGCGGAGGGGTTTGCTCCAGGGAGAAACAGATTAGTTTAACCTAGCCATTGGGAATTGGGATTATTTCCTTGGTAACTGTTTCTGGGACAAGAGGTACACTACTGGGAGACATAAACACCTCCCACAGCATCTCAGGGCCATATGATTAAGTTAGTAGAGAAAGGACATGGAACAGACAAGTAAATATTACAGAACTCATGGCTGCCTTGCAAGTTCCCCTGTCGAACCATCTTGTTAAAGGGCCTGTCAAGATGGCAGCTTCCTTCATAGTTGTGTCACAGTGACAAAGTACTCACAGGTGCTTCACAATGGAGTCAGTGCCGAAGCTCAGGCCTTCGACAGGCTGACAGTAGTACCACCTAGCAGTAAAGAACAACTTTTGGGGCATTGGTTGCAGAATGACTGTTTTTGACTACACCAGTACCACCTTTGCGGATATTTTCAGTCCCCATCTGTCCTTCAAAGTAGCAGGGGTGAGCAGCTCCCGTGCGGCTTGCTGCTCTCAGGAACAAAGAATTAGCTCATTCACCTGCAATGCCAATTCAAGATAAATGATAGGTGGTCGCTATGAAGCACAACGAGCCTTGAGCACAAACACTGCCTTCAGTCTAACCCTTAGCCTACTTTCCTGCCTGGAGGTACTCCGAGGACAAGTGTAATACGAATTGCAACATGACATATATATACTGGAGGGAAAATGCTACACTGCATCCACTGGTACCAGGGCGTGTTGTAACCCTTGTCATAGAATGTATTCCTCGACCTTAGGTTTATGGAGAAGGGTATCGAAGCTGCTGTTAATGTGCATATATGAGAAACAGAATGTATGTATATATGGGGGAGAAATAATCCTCTACTTTTGAAGAAGGGGTGCAATCATGGCTATTTATTTTAAACAAAAAAAAAATTGAAATGCCGGGATTAAGACATCATTGCTGCTACTTCTACAAGGGATGCATCACCTCTGGAGAGAAGGCAGGAAAGGGGGAAAATAAGAAAATGACACTCACAACAAACCCTCAGGAGGGAGACTCAAAACAACCTCCTTTTTCTTCAAGTAGTTCCAAGGAAAGTTTTGTGCCAGTTTCTGAGGGGGATCTTCTGTGGGCACAGGTTTTGCCCCCTCCCTGGATACCACAAAGTCCTTCCGCCACCTGGCCCATTTTTGAAGAAGTCTTTTGCCTTCTCTTCTCCCTACCTTTAGCCTCCCCTCCCAGTCTATTGCCTCCTTAGTCTTGGAAGCGGTGGCGGCAATAGGAGGTCGTGTAGCAGCATAATTGATGGCACGTTCATGACAGGGAATGACAACAGCTTATACTGTACAGTACATGCAAATGTAGTGATGGTGGCAGGTTACATGGCTATTATGAAAGGGGGACCCAACTTGAAAAAGATTGGGAACCATGGAATTTGATGAACAACCAGGTGAAGTAGGGGGAAGCAGGGGAATTTTAAATAGTTTTCCTTTCTTAATCAGCTTCTGTCTAAGTACCAAAGAAAACATTCCCTGACCTTTGAAAGAACATGCCCTCTAGGAAACCTTTGAATTTGAGCTGGTTGCTTAGATGTTTGTGGATTATCATACACTGCATTTCTCTCTCTTGGAGGACTAATCTTCAGGTATGCTGGACCATGAAAAAGAGCAAAGGTTGAATCAAGAGGAATAATTAAATGCCTCCAATGCCTCCCCGCTTCCTACCAAATAAAATGTAGCCAGATACAACTGAGGTGGTCTTGATATGACACATATATCCCAGATTTTTAAATCTGGCTATGTTTAGGTTCAAGAGATAAGAGCCAATCTTTTGTGCCATTATGATTAGCCATAGTGGAGGTGGAGCTACAGATGAAGGGCGGGGATAGCGAGATTGAGGAGCATCTATAACCAAGAGTACCAAAATGCTTTCAAAGGTCTCTTTCCTCAAAAAGCCTCTTGAGTTAAAACAATGCATTGTCTTTTATTGCATCTAGCAATGTTCAAAAGGCAGGGAAGAGATTAAAGTTATTATCAGCTCCTTACTGATGTGTGGAACAATTAAAAAGTATTATAAGGCAGGCAATTTCAATGCAAAAAAGTGGAATGATCAATAAAGACAAAAAAGCAGGATGAATGATGTATTTTTTTAAAAAGGAAAATTTCAGGAAAAGAAATTGTAAACAGATTAGAAGGCATTCCCCCCCCCCCTAGATTCTAGTACAACAGGGCCAAGGAAACCTTGCTATGCTCAAGGGTGGGCACTGTAAGGCAGATCTTTTTGTGAAGTAGTTTTGAGTTAGTCCTCAGTGCCAGCAAGTCAAAACAACTCTAGGTTTTGCTAATAAACACTGCTTTTAAACATCCCAACGCCTTGTCCTTTAAATGAAACAGCAAAGAACATTTGTGCAGCCAACACGTATATAGCAGGCCTTCAAATCAAAGGCTTTATTTTTGTTTTACAAAAAAAAAAATTCTCAACACCAATATAATGCATACAAAACAAGTCCAAATATTCCAACAGGATATTCAGTTTTGGGAGTACAATACTGTGTTCGTTACTAAAAACGTCCTTAAAGCTTTAAGCCTTTTAAGGAGGGCCCAGGCAAACTGGAGCAGGTTCTAACGGAGGGCACCAAAGATGGTGAGTGGCATAGAAGAGAGATCCTCTGAGTCAAGGTAGTAGCCTCTGGTTTGTTCAGCTTGGAGAAGAGAAAAGAGGGGGGGCATCGTAGGGGAAAATGAAAGCACTCTTCAAATATCTGAAGGGCTGTCACAGAGAAGAGAGTAATGATTTGCTCTATGCAGCCCCAGAGGGTAGGAGGCTAGATTGAATGGGCTTATGCTGAGAAAGGGGTAGAGTTGGAATGAACAAGATGAGAAATGTTGTGATGGTGAAAGCAGGTCAACAATGGAATTACTTACTAGGGTGTGTGTGGGGGGAAGAGGGTTCTCCCTCATTGGAGGCACCTTCAAGCAGAGGATGGGTACCTGATGTTACTTCAGCTTTGGATTTTATACATTCATCACAAGATCAAGTTGCACATGATGTATCTTACAAGGTCCCCCTATGATTCTAGGTCTACACGTATCCTTTGTGGCTCCATATACCCACTTCCCTCTTCTGACTGGCTTCACTCTCCATTTTACCAGCCGAGGAATTTGGGCTCCTACTTAAGTCCCCATTATAAAAACAAACCATTAGGGGGGGAGGCGTGGCGGTGGAAGAGAAGCCAATAAATCTCCCTGTGCCACCGTATGGTAATGGATAGGGTTATTTGCGCCAGCATTTTGGAAATAAGCAAACCAATGTCAGGGAACGGGAGGCGTGGGGTGGGGGTGGGGAAACTCTTCCATAGTAGAAGCATTAAAATGCAGTTTCTCGTTTTTATAAAAAAGAAGCTGTTCATGGATTTATAAATGAGGATGACTTAGTATCTGCTCATCTCAAAGCGAACTACGTTTGTAGGAAAGAACAAAAATGCTATTGCAACGAACTGTGACAATTCAGAGATGAGTTCACATACCACAGGCCTGCTTTGAGCAACTGCAGCCACAGCACCGTCTTCAGGGTATGATAAGTAGTGCTCATTAGCTAAGTATGTGGACAGATCACTCACTACTAGGAAAGACATCAATTGCCAACTCCTACTCAAGGTACCGGGAGCAAAGGCCCAGCAAAAACGAAGTTCACCTCTACAAGGGTCTCCCAAGCCTTCCTTTGTCCCCAAACCTGGAACTTAGGAAGTTATTGTGCCTCCCTCATCTTCTGAGAAGACCGGCAGAGAGATTGTTCCACACCTCTCCATTTCCATTGTGCTCCTGTTTTATTTTTGTCTAGGTTTTGGTGAGCAAGGATTTTGAGACCATAATCCCCATGGAGGAGCGCTTGGCAGTGGCAGCATCCAAATATTTGTTCATGGAGTCCACCAGAGATGTATTAGAAAAGAACAAAAGGCCATGGAAGAAACAAACATTCTGTGACATCCTTGGACACAGTCCCTAATTCTCTCTGGCTTCGATAGTTCTTACATTAGCAGAAATTGGAAAAGGCTCAGCCTGGGAATCAAGAATGCTATTGCAACCCCTTGTCCAAACACTGCCCCAAAATATCAGGTTGGATGGCTCAGTGGTCTGGCCTCAGAAGCCCTTTCTGTATTTTCAGTATGCCCAATCATCAACCATGTGGAGGGGGCCTGCACCCAGAGACCCCACCTTTGACCCTACGGCACTCATCCATTCCTCAATGGATATACAGGGTTCAGAGGTACAATGACTATGGGCACTGCTAGACTGTCTTTAACTACTGTCCAACTGTGGAACAGACTACCTTGGAAAGTGGTGGGCTGTCCACTGGAGGTTTTTAAACTGAGGTTGGGGTGACCATCTGCCTAGGATGCTTTGGGTGGGGATTCTTGAATTGGTGGGTAGGTGGAGCTTGGACTAGACAACCCTTTCCAATTTTGTAGGTCTGGGATACTTTTGTTCTAAAAATGTGGAGAGGGTTACCATTGGGCATCTATGTCTGTCTGTACATATGCCTGTACATATGCATGAATTTAACATTTTGGTTTCTAGGCTTTGCCTTGAGGCCCCTGGAATGGGTAAAGTGCTTCAAATGGGAAAAGAGAAGCCAAAATAAAACCCCTTTAGACTGTAATCATAGAGAACATTTCACCTAAGTAGAGAGAAGCACATAAACCTCTATGAAAGAGGCCCCAGGAGTACCCCATCTCATCTGTCTATAAACAGTTTAATAAGACCGTGTGCTTTATTCATTAGGAATGAGGAAGAAGGCTGAACCCCAGCCACATGGCCAGATTGAGACTCTGAGCCAAAGATCAGACAGATGGTGCTAAATGCCGAAACCTCCAGAGATGAAAGGAGCAACCCGTGCTTCTGATGTCTAAATGCTGTAATCACTTCATTGTTCCTGTCTGTCTAGAGTCAAATTTAAGGGAAAGCAGAGGCACCTGCCTTGTTTAGTTATACAGTATTTAAGTTTCAGCAACATGGGAATACCCTTGCTCTCTCCAAATTGGCCCCTTGCCCTGCCCACAGTAAAGGGAGCTGTGAGATCCTTGTGCTTCTCGAATGCTCATTTACTTATGTTAAACATTTCCATTGAATTCTATGGAGATATATGGCTGCAACTGCAAAATTTTTAAAAATATCTCCCCACCCCTTAGATCTTGTTTCCAGACCAAAGGTATTACTGAATTGACACCTGTATTTATTTACTACATACACTGAGATGTTCAGGACTGTTATGTATCCAGGCCATTACAAACAAAAGCACAGTATAAAATATAGAATAGGTTACCATGTAAAAGTGTTTCCCAGGCACAACTGTAATACAATGTCATTATTAATGTTATTACTTTATTCATAATAGCCTTTGCTTTCAACGTCTGGGTGTTCTTCTCTCCCACTTGGCTTCCAGCATCAATGCATTTAATGGCTCTCTTAAGAGAATGATTCTGATCCAAAGAGCTCCATAGTTCCCTGGTCTGCTTCCTCTTTGCAGAACTCTGTGTTTTATCAAAAAGGATGGCTCACGAAATCTGTGCCTTTGCGGTGGAGCGTTGTGTGGTGGCTTTTTCTTCTTCTGTACAAACCGACTTCTTTTCCTTTCCAAATCCCATACACAGATCCGTTTGCTCATTAAAGCTTCAATAACTGTGTGACAATAATTTGCACCTAGAACCATAGAACAATTGAGTCTGAAGGGGCCTAAAAGGCCAACAAGTCCAACCCCCTGCTCAATGCAGCAATTCACATCAAAGCAGATCCGACAAATGGTTGACAAATTTTCTCTCGAAGGCCTCCAATTTCGGAGCGCTCACCATCTCCCAAATGAACTGGTTCCATTGCTGTACTGCTCTAACAGTTAAGAGGGCTTTCCTGTTATTCAGCCTAAATGTGTGTGTTGTGTCGTTAACAGTCGTGACCGACGCTTCGTGACCCCATGTCCATGGAGTTTTCTTGGCAGGAATACTGGAGTGGTTTGCCAGCTCCTACTCCAGGCAGGCACCTACAGTGCCTGGTATTCCCTGGTGGTTTCCCATCCAAGTACTAACCAGGGCCGACCCTGCTTAGCTTCCGAAATCAGGCGAGAACGGATGGGCTTAGGGCATCTAGGCAGGCAGCCTAAACGTGGCTCCCTGTAACTTGAGCTCAGTATTATATGTCCACCCTCTGGAAAGATCAAGGCTGGATCCTGCTCCTCCTCTGTAAGATTACCTTTCAAGTATTTGAAAAGCGATATACCATCCCGCTTGTCTTCTTTCCTCAAGGCTAAACACACCCTGTTCTTTTGTTTATTCCTCAAAGGCAAGGTTCCCTTGAAGGGCTCTCTCTCTCTCTCTCTCTCTGTGTGTGTGTGTGTGTGTGTGTGCGCACGCACACACACACACACACACACACATACATGCACATTTGCCACCCTCCATGGTTGCAACCATTTTTGTTTTGTCATAGGGCTGAACATTAGAACTGGCTTGCTATCATCCTTCTTAAAGTGTAGTCTCCAGAACTGGACACAGTGCTGAAGGAGAGGGCTAGCCACTGCTGAATAGAGGGGGTCTAGTACTTGGGTGGGAGACCACCAGGGAATACCAGGTGCTGTAGGCGCCTGAACTGGCAAACCACTCCAGTATTCCTGACAAGAAAACTGCATGGACATGGAGTCATGAAGAGTCAGTCGGTCACAACTGTAATGACACAACACAACACACTACTTCACTGGATTTGGAGACTACCAGTATACAGCACTTCTGTTAATTTTGACCTCGCTGCCAGATGGGCAGTATAAAAATCCAATAAATTAAAAAATAATAATGCATAATATTGTTTGCCTTTTTCCCCCCAGCCACATAGCACTGTTAACTCATTTTCAGCTTGCGATCTGCAGCAATTCCAAGATCCTTCTCATTTGTGGGATTAGTGAGCCAAATATCCCACACATTGTAACTGTGCATTTGGTTTTTAACCCCTGGCTACAGAACTTTACACTTATCCCTCTTAAATTTCCCTCTTTTGTTTCAAACCAGTGCCTAAGTCTATCAAGATATTTTTGAGTGTTGTTTGTTCCCGTCTCTCAAGGTTTAATATACCTTCTCCATTACCTTGCCTCAAGAACAGAAACCAGAATGGGAACAAGTGGTCAATTCTTGTGGTGGAGCAATGTGAAGGGGGATGAACAAGTCCCTACTGGGACTGGTGCCTTTCCTTCTCCTCATACATTTTCTGGAGTAGAGGGTGAACAGAGGAGGTGGCTGGTTCTGATGATGATATGAGAAGTTCTAGAATTCTAGAATGATCCTGTCCTGGATTATGGAACCTCTGGCAGTTAGAACAAAACAGACTGCAAAGAGCTCCAAAAGGATCTCTCAGAAAGGGGGGTTAGGCATGAAGATGGCAACGGAGATGCCATGTCAACAAACACAAAGTGAAGCCCATTGGCCCATGATTCCTACTTCACATATACAATAATGGAGTTTGAGCTGGTAGTGGCACACCAAGAAAGAAATTTTGGAATTATGATGGACAGCTTGGTGTTGTGCATTTTATATCACCATTTCCAATTCGAACACCGTTAGAAAAATCAACTGAAAATGTCAATGGAAATTACTGTACAGTGAAACTGCCAGCACCAGGCTACTTTTACACCAATCCATAATGTGACTACATCTGGCAGTCTATTTTTGCAATTTTGAAACAGCCTTTTGTATCCATCCATCATCATGTTTTTATTGTCATCCCCCATACATAATCCCATGCCATCCACACTCTTGACCACTTCCCTATTCAGCCCCTACCTGCAGGTCACTTAGGGCCAAAGTGCTGGTCTCAATACAGATCCCTGAGGGACCCTGGCTTCCCAGGTCCCATGCCCCCACTGGCAGAAGTGGACATTTACTCCACCTTTCTGCTCCCTGTTCTCTCTCTTCCTTCGGGGAGAAAGGCGGCATAGAAATAAAGATTTTTTTTCCATTTTATTCATTAATAACTAGCTGTCAATGTACAATAGTTCTCCTCTTATCCCTTGGCTGCTAAATATACTCACAAATCTTTGATGAGGAATTTTAACATAGATGCGCATACACCCCAAAACAACAGTCTGATGAGTATTAAAGCTCCCCTCTGTCCTGTGGCTATCAAAAGCATCCATAGGGCAAAAGAGAGAGACCTATGGCGCCTCAGACCCCGAACAGGGAGGAATAGGAAGCTTCCAATATGCTTCTTGAATTAATTATTCCCAGCTTTGGATGTAGTTTGTGCCAGCATAGCCTTGTGCAACAGGATATTGCCCAGTGTTAACCTGATCACGGTACTTCTACTCGTATACTGGCACTTCAAAGAACTCTAAAAGAATAGTGAAACAGAAGGCAACTTTGCAGAAGCTATGGCTTTTATTAGCAAAAGAAAAAAAGTCTCCTACTTATATGCCTGACAATTTTTCTGTAATAACATTTTCCACCAATTTATGTGCAACAAACATTAAGTTAACTAGTCTGCAATTTCAAGATCTCCCTGGACCTCTTCATAACAACTGGCCTTACATTGGCTAGTCTTCTGGTATAGGGACATGTTAAATATTTTAGTGATGAGATCAGTAATTTCACATTTGAGATGTATAAGAATTCTCAGATGGATACCATCTGGACTCAGTGATTATAAAGTACATAGGAACTTGTTATAAACAACTTTCTCCAACTTGGTATCTTCAGTACAAGCTGGAATATAGCTCTCATTGGTGCCAAGATGATGATGATGATGATGATGATGATGATGATGGAACTTTTAGTGCAAACTCATCTAGGAGTATCAAGATGGGAAAGACTACTAGAAAGAGAAATCTGCTTGCATTTAGTATCCATTGCCCAATTAACAATACAAACATCTCTCCCTGCTTGTCTGCTGCAGGAGGATGAAAGAAAGAGACCCAAGAATTACTCCTAACACAAGTGGTTTTATTAAAATATCAAGCTTATTAAGTGTTGAAAGGGCACTTTGTTTTAATGACACTGTTAATGTACACTTGATTTCATTTGCTCACCACCAGTGGTGGAAGCCACTCAGAGGAAGAGACAAATGGAGCTGACTCAGTGCTCAAGCAGAAGCTGTTGACTGAGCATGGCAGCAGCACCATGGCAAAGCAAACAAAACCTGCATTGGTTGGATATATAGTAGGTCACACAGGTCATCACTGGCATGTGTGAAAATGGGGGAGGAGGAAGAGAGAGACTCTAGTTCTCTCAAATCAAAATTACAATGCTGTTTGTGCTATATTTGTATGTTACTCATTGGCCCTGGTCATCACATCTTTCTTGGGTACTATGCTTCATAGGTGAGCTCACATCCTGCCCTACTTCTTTCAAGACTCTGGATGCCCCAGAGAAGGGAGTCTCCTCCCCCCCCTTTTTTTTTTTGCTGGGGGAGTAGCAACACAGACCCAATTATTGAATCTATGTACTGTATATATGTATTTGAGGATGTGTGGGTGTGGATATGTCTTAAGTACCAAGTAAATCAAAGCAGGGGAAAGCTTATGATTAACAAGGAAACTGGGATGAGGAGTAAGAAAAGACACAGGAAACTGATAGTGAGCATTACGGCACCAGCTGTCTATCCAAGAAAGTATAAAGCCAAGAAATAGAATTTCTTCTAGAATTTCCATTCTAGAATTTTGGAGTTTATACTCCAAAAGCCAAAGCTATCGAGGAGGACCTGAACTAACTCTGAGACTGGTAAAATAACGTGGCATACTAATTTAGCAGAGGAGACGAACTCTGTGCGTACTTCCAATCATAGCATATCCAAAGTGGGTGTATTTATTTTTTTGTCTCATTTATGAGTCACCTTTCTCCTGATGACGGGACTCAAGGCTGCTCAGAGTGTTCAATACTTGTCAAAGGGTTAAAAAAATTAAATTAAAGCATGATAAATTACACATTAAAACAATTAAACTAAAATAGTAATTAAAAGAACATTAAGCAAGTAAAACATTTAAAACTTTAAAAACAATTTTGCTTAGTGAAAATTCAGCATTTGGGGACTCCATTACCATTATTAAAAACAGCTTGACAAGTAAGGTATTCAACTGTCAGCAGGATGATAAAAGGGGACAGGTCTGATCTAACTTATTGCTTTATTTTATTTGTTCAAAATAAATAGATTTATTTTAAAAAATCAACGGTTTCAACTGTAGTTCTGTTGTTGTTCCATATTCTCTGAATTTATCCTAAGCAAAACTATCATCATTTACAGGCTTGCAGTGTTGTGATAAGTCAATGATAGAGCACAGGGGAAGGATTGTTAGCATTAGAACATTTAATTCTCTAGGGAAGATATTTCTCTATTTCCACTGCTCTCATGTGCCCAGAAAGGTGCTGAGTCTGGGGCAAGAGCTGTGAGGGTTCTGGAATGACTTGGATCAGATTCCTGACTAGAAATTAATTTCACTTGTTCCTGTCTGGGGAACTTGGAGTTTGTCTGGACGTAGGTTATCTAACAGGCTATGCGAGAAGGCAACTCCATAATGAAACTGGAATAGTCACAAAGCAACAATGGAAGGAGCAGAAGACCAGGTGCACTAAGAGCAAAATGAGCACCATATCAGATACAGCCCAGATAACACATCTATGCATCACACTGTACTCTTGAAATCATTTGATTCTGCTGTATAACACAGGAACAGAATACAAGAGCCAGGAATAGGCCTCTGCTGTAATGTCAGCATATCAGTTACTACAGTTGCAATATTATCTAACCAGCACAGTAAAAAGACTGAGTCTAGATTGAAGGCCTATCACATTATCAATGGGACAGTGTGCAATCAACATGCAAATTTAACCAGCGCTAGTCATTTATTACAGAAAATATTTTTAGTCAACAATTCAGTCCAATTCTCATAATAAACCAAATCAGGAAACAAATTACTCATAAAGGGCACAGAGTAAACCTCCACTCTGGGTGTTGGCTGCCATGGCATATATCACTATATTGTTCAGCTGCTGCATCGCAATCTAACAAAGTCAGCGTCTTCAGAGCAAAAGAAATCAAAATATCGCGAATAGTGTAACTTTTAAAACTCCTCTCATGAGATGGGAGTCTCCTAATGTGCAGCCTTTTTATTGATGCTTTCTTCTAATAAAGTCGATGCTGGCCAAGCTTCCACGCACACAGCACATTTGCTCAATTAGAAGGGAACAAATAAGGCAACAAGCCAACATGGTCTAGGTAAACACAGCGGAAAGCACGTCAGGATTGCTGCAGCCAAACAGGAGGCAGCTGCTTCTAAATCTGGACCAGCACCAGTGCTTGGGGGCTCAGTGTGCCTCTGGGCAAAAGAGTCCCCTACACCCACACACCAATCATACCATTCTGTCTCCTTGCCTACTTTACAGAGGGTGTTTTACCACATGATTGTCTGTCCTGATTTCCTTTACAAAATAACAAAAAAGAACTAGTAACCAGGGCTGGGACAGGTAGATGGAGAAAGAAGGTATTGATCCTTTCATCCTTGCCTAGTCACTGTGTTATGGAAAATCTCCTTTCCAGAGATGATGCTGTTCTATAGGTGCTGTTGGGAGCAAGGGTTCCCTTCAGTATAAATGGTAGTTTGGGCGTCAGGAAGATCAGGGGGCAGCAAACCAGCATACAGATACTATTTAAAACAAAGACAAAGCCACCACTATATATCATAGTCTCAACATGGACAGGAGATCCTCACAGCTATATCTTTTCAAGCCTTGGAGAGATAATTACACCACAAAATCATAAGCTTCTCATCCCTTCCCCAATTTGGGGAAGAAAGCTTAGGTTAGATATGTTCTCTGTCCCTCTCAACTAAAACATTCTTCTTCCTTTTCATTATAATTGACCACCATAATTATGTCTAAACTCCACCCCAGTGATGGCACCCAAGATTCATGAGACTTTTCACCATAATCAAAAGTATCACAAAATACCTCCATTCCCACCCCCACAAAAAAGAAGGTAGATGCAAGAGGGAGTAGCCTTGTGAAACCTGATGGGTGTATTAAATTTTTGAAAGGAAAAATGGCCCAACCCCTGATAAGTTTTCATGGAAAACACAACTGTGGTATAGGGATGACTGGAAGAAAGGGACAAAGACACCAGGTAGCAGAGGGGTGGAAATTGGACCTGCCTTCAGGTCCAATTAATCAGTGCACAAAGATCAGAATGGGTGAGACAAGCTTCTCCACCAACACCAGCCATCATCTTACTAAAAGCAGAGTAGGGATGACCTTCCAATCTGAGAGCCTTGATTTTACTGTAAATAAAGCAGAAGCGCTCTTGATAATGCCACAGAATTCTGTCTTCTGTAAGCAGGCACAGTGGGTAGTCTGTTTTACAAATGGGTTTCACAACAGGAGTGGCAATTGTGATCGAGATTCCATTTCCTGCCTTGGATAGAGCCCTCATTCTTTACTGGTAATACCGGGAGTGAATTACTTCAGAATCAGAATTGCCACTGTTAATTGGCTCAGAGATAGCACCTGTGGCTTTAGCAGCCAAAGATTAGGAGGTCTATGACATCAAGATGCTACTCTTCAGAACAGCAGCTCTTCAGTCCTAGGTCTCTTGTGGTTTGTTGACTTGCTTTTTCTTTTTGCCTGCAGAATTGATGTCTTGCCTTTGATAGCAGGCCGGGGTGGCTTTCAGACTAGCACCACAAGTCGGAAGACACTGGGTACCTGTTCTGCTTTTTGATGGATTGTGTGTAAAATAAAAAAAGGAGATGCAGAGGGATAAAATAGCATGAATAAGGCCAGGCAATGGTGCTAGAAATGGCTTGTGTGAAGGTGCCACAAGGTACCATGAGCAAGAGGCCTACTTTTCAGCATTGAGTAATAATTTCATCCCCTTTGAGATGTTTTTATTATAGCCATAGCCTACTAGGCTTTGGGTCACCGGCCAGAAAGAAAGGCACGTTGACATGGGGCTGAAGCGAGAGTGAATCTCACTAGACCTCCTGAACCTCTGTGGCTATATTTTGATTCAAGCACCAATGGGTACATGGAAAAACCATGGGAAGCAACAGTCCTAATGGCCTCCTCCTCCTGCCCTTCCTGGATTCTGAGTTCTGACAAGATTTCTCTGCTCATAGCCCTGCACAACTCAGCTCTCCTCAGTGCTTATCTCAGTGGTTCCCAACTTCGGAACCTGGTTCATGGTGATCATTTCACAGGGGTTGCCATGAGCCAGTGAAGAAAAAGGCACAAATAGCTTGGGTCTGGAGGAGGAGGGGGAGGAAGGGGGGGAAAGAGTGAGTTACAGCTTGATAGGTTGGAGGGGATGTCAGTCAATGGCACTGGAGGCTGCAATTGGCTGAGGGTGCCTATATAGAGGAAAGTTCTCTATGAGCCTTTTCAGACGACCCCTAAGATCCGCTGGCCACTTAAATTCGGACCAGAGATCTTGGGGGGTTTGTCGCTGTTCCTGTGTTCCCACCCCCTCCGCACTCCTGGCTGCTGTCTGCGTGAGGGGAGGGCGAAAAAAAAAGGAAAAAAGAATGCTGGCTCACCTCCGTTCTGCCGTCTCACTCTGCTCCTGGCAGCATTAGTATCTCTTTAAGGGGCGGGGGGCAAAAAAATAACAAACAGAAGCGAGGAGAGCCCGGCACTCACTATGTTACATCCGCATCAGGAATTTTTCACCCCCGAGAGCAGGTATTTGAAAAGTGCACTGGGACGCGCTTAGGTGGGCGTGGTCGCACTTAATTTTTTGTAAACTCTGGAGCTGGTGGGGAAATAATTTTAAGCTCCGGATCTGGGAGCCATTTGCTGCGGATTTTAGGGGTTGTGTGAAAAGGCCCTATGGCTCCTGTGGCAGTGGCCTGCCAAAGGGGGCTTGTGGCCTCTTCCAAGCAGGGCAAGGGGGTCACCACAACATGAGAAACTGTATTAAAGGGAAGGTTGAGAACCACTGGCTTAGCTGCTTTGCTAAGAAGGTCTGTATCACCAACGACCCTGAGCTGTATAAGCATGCTGCTATTTTCTGTCACTACCTTTGGGAAGGGGCTGCCGCTACCTTGGCCTCTTCTGCAGCCCCTTCCCCCAGATGCCAAATAATCTGAGAGAGGAAAGCCAGAACCTTGCTCCCGGTAGCACACTTGTGGATCTCACTGCTGCCTTTCCACTATTCAAAGAGGTATTTGCTTCCCTTTTCCCTTCTCTCCTGCCATCCCAAAAAATAATAATAATGGCAAATCTCAGAGGTTTGAGCAAGACATGCTCACAGCCCAGCTAGTCCCACTGGGGCTTTTTAATTTGCAATCCCCTCTCTGGTGAATCTGTCTCCGGCTGCTGCAGCAATAATACGTCTGCATCATCAGATCACCGCACAGGGGTGTGCAGGGATTGTTCCCACAGTCCCTCCACCAATAATATCAGGGGCATGTCGGCTTGCCGCCCTGCACTGAACCGACGCTTGAGTAGAATTCTCTCTCAAGCTATTGCCCGAGAGGTTAATATTCTGCGGTGAACAAACCGACTCAATTAAATTAACACTGGCCCCAACGTCCCCTGCCTCGTGCCTGTTTGCTCAATTATCTCGCCCCAGATGAGCCAGCGAGACTGCAGTGCTGCTGATCGAGAGATGGGAAAAGTAGCAGAGCAACATAAGGAAGGAACAGGTGGGGCAGGCCAGCCTTTGCCCTTTGCGATGGGCCTTTTTAACCACAGGGAGCTTTCCATGTAACTGCCTGGCCCCTATTCCTGTGAGTCTGTCTGCTTGATGCTGCAGGTGGACGGAACAAACTGGGCAACCCTCTTTCTTCATTTCTTACAGGGGGGGGGGGAATCAAAAGTACCAAAGCATCTTTTTGTGTGTAGCATAAACATCCTTAGCATAGCCCTTGTGTCAGATACCATCATTTGTCCTGTCTTTAAAACTTTCACAGTTTTTCTGTGGCTTTTGAAAGTTAATAGTATGCCTATTTGAATGCACACGCCCTATATATATATCCTGAAACTGCCTCGTGGCCATTCCTTGTGGTGTTTTCCATTTCATGGCAAAGCCTTCTGCAGAATATATCACAGGCTAAGTAAACCCAAAGTGGACCCAGTTCTGCACCTCTCCCTTGTTGTGCCGATGGAATAAATTCTAGCTCCTTCAGCACATAATAAACCTTGGATACAATAGAACCTGTGCATAGCAGTTATAACCACATAAAAGGGCATGTAACATAAATATGTATCATCCTTACTGCTACAGTGGAACCTTGACTTACGTCATTAATCCATTCTGGAGGTCTAGACATAAGTCAAACATGCCTTAAGTCAAATGAACTTTTCCCATAGAAAGTAATGGAAAAGTGGATTAATCCATTTCAGGCGATGAAAAAGAGCCCCGAAAACAGCAATTCAACACAAATTTTACTGGGATAGGAGATTCCTTCCAGGGATGTAAATGAAATGTCTCTTCAAAGAGAGGAGGAGGCAGTGGAATTTTAGTCCACAAGTTATACGCCTCTACTTTTTAATGTTCATAGCAACAATGTCTATCATTTAAGTTTTACTGATTTTTAACCTGACGTTCCAAGTTCTGAACAACCCTATGCTTACCATTAGAGTCCCATAACTGGACAGCTCCCCAACTAAAATGCTTCCATTGTAGACCAGAATTCTGCAGCCAGATTTTTTACAAGACTGAGACGACTGTCTAACCAGCGGGGCCAGCCCCGAGCTCCTGGCCCTTCTTTTTCTCCGGCAGCAGCGGCAGCTTCAGCAAGGCCGAGGACCAGCTCCAGGTGCTCAGAGCTGGCCTCGCCGAAGCCGCCGCTGCAGGAGGAGAGGAAGCAGGCAGGAGCAGTTTGGAGGCGGCAGCCGCGATGCTGGGTCATGGCTGCCGCCCGATTCCAGGGCCTTGCACCGGGGCTCCGAGCTGTAAGTCAGAGCCTGTGGCACAAGTCAAACAGGCCCCTTCTTGCTGCAAGTCAAATATGCTGTAAGTCAAGCAGCATGTAAGTCAAGGTTCCACTGTTCTGCTGCTGCTACTGCTGCTGCTGCTGCTGCTGCTACTACTACTACTACTACTACTTCTTTACATCTGGTTCCATTTCCGTTCAAAACCTCTGTACTGAATTTTAGGTTAATTAAAAAAAACTCCTTCAGGACATGATACTCCCCACTTGTACTTTATGAAATGCCATAAACATTAATGTTGTGTAAAGAAAATAAAAGAAAACATAACCGTGAGATGCATCTCCTTTGCCACAAGGTCTAAGAAGTATCATGTTGTCCTTCTACTCCATCTGACCATTCGACCAGCTGAGCTGATCCATGCAGGCATAAGCCCACCTACTGCCATGCTTTACTACTGGGAGAAAAGTTGATGAAGCTTTTCCATTCCGATGCCACAGCCCAAGTACAATCCCAGCAGGGCCAGCACCGAAGGTCAGCCATGGCTCTGCACCTGCTAGTGGTCGCACAGTGTGGCAGAGGGCTTGCTGCTGACATCATGTTTGGGGCCATTTCTTTAATGGCCTTTCCCAGTCCTTAATGGGAGAAATGCTTGGCAGGATTAAAATAAACAGAGGGAGTTTGCAGCACGAGTGGGCCCTCCGCATGTTCTGACTGAGTCATAAACTCCTATTGACCCCAGCCATACGGGCAATGATCAGGGACTGTGATACAGTAGTCTGAACCACCTGGAGGCTTCCCTACTCTATAAGCTCCTAAAAGCATGTTCACTTTGAGAAATGGAAGATCTCCCCCCACTCTCCTACAGTCACAGGTGTCTGTCCAAATGACTGTCTGTTTGCTGGTAGGAGGTTTGTTGGAGGCAATAATGGAAGACCTTATTCAAACTCTTTTCTGGCCACTTATACTCCTTGCAGAATAAGGAGGCCTCAGATTATTCTTCAATCCCCCATCACAGCATTCTCAACACAGGACATAGAGGATTTTTCAGGCGGCCCCTATGATGAGCTTCATCCTGGGTTGGTCAGACATCTGAAGGGAATCAGACAACAACTCCTTCATGTTTCAGAAGAGCCAAAAGAGGCACTGTCCAAGGAAGAAAGGGAGCTTTCCCTAGAGGGGACCTCTGTGGGGGGCAGCAATTTTCACTGTTGCTCTACCTGGGATGAATCCCCAGAAAAAGGCAGACAATCTACTCTCCCAACTGTTGTTTTTTAAAATCTTCATGGGCACTCGTGGGGCTACAAAGGAGCACCAAAAATGGTTGCTGTGTCATCCCTCAAGTCAGAGAGTGGAAATTACGACGAAAAGGTACAGGAGCAGAAACTGGTTCTCAAGTCTTCTCTCTTATCAGCAAGGAGAATATGTCTCCGAGCAGGCAAGGTTAAAGCCTGGCTGGAAGGGGAATACACACAAGAGAGCAAAAGGAAGTTTCAACTTGTGTGCATCTCTCTATGTACAAGACTGTGTGGATGTGAATGTGTGTGTGCATGCATACAATAGGGGCAACAGTGTAAGGGAGACACAAGAGAGTTAAGACATACAGCAGTGAAGAGGGTTTATAATCTGTGAGTGAGTGAGTGAGGAAAAGAATGACATTTGTAGGGGAATGGTAGTGGGGTGGACAAGGAAAGAATACGTAATGCTACTAAGCCTCTTTATCCAAAGGCCCATATAAAGCCTACAGCAGGCCCCAGTTCATATCTTAGTAGGTAACTAAGGCCATTGGTCCATTCAGTACAGATGTCCATCTAACAGGATTAAACTCACCAAGTCAGCTTGGCAAGCATACACAGTGGAATCGTGGAATGATTCGTTAATGGATAGACAGAATCTCTAGAAGAGGAAAGAAGGGCATGGCAGGGCACCAAGGTACTCATTGAGGCACACAGTGAGAATCTGGGAAACAAGCAGCAGAAACAACATAAAACTAATTGTCTTTACAAGAAGTTGTGTGATGTGCATTGGAACTGCAATCCTTTTAAGCTCTGAAGGGGAAACGGCTGAGCTCGAATGCTGTATTCCTCTTCTTCTCCAGCTTACACCCAGTGATCCACACCAGCAAAAGCAGATAAGGCACAGCTCTTGCACCAGTGTTTTAAGCACACCCATTTAATTTGCCCTGCTCTGCAGGTTTTCCAGACTATCTCATCACACAAGCTGGAGGTGAAAGACAAAATAGTTAAGACAGAACTACTGTATACAGAGCAGCTTTTAATAACTTATCCCTAAATACTGTTAATATTCATTTTTTTAAAAAAATAGGTCTTTTATTTTTTAATAATTCTGTTCAAGTTGGTGTAACGCTATATTGATTGTGTTGATATCTGGGCTGGAGATATTTATTTATTTATTTATTTATACAACTTATATGCTGCCCACTACCCAAAGGTCTCTGGGCAGCTTACAATTAAAATGAATAGTTAAAACAGTTAAAATGTTAAAAAGGCAATTGACAATTAAAATAATAAAAACATTTAAGCACTAAAATTACACTAAAATTGCCACCAGGACCTGTCAAGAATATTCTTGTGAGTGAGTTTTTTCAACTTGCAATTAGAGATATAGAGTCCAGCTGTGGACTGAAGCAAGCTCCGTATAGTGGCCTTGACAGGAAGGCTGGTGTCCAAGGACAGTGGAAGCGTAGCTCAGAAGCGTGGATGAGAGAAGCACTATGACATGTGATGTAAAAGTAAATATGTGATTGGAAGGAGATGCTATATCTACCTTATGTATTGCAATATGTTCTTCCTGTTTAGCCAGGGCTGTGTAGCCAGTAAGCCTGATGTGTTGGCTGTAATAAGGAAGAGTAGCAGGATTGCTTATGCTACTGGATGTAAGTCTGGAAACCAAATGGAACCTGTATATATTTTGTAAATAGACTGCAATAGAAAACCAGCAACGGAGTCTGTCATATTTTTGCCTCTAATCCTTGACATTGCTGCAACGCTGCTAACTGAGGTTAGCTCCTCATACATTCCTTGACAGGACCCACAATCTATGTTATGTCAATTAAAAAACTTCAGAAACAGGAAGGTTTTTACCTGGCGCCGAAATGTCATCAGTGTTGGCGCCAGGTGGATGTCACTTGGGAGGGCATTCCACAACCTGGGGGCAGCTGCCGAGAAGGCCCTAGACCTACAAGCCATCCTTTTCACCTCCTTGAGGGATGGCTCTTCTAGGAGGGCCCTCTGGCTAGATCTTAATTGCCGCGTAGGTTCAAATGGAAGGAGACGGTCCTTCAGGTATCTAGGTCCTAAGCCATTTAGGGCTTTATATGCCAAGACAAGCACTTTGAATTGGGCTCGGGCAACAACTGGTAGCCAATGCAGTTTGCGTACAATCGTTGTGATATGATCCCTTGCAGCCCCACCACTCAAAAGCCGGGCTGCACCAGTTTCAATCGCTGGACCGTCTTCAAAGACAGCCCCATGTAGAGTGCATTGCAGTAATAAATTGAGCTGAGTTTGAGGTGAGGAGTTGTACTTTATTCTGTAAACTGCTCATATTAATATATCACTAGTGGAGTGGCCATACACATAAAATAAAATAAAAAGAAAACCCAGGGATGGCTTGTTGCTACTACTGCCACAGATGAAGAGCGAAACAATATTTTGTTACCTTTCATGCAACCATTTCTTATTTTGTCTGTTTCCCCCCAAAGTAGGTTTACAGTAAGAACCAAGTAGCAACCAAATGCCTAAATGTTCAGAATCACTTCTCAATTCTCATACACATGCTAATTGCTCAAGAGTGCATTATAGTTTCACTTTGTTTTCTACTCCCAACAATCCGAAAGATGGTGGATTGGGCTGAAGCCACTTACTGTGCGAGAGAGCAGGGATGGGAACAATGCACCCTCCAGACCTTCCAAAAACTAGAGGTTACTAATTCAAATCCTGATAATCTAACAGGTACATACAAAATTTGATTGTGTCAGAGCATAGAAAGAATTCAGTAGAACTAGACCCTCTCCCACCCCATCAACTATCAGAGCAATGAAACTCAGCCTGCAACAAGCCCAATGCCTCCTTAATCAAGAGATCTGAGCCTTCAAGATACATTAGTTCTGTGTGTCTCCTTGATGAGTGAGGGGGATGGAGTATAAGAGAGAATTTAGGCTTCATGCGCTTGCAGTGATCTCTCCATTATAGTTTCTACTCTTCCCTCTTAAAAAAAAATTTCTCTGATATTTTTTTTCCGGACACAAGGCTCCCTCCTTCCCTCCTCCAGCCGCCACTGCTGCCCCTCTCTCCTCTTCGTCCCTTTAATCCCCTTCACGATCCTCTAAAGCTCCCCACTCCTGCATCCCCGAGTCAGGCTTCGTTGCTGGGAAAGGAGCAGGGCACCAGTACAGCAGGAGGATTTAATTGTGTGTCAAAATTAAATCTCTTTTGATGAAGAACAATTCAACCCTGGCTCTGTCTAATCAAATTAACAAAGTCTTTTTTGATTTTCAATTATCTCTCACTGGAACACTTTATCCCATGCTCCTGCAATGCTGCTGACACGTCCCGACTGACAATTAAGGCAGTGGCGGCTCTTTCCCTGAGGCAGGCGAGGTGACCACTGGCCCCTTCCCATCCGGCTTTTCCTTTCAGAGCTTTATTTATTTACTATTAGTAGTAACATTTACAGTAGAGT
Source organism: Phrynocephalus versicolor (assembly GCA_023846285.1). Classification (NCBI taxonomy): domain Eukaryota; kingdom Metazoa; phylum Chordata; class Lepidosauria; order Squamata; family Agamidae; genus Phrynocephalus; species Phrynocephalus versicolor. Next base: position 17,636,811 of record JAHTLZ010000010.1, on the reverse strand, counting down.
ATTTTAGAGGGACCAGAGCTGCAAACGTATCCCATGGCAAGGACTTAATCACCTGCTCTTGTAGAACAGAAGGGCACCCCATGGAAGAAACTCCTCCCCTCTCCCCCATTAGCTCCGTGTTACAAGATGCATTAGCTCCTTCGACCCTGAAACCCCTGGCGCAGGATTTTCAGGGCTATTTCTTTCAAGCTATTTTCCCAGGGCTCTCTGGCCACAGAGAATTACTTCCCCTGTCAGACAACCAGCCAGTCTCTGACAAAAGCCTTCTCAGCACCTGCAAAAAACTGCCAAGGCCGACAGGATTAATACTGCCAAGTGCTATGGAAGGAGAGGGAAAAGGCCTGCCTGAGAAACCAAGCCAATCCTTAGAGCAGGAGGGAAAGGAGCCAGGTCTCGCGGCCTGAATCATTTTGCAAGAAGCAAGAGCGCCTCAGAGCAAACACTCAAAATTACCAACCTAGCAAAGCTGGCCAGCAACAAAGAACGGACACCGTCTAAATCAGTGGGTCCCCAGATGTTCCTGAATGGCAACTCCCAGAAATTCTGGACAGCTCAACTAGTGATGAAGACTTCACATTGCTAGCTGAGCTGGCCAGGATTTCTGGGAGTTGCAGTCCAGGAAGATCTGGGGACCCACAGGTTGAGAACCACTGGTCTAAATGGAAGCGCTTTAATGCTTGCATCCTAGTCCTCATTGTGACATGGTGCATCTTGCCAGATGGATTCGAACAGGAGAAAACAGTGCCATGGCACGTGTGTGTGTGTGTGTGTGTGTGTGTGTGTGTGTGTGTGTGTGTGTGTGTGTGTGTGTGTGTCTATTAGGGGTTTCCTCCTTGTTGTTTGCTAGGTTTTTAGAACCCAGAGGTTGAGAAAGTTGGTTTTTTGGTTTTTTTTTGTTTTAATCTTCAACTCGCTCAACCCTCCACTCAGCATGTCCATAAGCCACAACTGTTGTGGAATTCTGGGAACTGTAGTTCAAAAGGATGATGTTTCCAAACTGAAACCAGGTGGAACCACTTGGGAAAGTTTTTGCACATCTTGCTACATTTGTCTTGAATACTGGGATGGGAAGAGGGGAGGTGGTGAAGGGGGGGGGGAACCTTGCAATTTTGGGATATGTCAGCGGCCTTCTATGTCAACAGCTGTTATTCACCAAGTAGCAGCAGTGGCTTTTACATTTTCCCTTCACAAATTTGTTTGCTGCTGTGAATGAGGATTCACCAATAAAATTAAGTCCCTGTTTCCCCCACACCTCCCTCCACTAACTGTGCTAAAATAAGCCCAATGCTGAGAGACCTCTAGCCACTCCTCATGCAGAACACACTCCTCCCAAAAGAAAGTGTATATTTCTTGAATTTTCTTAAATACCCCACTCCCATGTGTCTATCCGATTCATGAGAGTGATTTGTAAGGAGGAGTTAGTACATAAGCCAGTTTTTTCCCTATTAATTTTGCACCAAAGGTTCTAAGTTGCTCATCGTCCTGCACCAGTGAAAAGTATTCACTTCTCTGCAGGAATCTCTCTTCTGTTGGAGGTGAATACTACAAGCTTATTATAGTTCAGAGGGTTTTTTTTTATACCCTTTTCTTGCTTTTGTGGTTTCCTCCATGTTGGCCCCTCTTGATAGCGTAATCTCTCCCACCCACAAGCCAGCATTGCCTACTTTCAAATCCCTCCTTAAGAGGCATATTTTTCAAGAAGCTTTTTTTTTTTAAACTTTCAGACAATAGACAACATTAACTGGTTTTATTCAGTCCTTTCCCAAACCCAGCTCCTAGCATGCCAACTTTTTCCTTTTCTACATTGCCTTCTTGCATTGTGAGGTTTTAGATATATTATGCTTCCTACCCAAACATCACTTAGTAAAATTCCAATTAATAATTCCACCAAACAACTCCAGAAGTAGGTCAACAACCATATAAGAGCATTTCATAAGAATACATCTGTGTACCACAGCTTCTTTTTGAGGCTGGGCACTGTTCACGGTTAACGGCAGAAAACTGACCCAGATAAAAGAGGACGGGGTGAATTCCTTAGCACCAGTGTTTTGCAGCTCAGGAAGCAAGGATTCCTGCAGAAGCAAAGAAAGAACAGGCAGGAGAAAGTACCTGTTTCTTCCTAGTGTCTCGGAAGTGTGTGGGATGCTTCTCCCATTGCAGCGTTGGTGGGGAAGGCCAATCATTTCTGCATCAGGGCTGTATGTTGCTGGCAACACACAGCTTGGACCAATGGTGCATATCTTTTCTATGCTCCATCTCCAGAATGAAACCACCCCCTGCCTCTGCATTCCTGGCTGCCTCTTGCACGTGCCTGGTGATATCAGTTAAGCACCATCTGCAGAAGACCAGGGAGTAACACCTTCCTCTCACTCCTGGTTCAAGCCACATAGGATCTTTGCCCCAGGGAGAGGTGGGCAAAATGGCCTTCCTCAAATTTCCAGAACATCCTACACTGCCTCTCCCAGATATTACCCATGAACACCATACACCGGTGGGGGTGGGGGTGGGGGTGGTTGCAGAATTTGTTTCCCATCCAAAATTACAGATTATGGACTTTAGAGGGCCATGGGCCATGATTTCCCCTTAAAATGCACTTCCCAGCACGGTCTCTTTCAGGACTTGTAAGGTGTTTTTCTACATGTTGGTGGGTAGGAAATGGGTTTCAAGGCTGACAAACACGAGGAATGTGCTTAACAGGTAAAATGCGCCTTCACAAGCCTCTGGGTAGCGCAGCAGGTGGTGCAATCTGGGAATTGCAGTCCAAGATCACTTGGATTGCCCAAGGTTGGTAACCACTTCTCTAGGGCATGCGGTGTAATTCCAAAGCAATATTTCTCTCTAGGGCACCCAAGACATTGAAGAGCAATTGCTTCTCATTCTGGAGGGTGGCGAAACAGCCTTGGATCACTGGAAACTGCCTTTTCCAGCCCTAGAACTATGTTTTCAGTGGGATAGGGAGCGCAGTAAGATACTCTGGGGTCACAGCATTGACATTGAAATGATTCATCAGCATCCCTCCAAGGGTTTCCCATGTCTAAGGGGCTCCACAGCAGATTATCAGTTCTTCCTTCTGCTGGTGTTCTAGGACTGTGCGGGTCAGCTAATGTTATGCAGGTGGCAAGGCATAGAACTCGCTACTCCATACCATGAGGGTTTGGAACTATGTAATGAAGTCACACATCCATTGAGCTGTACACATTTTAAAACTATTTTAATGTGGCATCACAATCTAAATAAAAGTTCTACCAAGACACCTGTCTCCTTTACTGTATTAGTAATTCTTGCTCTCTTTTCTCATGATTTCCAGCTATGAACTGTAAAATGCTCAGAATATAAAATGGAGAGCGCTGGGTAGCTTGGGAAAGTGAGAGAAGACAAAAGAAAACAAATTTTTACCCAGCGTGTTGTTAGTCTGTGGAACTTCCCTACCACAGAATGTGGTGATGGAATCTGGCCTGGATGCCTTCAAAAGGGGATTGGACAGATTCCTGGAGGAAAGGTCCATCACAGGTTACAAACCATGATGGAGATGTGTAATCTCCAGGCTTTAAACCAGGGTAATTCAAGGGCCAGATGCAGGGGAGTGGTATCAGGAGACAGATATTGAGGCTCGTGCACTCCCAGACGCATCTGGTGGGGACACCGTGAGATCCAGGAAGCTGGACTAGATGGGCCTTTGGCCTGATCCAGCATGGCTCTTCTTATGTTCTTATGTTAAGTGTGCAGTTGGTTTGTGCCATATTTAAAACACTCATCTGCATCCAAATGGCCTGCTTATTCCATGCGGCCTTGCTGCAGAAACAATCCATCTGTCCTGACCAAAATCTTTCATGGAATGCCAATCCTGAACCAAGAAACATATCCTGAAACTTTCGAGTATATCCAGCGTGTACTCATCAGTTTTTCAAATTTGTTAGAAAGAAGAGTTTCCAAAGAAGAGTGGGTCCTCGTAGCTGGTTTCGCAAAGGAAGGAAAGATCTGACAATCCTCTCTATTTGGCAGTGGGTAGGCCTTACCTCGAGAACTGTGCCCAGTTTTGGACACCACAGTTTAAGAAGGAACAAACTGAAGCAACTTTATAGCAGGGCAAAAAGGATGATCAGGGGACTGGAAACCAAGCCCTGTGTGGAAAGAGTGAAGGAACGGGCCATGTTTAGCCTTGAGAAAAGAAAACTGAAGGGAGATATGACAGCACTTGTCAAATACTTGAAAGGCATACAGAGAAGGGGAAGGATCTGTTTTTGATCCTTCCAGAATGCAAGACGCATAACAATGGGATCAAGCTATAGGAAACCCAATTTAGGCTGAATATCAGGAAAAACTTCTTAAATGTAAAGTACAATGCAACAATAACCTTGGGAGATGGTGAGCACTCAAACGCTTAAGGAATTCAAGGGGAAATTTGACAACCAACCATCAGATCTACTTTGATTTTGATTCTAGCATTGACTGGGGGGGGGGGCTTGGAGCCGATGGCCTTACTGGGCCCTTCCAACTCAATTATTCAACTATTCTATTCTATGATTCAATTAAAGGATAAAATATGATGAAACTAGAAAACATATATTTTCAAGTTCACTCTCCACCTTTGTGTTCAGATAGGTGTGTTCAGATTTCTTGTGTCCTGAAAGAACAAAAAGAGATTATTTAATGGCATACTTGAAATCTGAACATTGCCTCAGGCAAATCTGGAAGGCCTCGGGAGGTCTGAAAATGTCAGAAACTATGAAGACACTCCTCCTGATTCAATTACCTCTTGTGTCCACAATTCAGCCAGTTGCCCTCCCTCTGTCGCCATGGTGTCCTCCTGCAATTTTTGGGACACTTAATGTGACTAAAAAATGCTGTTCCCCAGCTCATCATCCCTTGAAAAGCTGAAGGGAGAAGATTATCTGAACACATGGCAGTAACAATACCTCAGATTGCATGGATCCTAGAAAAATGGCAAAGCAATGCCCAAGATGCATTATTGAACAGGCAGACAGGAAGGAACATAAGGTTCATAAGGAGGACATGAATTTGTATTGGTACACAGCCTTTTAGCACGCACACACACACACTCGCACACACTTTTTAACTGGTAAGGCCAGCCTTTCCATTAAACACAGAGAAGTTTATGCCTCACATGGAAGCACAGGGCTATCATGAAATATATATTGTTATAGCTCTGCCGTAAGTGTTAAAACCAACTTGGGTGGCCTTGGGTACTATGCACTATGAGCCTGGGTGGGTAGCAGAATTTTCTTCTGCCTAAAGACCTTTGAAAGTTTTCGTCTGACCCCGTTAACCAGGGATTAGGGGAATATTGTGAATATGATATCTCTTGGATTGCCTATGAATCACTGACCCCAATTGTTCAGTTCAAAACCTTATGAATTGACTCTGACTGACAGTGTCAGTAGGTCAATGCAAGCCACAGCTAAAGCATCATTTTGGCCTGCAGGAGAATAGGGGAAAAACTTAATTCAGAAGCATTAGCATAGGATCATAGGAGGGCAACACAGAGTGAGCTTTGCAACTCACCCAACTAGTCGTACATGCTTAGTTCTGAAGATAGACAAATAGAAATGAGGGCTTAGGAGTCTGCTCCCTTCTTTGCTTCTCAGTTTAAGCAAGACCTCTGTTTTTCACTTCCCCTCTTCCAACATTCAATGCTTTGGTTTTCTTTTTGTGTAAATCCACTGCTTTCCACATTAGCTGTGTATGGTGCTGGGGAACCCTCACGAAGAAATAGTAAAGAGCTTTTTAAAATATAAAGCAGGAAAAGTTCTGCTTCCTCTTGACAGCCATAAAAAAGTCGGCTTTCTCCCCAATGCTCTTTAACATCTACATGAAGCTGCTGGCTGAGATCATCCGGAGTTTTGGAACTTGCTGTCATCAGTACGCTGATGACACGCAGCTCTATCTCTCCTTCTCCACCTGTGCAGTGGACGCCGTCCAGACCCTGGATCGCTGCCTGGCCGCAGTTTTGGACTGGACCAGGGCTCACAGACTCAAGCTCAACCCTGGAAAAACCGAGGTTTTGTTCTTCGGGGGCGGCCCCGATGGGTACTGTGGCCCTCTTCCCAGTCTGGGCGGGTCCGCCCTCCAGCTGGCGCAAAGAGTGAGGAGTCTGGGCGTCGTCCTGGATCCGGACCTGTCCCTGGAGTCCCAGGTGGCTGCCGTGACCAGGTCAGCCTTTTACCATCTTAGGCTAATCGCCCAGATTCGCCCGTACCTTGATGGGGACTCCCTGAGGACAGTGGTGCAGGCGCCGGTCATATCGAGGTTGGATTACTGCAACACTCTCTACATGGAGCTCCCCTTGAACCTTGTTCGGCGACTGCAGCGGGTCCAGAATGCGGCGGCCAGGTTGGTGGTTGGTGCACGTAGATTCGACCGCATCACCCCCATCCTGGCCCGCTTGCACTGGTTGCCCGTTGCCTCCCGAATAAAGTTCAAGGTGTTGGTTTTGGTTTACAAAACCCTCCATGGCTTGGCCCCTGAATATCTGGCAGAGCGTATTTCCCGATGACTACATCTGGCCCGACCCACCCGATCCTCCTTGGCCTTCTTGCTCCGGGTCACCACTCCGAAGGAGGCCCGTAAGGTGTCTACTCGCAAACAGGTGTACTCGGTGGCTGGCCCCACAGTTTGGAACTCTCTGCCGAGCAAGATACGGCAAGCACCTTCGTTGGCGTCCTTTAGAAAAGCATTGAAGACCTGGCTATTCAAGGACACCTTCGGTAATTGCTAGGGGAGTACCTTTTATTCTCTTTATTTATTTATTTTTCTTTCCCCGCCTCTTGCTAACAGTGTTTTTATCTTTTATAACTTCTATTTTTTTTTTAATTCTGTGTAAACCGCCCTGAGTTCTCTTTGGGAAATAGGTTGCGGTATATAAGTTTGAAAATAAATAATAAATAAATAAAAGTCTGAAAGATGGGCTCTGCATAGGGTGTTAATAATGTCTTGGATCAAAAGAATGGCCAAAGGTCCACAAAACAGACGGTGACATCACTGTGTGATGGGCAGGAGAATCAGAGATGTCTCCATTATTACCCTTCACCACATGAAGGCCCCCTGTGGTGGGCAAGTTGTATGTACGTACCTTACCTGTGGTCCTAGATGTGGCTTAGATGCGATTACATTGCAGAACACTTGGGAATCTCCAGCTCTCCTTCCTACATTTCTCTTTTTTATTTTCATCTGGAATGTTCAACTATAACAATCTTTCTTATTATGTGATGGAATTATTCAAGGTCCACCCCCACAGCCCCATTTATGTTTTTATAACTCCTTGGCCTTTATTCATAATATATTTTTCTTGGTCACTCTCCTGATCCAAGAAATTGTTTAGCCTGCTGTGCAAAACTCGTCCACTTTTTTAAAAAAAATAGCTGCCAATAGACAACAAGAGTTAATAGTAAATGTCAGCTTTTGAGGATGTGCAGAATTGGAGGCTAAGCTTGTAGAACCTTGATGCGTTTCTCCATGTTTATAACTACTCCAGGTACCCTGTCTGTTCTCACCTAAGGGACGCCCTCATTACCCCGATAAAAAAAGGAAGGCAATCGCCTGTGTGTTTTCTTTTTCAGTTGTCAGTGGGGGGAAGAAAAGAACTCAGTTTCATTTCAGCTCCCTTGTCAGTTTCCACTCAATTTCCTTTGCCAGTTCTCAGGCATTAGCTCAATACTGCAGAGTTCGTTCAGGCTTCAAACCCTGCAGGGGAAAGCACCGCTTGTTGCGGGTTTGTTGTTGTTCTGGTTGCATTTTGTTTCTGTGACTGTTTTCGGATTCCTTTTTAAAGGACCAGAAATTAGTTTTAATTCCTATTGATCTTCACTTCAGACAATGCCGGGCGAAACCCAGAATGGTATCAACAATCCCTCAGCCATGCCAGTAGGTAAGTTTAAAAACCGGGTGCGTGTAATTTACAAAAAACGAGAAGCTCTGCCACATACTTCCTGCTGGGGAAACCAGCACGGAGCTTTGAACCAAACCATTGATTTATGGCAAAAGCTTCCAGGGCTCTACTAAGCGGCAGCACCCTCTAGCGGAACTGGCATAGTGAGCCGTCCAATATAGCTGTGAGTGTGATGGGAAAGGAAAATGGGAGGGGGACCAGATGCTGTTCCCACCTTGACCCACGTGACTTCCATATCCAGAGTTGTTGTTGTTGTGTCATTATAGCCGTGGTTGCCCATCCAAGAACTAGCCAGGCCTGGCCCTGCTTAGCTTCCCAGATCAGGTGAGATCAGATGTGCTCAGGCCATCTAGGAAGGGGCTATATTGATGTTATCCTCCTTATCCTTATCCAGCAGCACAAGATGCCCCAAAATGGGGCTCTCGAATTATCTGGATGCAAGCTAGGGACAGGTGAGTACAACAGGCTCAGTTAAAGTGCTGGTCACAACCTTTAAACCCTTAATGGTTTAGGATTGTGATATCTGGCTCTCTCCTAGAATATCTACCTATCTCACATGCTTCTCACACCCCAGGATTTTAAGAACTGTAACATCTAATGAGGCCAAACAAATCAGCACAAGGAAGTGACCTTGCTCAGGTGTGTCCCCTTCCTTCTGGAACAAGAGGTTGACCAGGCACCATCTCTTAAAGTTTTCAGGAAGACTGAATTACATAAACCTGTCTTCTATCAATTGTAAATATTGTCTTGAGATGGTAAAAATAGGTTTTGATTTATGTATTTTTATTTAAAGGTAGTATTTAGCTGGCCGAAGTTTAAAAAAAAAACAGCACATCAAAACAATGGATCTGTCTAGTGGACAAATGCTAAAGAGAAAGAATAAGAAGAGTTTAGGTAGGAATAGGTTTATTCTAGTTCATAAGCAGTGTTTTTATTATTTTTATATTATATCTGTTCACTAATGAGAACAGAAATAAATCAATAGAAATAGAAATAAATCAATAAATCATGCTTGATTTTCCGCATTTTCCACTCTTACATATTTATTACATGCTGTTTCTGGATCAAATTACCAACTACTGTTTCTACTGGGTTCAAAAATGGTACATACTTTTGCATAGATTCTTCAACCTCATATACATTTCTGTGCAAACTATGTAGACATTTTGTCCACTCTTTTCCAAAGGTCTATTTTGTGTATTCATACGTAGTGCATCATAGGCTTGGGAAAGTATAAATTTCATAGCCTAAAATGTATTCCAATTCCTATTTACTTTGAGAAAGTGTGCTTTCATTGAAATGCAAGCTGAATGAATTCCTTTCGCATTGCAAACAAAAGACATATTTGATGATCTGTGAGTGCAATAGTTATAGGGCTAAAGGAGTAACAATGCAACACTGTTCTCCCTCTTCAAAGCCGAGATCCAGCATGAAAGTGGGAGAAAGGAAACAGAGGTGCATTACCATAATTGGTGTTTGTCCTCTGCTTTAAAGGAAGAAATGCGGAAGACAATTTGTTGTTGTCACATGTCACCAAGTTGCCTCTGATTTATGATGACCCTATGAATGAGCAACTCCAACATGTCTTGTCCTCAACAGCCCTGCTCAGCTCTTGCAGACTCAAGTCTGTGGCTTCCTTTAGAGTCAGTCTATCTTGTATTTGGTCTTCCTCTTTTCCTGGTGACACTCATCTTTCTCAGCACTGTGGTTTTTCCATTAAATTTTGGCTTCTCATGATGTGCCCAAAGTAGGGCAGCCTCACTTTCAACATTTTTGCCTCAAGAGATAGTTCAGTCATCTAGGACTCAGTGGTTCATCTTCCTGGCAATCTAGGGTACCCACAAATCTCCCCTCTAGCACCATATTTCAAATTAATCATTTTTTTCTTGTCAGCATTATTTAATGTCCACCGGTCACGTCCATACATGTTGATTAAATGATTAATCAATACATGTGAATACAAAATTGTCCTTTGGGTTGTTTACTGAACCAAGGTATAAAAAATATTTCACTATTTCAATTTCTTCATTGTGAACACTAAAGCTATGTTGTTCTTCGGTTGTCACTGTTTTAGTCTTAATGTTCAACTGCAGTTCTGCTTTGGCATTGTCTTCTTTCATTTTTATTAAAAGTCATTTCAAGCCTTTGCTGCTTTCTGCAGTAAGATGGTGTCACCTTTGTGTCTTATATTACTGATGTTTCACATACCAATTTTCATTCCTCTTTCATCTGAATCTAGAACAATATGCTCTGCATAAAGATTGAAATATAAGGAGATAAAATCCACTCTTTCCTATATAGGAAATGCTCGTGTTTCACCATATTCTGTCCTAATGGCAACATCCTATCTACAATACAGGTTACATATCAGGACAATCAAGTGCTGGTTTCTTCTGATCTGCATTGTCAATGGCTTTGCTGTTTTATATGAATGAAACATAGACTGATCTTCTGAAACTCTTTGGTGCACTTCAGTAGCCAAAGGATACTTGCAATATGATCTCAATGATCATTGTTTTGTTTTCCGTATCTGTTGACATATTCTTGTTATAATTCTGACAGCTTCACTCTCTGTGGCTTGAAACAGTACAGTCAGTATTCCATCTACACGTGATGATTTCTTTCTTTCTAGTACTTTCAGAGCAGCTTTCACTTCACTTTCCAGAACTGTAGGTTCTTCCTCATAGGATTCCTCTTCAAAGGAATCTCGTCTTATCTCTTCTGTATAGGTCTTTAGTATACTGTTTCCATCTTCTCTTTATATTCTTTTGGTCAGTTAGTTTACTACCCTGTTGGGCTTTCAGCATTCCTAATCTAGGCCTTAATGTCCCTTTGATTTTTTGGGATCTTTCCCCCCCTTCCTGTCTTCCTCCTCTATAGAAGACTCTGTTTTGCAAAAATCAAGCTCTTGGAGTTCACTCTTAATCTTAATGGAACACTTCTCTCATCTGTATTCGTTAAAAAGTTAATAATAGGGTGTGGATATTATAAAAGTTTAACAACTAAACATTGACAACTGAACTGTTTAGGGGCTATGTTTGTGTGTGCCTGTATATGTATGTTGATTCCCTATTATATGTCAAGCCAAAGCTCCACTTACAAAAGCATAGGTAGGTACCTGTCATAGGAGAAGGAGAAATTTCATGTTATAAATAAAGACAGACTTGGCTTTGCTGTTGAGAAGAAAAGAACAGAGAAAAATGTTGGTGTTTTCTACATGATAATCTGTCTTAATAAATCTTCTGAACACCAGACTCTATACACACAGGTGAGAAACACTGCTGACAAATGGCTGTCCCTACTTCGGCTTTATCAACACAACATGCTGTTCTCTTTTCTTTTCTGCTGCTGCACAGACAACCGCAGATGAACCTCTTGTGGCCTATTCACCAGAGACTCTAGCTAACCCATTAACAGAATATACTACTGTGTATACTACTGCTGCCATCTGCTGGGAAAACAATGGGATTGACTAGGAAAGGAGCTCAGCTAATGGGGAGAATGACAAATACCTCCATCTCTTGCTTCCTTGGTTTCCCTTCTTCCCCAGCTCTCATGATAGGGGGGGGGGATCCCTGAAAACACTCATGATGATATGAACTAGCTACCTAGCTACCATCTTTAATTAATCTGTGCATCTACAAGTATTACATTGTGGGCTCAAATTCCATATGGAAAGGCGTGTACTTGTATTTGTTGGCTAAAACAAACACAATAGTCCTATGGTTCCTTAAAAAGAGGAAACACTGCTTAGCTTTGGTTGAGCTGATGTGTATATTTTCTGCTTTGGTACTGATTGATATTACATTGTTCCTGGTGATGTCTGTTATGTATGACGACAAACATGGAAATGGCTGGGATTTGAAAGGCTGGAAAAGACATAACAAAAGTAGCAGGGAGGAGTAAGCCACTACCCTGCATAGCTGTGGCACAGCTGGCTACTGCTCTGCAATCCATGTTCCAAAATGGAGGCAAAAGTTGTAGAATACTAGAACATTGGTGCCTCACAAAAGGCTTTTGAGGCACTGCCCCTGACAGGTTATGGAAAAGTCAAAATCATATAGCTCTCCCCTTCCAGCAATTTGCCAGGATTAATGAAATGTAAGTTTTAGCATTTTAGTATATAGCCTCCCCAGCCCCTCAATAAAATAAAATAAAATAAACATCTGGGTATTCCCAGGACAACACACTCACTATTCACATATTTATCCTTGTAAAGTAGGGTAATTTTCTTCAAATAAAGGTTTACAGGGTGCATCCAGTGTATAGATGCTTATGATAAGACAAATGGAAACATAAAATAAAGGTTAATGATACAAATTTGAGTCCTATTTTATATCTCATTCTCCATTACCACTATCACTTCCCAAATTATTTGTTTTTCACCTTCTAGGCAAGCTTTAAAACATTCTATTTATAGGAAACCATATCCGTGTCTTTCCTTTTAGGCCTTCCCTCCTTGGAAATTATAATGCTCATTTCTTGTTCTTCCCACCCCTTGAACACCTCTTGGCTTCTATACCCTTTATTATACTGTTCAGCGGCACGGAAGGAGCATTTTGCAGGAACCCAAAATCACACAGCACTAAAATTGTCAGAAAGGACAAGAGTGCCGTTACATAAGTGAACTTGTGGAGATGAGAGAAGTGTGTTCCTGCAGACACAGGAGGCAAATAATACAAGAGAGGCTCTGTTGAGGAACACCTGCCCCCCCCTTTTTTTTCTGTACAGAGTCTGCCCTCCCCTACCCACCAAGCAGTTTCTCAGATTTCATTTTACACTTGAGCACAGGCACCTGAGTTGAAATTCCAGACACCAATGCCTTTAACTGCAATCGTATTTAGGGGTCTGAATCCTTCACATAATAAATGTGCTAGGAGGAGTGTCATAACCCTGTCTGACCCCCAACTCCAGAGCCTCGTGCATGAGTGAATGCTCACTGTGCAACTTCAGATCCCCAAAACACAGGTCTGAAAGATAACATCCAGTGCTAGAGAAAGCTCTTTGCTTTTTTAAAAAGGAAATTCCTTCAGTTTACAAACTTTGCTTTAAACAAAGCAAAGTAAAGCAAAATTTTTCAGATTACAAACTTATGGATGGAAATGGCCGAAGAGGAGGACTGTGGGCCAGCATGCGCTTCACCCTTCGGGCATTTTGAACATCCAGAATCTGAATTGCTTAAATAGGGCTTGGGAAGGACACACATGTGCATACATGCTCCTCTTTCAAGGATACAGAAGGGACTTTAAGGAAAACACTGTTATGTGTGTTACTGCTATATGGAAAAGCAATTATTTACACACATTTGTGTCTTGTAAAGATAAAGGTATAGGTTCCCCCCATGTGCTAGTAGTGTCCTATTCTAGGGGCGGTGTTCATCTCTGTATTCAAGCCAAAGAGCCAGTGTTGTGCAAGTCCACGGCCACGTAGCTGGCATGGCTGCAAGGAAACACTGTTTTACCTTCCCGCTTTTTATGGCGGTACCTATTTATCTACATGCATTTACATGCTTTCGAACTGCTAGGTTGTATCTTGTATATATACGAAAATGCAGAGCACCATAAAAAGGAGAAACATGGATAGGCTGTATTATATGTGTTCATATGAATATATACATATATGCATATATTGTATGTCTGTTTTTACTTTTTTCAAAAGTTTGAAACCTTGCTTTTTTTCAACAAGCTTCAGAATCCATGAACCAGAAAGGAATCCCAAAGGATCTCATAAGGGTGTACAAAATGTGGACCTGGGCTAATATGATTATGTAATTTTAGGTATAGTGAGAGGGTACCACAGAACTACAGTCGCACGCACTCTTGCCCTTCAAAGTAGATCATATCTATTTACTGCCCCCAAACACATCTGTATGGGTAATACATATATGTATGTATGTATGTATGTATGTATGTATGTATGTATGTATGTATGTAT
>JAHTLZ010000010.1:17592893-17622961 GCA_023846285.1 Phrynocephalus versicolor | reverse complement strand
TATGTATGTATGTATGTATGTATGTATGTATGTATGTATGTATGTATCCAGACACATTTCTCCATGTTGAGGACGTTTTTCTGCATGGGACACAGATCTTCAGACAACTCTTCCTCACACAATCACACTCTTGTTCTTTCTTTTGACACCCATAGTTTGTAGGCTATCAGGAATGACATGGAAAGCTGGGATTCAAATTCCCGAGATGAAGTGGGATTCACTCACCAGTCCAAGCATACTTTTGCTTACATGCTAAGCAAGATATGTCAAGCCTCACTTTGGTATAACTGTGATCATTCTGGCATACATCATACGGCTTATGAAAACCCCAAATTCACAATCTCAGAAAATTAGAATAGTGTGAAAAGGTTCAATATTCTAGGCTCAAAATGTCCCACTCTAATCAGAATGAATCCATAACACCTACAAAGGGTTCCTGAGCGTTTAAATTGTCTCTCAGGCAGGAATCACAATCATGGGAAAGACTGCTGTCCTGACAGTTGTGCAGAAAACCATCATTGATACCTCCCATGAGGAGGGAAAGCCCCAAAAGGTACAGATTGCAAAAGAAGTGGGATGTTCCCAAAGTGCCGTATCAAAGCACAACAATAGAAAGTTATGTGGAAGGGAAAAGTGCGGAAGCAAAAGGTGCACAAGCAGCAGGGATGACTGTAGCCTGGATAGTACTGTCAGGAAAAGGTCATTCAAAGGTGTTGGGGACTTCCACAAGGAGTGGACTGAGGCTGGAGTTGGTGCATCAATCACGCACAGATGGATCCTGGACATGGGCTTCAAGTGTCGTACTCCTCTTGTCAAGCCGTTCCTGAACACTGTTGCTCAGTGGTCCAAAGTCCTCTTTTCTGATGAGAGCAACTTTTGCATCTCATTTGGGAACCAAGGGCCCAGAGAATGGAGAGGCACACAATGCATGATGCTTGAAATCCAGTGTGAAGTTTCTATAGTCTGTGTTGATTTGGGGAGCCATGTCATCTACTGTTGTTGGTCCACTGTGCTTCATTAAGTCCAGGAGATTTTGGAGCACTTCATGCTTCCTTCCACCGACAAGCTTTATGGGGATGCTGACTTCATTTTCCAGCAGGACTTGGCACCTGCCCACACTGCCAAAAGTACCAAAACCTGGCTCAGTGACCATAGGATTACTGTGCTTGATTGACCAGCAAACTCACCTGACCTGAACCCCACAGAGAATCTATGAGGCATTGCCAAGAGAAAGATGAGGGATATGAGACCGAACAATGCAGTGGAGCTGAAGGTTGCATTTGAAGCATCCTGGTCTTCTTTAACACCTCAGCAGTGCCAGAGGCTGATAGGATCCATGCCACACTGCATTGAGGCAGTAATTGATGCAAAAGGGGCCCAAACCAAGTACTGAGTATGTATGCATGCTTATACAGTGGACCCTTGTATAACAGACAACTTGTATAACATAAAATTTGTACAACATAAAAAATTCCGGAGATAGGGGAAATTTGCTTAACATAATCGCCTATGGGGAAAATCCGTACAACATAAAAATGGGATTACTCCATTTTCAATGCATTCCTATGGGAATTTGTATAAAGGAAAATTTGCTTAACATAATTTCATTTGGAACGAATTAATTCCTTTATACAAGGTACCACTGTACTTTTCAGAGGTCCGATATTGTTCTATTTCCAATCCTTGTGTTATTGATGTCATGTAACATTCTAATTTTCTGAGATTGTGAATTTGGGGTTTTCATAAGCTGCATGCCGTAATAATCACAATTATACCAAAGCAAGGCTTGACATCTCTTGCTTTGCATGTACTGAGTCTATCTCATATATTAGTTTCACTTTTTGAGTTGACATTTGCACGATATTCTAATTTTTCGAGTTTCAACTGTACTTTTTGTGAGAATAAAATTGGGCTTGGCAGGAAATTGTGAATTCCATGTTGTGTTTCCTACAGGATTTGGGGGTAGGGGAGAGGAAGACCCAATAAGAATTCGAATGACTCAGTAAAGGAAGCCATGGTCTTGAGTTTGCAAGATATGAGTTGGGCTGTTGACAACAGGGCCATACGGAGCTCACTAAATTGCCGTAAGTTGGAACTGACCTGAGGGCGCATAACCACAGCAATGGCAGGACATCAGAATATAAATGCAATAAATCCACAAAACAAGGTCAAAGCATGGACGTGATCACGATGTGTCAAATGGAGCCTTCAGCTCTGTTCTGGAAGCAGAACTCCTGAGAATTCAAGTTGCAAACCAAAAGCATTTTGAAGGCTACATGAACAGTCACCTTGAGGCTGGTTGGCATTTTCCCCACTAGAGGGCTCCCTCAGAGGAGCACTGCAGTTTCACAAGGGGGTTTCCCTCTACTTTCTGCCCCCCAACTCCATAATAAACTCTCCCCATAAATATTTCCATTAGAGCAATGTTTTTCAATCTTCCTAATGCCGTGACCCTCTAATACAGTTCCTCATGTTGTGGTGACTCCTTGCCCTGCTTGGAAGAGGCCACAAGCCCCCTTTGGCAAGCCACTGCCGCAGGTGCCATAGAGACCTTCCCTCTACAGGCACCCTCAGCCAATCCCAGCCTCCAGTGCCATTGACTGGCATCCCCTCCAACCTATCAAGCTGTAACTCAATATCCCCCCCTCCGCCCCCTCCTCTAGACCCAAGCCGTTTGTGCCTTGTTCTTCACTGGCTCATGGCGACCCTCGTTCGACCCCCCCCCAAGGGGTCCCAACCCCCCAGGTTGGGAACCACTGGATTAGAGGATTTAGGCCGGGATCGACAAATGGGGTCAGAAGATGGTTTGGGTATACAGTTCTCATCAGCCCCCAACAGCATAGTTTATGGTGAAGGATTACAGCAGTTTCTGTCAAACAATCAAACAAACAAACTAACAGGGGGACTACAGACATCCACCCTAGTATTAGAGGCAATGGCAGATTTGGCTGACTAAGTATATATTTATCCCTATAAGGGAGCTTAGGGTAGGCTGAACAACTGAAACAGATTTCTAAAATCCGTCCAGCAGACACTATTGCCGAAACAAAATATGTAGAAGGTCTCATTTGGGGTGGAAGGAGAACAAATGAAAATGGTTCCCATAGGTCACTGCTCCCCCGTGGTTCATGTAAAAACTGGGCCACAAACGGCTAGCTCCTCTAAAAGTGCACTTGCCATTCAAGGGAGTTGATCCTTGCTGCGTACTCTCAAGCCGCCCCTGCCCAGAAATGAAATATATTCTTGCCAAAAGTGTGTGTGTGTGTGTTTGTGTGGGGTAAAGACCACACCAGGGGCAGGACATCTGTGGGCCACAATTCCTTCCCCCCACTAAGCAATGCTATGCCAATTTTGAAGCTTCTCTGAGGCCATCTCAAGAATCAAAAGATTTCCCCTGCCTAGATCATGGTTCTCAACTGTTCAGCATACAAGCTAACTTGCTGCAAGGAGACACTTGTTCTTCTGAAAGGGCATCAACTTTTTCGAGCAGAATTGATCTTTGTCATTGAAACCTAAACATGTTCTCCAATGAATTACAATCCCTAAATGGGTGGTGGTGCTAAAAATGAAGGTTTTGTTGTCTTTTATATCAAATACTTTTAATATACAGTACAGTTAGCATCAGCTGCCTAGATGCCCTAAGCACATCCAATTTCAACTGATGTCGGAAGCTCAGCAGGGTGTTCTCTGGTTAGTACTTGGATGGGAGACCACCAGGGAATACCAGGTACTGTTGGCACCTGGAGTAGGAACTGGCAAGCCACTCCAGTATTCCTGCCAAGAAAACTCCATGGACACGGGGTCACGAAGAGTCGGTCATGTCTGTAATGACACAACACACACACACAGTTAGCATAGGACTTTTTTTCCTATTTGATATTTTAATCTCGTGTCAGCTATTGAATTTTATTCTGTGTCTTCATCGTTAGGATGTAAGCTGCTCTGAGTAGTGACCTGGTCACTAGATAGTGGGGTAAACATCCAAATAAATAAATACATAAATAAATACCAAGGCCCTTCCTTGTGATTTGAACTGCAAACAGACTGGCACCACCCTCTAGACTCTGGCTCAAATGGATGAGCAGGGGAGTCTTTTGTATTAAGAAACATTAACAGTCAGCAGGTACCTTGCATGAAACAGATTACTTCATAAAATACTGTTATGCAAAATCCTAGGATACCCCAATATAGGTAGGGGTTAAATATGCCGTATTATCATTTATCTTGTGCTATGCCTTCAAAATACCTGAAGCAATGAAGTAATAATACTGATTGTATAAAAATAAAGACTCCAGCATGTTGGTTTCTCAATCAAAAAACACAGCTATAGGCATGCTGCGTTTCCACCGCTGCATGAAGTTCAGCACAATGCTAATAAAATGGTATGCTTGATCAAGCCAAAAGGGGAAGAAAAAAAAGTTACAAGGGAAATTACTCAGAGTGTTTGAGCTCTGGAGCAGTAGGGGATTATGGAACAACTTTGCAGCTATGTGGGAAGGGTAACTGCTTTAGAGCACCCAGGCTGGGAGAGAGATAAAACACTACTAGGAACACACAAACAGACTCAGCGGGGGAATCTAAAATAGTTCTAGGAGAGAGTGATGGGATACTGCAAAGAAATGAATCATTAACAGAAGAACACCCAAGCAAATTCTAGTTATATTTCAACAAACCTTTCCCCAAACAACTTCAAAACACCTGTAACATGGAATACAACATGCAGAGACATGTCGTATTCTGTACAGCCTTGCTTGTGTGTGTGGGGGATAATCTACAATAAAAAAGTAAATGAAAGGTACTTTTCAATCATCATTTGATGTTTATTTCTGGATAGTGGCTGATGGTTGGCCTTTACACTTTAATTGCACTTTCTTGTTAGAAATTGTTCCCAGCTGGTTATTAAGAACCTTGCATCTATTTTGTGCCTTTCACCTTTGAAGCCTTAAAATGCTTGGGATCCAAACATCTGAAAGAAAACCTATTCCCATACCAGCCTGCCTGTGAATTGAGATCTTTTACAGAAGGCCCCTTTCCCAACACTTTTCTTTTATATCTACAGAGACTTTTTGTGGTTGTGTCACAACTTTGGAGCAACCTTGCCACTCCCCCCCCCCCCCCGCCGCCCCAATATGTCTAAACGAACATTACAGTCTTTTCATTTCCAGGTCAAGATCTTTATTTGCTGAGGCATTTAAAATTATAATACTATCTCATCTTGCTCTGTGGTTAGTTGAGTTGGAACAATTTTGCCTTCAGGGACCTGCTGCCAAAATATGATGGCAAACCAGGGGGAAAAGGCATTAAAATAAGTCAGGAATGCTTTTCCTGGTTTGCAACAAAACAGATAGAAAGCTTTACACTAATCAACCCACTTTTTAAAGGAAACATTCCTTGTTTAAAGAGCTTTTTCCAGTTTGCCAACAATTTATTGTAGCATGTTTGTTGTTACTGAACTTAAGTGGCACAGTTTGAGGAATGGGTGCATACGGCTATGTTGTTGCCCTGTTTTGTTTTAAAAGGTAGACCTAGACTACTATGATTTTCTTTTGTGGCATCAGTATTTAAACTTTTTCTTGTGTTTAAAAAACAAACTCATTTTCAATTTTAGTACTTGTGTACCAAACATATAATGGGTTAAAAATATATATCATGTCTTCTATTCACATTTTACTTATTTAAAATGCTTAATTCCTTTATAATGTTTTACACATGAGACGTGTTATTTGTGCATATGTTTATAATTTATGTTTCATGCTCCTGGGTGATTGCATTATGGTGGGTTATGTGAAATTCACCACAGTGGATTTCTTGGGGTGGGTGGGTTACTTTCTCGTTGAGTTTGAAGAGCGTATCAAATGGGAGTGACCAGTTCTATCATTCAAGGGAAGCCTCGGAGACAAAACTAGCTTCAGAAATGGAATTTTCCCACAGAATTCCCTGTGAACTTCATGGTCAAGAAGAGAAATGGTGGATAACGCTGTTGTTTAGAGTATCTGGCTGCAGAATGTAGGAGTTCAATTCCCCCCACATAGGATCTCTTCTAGTTCTACACTTTGATGATGATGATGATGATGATGATGATGATGATGATGATGATGATGATGATGATGATGATGATCTTGCAGCACAGAACTTATGTGGCCTAGGAGTACACATTGGACATTTCACTTAGAATTCTAAGAGGGGATCCATGTGGATCCACAGGAGCCTTGTGGTGCAGTGGTTAAATGTCTGTACTGTAGCTACAACTGTCCTCATGACTTGGGGTTCACTCCCAGGTAGCAGGCTCATGGTTGACTCAGCCTTCCATCCCTCCGAGGTCAGTAAAATGAGTACCCAGCTTGCTTGGGGAGGGGGCAATGTGTAGCCAGCATATTTAAAATTGCAAACCGCCCAGAGTGTGCTTGAATCGCTATAGGACGGTATATAAGCAGAACACTTTACTTTTCTTTTGCTATGTGACAGCATATGCCTGCCACCTCATTTAGAGCAGCAAGTGAGCCGCGAAGAAGAGCTATCTTGCTAGGCTGTCAAGATAGCCAGGCCTTATTGTAGAAGGACTGTATGATCAACAATGGGCGTTAAATGGGGTCACAGAGGTAAAAGGCAGGAAGGGTCTGGTGCCCTATTCTACTCGGTCTTTTTACCTCCCTAGTCAGGGAAAATTTAAACACTGGCAAACTATGCAGCGGGAGCAACTCATTATTAATGAGTCTTGTTGCTTGTATACTGCTACCAGCAGACTTTTTTTGTCAAGAGCAGGTGCAAATTAATTCATTGCCTCCCTTAAAAGTGCAATTGCCAAGGAAAACAGAGAAAATTAAAATTAAGAGTTTGTTTGCATGGAGAGGTCATGATTCTCACTTTGAGCTTTCTGCTAAGTGAAAGAGACATTAAAACAGAACTAGCTTCAGGTGATAGAGCAGTAGTGGGATGTCACTGTTAGCTTTCTTTTCCCAGTCGAAAGCAAGGAATCACCAAGGGGGGGGGGGGGCAGAACCAGATCCACCCTATTGGAAACTGTGTTTCACCTGTTATGTATGCTCTCTCAAGCCCTCAGTTTCCCTAAAACTCTTCCATTTCATCTAGACCTTGGGGATGTGAATTCATTTGCAGTTTTATGCATTATCATGGATATTGAGGGCCAATGGGAGCTCCTATCGTTCTGATATAGAAGAATGGAATTCTGAGCCAAGAAGGTCCATTTTATTTTGTAGTACACTTGGACCATGTAGCAAAATTGTCTCCTTAGCACAGAACCTGAACCTGAAAGAAGAAGGCTGAGCACAAAGGGATTACAATATGAGCCAGGGATGCTCACTGCTGTGAGCATGAACGGTGCACCAAATATTAAATTTCCTGGATGAACATACAGTAATACATCATGTCATACCAAATTATAAAAGAGTTGCTGGTATTTTTGTAATATTATTCCAACCCAGTAAAGGTACAGAATTCAACCCACTTGCTGTTACAGTACAGTACTGGCAAATTTCACCAGAAGCTCTTTAAAAAGATAAATACATTGCAGCAACAACGTGCAAACTTTGGCAGGCCTATTTGATGCATACAAACATAGATTCCTATGCAAAACTGGTGTTACTGATACTGATAGCAGCATGCAGTACCATTCTGCATATCTTAAAAAAATAAATGTTTTATCAGGGAGCTCGCATTTCCCTGCCTTGACACTTTTGTGTCAAATGGAAATAAAGGCAAACAGTCTCAAAATAAACATGGACCCATACACACTCATATGCTTAATACAAATAAGATTACAAAAGAAGGCCTATTTGGAGGAGGGAGAGGGGAGTTATCAGACATACTGATTCCATGCAACCCATGAGACAAGTGAGAATGAAAGACAAGGGAATTAGCTGGGTCAAAACAGATGTTACACTCCAAACAAGAGATTGCCCAGAGATTATTATATATAAACTGCCCTTCCCCACCAGCCTTGGTACTCGGGATGCAACTGCACCTTCATTAGGCTGTGAATTAGGCTCTGGGTATAGTTACAGTTGCCCTGTGCCAGGGCAACTGTAAACCTTGAGCATCATGACTCTGCTTACTGCAATAGTCGGACAGCTTTGGAGACGGAACTACCTTCTTCCTCGTTCACCCCTCACTGCTTCCCCCTTTCCTTGTGGTAAAAACGTTCTGGGTTTTGGTCTCTCTCATTCTAGAATATAGGCTGGAGTAGCTGCCTAGATGCCCGAAGCACATCCAATCCCGCCTGATTTCGGAAGCTAAAGCAGGGTTGGCCCTGGTAAATACTTGGATGGGAGGCCACCAGAGAAGACCAGGTGCTGTAGGCACCTGCAGTAGGAACTGGCAAGCCACTCCATATTCCTGCCAAGAAAATTCCATGAACATGGAGTCATGAAGAGTCGGTCACGACTGCTCAGTGTACAAAGGGCAAGGACTTAATCAACGTGAGCTTATGACCCACACTTACTGGGAATTCCTCGTTCATGGGGAATAATTGAAATCCCCAATCCCCATCATGAATGGGGTTCAACGGGTTACCTGCACCTGTCAGCATAGGGTCATGACTGTAATGATACAACACACACAACACATCTGTAGAGCTTAGATGCAACAGACCTTGAGCAGCTAGGAGGCTCCAGGTGTCTATTACAGACCATCCTCAGCTGCCCTATGCCATGATTTAGTCAGCCTTAAAGCCAGGGGGAATACCCAGGCCTCAAGAGCTGCATGGCCAGAGTCAGGGAAGGCCATGGAGGAAGAAATTCTGCTGTTCTCAGCCACTCATGGCTGTCATTGAGGAAATGGGATGCTGAAAGTATTTGGAAGTTGAGTCACGGCAACGGCACTTCTGAGATTGAAAGTTTTACTATTCATCTAAGCAGCTTCAATAGTCTAAGGAAAGTTGGTGCATGGGCACAGGTGGCTACTACTATGTTCCCATGATTCAGAGCAGGTGCAGGAAAGCAGAAGTGAAGAACAGCTCACCAGCAAGTTAAAATGGGGCTCTGTGCCCATTTCCACAGTCCTATGGCTGTGCTCCCCTCCCCATTTCTCCTGCCATGCTTCTTAAGTTTGCCTTGAGCACCTCCCACCTACTCTTAGTCTTCTCTGTAGTTGCTCCAGCTGTGCCTACACATTGTCAACCTACTCTTCTCACCCCTCTCAGAGTCACATATCACAATACAAGGCCAGCCCCTCAAATCTTCCATCCATCGTTTTCTCCAAAAGAGGATCTGCCAAGCCACAAGCTGTATTTTGCCCATGCCCTGCCTCACTGACTCAAGTCCTGGCTGCTTTCTGTTTTCCAGTTTCTCCCATCATTACAGCCAGCCTCTTCAGTTTTAATAGCATGTAATTGTGCAAAAGGTTAATATGTTTTTGGTTCAGCAAAAGGGCAACTAATTAGCTAATGGTCCCCTCGGCCTCTGTACGTCCAGTCCTAGTCTTGATTCTTTTCAACACGAACCCATGTAAAGCAATCGCTGCAATTACCTGCCTCCCAAAACCATTAGATGCCATGGAGAATTATCAAGGGCAGTTGAGAAAAAGTTTTCTACAATTGATTTGTAAAGTGAGCTAGAAGAAGGGCAGCCAAGTCTTTCTGTCTCAAGGCAACAGAACAAGAAAATTCCAGTTTCTTGGAGTTATTTCTGTGTTTTCTTCCTAGCTATTACCTAAACAGGCCAGGCTACAAACTGACAAATGATAAGAGATGGATCTTATGTGGTCTACTTGGTATTGTCACTCATTCTTGTTACACTGGTAGTAACTGTTTGAGCCAATGGCTGTGCCCTGATTCATACACAAACATTCAAGGCTTGAAAGCAAATACAGAACAATTTACTTATGATGAATTCCTGTCCATTACATTATGGTTATAGGATAATGGCTAAAATCCTGTTGAGTAGCTATATACAGTAGGTATATCTTTACATTAAATGCATGGTAGCTGTGATCACACCAAAGGAGAAGCTTCAGTTGGTCCAATTGGTTTTTATGTGTCTGCATGTGCCATCTCCCCTTTATTTTTATTGTAATGGCTTTTAATGCTGTCATGTCAAGGAATAGAGGAAAATGGTTTGTGTAGTACTTTCTCCCCAAGTTCTGTACCAAGCATTCACAAGCCGGCTAGCACAGGTGGTGTCTTATCACCTGGGAGGCAGAGAGGAGTCCCTACTGAAATCAAAACAGCTACATTCCAGAAGATTGAGCTCAAGATAACTTGGGGTGGAGAACTAAAGAGAGATACCTGTTGAATATGCAGATTACTACCTGCTGATTGGTTAACACATGAGAGACTTGAGGAGTTGCTAATAGTGAAAAATGCTGCTTTGTGAGTTAGATAGAGCCCTACAAAGATTTGCATATGGCTTCATTTTAGAGAACTTAGTTTTTTGCAGTCAAAATGGGATCTGTCGATCTTAGCAATAGTGTTACTTAGTTAGCTTGTATTGTTTTATTGGATTGTCTTTCCTGGAACTTGCTACCAGATTGTGCTATAGCCTTTCAGCACTGCTTTTGCCTTGTTTACTGAAATTTTAAATGACTTTGACTTTTTCATACTTTTCTACTTTTTAAACATTTTTTTTTAACAAGCTGTGGTCTTTTTGTAGAAAGAGTGAGTGTGGCTAAAACCCAGTGTCTTGACCAGAAAATTGTTTTTGCAACTTTAGGACACTTTTGGTATTTTGTCCTACTTGGTAGGGTTGGTGTAACAATGTATTCTCGAAGGCTTTCACGTCTGATAGGTGTTATTAGTTTTTTTGGGCTGAAAAAACTCACAACAACTATTGGTGTAACTTCTTAAAGTACACACCCAAGTTTAAGTTTGGGCACTTACCCATGCACCTTCCTAAGGTTTTAGGTTCCTGGGACCAAAAGGTGGTGGAATTTCATAGTGCAGCCTTGCTATCAACTAGCTTTCCAGAATCTGGACAATCTTAGGAACACAGCTTTCCCGTGTAAATGCTTTAAATGTTTTGTATTATGTATTTTATGTTTTATATTTGTAAGTCTGCCTAGTGTAGAACAATTTAAGTGTAGAAATAGAGAGACGTGTATTGTTGGGTATCATCTCTTGGTCAAGGATATGTCTCTGTATACTCGTTATATCATAGTCTCTTGCTAATCAGTCTTTTTAAATCCTATCATCCATGTTTGCATTTACATGTATTTTTATTGCTATCTTTAACATACGGTACTTAACTATAGCTTGTACCGGGGGCATTAAGCATTTAGCTAGTACTTTTTTAAATCAAGAACTAAAATAAAAAAAAAACTATTGTAGGTACTTTGTGAGAAACAGAACAGTAAATTACTTTAAAAAGCCACACAATTAATTTATTTGGATTTCTACTTGTAAATGTAGTCAATTAAAATTGCTTCCACATTCACAATGTGACATCATCCAACATATCCGTTGCTACCCATTAACAAAGGAGTGGCATGTTCTTTTAAGTCCCTTGCTATGTCTACTATTGATTCCAAATTAGTTAAAGGAGTTAGCTTGACATTTAGATCCACTAGCAGTTTCAAAAAACAAAACAAAACGGTGATTTTTGTGTACGTCTTATCAAGCTCAGATTCCAGAGGGACAGGGGGAAAACTTCCAGCTACGTAGGAATGCAAATAATGAGTAAAAGGCCATGCCAGGCTCACTTGATTTGCCGAATCAAGGCGGGGGGAGCAGAGCCCTTCCTGCAGAACAATGTCATTTACATCATGGAAATCTTGGCCAAGGGTAAGCAATCAATACAGCATACAAGCCACGCAGAATGAGAGTGCTGGGGTCAGTGGTGATGTTGTGGTACGAAAAGATTGTACAATATGAGGCATGTGGCTGCCATTCCATCAGTTCTGGGAAGTTGGTGGCAAAGTCTGTGGAGCAGGAGACTCCAAGCTCTAGCCAGGAAATGGTGAGGTGCTCTTCTGGAACTGACTCCCTACTCAGTTTCCTCCTCCTCAAAGAGACAGCCACCTGCTGCTCCAGCTGTAAAACAGCCCAGAAAGAGACTGCCTTGTGACGCACTTGGCATATGCGATGCTAATCTCAGCAGGGCACAGGAGGGTAGAGATGAATCAGGTTAGGAGGGGAAGGAAGGGAAGGCCAAGGGGAACCAGCTGAGGGCCTTTGTTTTGCTTCCGGGCAAGGTGACTCTAAGACTAATCCTTGGTAGAAGTTCATCCCTACCATCCGGCCAAGCTACCAGAGCCCCAGAACAGAAGTGATTCCAGGAGGTCAAGACAAAAGCTACGCAGATGTCACAGCAGCTGCTGCCTTGCTTTAGGTGGTATATTTTAGCAGGTCTATTTTACAAGCGCCAAGAGTTGCTTCGGCATTAAATGGCCCTAGTCTCATTTGGCAATATCTCTTGAACCCTGAAATATCTTACAAGACAAAGTGGGGGTACCTAGCATCACCCCTTTTACCCACACAATAATGCTTCTCAAATACAGAATCAGAATGGTTTTCTCAAGCAGGATAACATTTACTGTAAGCAAAGTCTTCTGTTGCTGTGGAAACTATTAAAAATAGATTCTCCAGTATTTCCTCACTCTGCCCCCAACACATAAACAGAGAGCATAATACAGCTGGGTTCCATCACTCTATGTTATTATTGCTTTTTAATTATGAATAATTTCCTCCCTTGCATGGGAAGATGGATTTCTAAAAAAAACACAAAAACTTTCCAAACTGAGTCCCTTCAGGATACATATCAATATGCAAACGAAGGCCAGCATACATTTCAGAATGTTTATGCCACAGGGTAAACACAACAACAAATCACAGTGAATTAACTCTCTCCATGCCAGCGACCTCAGCTTGTTAAAAAAATAGTGCAGCTAATTTGGCAAGGGTGTGGGGGAAGCAAGGCGGGGGTGGGGGGTCAAGAATTTCTGCAGGTCTCTTACATTGGTGCAGTATTTCATGATGTAGTTATACCCTCGTGTCATTCTACTTTCCATCTGTACACAATCTGGGGCTGAGACTACAAAATACAAGATTTTACAAGACAGCTGGCTCATGTCAGAGTATTAAATGCTGGAAGAAAACTGCAGCCGTTCATTGAACCCCAGAGTCCCATGTATGGCACAGGTCAATTCATTATCCAAAAATCTTTAGCAGTTACCCACTCTTGACCATTGTCCAGTTATTATGCTTCATGCTTCTCTCAGTTACTAAGCAAATATAAGCCTATGGCAGGTTATTTTGGTACAATTTCAACTAAATGAAAATACACACAGTATGCAGCCAAACCCCTTGCATATCTATTAATCCAACAGTTAGTTTCATTAAACTATAGGCCCTATATCCAATGAGCATAAGACTAAAGTCTATCTTTCAGGCTCCACAATCATGAATCCAACAAGTATTGTTTTCTGAAGATCTAGACTTGTGGTACCCAAATGTAGTCCAACATGCTGGGCAACTCTGTGAAGTCCCACCCAGCACAATCAGTGGTCAGGGACACCAGGAGCTGCCCCAGGGCCTACAACATTGGGAATCATTGTTCCAGATACTTCAAATATACAAAATAGGGAATTGCTTCCTCCTCTCCTTAGCTTACAGCCATTAAATGGATGTCTTTTTGATCTTCCAGGTGAGGGTATCACAATATTGAACTGTAATACTCAGTCATGACATTCATGTCAATCTTTGCTGTCTAGCCTCTTGCAAACTCAGAGCCAAATTAATATTGTAATTAAAGACCTCCCATTTATAAAACAGATTCAAAACTTTACCCTCTTAGAATTTCGACTCTTCAACAATCCACCCTATCACAAATTTGATCAGCAAAATCTTATCTGCTCATTTTTGGCTTTTCTTACCACAGAAACATAGTTGGTGCCCAAACAACAGAACATTAGAGAATGGCTAAATAATTATATTTCACTATTCAAGGTTGGCTTCTTAACGGGGAGCCCAGAGTTCTTTAGGATTTATTGACACCTAATAAGTCAGAAGTGACAGCAGCACATGCTTATTATTAATAAACAATAGAAGGTCATGAGCTTTTTTTTTTTTAAAAAAGAGTTGCACTAGAGACCTGTCCCAACTCCATGAACATGCAGACACATAGGCTGGTAGAAAGTGCATGGAAACTGGTACAAATATGTCTGATGAAAGACACATCAGGAGAGCTTATTTAGATGTGGAGGCAAGAGTACCCTAGGGTTACTATTATGATGAGTGGAGGGAGGAACTCCGCTCTTGCAGATCACTCTGAGCACACATGCCTCTCAGAGAGATGAGGAGAGAAAGAACATCTCTACAAGATAACCTGATATACACGCAACACTGCTTGCACCTGGATGTGGGAAGGAAGCCTGCAGGGTGCACATGGAAAAATGAAGGGCAGTTGGCAGATAAGTAACTTTTTATTCAGTCTTTGAAGCTGGGTCCTAGCCCATCCATGTTTAATCCTCCGCAGTTATCCTCTCATTCAGATATACACAGAGATTCCACAAATCCTGGCTTAAATGTAGATAATTACGGATATGCGCATCAGGTGAAAAACAGACTTGGGTGGGTGCCCTCTGCATCCAGAGTTCATTTTCAACAGCATCCTAATACTATAAATTACCAGGGGGCATCCCAAATGGCATAGGCATTAGATTAATTACTTGTGGCTTCTCTATCTCACGGTGGAATTGAGGCGTTTATTTTGAAAAGACATCTTTTTCAGTCACGTGGTAGTGTGCCCAAAAAGGTGCTTTACCTGTCCCCTCATCCTTAGTGACAAAAAGCGCCCTTTAATGTCCACAGCAAAGACTTGCTGTTTAAAGGCGCCTCTGTAAGCCATGGAGTAAAGTAGAGCCTCCAGTGGTGGTTGCAAGCGAAAGCGCTCAGATGAGTGAAAGGGGGCGTGGTCGCCTCTTTCTGAGTAAAAAGGTGACTAGCCATTAGGACATCAAAAAAGGAGCGCCTATAACAGTGGAAAAAAGCACCCAAAAGCAAATGTGGGATGATGGCCTTTTTCTCCCTTTTTCTTTTCCTGTGGCTGAGGCTCCCCCCCCCCGCCTTGTGCATGTTTTCAGGCATAAAGGTAAAGGTTCCCCCCACATATGCGTCCGACTCTAGGGGCGGTGTTCATCTCCGTATTCGAGTCAAAGAGCCAGTGTTGTGCAAGTCCATGGCCACATGGCCAGCATGGCTGCAAGGAAACACTGTTTTACCTTCCCACTTTTTATGGTGGTACCTATTTACAGACAACAAAGAGAGCCAGTATGGTGTAGTGGACAAAGTGCTGGATTAGGATTCAGGCGATGAGTGTTCAAATCTCCACGTGACCATAAAAACTGTGCGGGTGGGTGGGTGGCAGAAATGGTAAATGACTCATGAAACACTTCGTTCACACACCTCAAAAACATGGACACACAATAACAAATAGAAAACAATAAGGATGAATTACTTTTAAGATTATACTTGGCAAAAGACGCTGGTGGCGGGTGTGCGTCGCTATGACCACATCACCCCAGTCCTGGCTCGCCTGCATTGGCTACCCGTTGCGTCCTGAATCAGATTCAAGGTCACGGTTTTAGTTTATAAAACCCTCCATGGCCTAGGACCTGACTACCTGGCAGAGCGGATCACCCAGCGGTCAACTTCGGCCCGTCCAACGAGGATGTCGCGGGCGCACTCGCTACGGGTGGCCACGCCCAGAGAGGCCCAGAAAACCTCTACCTGGAGCCGGGCCTTCTCTGTGGGCAGGCCCTTCCTTATGGAACCATCTATCCAGCGAAGTGTGCCTTGCACAGTCCCTGCCAGCCTTTCGTAAGGCTTTAAAAACAATGCTCTTCCGTGAGGTGTTTGGTGACTTAATTTAATTCCCGCCCCCCGCCATCTGCTTCCCATTCTTATGTTAGGGTTGGATTTTATACCGTCGTTCAATTGTTATTTGTTTGGTTAGTTATTGTCTGATTTATTCTGTTGTGAACTGCCCGGAGTTCCTCCGGGAAGACGGGCGGTATAGAAGTCTTAAAACAAACAAACAAACAAATAAATAAAAGTGCTGAAGGAAAGAAAAACTGGCAGGTGTTAGTTCCCATGTTCCCCAGCCTAATGTGGCCATTCCACTTCTTGGGTGTGCATCTTGACAAAATGAGGAAGCTTAACTCTGTCAGAGAAGCTAAGAGCAACAGAAGTCTGAACTCCGAGCAGAGTTATCCAAGGCAGAAAATTCAAAGCTGAGACAGGAGACTAAAATGTGTTAATGGTGATATCAGAAGAAGAGGACTCAATATTCCAGTGGTTGTGAGGCAAATAAATCTTTGAAGGCCAGCCATTGTGTGTGTGTGTGTGGGGGGGGCAGCACTGAAGAAAGGTGACACTGGCAAGATGATTTTTCACAGATGATGGCAGTGACACTTGAGCTAGTTTTTGTTAGTACTCTGCAGAAGAAGCATTTCCTATCTTGAAAACCCTACAAGGAGACAATCCAAACTGAAACAAAAGATAGTGCTGTGAAATAAGATCCCCAGATTCGAAGTCACTCAGTCTGGTACTGGGGAAAAACAAAGGATAAACATGAAGCTACTCAGAATTCTGTAATGCCAACAATCTGTCTGTGTATTGCAAATATACACCACAAATTGCCATAAACTGGAAGTGACTTAACAATAACAATGTTGCCAGAGTTATTTGTTGTTTGTTGATCTGAAGAACTGATCATGAAAAAGTAAACTACAAAACAAATAGTCTTGTTCAGGTCGTTTTCTCATTGTGTACAATAGCACCTCTGAGTAGGAAGGTACCTTTTTGTTGTTAATGAAGGCAAATGAACATGTTACAAGAGTAATATCAGTAGGAAAGATGTAAGGAGAACTATTTTGCCCTTACCATATTTTTCTGTGTATACAACACTATTTTCCCCCCTAAAATCATGGCACTAAAAGTTAAGGGGTGCCGTACACACAGAAGTAAGCCTTTCACAAGGGGTGGGTGTGGGTTGGAGGAGAACCCAAACTGACATTGCTGCTTTCTTTCCTTTTTGTGTCCTGAAGACTCCTTTCTGCTTTGTTCTTACAGGAACAAACCCTTCTTTTCAGCACAGAAAGGATTGGGGGTGGAGCAACCCATTAAGAAGTGCTTTTTCATGCTAAAAAGAAGGGTCCAATCCTGCAAGAACAAAGCAGAGAGGAGGGCAGTCAAGTGCTCCCAGAGAGGAAGTGAAACAGCAAGGTCAGTTTGGATTCTCCTCCACCTCACCCCCTACTGTTTATCACTCCCCTGCTGTTTTCTTTTATTTCCGGGAGTGCTTGATTACCCTCTTCTCTGCTTTATTGTTGCAGTATCGAACCCTTCTTTTTAGTGTGAAAAGGCACTTCTTAATGGATTGCTCGATCCACAAGCCTTTCTGTGCTGAAAAGAAGCATTCGTTCCTGCAAGAACAAAGCAGAGAGGAGTCTTCAGAACATGGAAAGGAAAGGAAACAGTGTGGGGTGGGGAAGAACACAAGAAGAATTTATTAATTTTCTTAATTTGGGATCTTTGGGTGTGTGTAATATATGGCAGGTCTTATATGGGTGTGTGTAATATATGGCAGGTCTTATAGATGAAAAAATACAGTACTTTTGAATATCACTTTTTAAGGATATTTTAGACATTTTTATTTTTATTTGTTCAAGCTTTATACACTTCTTTTGATACTAAGATTCATTTCTACAAGAAAAGGGAAGATACACAGGTAATGTAATAAGTAGTATATTGTAATTAGTTGCTTTAAAAATTACAATGGTAGCAAGTTAAATGGGGAAAGACCTAATAACAGTTATGGCTGGCTGTCATGTGCATGTACATATGCAAAACATACACTCAGCTGTTTGCCCCAAAGCACAAGATAGTGAGAAAATTCTGAGAACTGCTTGTACAATTTATCTTATGCATGGGGTATTTTGCAATATGATTCTGACTAAAGGCACTTTAATAAAATAGCACAAAGCAGCAAGCACACATTGAAGAGAAGGGGTAGATGCTATATAATGAGTTTTTTTTTGGCTGTCCTTTATTTAAAGGGAGACAGCAGATCACACAAATGTGTATAAAGGTGAAAGAGACAGAATACATGGATGGGAGCAGTATAAGCTAACTAGAGAAGCAGCTAGCCTTGTTTTAAAATGGTTACAGCAAAGGCATGCAGCGTGTGGGGGTGAACACACATACCTGAGAAGAAAAGGCAAGATGTATATAATCCACAGATTATGGCAAAAAAAAAAAAGGAGGAGGGGAGGAAGGAAGAAAAATCAAGAAGCAAAGACAAAGAACAGGAGATAAGATGACGGATGCATAAACATGTAATCATGGACAACAGTAGCAATGCCTGATTGATTCAAACACCAGTTCTATCAATACATATTTTGACAGTAACAGAACGAAAAAATTTGACTCTATGCTGGTATAATATTTATCATAGGCCTGCTCTAGAAATCTTAAAAGCTAGAAGATTTATATGGGGAGGTAAAATACCTCTGACAGCCTGGACCCAGACTATATAGTTTTGTAGGCCCTAAGCAGCACTTTGGATTAGACTTGGAAGTGATGTGGCAATCAGTGAAACTGTTATATCGTGGGAGTTAACTGGCCCCATTTTGGACCAGCTGAAATTTCTAAATATTCTTCAAAAGCAGCCCCATATAAAACATATTATGGCAGCAATGGCAAACCTTTTAGAGACCGAGCACCCAAACTGTGACTTGAAACCCAGAATTTTTGCGCAAAGTTCCAGTACAGCAATTTAACCTGAATACAGGTGGCTGTGAAGGGGCAATATCGGGTGCCCACAGAAAGGACTCCAAGTGCCACCTTTGGCACCCGTGCCATAGGTTCGCATGACTGTATTATGGGGATCCAAGCAAGAAATAAATAAGACATATATCACCCTAACCTGATCAGATAACTCCAGAAACAGGCATGCTTGCTTTGACTTGTGCACAGTGACCTGTGAAATCAAGATCAGGTCTGAATCCAGGAACACATTTAAACTGTGAACCTAGTTTTCCAGGGGAATATAACCCCAGATGGCCCTGCCTGAACCCCTATTCACTGACTGTCTTTTGACTGACCAAGAGCACCTCTGTTTTATCTGAATTGAGCTGGAATCAATTACATCAGACACTGGTTTAGAACCAAGCAGTTTTCTTGAGCAGAGACAGAGCAGGGTGTCATCTGCATACGGGTGGAAAAGTGAATGCCAGCACTTGAGACAAGCTGCGCAGCACTTTCAGGTAGATGTGAAACATCATGGGGACAGAAGCGAAACCCAAGAGTCCCCACAAAGCAACACCTAAGTGTTGAGCACAGGACTCCCCAGCACTAGATTTTGAATTTGCCCCTTCAGGAAAGGCCAGAGGCAGGAATGACACATTTCAGGCAACCAAAAAGTAAGCTTTTTACTGTGGATTATCTGAAAACAGGTGCAAAACCGCTTGCTTTACATGTGAAGATTTGCATTAAAGCAGGAGATGGATCAGCTCCCAACCCTCCCACTGGCCAGTCCTGGAAGGCTTCCCCCTCATTACTGAGAGTAATGGACTTGAGGCAGCGGCTCACTCACTGGACGTGCAGTGATACTAGAGCCACTGGAGCTGCCCCCTTGCCTGGGAGAATGTGGTCATCAGTTGGCCATTGCGAAGGTGACTGGGAAACCTCTCATTACTGGCCAGGGAACAATGCTGTTCTTGCTTGACGGGGCAGCTCTGACAGCTTTGACTCCGGAGCTGTCTATAGCAGGAAAGACTCCCAGCTCTGTTTGGTCAGTCCTGGCATGTTTTTTTGAAGTGTACTATGAAGTATTTTAAAGCCACACCAGGGCTTGTGTCATAAGGAGGGAACAAAGGTCACTGCCAATTGCCTTGGTATTGTCTCAATGCATCTCGGACTTATCCTCGAGAGTTGGTCCCAAAGGATGTCATGGCCAACAGTATCAAAAGCCACCAAGAGAACAAGTCTGGGGGAAAAGGACACCCTCCCCTGTTGGTTTCCAGGGTAGCTTCTCCACGAAAATCATCAACGGTACCTGTGGCTTGTTGAGCTTCGACATATATGATAATGCATGCATGCAAAGAAAAACTATCCATTGAGAATGACATTGCTAGAAAAATTCTGAGAAATATTTTTTTACCCAGCGTATTGTTAGCCTGTGGAAGTCCCTGCCACAAGATGTGGTGATAGCATCTAGCCTGGATGCCTTCAAAAGGGGATTGGACAGATTCCTGGAGGAAAAGTCCATCACAGGTTACAAACCATGATGGAGATGTGTAATCTCCAGGCTTAAAACCAGGGTACTTCAAGGGCCAGATGCAGGAGAGTGGTATCAGGAGACAGATATCTAGTCTCATGCGCTCCCAGACGCATCTGATGGGGCCACTGTGAGATCCAGGAAGCTGGACTAGATGGCCCTTTGGCTTGATTCAACATGGCTCTTCTTATGTTCTTATGTTCTTATGTAAGCAATCTGGAATGCCTCAGGCAGACTGCCTGCTGTCCCTTCTTCAGCTTTACCTTGTCTCCAAAGAAGTTAAGACCACCCTTCACCTGCCTTGGCTGCTTCCAACAACTGATGTATTGCAGCAAATGGACTGTGGACAAGAAAAGAACCACTGATTTATTTAGGACCACCCCCCCCGTCCAAGTATTTAAACAGTGTTACATATATTCAGTATTGTTGTTGTTACACACCATCAAGTTGCTTTTGACTTTGACAACCCTCTGAATTAGCCGTCTCCGAAAGGTCTAGCTTGAGCTCTGGGAACTGATGCCTCAGTCTGGGAAACTTTGCTTACTTTTCTCCTTCCCTCACTGATGCATAAGGGAGGTGGGCAAAGCACAGATAGCTCAGGGCAGATACGTAGTTCACATTTGGCTCTTTGGGGCATGGCCCAACCCATGTCTTGTCTGATACAGGAAGATGAAGGTGAAATTCCATGCCCTTGTCTCCCATCCATGATTGGAAATAACTGTGGAAGTTCCTATACAATCCCTTAGGGCAGGCACGTCCAAAGTCTGCCCTGGGGGCCAAATGCGGCCCATTTGCAAATTTCAAGTGGCCCGCAGTCTCTTCTCAGCCAGTAATGCATCCCTGCTGACCAGCCCCTCCTTGTGCCGCCTGAGGAGGAGGAGGAGGATGACACACACAGGCAGGCAAGGAAGGTGAAAATGTAAAGTTGGAGGCAGCATGGGTGGTAGCTTTGCCAGGGGTGGGGGGTGGGGAGGACAAGGAGGAGAGTACGCCAAACAGGCAGGCCAAAAAGGGGGCTTCCATGCCTAACATCGCTCTGCAATGCTGCCACTGCGAGAGCTCCCCGGCAGCCGGGTTGCAGAATGATGTAAGGCAGGGAGGCTCCACCTTTTGCCTGCCCTGCCTGCCCATGTGTCTTCCGGTTCCTGTTCCTCCTCCTACTTACCTCTCTCTCTCTGTGTGTGTCTCCTCCGCCCCCCACCAGGAAGGGTTTGGTGGGGAAAGATGGAAAGCAAGCCTCGAGGTATTGAGTTCCTGGGGCTGTACAATGGGAAAAGCTGCACAGTGGGGTCTCTCTGTGTGTGTGTGTGTGTTTGTGTGTCCCACCCCTATCAGGCAGTAAAAAGGGGGGCAAAAATAAGTCCCCACTTTGAGGGCCAGACAACAAGACAAAAAGCAAAGGCAATGGGGAACAGAGCTCTCACAGAGTGGCAGGAAGAGAGGAAGGTTGTGGCAGGAAGCCAGCGGTCCTGATCCATGTCAGGCTGAATGGTCAGCCCCCACCCATTTTCACCTCACAAAATCTGGCCCTCCTTGCAAAAAAAATTGGACACCCCTGTCTTAGGGCTTTCAATTAGGAAGAATTTGAGGTTGTCACCAATTTCTGAGGCCTCATGCTGTCAATTCTTGCACCCATAGACGGTTACTTCACGTCCTTCCTCGTTCTGAGATGACGTTCATATTGTGATAACGTCATTTGCAGTCACATGGTCTTGTCCCAGTTCTGTCCCTGTTTCTGTTTACTCAGAGGCATGATTGACGGTATCATGATGACTGTTACTTCACATCCTTGTTTCGTGACAACATCTGTAGTTCCCTGCCTTCAATCCCCCCCCTTTTGGTCCAACCTTCCGTTTTTTGATATTTCGATTCCTTCTTCCCTCTCTGTGATGCATTTTTACGCCATTGGGATTGTACTGGAGAATGCAACTTCACACTCCTGCCACTAGATGGAGAATGCACACGTTGCGTGACGAGCCTTACTTCACGGGCTCTCATCTCGAAACAAGAACCGAGACAAGAGAATTCCCAAGGTCAGGGAGAGGTATGGCTCATCACGCTTAAATCCCAGTTCAGGGGGCGTGGTCGGGACAAACTCCCATCATCACGTAATGGACGTGCAGTAACATTTTTTCGTACTGGTCCCAAGCGGGACCGCGAACCGCGATGAGAGGGACATGAAGTAACCGTCATAGTTGAATCCCTTTAAGCTGTTGCCCTAAATCAACTCTCTAATCCTAATTCTGAACTCTTTCATCAAATATCTGCCAATTAAAGGCAGTTTAACTGAGCATCAATCAACTAAGCAGACACTGCCAATTAAACCAGGCAACACTTTCAAAACAAATTAATTAATCTAATGCTCAAAGATTTATTCTCTTTCACTCATAGAGAGAACACCTCTTCTACAATGGAACGGGATGTAACATACCTTGTGTTAAAAATAGAGAAAGCAACAAAAAGAGAGGATGTTTTTCTTTAGAACAATGATTTCAGACATATGCCAAGTTATACTATTAACTTATTCAGTAAATTTTAGGGTGTGATCAAGTGGCAAGAAAGGTCCACATCTGGTTGCACTGGAAATGTTCACTTTACCAGGAGTGATCTCATAAAACAACACTTCTTTTCAAGAGTAACCAGACCACCTGGCAGTCCAAGACATTCTCCAAATGGCAGGGAGAGCATGACTGTTCTTCCAACACCCTTGAAACATCTATGAAAGGTCAGCTACTCTGAGAAGATGTTTCATAAGCTATTTTCTCAGGGGGGAGGCATGGAGGTCATTTTTTCCACTTTTAAAACAGCAGCTATATAGACCAAGGCTGCGGGGCACCCTTCCTCCCTAGACAGAAATCAACACAATGTAACTTTTTATGTTGACATAGCTGAGAATCCATTTGAATGTTTCAGCATTTGGCAACATGTTCAGCCCAGTCATCTTAAGAGAAATGGGATGCACAGTTTGTACTGACTTGGGATCAAGAAGCATGTTGAGAAATGCAAATATTTTTCCCCCAGATTTCCCAGTGGTTTTGATTTATAAAGGTTGCAGCAAATGGTATTTGTTTGCTGAAAAATAGGTTTAGCTTTAAAACTGGAAATGTTTTTAAAGGGGAAAAAGGCTTCTCATACCCTCTAGTGGCTAAATTTGTCTTTATAATTTTAAAAATATATACAGTATTGGCGTGTGGGGGGGGAGAGTACAAGGGACACTAGCACTCACTCAAAAATGGCAGCTTCTCTCACATCACCAAATGGGTGTAAGATATTTTTTTCAGCCAATTCATTTTTCTTTTCCTTCCTTCTTTCCTTCCTTCCTTCCTTCCTTCCTTTTTAAAAATCTGGGCAAGGGAGCCATATGGGTGCTGGAGTTGACATACCAGAAATTGTCTGTCACTGATAAGGATAAACCCAGAAAGCCTCTGCCTGGTTTTTTCTTGTTTCTTCTTTTCTCTCTAATACTATGTCTGAACCAGAGTTTTTATCTTCTTGCTCTCTGGAAAGTTGTGTGTGTGTTTTGTGTCATTACAGTCGTGACCGGCTCTTCGTGACTCCACGTCCATAGAGTTTTCTTGGCAGGAATACTGGAGTGGCTTGCCAGTTCCTACTCCAGGCACCTACACCACCTGGTATTCCCTGGTGGTCACCCATCCAAGTACTAACCAGGGCTGACCCTGCTTAGCTTCCGAAATCAGGTGAGATCAGATGCTCTGGAAAGTTAGGAACTTAAAAAGAAAAGAAGTAGGGATCCAGAAATTGGCTTCTCTACAATAAGCTTTTATGTACTGGTTATGCTCCTTGTATCCTTCAAACTCCAGTATGGCACATCAGGTAACCCCCTTCTGATGTTTGATGCCGTACTATTGCTTAATCTGCTCCCTCTGTTTCGATACTTATATAGCTTTCAGGACATTTGGAGGATGTGGCTTCTTAGATATGAAGCAAGCTCTACTTTGTTTAAGCCCAGTAATTGTAGTCCTGATCTCCAATAAGTGAATTGCCTCCACATCACCCAAAGTTATTCTGATGGTTCAGAAATATCCACTATCCAATATCCCCCGTTAATACCAATGTTACGGTGAAGTATCCCTTAATTTTGTTTAAATTTAACTGAAAGTCAGTGTTTGCAATGATTCATTCTAAGCAATGACCCTAATTACATCCCTCATTTAATTGAGGGATAGAATATGTCTTTGGCTAGCTAGCTACCAGTGGGGAGATACGCCACTCTCACATTCCTTCTGTTCCTTACCATGTGACTGCTCTGTAACTGCAACACATAAAGACGCATAATGTTTTGCTATTATATGTTTGGTGTTTGCCACTCTCAGAGATAAGAAACAGTGGCCCCTTTCTGGTTTTCCTCAGAGGTTCTAATGGACTATGCTCTTCTTATTTCCTTTTTCCTCCAGGCCTCAATTACAAAGAAGGTCTTGCAGGGCCAGACAGTCATCCCCCCCCCGAACCCACTTTCTTATACCATATAAAAAAAATCAGCATGCTAACGTTATTTG
This sequence comes from Phrynocephalus versicolor, assembly GCA_023846285.1. Lineage (NCBI taxonomy): Eukaryota > Metazoa > Chordata > Lepidosauria > Squamata > Agamidae > Phrynocephalus > Phrynocephalus versicolor. The sequence goes on along the minus strand of JAHTLZ010000010.1, from coordinate 17,598,216 downwards.
CAGGCTGGGAAGATTCCACCATGTTTAAGTGACAGCTGCCTGTCTAAATACTTCTCAAGCAATATCAATTCCTTCTCTCAATCCCCCGCCACCCCTCCAAACCTCCCTCCCCCATGCAGAACTCCAAACTATTCCCTGAGTCCAGTTCCTGCTGCTGTCCCAGATTTACAGAGAAATTGTTAAATAAATAAATGTTTTGTGCAAAGGACAGCCGAGGGACAGGAAAGCCTACGGCTCCCGCAAGCAGCAGCTGCCCATCAGTGTCGCTTTTAATAATGCCCATGCTGGACTCAAGCTCAGGTCTACCGTCTCAAGGATGCCGAAGAAAGACCACTTCCAGCATCAGGCTGTGTGATGAACAATTTAAGCAAGGGGGAAAAAAAGGCCAGACAGGATAGCATTCTTCATGTACAAGCAGCACACCCACACAGCCACCTCACTTAGAACAGTGCCTAGAATAAACTAAATTTGTATAATTTATTCTCGTCGTAGGGATTTCAGTGCTTGTTGTGGAAAATTAGGACAGAGTCCATCCAGGTGCTCCAAACAACTGCTGACACTCATGCAGCGACCTGCATATAAAACCCAAGTGAAGAATGGCCAATATGTGTTTGATGCTTTATAAGATAAGCAAAATGAGATGATTTCCAAAAGGTGGTGGTAAATGAATGCTGGGAGGACAGTGATTTTTTTAAAGAGGAGGATCTTCTCTTTTTTTCATTCCATGTTTGTGTCTTTTTGGGGCAAGTGGGAGGCGGGTTTTCTCCCAGCACAATATATTTAAACCTAAACAAGTCAGTAGAGGTCACCTACTTTCCATCAAGTGGGGAACAGCTTTAGACTGTCATGATCCCATCTCTGCCATCCCTGATACCTTCTGTCCCACTCACTAAGGCTTTGCAAAAAAAAAAAAAAAAAAAGCCAAGGAAGGTTTAGGAAAAAGCTTCTGCATCAAACAAGGTAACTTGGGGAGGAATGTAACGTGCAAGCTTTTCCTTGCCTATTTCCACAGGTTTTAAGAGGCTGGATTTCTCCTTGATGCATCACAGTGATTACAGCAAGATAACCCTAACCCCAAAGTCTATGAGCTAGTCGGGAAATTGGGTTAACATTCAGCTCAGATAAGCTCAGCCAGAGTGCTCTGCATTTACAATGCTCACTCAAACCAGAAGCCTGAAACTCGGGACAGGCTTGAATTGTTTATGCAGCTTACAACAGCAGGCTTGCTAGATGTTTGGGCGGCCAAGGTGAAAAAGAAAATATGAATCCAGGGAAAGTGGTTCGTACATGTGGGTGGATATGAAGTTTATTTCAGTAAGACAAAAAACAACAACGAGTGGGTGGAAGGACATTTGGTTGGAAATTAGTTTTCAGTTTTCTTAAAAAAAAATTATGCGGAAAGAAAGGCGACGGGGAAGAGGAATGCCAAAACACCATCATTTAGCCTGAACTGTAAGGTAAACAAGGTACAAGGTCTAAAAACATGCACTCACAGGAATACACATATACACAGAGCTCACCCTGGTATATACAATGCCTATAAGATGAGTGCATCCACACAGATAACCAAAGGTGAATTTTTCAGGGCCCAACCAAAGGATTTATGAGGCCTGGAGCCATGTGATATTAGGTGTCCTGCTGCTATCCCTTAGAAGGACCTAGGTATGTAGGAGCAGAGCTAGGATTAACATGTGAGACACCTTGCCTGTAGCTCCTCCTTGCCCTGGGATCAAAAAGAACGAAAGGTAGGCTTCATTCTTTTTTAAAAATGGAGGTAAGGTGACAGGGATCAGGTTGTACTTTTTCCTGAGTACCTCCTCCAGATTTCAAAGCTTTCAGCTTTCCAGGGCTTTCATGATAACACATCTCCTGGTTCTGGTCTACGGCTGGCCTTTTTTTGCCACCCACTCAGAAAGGGTTCTTCTCTTCAGAGCCAGCCTCATCCCACTCCTGTATCATTTCTTACGATACTGTAATTGCTGTATAAATTTCCTTTTTAGCAGTACCTTGTCTGGAAATCTTAGGTGGTACTCACGCACTCCCTTTGGCTGAAATCAGACAGATATGCTTCACACTTTTGACTGTTTATGGATTAGTCCAGTGTGAGCTGTATTCTAGTGATGAGACAATATATAGGAGATTCACTAGTCTGCTCAACCCTGCTTGGTGGCCAATCCAGAGCTTTTTGGTTCAGCAGTAGGGCTGCTCACTTTTTGGGAGCTCGGCTGCAGCAATCCCCTGATGGGGGTTGCCTTTAAAGGGTTTTTAAGGCAGATCACACCCAGCCAAGGGACTCCAGTACAATCAGATGTGATCCTTTATCCTCGGCAGGGGTTCTTTGCCTAAACAGCAATGTCACAGACATGCTTCTTAAAGCTTTCCATGTTCTTTCTCTCCTTATAGCAAAGTTGGTGATGGAGGCTTCTTGATTTCAGACAATCTTATGTCTGCCTGACCCATCTTACCTCTATTGAAACCCAAAATATCAAATCTTTCTATTGAATTGTGATGGACTGAGATTTAGATGGGCTGCTGTCCTACCTAGCAAGCAGGATATATATTTTACATCCAGCTTGTCTACCAAAGGAGCAAAAAAGAATTCATATAAACTGTTCTTTACAAGCCTGAAAGTCCATAAAAATGCTTCAGACACCCAATTAAGCTTCAAATTAGCACCTGTTCTGTCTCAGACATAGCTATGTAACAGATTAACTTCATCATGTTCCCAGAGATGTCTGCAGGGTCAGTAATTGAGGCACATCATAATTTGTTGCCTTATGAGGGTGTTATTTCTCAAACCAGGTAGGGCTTAGGGGATGCAGGTATCTTCCACCTAAAACCCCTTCCCCTCCACATCTAAAAGTCAGGTAGACCTTTGCATGTGCACAGACGTGTTCTGCAGTGGCACTTGAATGCTCATTTTCCCGGATGCTCTTACAGCAGTTCCATGATCAGGAGCTTTGATAAGGCAGTTTCCAACCAAGAAAGCATTGTACTAAGCACATTCAGCAGAATGAACTTAAAAGCCCGACTGGAGATGATTGCTGAGCACATGTAAAGGCTTTCCCAACTTCTGGGTGGGTTGGGGATGCAGGGAGGGGACTGATGTGTGTACCTTAGACCCTTCCTCCTCCTCCTCCTGCTTCAAGCTATACTCTGTTCCAGGCTATGCCATAATAGGGTTTCACATATTGATAAATCATTTCTTTTATTATGAAAGCCTTAAAGAAAACACCAAGGTTTCTAGAGACCAACGTGGGTTCAGGGAACACTCACACATTTATGAACCAAGGTGAGGGCCCTTGCTTTGTGAGGGATTGGAGCAAAATGCCCTCCTTGCTCATCCGTACTGGCAGCGCTGCAGCTTTACAATGTTACCAGCCGGGTTTTATGGCTTGTGCAGAATTGTAAAATGCAGCAGTGCAGCAGTCACGGCTATTCCTAGCGTTTTGTTTTCAGGAACAATGTCTGAACAAAGCGCACAGAGGACACCTTTTATCTGCTCTCAATGCACTCTCGCTCCCTGTTTCATGACCCTCCCCACCCAAAAAAAGTTTGTCGTCATATGGGACCCCCCCCCAAAAAAAAGTGTCGTAGAGAGTGGGTAGTCTGAAAGAAAAGCGATCCACCAAGAATGACATTGCTGAAAAAAACCCTTTTCTCAGAATTTTTCTAGCAATGTCATTCTCAATGGATAGTTTTTCTTTGCATGCATGCATTATCATATATGTCGAAGCTCAACAAGCCACATTCTGATCAATGTCATAAAGTATGCAGCATAGCTGGGCGGCCATGGTTTTTATATTTATTCTTGCCCCACTCTCTTAGTTTAGTGCAGGCAACAATTTAATGCCACATCAGCATAGGTTGGCATGCCCCTCCTCTAAGCTTGGCACTTCTCTCCTTTCTACTCAGCCTGGCACCCTGTCAATTCAGCTTGACATCTCCTTCACCACAGTGAGACCACCACTCAGGTCACCTACCCATAAGGCTAGCTTCACGCATGCACAAGCACAAACACATGGACACACAATGAACTCATGGAGGTGCAGCTAATTAGTGCTTTCCTCACCAGCTTAAGTAGTGACTGGCTCTGCTCCCTGTCCTGTGACCTCTTGCTCCCTGCTCACCCATACAGATGGGGCTGCTTCTCCCTTGAGGAAAGGAACAGTGCCCAGCACTGCTGCCATTCCTGGGTTTCCTCTTGACTGCCTCCCTCCACTCCTGCCATGCTATTATTTCTACTGAGGCAATGGCCATTTCCTCTTCCTGCTCGCTTGCTCTCGCTCTCTCCCCTACAAAGGAGCAGGGAATGACAAGGTAGAAATTCTGCCTGATGAAGTGTCCCCGTGGTGGTGAGGCAAGGCGCCTGGAGTGATCTATGACAGGGATAAAGCCAGGAGAAGGGTGAGGCAGCTATTGGCAGGGCCCGAGTATAAATCCTGGAGCTGACAGGGCCACAGATGAGCTGCTCAGTTTATTGGGGGGGGGTGGCGTGGGGGGGGGAGAAAAGAAGCCAAAAAACTCCCTCTGCCCTCCCTCCCAGTAGGTATGAGAACTCCACTGAGGGGGAGGCACATGTAGAGAAGGCCAGCTGGCAGAGCTGCTGATAATTCAATGGAAACTGGGAGATTCATTCTACCAATATGAGGCAGCAGTCACCAACCCCTTTTCCCCTCCCTGAGCACTTGTCTGTCATCGAGTTTCTTGAAGGGAAAAGGCACCTGTTCCCTTACTGGGTTTCACCACACACCACAAAAATGTATTCAGACTCACTGGTAGGCAAATAATTATTGCCCCATCATGGTTGTCAAGATGACAGTAAACCAGCTGTCTGAACAGACTTTATGGAAATGTTTAGAAGGAATTGGATTGGTCGGTTTTCTTCTAACGTGACAGCTGCTTTCTGAAGATCTCTTCCTGGAAAGTGATCCTGGTCAAATCTGCCCAGTCTGTCCCAATCGAACAGTGGCTCCCAAAATGGGGCCCACACCCCACAAGGGGACAATTTGATTTTTAATCAGGGGGGGGCAGTTTAACTGATTGTTTGAGATTTTTTTTTTGAGTTATTAACTGTGAATTTGAAAGCCTGCTAATTGTTCTTTGAAATTTGTGATGAAACAGCTGTGTTTCATTTACCTATTGCTGTCTTCGTTAAAGTGCATTTCCTAGGGCTGGTCTGAAAAGGTTATCCCAGTTGGGGTGAGGAGAGAGCAAGTCCCAGACAATCAGATGTGTTCCCACTAAGGATCATGGGACAGCAAGGCTCTCTCTCTCTCTCTCTCTCTCTCTCTCTCTCTCTCTCTCTCTCTCTCTCTCTCTC